>CM052704.1:115976633-116058258 GCA_028551405.1 Uromys caudimaculatus
TCGTTGTCGTCTTCTTCTTCTTATCCTTCTTCTTCTTCTTATCCTTCTTCTTCTTCTTCTTCTTCTTCTTCTTCTTCTTCTTCTTCTTCTTCTTCTTCTTCTTCTTCTTCTTCTTCTTCTTCTTCTTCTCCTTCTCCTCCTCCTCCTCCTCCTTCTCCTTCCTCCTCCTCCTCCTCTTCTTCTTCTTCCTCTTCCTCCTCCTCCTTCTTCCTCCTCTTCCTCTCCTCATTCTCCTCCTCTTCTTCTGATAAATTTTAATCATTGAAGTTAATTATTTCTGGATATTTTTCATAAAACCAAGTGTCTAATTATAATAATTATAATCCTTTAAAATATTATAATCTTTAAAAATTGTTTTATTTTTGAGAATAGATCTCACTCATTAGCCCTTGCTCACCAGAAACTCACAGTGATCCTCCTGCTCCCGTGCTAGGATTAGGCAAGAGCCACCACACACAATATTCTAATTATAATGTTTAAGTAGCCAGATGGCTTGCAATCTGCCATTCACTTGGCTAAATGATTTGGGAAAATAAGATACATCTTCCAGTAGCTGCGGTCAACCCTGCTCTAGAAACTGATGAAGTTTTGTACAGTTTGTCAGGCATTTGCTTCTCTCCTACACTTCTCCACATTCCTGGAGATGTCCTTTGCACTCAGCTGATGCTGTTAGAAGTAGCCTCCAAAGCAGTGAACCACAACCCTTTGATTTTCTACTGGTTCCTCTGCAGAGGACTCCCTAGGATGCCAAGTGACCTGTTGTTCTGCTTCCTGCAGAATTTGCTTGTGCAGAGGCTGTCTCCTCTTGTCAAGTCCCCCTGTCAGGTGGCCGAGTCTTCTAGCTCAGTGCCTCTTGGATTTGATAATTTTTATTTGGAAAGTTATGTAGGAGCCATCATAGAAAGAATGTGTGCTTTGAATGTGCGTACAGAAAGAGGACTGCTCTGTGGATGACGGGCTGCATGTCCTTGAGCGTTGAGGCTTCCGGTTGCTGTTGGAATTTTAAATGTCATACTGAAATGTGTGCAAGGTTGCACCACTGCAGGCCATCTCACTAGCTACAACTCCAGAATTCGCTTGAAGAAGTGTCTACTATTGAAGCTTGTCATTCTTGTAGATACTCTAGAACTAGAAGAACATGGATCCACTTCACTCAGAGGCTCAATTTTTTCCCCATGAAATGCTTGCTTTATGCAGCTCATGATCATAACCTGTATCTGCAACTCCATCCTACTATGTTCTAAAAACCCTGAATTAATCTGGTTGCTAAGCATACTGGACCTTGGCATACTTGTATCCCTCTGAGTGATTGCCTCCAGCCCTCAATGCTATTCTGTGCCAAGCAGACATTTACATTGCTACCAGACATCTGTCTGTTCATGTCTCCCTGTCATGAAGGCTTCCTAAATCTCTCAGGCAGCACCTCTAAGGCTTTGACTCAGTATAATGCCAGACACTTTCTTTAGTTTGCTCACATAGTCACTGCTACAACATGGTTTGTTAATCAACTACTATGTAAGGTAGATGGTATGACTCATCCATTGTTTGTTCTTCTTTTAGCCTGTAGGCAAGGAAAAGAGATTTGGGTTAGAGTAGCAATGACTAAAAAGACCAGAGATTTCTAAATAAAACATTATATTAAGACAAAGAATATATTGCACACGGGAATCTAGCAGCTAAAGAGTGGGATTTGGGATTGAGAAGGCTTCATTGGGAGCAAATACTTGAGATAACAGCCTGAAAGGTTCCTGGAGGCAGTAACAGTGTGCATGCTTGTATATTCCAATGCACAGAGCACAGTAGTCACTCAACTAATGCTCATAGAATAAATGGCTGACTGAGTGATCTAGTGTCTGTCAAAGGTAATTTGAGAACCGTATTAGAATTTAATTTCTGAAAACTCATCACAACAGCTTTAGAGTTCTATAATATTGGAATTAAAGTATAATGAATGCACACGTAACACATGATCTTGAAAATCTTTTTATCTATATTCCCAACCCATCAACTAAAGGAATTTGCATGGTTCTAGGTGAGTTGAAAGAATCTCCGGCCATGAAATCCTTTGGGTGCTTACAGTGTACTTCTTCTTTGTTGAGGATCAAAGTCCTCTGGTGTCAGGCTCTCTGTGAAGTATTTTCAACTGAAGAGAACTGTTTAACTCTGGGTTCCCATTTCTCGGAAGTCCTGAGCATCTAGTAATGTGGTATGGGGGAGGGGGGAGGACTCAGCTCCTTTCTCCAGCGCAGAATGAATCTGGAGAGCCCTCTTAACTGCAGAGCTCCGTCTGTAATGGGTTCAGAACTTTGTTGCAATGTCTTAGACAATCATTCTGCCGGACTCTCGCCCTTCTCTTCCTCCATGGTGAATCTCCAACAGAATTCCCTCAGACGCGTCTAGCGTTTACGACCTTTTTAAAAGTTGGCTTCACAAAGAAGCTGACTTGAAGGAGGTTCTTAGAGAGTTTAATAAAGAGTATCTTTTCTTTTCCTTTTTTTATTATTATTTATTTTATTTTATTTTTTATTTTTATTTTTTATTTTTTTATTTTTTTATTTATTTTTGTTTTGGTTTTTCGAGACAGGGTTTCTCTGTGTAGCCCTGGCTGTCCTGGAACTCACTCTGTAGACCAGGCTGGCCTCGAACTCAGAAATCCACCTGCCTCTGCCTCCCAAGTGCTGGGATTAAAGGCATGTGCCTCCACTGCCCGGTGCATCTTTTCTTATATGAGTTCCCAACATATCTCAAAATAAGAGAAAAGAATTTGAACACTAGGATTTGATCCATGTGTCTGTCTCCCAGCCGTTTATGTGGTGGAAGCTTGGTTTCAATGTGAAGTTAAGAAGTGGCACAGTATTTAAAGGTGGAGCTTAGGGCCTGGAGAGATAGCTCACCAGTGAAGAGAGCTAACTGCTCTTGCAGAGGACCCCAGTTCATTTCCCACCACCCATGTAGGGAAGCTCACAACTCCCAGTAATTCTAGATCCAGAGCATCTTTTTCCGGCCACGGTGGGTACCTGTGATCATGTGCACCTATCTCATGCATGTGCACGTGCGTGCACACAGCTCCCCCCGCCCCCACCCTGCATGCACAGACCTGCAGATATTTCAAAACAAAAAGCAAAGTTTTAAAAATAAGATGAAACCTAGTGGGGGATTGTTGGAAGTGTTGCCGTTGAAGGGCTGATTAATCTTGAGAGACCTCCATTAACTCCTGCCAGAGTGAATTGCTATACAGAATAAGACGCTCCTTCCCCATTCATTCTGGACTCTGGATATTTTTATTCTTACTTCCCTGTTATCAGGTCATTCATCAGGGTGTGTCACAGTCAAGGGATAGGAGAGCCAGATATGTTCAGTTCCTAGACTCCCTGAGAGAATGTCAGGGTGATGGTGGGATTCAGACTGAAGGTGGAGGCAGGGGATTCAGGATGACTTCTTACCCTGAGACAGAGAGTGCTCTTCACCAAGGAGAAGGAGTTCCAATTGCCAGCAGCAGCCACAAAACTCTGCCTCTACTTTCAGGAGCTGCAGCAGCAGGGGCTCTGTCTGGGCTGGGAGTTGGTCTTTGTAGGGTAGCTGCTGTGCACCTGCATTTGCCTTGTAGATAGATGAGAAAGACTTGGTGGAATTACCAATGGTCCCCTTAGGAATGAAAAGCAGAAAAACAGAGAGAACTTTCAGTGCCCTTGTCTAAGGCTTCAGGAAGAATTCCTTTGATATCTGCTCTACGCTAGGCTGCTCAGACATGTCCATGGAAACTGTTTCAATGGACAACCGACACACTTACCCATGTTCCTTTGACTAAACAACCCTTGTTTCGTGCATATGCCAATTTATACATATACAGAAATACGAAGAAAGTAAAACTAGTAAGAGACACTTCTTTTCTTGCCATAAAATTTATTAAACAAAAAAGCTGTATCACAGGAGAGTTTAAAAGAGCATCAATCTGTTTTGTTAATGTTTTATCACGGCAGCACGCTTTGTATTAGCACCATGAATATTCCATAAGTATCGGTGCTTGTTTGGGAAGGTCTGGGGATTGAACTCAGGACATTCTGCATGCTAGGTGTCCCAAGCTGCCACTCACTACTTACTCTGTTGTTATGGACATTTTAATACTGTGCTGATAATCTTTTCCATTGTTATTTAGCTCACTTTCTTCTACCAGTACTTAAAGTATTTCGATTTTTTTAAATTGGCAGATATAGGCTGGAGAGATGGCTCAGTGGTGAAGAGCACTGACTGCTCTTCTAGAGGACCTGGGTTCAATTCCCAGTACCCACATATCTGCCAACGGTTGCCTAATTCTAGTTCCAAAGGATTCAACATTCTGCACTGGTTTCTGTATGTTCTGCACAAATGTGGCAAAAGACCTTATGGATAAAATAAAAATAAACAATATTGTTTTTTAAAAATGGCAAATGCATTAGTAAACAAAGAAAGCGAAATAAGTTATTTTAAAGCTTCTAACGCCTTTCTTGTTTCAGTAGACCTTTGGGGGAGTGGATCTTTAACTACACTCCGAAGGGGCGCGAAGCCGGGTGTCTTTTTCAGTTCGCTCGCATAGCACATACCACACATGGCTCTGTACTGTGAGCACTGATGAGTCCGTGAGCTTCACAGCAGGTACCCCATGGCACACATCTGTGTCTGGAAGGCTTGGAGTGTGAATCACATAGTGAGCAGAGCACTTAAAAACGATTGCTGTGGTAATAGAGTTTACCGTGGTGAGTGTGTGGTGACGGACAACTGTGGAGACATACTCCTTGTCTCCTTCGTGACGCCTTCACAGAGAACTGGCGAGGCTTGTGCAGAGGCCAAGGCCTTTGGCTGCAGTATTTGGTCTTAGCTGGGTTCCTCTCTGCTTCCAATCTTTCTTACAGATGTTGCTTAAAGAAGTTGTCTGTTCTTTTTTTTTTTTTCCTTTATTTTTTAAACATAGATGACCCTATAAATGAGGACCACAGGATAGGGTGAGACTATTATTTCCGGTTGGTCCCTGGGGAGCACATCCAGCCTCCTGACACTTCACTGAAATTCTGACTATGATAGCTATCAAGCAACTGTGACCAGGCTATATTACAATATTGAGGTTATGGGACAACATACATTCTGCTTCTGTAGGCTTCAAAAAAACAATTCCCAAATAAACCCTATGCTTGTTTATATTATGTGAAACTATAACTCCTGTACATACATGAAAGAATAATGTCATGAAAGAGAAAAATTAAACTTCAGAGACTGCATTGGGGGTGTCAGTAAGATGGAGAGTTAAAAAAAATGAAAAGTAGCAAAAGCTTGAAGCAGGATTGGAGAGAGTACTAAGCAGTTAAGAGCACTGGCTGCTCTTCCTGAAGACCGTGGTTCAGTTTCCACAACCACAGCAGCTCTCAACAGTCTGTAACTCAGGTTCCAGGGCATCTGACGCCCTCACACAGACATACAGGTAGACCAAATACCAATGCAGAAAAAAATAAAAATAAAAAATAAAATAACAAAAACTACCCTTCTACACCATCATATTAGAATATGATGAATATGGAGGCTGGAGAGATGGCTCAGAGGTTAAGAGCACTGACTGCCCTTTCAGAGGTCCTGAGTTCAATTCCCAGCAACCACACGGTGGTTCATAACTATCTATAAGAGCTGGTGCCCTCTTCTGGTGTGCAGGCATACATGTAGGTAAAACATTGTAAATATAATCAATAAATATTTTTAAAAAATATATGGTGAATATGCAAAGGTCGATAGATGTACCAACAAAAACTGGATTGAAAAAATCTCGAAGAAATATTCATGTATTGTATATATTTATATAATATATCATGTTTACGATATATTATATTTGTTTGCATTATAGGTGTATGTATGTATGTATGTATGAAATCACCACCTAATCAATAACAAGAGGCCACTGCAGATAAGTGTGTGCTTGGGATAGTCTTTTCAGTAATGGGCATAATAAGATATAAATATGAAAAAATTATTTGAGATAGGTAGACCGACATATAAACTGTGTCCATAAGAAAACACAATGCACTTCCCAACCTTGGGGAAGATGATCGTGTCTTTAAAAAGGAACCAAACGAACTAATGAGAAACATGAAGACTGATAAGTTATGTAGTACTTCCATGAAATTTTAAAAATCAAAACAGTAAGACAATAAAACAAAAAGCCACAAGAATAAATTGGCAATGCATATATTGAGCATGACTATAATGTACTATAGACCCAAAAATGTTTACAAAAGGATATAGAAACTAAAAGGGTAATTAGCAACAACAAACAGCAAACTAGTGTTGACTAGACTTGTGTTTCTCATGGGAGTAGTAGTCGGTACAATTACTTAGAAAAAGTATTTGGCAACAAATATTGAAGTTAAATGTGCTATCATCTGGAGGCTGGAAAGATGGCTCAGGAACATCTTGCCACTCTTACACAGGACCAGGTTCAGTTCCCACCACCCTCAGGGTGACTGACAACCATGTGTAACTCCAGTTTTAGGAGATCTGATGTCCTCTTCTGCCCTCTGCTGGTGTTCATGTGGTATACACACACACACACACACACACACACACACACACACACACACACACACACACACTATCTATCTATCTATCTATCTATCTATCTATCTATCTATCAATCAATCATCTATATCACCTACACACACACACACACACACACACACACACAGAGTCACAGGCAAACCACCCACATACATAAAATAAAAATAAATAAATCTTTAAAAATCTACTATTTTGTTATTATTCAACAATTATACTTCAAGTTAAATAATGAAAATCATTTACTATTTCCATTCATTCATACAGAGAGATAGAGAGAGAGAGACAGAGAGACAGAGAGATAGAGAGAGAGGGGGAGAGGGGGAGAGAGAGAGAGAGAGAGAGAGAGAGAGAGAGAACAAACAGTAGAAAGAATATAGAAAAGGAATAGAAATCAATATGGAGACCCTCAAAAGACTAAAATGGAGCTATGCATAAACTACACTACTCCTGGGCCTCTACCTGAATTCTAAGTCAGTCTGCAGTGGAGACTTGCACATCCTTGTTCTGTGATACTGTTCCTGGTAGACAAGTTATAGAAGCAGCCTAGATAGCTATTAGCAATTGAAAGGATAAAGAAAATAATACATCAATCATACATACATACATACATACATACATACATACTTATATACATACATATACACATATAAGGAAAATGTGACACACATATGTAAGAAAAATATAATACATACATACATATTATATATATCAATTGTGTATATTTCACATAGTACACATGTGCACACACGCATATATACACAATTAAGTTTTATTTAGTCAAAAAGAATGAAATTATGTCCTTTTAGAAAAATGGATGAGACGGGAGACTATTGTGTTAAGTGAAATAAGCCAGACTTAGACAAATATCATGTTTTATCTAGCTTTCACAATCTATAAGTATATAATACATACACAATATATGCAGATATCTTGGCAATAGGTCAGTAGATGCTCACATATATACCATGTGATCACTTCCAAGATCAAGATGTAGGACCAAACCTTCCAAGTGTCCTTTCAGATTCAATACTCTCCTGCAGAGATGATGTGTGTTTTTATTTCTGTCCCCATAAGTTAGTTCGGCCTCTTCCTGAACTGCATTTAATGACATCAGTAACTGCTCTCTCACATCTGGATTGCTTTCAGCCTGCCTTTTGTCTGTGCTGCTCACTCACGTTTCCACAGACAGCAACAGTTCGTATTTGAATTTCTGCATTGTGGTAAACATATGTGGGAACTGCAGTTTGTCCAGTCAATTGTTGAAGAATTTGTGATGTTTCCTGTTTTTTAGTTACATTGTTATTAGCATATATTAATTACAGTGTAATATAAACTGCTATGAGATTGCCATATGTATATAATAAACGTTTAACATATCAATTAGCCACCGTTACACTCTTTCCTGTCTCTTCAGTATTTTCCAAAAATCCCCCCTCTCTCTCTTACACACACACACACACACACACACACACACACACACACTACCTAAATAGCAAGCAAAGGTAGCTGAAATTAAATCACATATTACAAATTCTATTATACAAATTCCAGATCAACTTTAGCTTTTGTGTCCCAACTCTCATGTAGATACACCATTCCAGTCTGTGGCAGCTTCCTGAGATTTCCAAAATGTGGCATGCAATTCAAAGCCAGCCAGTCTGTGGCTGGGCCAAGAACTTTATTGTGCTTGTAATGAAAAAATAATGTATACCAGATCACTCACTCTGGCAAGGCTCCCAGCACATCCGCAGGATGCAGTGTTACACCATACATAATTTTAGATAATGTCCTACCTGTCTTTAAATACCTTTGGCCTTGTCTTGCTCCAGCATTAGAATTGCGTGTTTCTCTCCCCTCACCCAAATCGCTGCTCTATCCAATCGGAGGCCTGGGTTCATATGTTCAACCTATGGCTTTACTGATAAATTATTCAGTGAACTTTGCACACTTTCTTCTTTTCTCCACCCACAGCATTCATGCTGCGTTCTCTTCTCTGAACATTGCTTAACCATCTGTTAACCCAGCCCTCTGCCCAGGGGAGTTAGTAGGGAGGGATGATTTGAAGGTTCTGCCGAAGTACTTTACAGTTGGGGCTAGTCCATTAATTGTTGATTTTGTTTGTATTCAGCGTTCTGCTTCTATCTGTGGTTTTAATTGATGTAAGCATACCCAGGGGCTAGTGTTGAGCCCAGCTGCATAAATCAAATAAATAAATAAATAAACAAACAAATAAATAAGTGAAGTATGTCTCCCCAGGAATAAATAGATAACACAACTTTCTCAATCTTGAGTTTATTTCAACGGGGCTTTTAAGTGTGCGCTGCAGTGTGAAAATGAGGGGGTGTAACCGAAGTTTACGGAAATAAGTAATAAGCACCCACAGCTGAAGATGCAACCACCTCACTGTTTATATCCCTGTTCTGGATTCTGGGTATGTATTACTAATGGACTGACAAGGTCTCATGGGTTTCACTCCTTATTTCAGTGTAGTGGGCGGCTACTACTGTCTCTGCTTGTTTCTTTGGGAGGAAGACCGTCACTTTTGGCCTTTCATTAAGATCAACTGTGGAGCCACAAACCAAGCCAAAATAAGATAAAAATGAAATTAAATAATCCAATGGAAGGGAATTGAAAATGGAATGAACATTCGTGGGGCAGTGAGGACATTTCCGAATTGTCGGTCTGTAGGAGGAAGGGCTGGCACTGCTGCATTGATATGAAGGCTACTGCCTGAGTGCAGAGGCAGAGGGGGGAGAGGTGGGCAGCTCAGGGCTGCAGGGTCTGAACAAAGACTGGAGGTGCTGGTGGGTGGGCAGGTGTTTCTAGACTTCTTGACTTCCTGTGAGAATAGGGTGTCCAGGTAGCAGCTGCTCTATGAACTCATGGACCAGAGTGAGAAGCTGGGGCAGGCTGAGATCAAGTAGAAACTGGTGGTAGCTGGGCCTTCATCAACCCTTTGCCCTGGAGGGAGGAATAGAGGATTGTTACAGGGTCTTGAGATTTGGATTGTTTTCTCCTGCAGGGGCCATGGCTTTTGCTAACATCCAAAAGCAGTTATCATAAAATCCCAGAATTAGTGGACTATCTTGTGGCTGGTATGGAATTTTCTGGGTCTTTACTGTCTTGGAATGGGCCACACTTCTGTCACAAATACTGAGAGTGGGTTAAAGGTCTGGAGGAAGGACTTGACTAAACTGACTGCCTTATGTCAGAAAGGCAATTTAGTATAATATGAAGAAGTTGAGCTTTGAAGTCTGGCAGACATGAGTTTGAAACCTGGCCCTGCCACTTACTGGTTGTGTGACCTTGGGTCTTCAACCTCCATTAACTTATCTGATTGAACACAAACAGTACTGTTCATTTCTTAGGGTTAAATGAGATGCTATCTATGCCTGGCACATAATTAAGGGTCAAATTACTCTCCAACCCCTGAGCTCCATAATCTAATCCACCTCCTATGGAGCAAACTTGCGAATATTTATATAACCTTATTCGGCCACTGTGCAGTTGGTTCTTTGTGCATTAAATTTTCTCTGGCTGGATGTGATTCCCCAGGCTAGCCCGTGGCTGCCTCCTCAGAGCCTAATTCCATCACCTAATGTGTTTACTTTAACACTCAGCTTTGCATCAACCACAAATTTGATCAGTATGTTGTCCGTTTCCTCATCTTAATTGCTAATAAATATATTTCAGCTGTTCATTAGATAGGCTTTCAGAGTCCTTTGGAGTTTAAGCTTGTATATAAACCACAACACTTAGATGTTCAAAGAATATGTAAAGTCTTTTTTCTTTCACTTGCAAGAAGAGATCTAATCTTCCTCATGAGCTGCCCACCCTAATGTGTTGCAGGTAAAAATAACTTTATTTTGTCTTACGTGTTCATGTGTATCTGGGAGGGATATGCACATGTGAGTGCCACCAGAGGTCAATGTTAGAGTTCCGTCCTTGGGACCATCCCTATTATTTTGAGATAGAGTCTCTCTCCCGCCTGGTGTTCTCTACTACTGCCAGTGAGCCTCAGGAATCCATCTCTCTGACTTAGCAGTATTGGGATAATAAACACACACTAACACTCCTGGCTTTTTATGTGGGCTACATGGGGAATCAATCTTAGGTCCCTATGTTTGCATAGCAAGCCATTTACTGACTGAACTATCTTGCCTTGCCCCCAAAAATTTCATTTTAAACTTTCCAACATTTCATATTTTCAAGCGTTTTAATTAGACTCTACCTAAAGGAGATGAATCTGAGGTCTGGACTCTCTCTGTTCTTCAAGATGTCACCAGAGTGGCTTATATCAGCTTGACAGAGTTGCTTAGAAACTTGGGGTTGATGCTGCTAATCTTAGGCTAAATTTTAGACTAGTCTTTACTGCATTTTAGGACTTGGGTGAGACAACTCTGAGCCCACCCTTTGCTACTATCCAGGCTGTAGGCCTAGGTACAAGTAAGTCAGCATCTGCTCGCTAGCACGGTTAAGACCATTGGAGAACTCAGCTATATCCTTTGTGGACATGGACTCACACTTACCACTGGGCCTTGTAGATCCTCCAAGGGCTGGCTCTGATGTCCACTAGCTCTGCTTTGGAGGTCTAGGCTGCAGCCTTTGATGACAGGGCCTTTGTGGACTTCTCAGTATTCTTACCAAGAAGTTCACTCTAGGAAGATGCTGAACTGCATAGACTTGGAGTCAGCTGTGCAGCTTTGATAACCACTGTTTCCATCTACCAGCTGAGTCACCTCTGCAGAGCTACTTAACATAACGCTGGTCTCCACTGACTAATCTACGCCCCAGTTGTCCAGATGGTTGGCTGTGACAGCCCTTGAGAAGGAGAAAAGCTCCATTTCTAGGAGTCTTCAGACTTGCACTCTCTGTTACCCTGTCACCCCCTTCCAGATGGGAGCCTGTGGTCCCATTCTCCCCATGACTACTCATACCGTCTCCTGTCTCTTTCTTCTACAATAACCAGATGGGACAAGCTTCCTTCTTCTATCCTTCTGGAAAGCATCCCCCCCAACCCCCCAAAAAACCCTGTTATCTAGTGCCTCATGTCTGAGACTGTTTGTTAATGGAAACCTAATAACATTATAATTCTTTTATCTACCCACAGAAATTTGATTCTCAAGTCTATTTCCAGCCTGTCAACTGGAAACAGAACTCAGCTTTGAAATGATGCAGAATGATGTTCCTTACATGGATAAATAGCATTGATTCGGTGAGGGGAATTTATGAGACAACCGGACATACAGAGATTTAAAAAAATGCTTAAGCATGTACTATTAATAAATTTGGTTCTCTGATGATTTCATACAAGTATATAACGCATTCTGGCCACTCTGTCCCTCCAACCCCTATCACTTCCTTATTCACCGTAACTTTTCTCTCATATTCGTGACTTTGTGTTTTGTTTTGTGCCCCACAGATTTTAACTAGTGCCTCTTCTATGAACACAGACCTCGAAGTAACCATCAGTGCCTGGAGTACTCGACAGTGAACACACTGGTGTTCTGTACCTAAATGCTATTCCTCCCTCACTCCTAGAGTCTGCTAGTCACCAGTAGTGCAGTCATAAGTGGGAAGGCCCCATGAGCTCCTTGACCATCTATCAGTGACTACTGTTTAGACCTGACTTGTGTAGACCCTTAGCCGCTGTGAGGTTATGGTTGTTCATGGGTGTGCCATGCTAAAGCCATGGTATTTTGCATCCCTTTCCCCTTTGTTTTGGACTTACAGTCTTTCAGATTCCTCTTCTTTAAGTATTGTTAGAGCTATCCATATAATACCAACGGCACGGTGCCATTTTATAGACAGTATGCAAGGGAAAGTGAGCTTGTCTCTAGGGGAGTAGAGTTGGTGCCTGGGAGGGAATGTGCTCAAAGGACCCTACATGCTCTTATGAAAATGGCCTTATGTAATTCTGTTGCACTGGTGACTTTCTCTTTGCTGTAATAAAATACCACTCCCAAAGTAACTTAAGGGGAAAAGGACTGATTTTGGTTAATATTACCAGGAATGTGGTCCATCATGGCAAGGTGGACATGGCAACAGGTAGGGGAAGCACGCTGGCAGGGGCAGGCAGATGGTTGGCAGCATTGCCTCTGCATTTAGAAAGCAGGGCAGCGGGGGCAGGGTGGGGAGGCAGTCAATGGGGCCAGGCTAGAAAGCCTTAAGGTCTGCCTCCACTGACCCACTTCCTCCAGCAAATCACCACTTCCTAAATGTTCCACTAACTTCCCTATCAGTGCAACTAGCTGAAGTAGTTAACCATTCAAACACGTGACCCAGTGGGACATTTAGCTTTCAGACTATAACATGCATATAACATATCATGTATATAATGAAGTAGAAAAGAAGATCTATCAGAGGCCTTGCTTCTACTCACTGCTGTAAGAAATGTGACCTAGAGCAACTGTCAGGGCAAAGTTTGAGTTTTATAATTATGAAACATGGGAGCATTCGGATTTATTTCCTATTACTGTGATAAGAAATGAGAATGTCAAAAATAATGTTAAGTGTGCATCTATTCGGTATCTGAGGCTACAGAAGGAAATACGCAGTTATTTCATCACTGGGACTCTTATGTGTCACAGAGAGTTTGGGAGATAGTTGGAGTGCTAAAACAGACATGTCCTCCATCCTCTGCTACATATTGTGGGTATCAGTATCCTCCTTTGTAGAATGAAGGGATGAATGTGTCAGAGAAGTTTAGCAGATTACGTGCACAGAGTCAGCCAGCAGTAAACCTAGGACTCTGACCTTGACACCCACGTTCTTTTTATGTGATAGAACTGACACCTTCACCATTCAAGCAAGTGGCAGAAACTCCAGGGACGTGTACTGCAGAATTCAGTGAAGGGTTTAAAAAGAATAAGAATACCATTGCAACCCCATATAACAATAAGTTGGTGTGCTAATGTGTCCATCTCTGGGAAGAGACTCTATAGTTTTCATTAGATTCTCATCGAAACACTGTCTACAAAAAGTTGTTACTCTGGGTAAGTCCTTGAGTGCTATGGATCAAGTCTATCTTAGCATGATTGTAGCCGTTCACATTCATTTCCTTGTCCTTTGGAGGGAACATTCTAAGCAGGCTGGTTGCTGGCATTGATGAAGGAAGACTGGGTATGGTCAGGATGGTGTTTAAATGAAACGGTATTTTATATAGTTAACGTTACATTGTCAAAAGCATAGGGCTACCTTCTGCTCCCGCACACCACATGCTTGAATATTGTCCCAATCGCAGTGGCTTGGTCTCTCCACATAGAAAAGTACACGTGCAACATGCACTGGCTTACTAACGATGAAAAGGACAGTGGTGTGATTTGCTTCTTGTCTTATTCAGAATGCCTCTGGACCTCATCCTAGATGGAAAAGACTCAATGAAAGAGAGATAGAGGCCATGTGTGGGGCAAAATCCTAGGTACAGTTGGCTGTTTGTCTCCCTCTTGGTGCCAGGAGCCTCCGAGGCATCTGAAGGGAATTGGCTGTACTCAGCTAAGTGTGATTCTGTCTGTGGACAAGGCATAGGTGACATAATCAGGGAAGTAGGGGGACAATAACAGCAGCAACTGCTACTCAGGGGTGGGAGGCCAGATCTGTAAACTTCCAGATGGAAACAGAAAAGCAGACTGAGAGTCATCTTGAGGCCTCTCACTGCGATCTGGATATTATCGATTCAGTCTGGATTCCTATGTCTCCTGTTCTGACACACTTGCACGTAATTCTTACACGCGAATGACTGTCTTGTGAGATTGTCTCTCTTATTTTCTAATCCAAAGGATCTTTTTTTCTTCAGTGCAGGGTATCTTCGCTCAGATGAGTAACTTTTAAAAGCAATGTTAAAGTAGTTTTGGCTAAGCACATCTAAATACAAAAAACAACAACACTACCCCCAGCTCTTTTATTCTGGGAAATATGATTTAAGCAAGCCCGTGTTTGGCGTAGGATAAGATGGAGAAACAATTAGAGATGTCACATATTTGCATTTTTGATAACATTTGCAATGTAAATGGCAGAATAATGGGGGAGTCTGGGAGAAGCATTTGTTCTCTTCAGTGCTCCCTGTACCTTCCACAGAGGACACCAGTCTGATGAAACATCCAAAACTGAATAGATAATAGAGGTGAGGATGTTATTTTAATTTTGGATTAATGCATTCCTATTTTATTGGATGAGGTAGGAAATCACAGAATAAATGTCACCCAAGTGACAGGTGCTAAGTGACTTTCGCATATGTGCGCATATTTGTCTCAGATTGTGTTAGTTGTCGTAGGGAAGAAGTGTGTCTTCAGAGGGATATTCACGTTCTGGGTGTTCGCGTCTGTGTTCTGTCTTTGAATACAAGTCTCTGTGTCTGGGCGGCAGTAGTGCGGCATTTGGGGAGGTCTGGGTGAAATCTTTCCAGGATATCTATGGCGGTGGCACTTCTTGTGTTTCCTGTGGGTGTATCAGTGGTTGTTTACTGGGACTCGGGATTTAAAATCATAATCTCTCCTAATTAGAAAGGCCTTTACAGATCATTGACAGTCACCTCCTAAAGTCATAATCTCCCGACTCTTGGGAGAATGAAAGACTAAGCTGGAATACATAGCAAAAATGAGAGCTCCCTGGTAAAACAGGACTTGATAAGGGCTACCAGACACCTGACATGATTCTAGACCAGGCGGTTCAAATGTGGAGAATGCATTCCTTCCCTTGGGGAGGCTTTGTATTCAGGAAAGCTTAGTGTAAGGACAAAGACAGCTGTTCAATAAAACCTCCCTGATTTAACTTTGTTAAGTAGTGCAGAGGAAAAATACAGGATTCACCAGAGGCATAAGACAGGAGAGCCAAACTAGATGGCAGAGTAGGGAAGGTTGCGTTAGAAAGCGGCGTTTGAATAGAAAGCTCCAGTCTCCTCGCACAGCACTGCCACACCTGTCCACAATAAGCAGCACTGTGCCCCACTTTGCCCGAGGTTGATGTTTAGCCCCCAACCCTACTTCCTCTGAGCCTCACCCACTTCCGCCTAGCCCCCACCCCACTTCCGCAGGCAGCGGCGAGTTCAAGGCCGCCTCACAGAACTGTATAGTTGCACTATCCGTGTGAAGCCCACAGATCCCTCCTTTCTCGATAGCCTTTTGTATAAAACTTACTCTGGTCGTCTAAACAAACCTTTGTGTTTTAGGGTAAAGGCCAGAGCAAAGATGAATAACATTTTACCTCAGAAACTTTTGATTTGGAGGAGTATTGATAACTTATTATCAGGTTCGTGCATTATTGGACTGCTCTTCCATGAGTCTCTGCTACAGTACAGGGCCTCAGAGTCCTCTGCTTGTGTTCTGGGCAGAGGACCAGCATCTAAAGTGGTGTTACGGACTGGCCCTTGGGTTGGCGCGCCACGCTGCTGCTCACACATTCAGGCACATGCCTGTCTGACTTCAGGGAAGAGAGGGAGACTGTCTAGCTGTCTGCTGAGGAGGAAGGACGGAGAACACTTGGCAGTCCCCGCCACACGTGGCTGTCCTTTTGCAATGCCCAAAGGAGATCACAGCAATGCCTTGAGTTGAACACAGGGAGGCGGCTACATTTTGTTTTTAAAGAAAGGGAATTGGTCCTCACAGGATCTTGCAGATGGATAGAGTAACTTCTTTTGCGCTAAGATGTGAACTAATGGATATGACAGTACAGATGTCTTAAATTTCAGAGGATTTTCATTCTGTTCTGTATCTTATAAACACTGAAGATCATTGAAAGAAAAAACTTCTTAATCATTTGTATTTCAAAACTGTGATATACTGTGAACCAGATGGGAAGAAACTCCAATATAGATTAAAGTCAGTGCTAACATCATTGTAGTTATATGTAAGTTCTTTTATGAATCAGTACTTAATACCTTTCCTTTCTCTCATGCTGAATGCTGGGCCTGTATCCTAACCATTGCTGCAGTTTCTGGCTTACAAACTGTCTCTGAGAGATAAGGAGGTGATAAGGCTGGTGACCTTGAGAACCAAAGTCATACTTTGACAAGCAGAATTTCAAAACACTCAACCATCAGGTTGGGGGAGGGGGGTTGTGGTTTAGTGTGTAAAATAGTTACAATAATACTAGAAAAAAGAAAATACATTCCCGCCCATCTGTCTCCCTGAACAAAGGGTATTCATTTTGTAAGAATCCATTTGCAGTCTCCTGGTCAAATGCTCTCTGGCCCACTTGGATAGAACTGAGCATTCCTTCCTTTGTATCCACGGTGTTCCTGGGAAATATCCAATGGTAATCATATATCTTTATTTCTGCCTTTACTCTCTGTTGACAATGAGAATGTCCTTATTCCTCATTTGCTATTTTTGAATTTCAAATTCTTCCTTTCCCCTTTCAAACTCTCAGGAAGTATTTGCTGAATAAATGAACGGAATGATGAACGAAGACCAGTAGCTCAGATGCATTGTTAATTGGAGAAAAGGCTCGTTCAGGAGTGTTCAGTTCCTTTCCTGTTCTTGGTTGAGGTTTCCTCTTTCCCTTGGGTACCAGGCCTTGGATCTGGAGCCCCCACAGTTCCCCAATCAAGCTGCTTAAGCCTGCATTCAAACCTGCCTCACCTGTGCAAACGGACCCACAGTGTCTCTGCACGTCTTTGTGCTGCCCTTCCTGGCATCCGATGTTCAGGAGGCTTGGCTCTGCTAAGGAGAAGCCCGGCAAAGAAAAATGCAAGGAGCATGGCCTATTTTCAGGAGATTTTTCTTTCATGACAGTTTGTGAGGTGTTGCCAGATTTGGATGACCTCTAGCATAAAAATAGTAACTTCCAGCATAAGAAGACTGGGAAAATGAATACATGTAAAGGGTTTAGCATAAAACTTGGCACTGAGAAGGTACTCCATTAAGACTGGCCAGTCTTCCTAAGCTGCCACTAGAGCCTGTCATATTACCATGCAGGCCATGTGCCAGGACCCTTTCTAGTGTGGCTTAGTCACATTTTGGAGGATGGAAAGAATGATGTCAGGTTCATACCTTTTGTTGCATCAAATCTTGTGAGCATTAGTTGTTGACCCCAGTGCCATCCGTTACCTAGAGAGGTGAATCCTTCCAACAACAGCCTGAAGAAAGAACCCAAGCCCCAGCGTGCCAATGGCTGTTGGCTGGACTTCTCTATGGAACATTCTGAAATGAGAAGTCGGCCTTTTCAAAACGGTTGTCTCTGCATAGTCTATGACTATGTTGAAGTGTAGGAATTGTAGCTAGCCCCCAAGTTCATAAAATAGCGCGACATGGGAAGTTCTGTGATAGATAGCAACGGATAGTCCAAGCCTGTTTTATTCACTCTCATACACAGTTTCTCTGCAAAGGCCAAGAAATTAGAGAAGAGGTTTCTTTTCCCCTTCCAGCCTGCACAGGGTAATTATGTATTATTAATAATGCAGCAGCACAAATGATATTAAATGAACTACATTTGTTAATGTAGATCTTATCTAACTGCTTTCTCCATCAGTGGGCTGCTTCTCATCAGGGGGTACTAATTAGCTGTAATATGTAGAAAGATGGGACAGAAATCCAATCAGATAAATGGGATCTATTTGGAGAGGTCCAGGAAGGAGGAGGCATTCATGATTCTGGGAGAGTTCCGACAAAGAGAGAAGGTAAAGATTTTGACTTTTTCAACTCCGCTCACATTTTGTGGTCACGGAAGTTGAAACTGTTCCTAGATCACCCAGGCTACGAAGGCCTGGAAATCATTGTATTCATCATGACTGTGATGACGTTGTGTTTTGCAGTAATAAAAGTACACATGGCTCTATAAAAATCCCAAAGTGTTCATATGGCCTTTGCAAAACATTGAACCTTGTGTATTAGGGTATGAGGTGATGTCAGCCAGATTTCCTCAGCTAATGTGGAGTTGAAGGTAACAGTTGGGTTCTCAACGTTCTTGGAGAAAGACTCACCATAAGACTGTCAGTGATTTTCATTTGGCAAACTCCAGGCTGCCAGTAAACAGGACCTTCTAGACTTCTGTCCTTTATGGACTTCTCAAATCTCCACATTGGAAGGGAGATAAGTCAGAGCCTTCTTAAACAGCCCATCAACTAGGCTGGGTGTGTACATGTTCCAGTTCCAAATATTATGGAGATACTGTGTACCTTGCCCTGCTCTCCCGAACTGGTCTTAGGTGATCCATTCACAAAGGAAGTGGCTCATCCATCTAGGACACATTGCTTATGACTCTTGAGGGCCTAAGTGTAATGGGTACGGTTCAAAAGAAAAAGCCGCCCATTCTCTTTGAGAAAGCAAGTATAACTGTGAAGGATTTTATTTTGGTCAGTTCAGCTCTTGGAAGGATGAGGACTTGCCATGCCATTACTCCGAATCTCATAAATACATATACTGGTCATTGTTATCGAGATCTTGTCTTGTCTTTTCTTTTTTTCTTGCCTGCCCCTTTAAAGAGGTGATGGCACACACGGGTGAGGTTTGACTTCTATGAATCAGAGAAAGAGAGTTCTGGTAAATTCTACCTCCATGGAGCCAGTGCATGCACAGCTAACATCTGAAACCCCTAGGGAAACAGCATCGCATTTGAACTTTTGAGGATTCGAAGTTCTATTATGAATCCTTAACAAGGACCATGAAAACAGTTATTTTTTTGGTAGCACCGTTTCTGAACTATTTGAGCTCATGCTTTGCTTTGTGAGAGGTGACTCATCTTCACCTGATTTAGGTTTGACATGGCCTCAAAGATGACACCAGCCGTGATGCTACTGCTCACTGGAAACGAGTGCAGTGTGACCTACTAGGAGAGAACAAGACCTGGAGACTCAGCAGCCTGCAGATATTCAACAGCTTTCCCCACCAAATAATGATGAAAACTCAGGAAGCACCATTATAATATAAAACCATGCAGACATCCAGGGAAATATATTTGTATGCCTCATGACAAAAGTTGAGAGGAAGCTCAGGAGTACTATTTACATTTATATATACTTATATCATGTAATTAAAGCCAACAGATCAACACATCAATACGTTAAAACAGATGTAAAAATACATAGATAGGCGTCCTGCACGGAAGCCTTGATATTGCATCCAAATGAAATCCTATATTCCAAATATGCCCCATAGGAGTTTTGCTCAAGGCTATGCTTAGGTATACTCGAAAATTCCCGATAGCGAGTCACCAGGGAAAACATGTTCTTTTACAGATAATTGCTACTGGCAGCCAGAGACCTGGAGAATTTGATGTGCAGTAATGTGACCTGACTATGTATTAAACTTTTTTGAAGGACATGTGTAAAGTAATCTTTATGTCTCTCACATACCTTGCCTTTCCTCTCCCTACTTAGTAGCACGTTTAAAACCAGCTCTCCTATTTATTTTTAGTATATCTGCTCCATTTTGTCCTAATAGTTTTTAATCATAAAACATATTGGTATGGTTTCCTTCTTCAAAAGAGGCAAAGTCATTGAGACACAGAGGGAAATCCCATCTGCATTGTAAGCAACGTGTAAACAAAGCAGAGCTCTATTACTGGTAATGAACTTCAGGAAAAGTGTGAGCAATAATAGTTGCTTGTTCACAGATAAGAGACATTAGGCGTTAGCCGATTCCTCTAAGGTTGGAAAGCATCTCTGCTGCTATTTAAGGCAGCAGTCACCAGCTTTTCATTAAATCTGGGAATGCCTTAAAAGATGGCTCCTGAGGTATCTTAAATATTCTGCCTCAGAAGCTGTAATTAATAACTTGAAAAAATTACAAATTGGCAAGGACACATATGTACAATGATAAAATTCAATGAACAAGTATCACCACCGCTAATTACCTTGCTTCTAGTTTTTCAATGTTTCTGTGCCATCGTCGTTTTATTGTTCGATATTAACATGCAAACCTTAATTAAGCATAATGTCAGAAAGTTCCAAGAACAGTACTAAGGATTTCACAAGGTAATTCAGAGGCTTGTTTGGGAAGAATGTCCAGATCAACCAGGGAGAATAATCTCCAAATAATAAGCTTTTGTGCTGAGAGTTTCAAGAACTATTATAGACTGACATTGGAAATTAGCTTTTAAGAACAAAAAAAATCCAAAGTTGGGGGGGAGGGGAGATCACATTGGAATGTAGTAGAGAAATCTGGTGTGGGAACAGGCTGCAAAAACTGGGAATGTCACTTCAGTGTCTCTGGTGACAGGCAGCAGTTCCTAGATTTACATGCTTGCATTCTGGTGTCAGGAAGATGAACGTGCACAGTGACAACTTATCAGGAAAATGATACATTTCTGGTTTCCATTAAGATCATTAAGAGCCACGTTCCTTCTTCAGATATGCAAATGGGTCGTCTATAGAAATCCATGATCGAGGAATGAGACTTGGCTTGTGTTCCTTAAACTGCTGCAAAGAAAGTAAGCGCAAAAAAGTCTCAGTGCTTCGCGCATTATCTAAGGCATGTCATTGTAACAGTTACTTCTCGTAACTAAATTATTCCGGAGAGAGTGAGCACAAGAAAACACTGCACCGGAAGAGGGTGAGTAGTTCTGTCCAGGGCTCCTTTCCAGTGAGAGGAGATGGATGGAAATCAAGGTGAAAGTGACATCATATAGATGCTTAGTCTTTCAGATTTCAGGTGGCCCTAAAGTGTCCTAGACACAGTGAAGTTATCATGAATCACCGGAGCTATGCAGCAAGGGAAAGAGTATATGAGGCAGAAGCTCCAAGCCTGTTGTGGGCAGAACACTTGTGCAGGAGCCTTGTGTCTTTTTAGCTCTCATAAGCAAAGAATCTAGGGATATTTGGCACATGGCATGTGAGCGCTCACTGTTTCTGTTTCCCAGTTCTGGAAAATTCTTTCAGGAGCTCACTCATTTGTGATTTATGCCAAAGACAAGGTTTTATGCTCTGTAGTGAAATCATTCTGTTCCTTTTGGTTAAACTTTATTAGAAAGATCACTCTTGAAAACACATACAAAGCATGATGAAAAAATAATCCATAGCTCACCCCCCTTTTCCTGCAATCACATCTTGCTGTACTAAAATTCAATAAAAAGAAGTTTGGCTTTGTCAGTTTGTGCTCTTGGGAAATACGTTCTCCTTGAGGGTGGGGAAGAGATTATTTTATAAGTTCTTGAACAAATGAGGGACACCTCATAAATGGTAAGTTAATCTTAAAACAGATTGGATTTATAGGATAAAAAAGAGTGTATAAAGTATATATCGGCGAGAAGCCAGCCTTTATTAAAGACAATTCACTGTGTAAAAAATGAAAAACAGGCTTCTTAAAGCATGCCAACTAAATTTCTGTTTGAAAAAATAAACACATGTGTAAATTTTATTAAAACTCTGCTTCTGGTCACCCAAATCATTTGAAACATCCCATAAAACAAAACAAAAGAGGACTGAGAAGCCAACTGAGCAACCAACCCAACAAAGCAAAGACAAAATCCAAGAAGATGATAAGGTATTCAGTATAGGATAGAACCCAAATCCCAGTAGTGTTCTTTACTTTCTAACTCAGGCTGTCCTAGAACTTGCTATTCAGTTTAGCCAGACCTTGAACTCTCAGCAACCCTCCTGCCTCTACTTCCCAAGTGCAAGAGCTGCCATGCCCAGCTCAACATGGACAATTAAAATGCTTCTGTTAGCCGGATGAGGAAAGGTAAAAAGAAACAGGTGACATTAATTTTAAATAACATTCTGTTGTACCCATATATCCATAATGGTTTCATTTCACATATAATCGGTATAAAAACTATCAATGAAGTATTTCACATTTTTTTTTCCCAAAGTCTTTGAAACTGGGTGTACATTTTGCAATTACAGTACCTTTCAGTGTGGGTTGGCTACATTTCAAATGTTTCATAACCTCATGTGGTGAGTAGATGTGGGAGTTGCCATACGATTCCAGAATGGGAGATGTGGGGGCTTTGGAAAGTCGGCAGGGCAGTATGTATTGGCCTCAATGAGGGGCTGGGCTTTGAGGCTTTACTTCAAAGGAGATTTTACTAAGGCCTTTGGCTTTCTGGTCACTGGTACTGGATATGTCACCATTTCTATTTGTTAATTTTTCTCTTAAGTGTGCTTGAGGAGCCGAGCGCCTTTCTGATGTCTTGTCATGGGGTCTGTTCTGCCAGAACAAATGGAAATTGGCTTTGGAATTCATGTGCCTGAAGAAAACTCATCTTGACAGCTGCAGGAGCAGATTCAAGCGCACACAGGTGAAAGGTGGCCACCTGGGATGTTTTTTAATACTCGCAGTAGAGAAAAGGAGAGATGGAGGAAAGCCCCCTCAGAGTGCCCGATGGGAGGAACAGGTGGCGCAAGGAAGAAACAAATAAAGATGAAGGAGAGAGCAGCAGGTTAAGGCCTCAGGCAGAGCAAATACAAGATTCAGTGGCTGCAGGTTCAAGCCTGAGGCAGGATAATAGAGCTGCCGGCTGCAGGAAGGAAATCAGATCTGTCAAGAGCACAGTTCATCCATGAATGTATACAGTGGGGTCTTGCAGAAAGCCCTGCCTTGTCCACACTGTTATTCGTTTTCACCAGCCATGATGGCCACACCAGTTCTGGAACAAGCTCGGGGCCCTCCATTATTCATCAGATAATGCATGAGCCTGCCTGTCTTCATAAGCACCATGGACTTTTCTACTGTTTAAATATTTCTTCCCTAACTTTCACTCTGAAGGGATACAGGCAGCCGACCCCCAAAGCAAGCAAATGGAGAAAATATGAAGAGATATAAAATCGTTCCTAAGAATATCTCCCTGTGAGGGGCCCTACATAGAAATGAGAAAAAACCAATAACCTCCTCTTTCAGCACAGATAAATCAGCACAGGACCCAATCCCTCTGCTTTCTGGAATGAAGCCTGACATTTAAAAAAGTACATGTGCAAAAGCCATCACAGACCACAGAGAAAGGCATGTCTTTCTCTCTCTTCCCGTGCTAATGTTTCCACATCCTCACACACCCAAGGGACAGGGGCGTGCAGAGTGAGACAGGAAAGTGAGCAATGTGTCCTGAGGCACCTGATGGCAGGTGCGAGTGGCCTCTAAGAGCTGCTGCAACTCGCTTTCCTCTCAGGAAATCTAGCAAACGTGGAGTCACACTGATATCCTTCTGAACTGCTCTCACCAAATGCCGCAGACAGTTACTCCGAAGAGTTGGAGACAAAATATGCAGGGCGTAAAAGTTAGAGAAATCACATGGTCTTGAAGGAAAGAAGGAACAGCGGTGAATTTTGGAACAAATTTGGAAATCCTTCCTGGAATTAGTTACATTTTCATTGGTGTGGCTTACACACACAGACAGACACACAGACACAGGGAGACAGACAGGGTGGGGGTGAGGATTAGAAGATGTCAGTAACCAATGGCTTCTCTTATACTTCACTTTATCTCCTTTCTCAGACCTCTTCTGGGATAAGAATGGCCTTTGAGGAATGTATTCAACTTAACTCATAAGCTGACAAGAGGGATTCAGCCTTGGATATTTTGCCACAACCTCTGGAGACTGTAAACAACCCTGAAGAAGAAACCTCATTTCCACTGGGTAAATAGCATTCCTGCCCTACTCAAGGCCTGTCAGAGCGGGACTAGGAAACAAGGCAGAACAACCTAGCACAGGAAGTCTGTGGCAGGAAGGACCAATGTATGGCTGGCATCTGTCCACCCACACAAGTGTCCAGGGGACCCCACGGCCCTCTGCTCCCTGACTCTCTGCCTTTGTGAAAAATAAATTAGGGTCTTTCCTGGAATCCTAAACTTTTAACATAGGGTTTTTGTTTTATATGGTTTGGTTTTGTGTTTGTTTGTTTGTTTGTTTGTTTGTTTGTTTGTTTCTTTCTTTCTTTCTTTCTTTCTTTCTTTCTTTCTTTCTTTCTTTCTTTCTTAAGTCAAGCCTTATTGGAAGAATACATACTGGTATAATGTCATCAGAATTACTTGATGACGTTATAACCAGGAACTAGGCTCATATAAAGAACCTTCCCCTTCAGGACGAAACACTCTTTGTGCTTGGGGGAGTGGAGCCAAGCAAGAAAGAGGAAGATCAGGTAAAATGCCCCAGGTACACAGAGGACTGTCCTGTGGAGATGAGCGTGTCCTATGCCCAAAAATCTGTGAATATTTCCCCACATGGCAAAGGGGCTTGCAATGTAATTAAAGTTAAGCATATTGAGATGAGATTTTCCTGAATTATGCCAGTGGGCAGGTCTTATCACATAAATCCTTAAAGAGAAACTTTACAGGTTGCACAGATGTGGGGAGGTGGGAGCCTGAAAGAGATTTTGCCACTGACTTTGAGGATGAGGAAAGGAAGTGGTTCCTGAAAGAAAGAAAAAGGCAAGGTGACCACCCTACCAGTCCCAGATCCTGAGAGCACATCTCCCTTACCAACACTGTTATTTTAACACAGCAAGTAGCATCAGATTTCTATTTTACAGAATGTGTATAATAAAAGGGCTGTCTTGTTTTAAAATGATTAGCCTGGTTTATTTTTTACAGCAGCAATGGAAAACTACTGTGGGGTATATTTTACCCAAACATCATAGAGAGCCCTTGTTTCATTAATTCAGCAATTCTAACATTTGACCATAGTGTCAAGTCAGCACTGAGTAGGTAAGCAGTTGTGGCTGATGGACGGTTAGCAAGGTTGCTGGGCTAGGAGGGGGGTTTCTGGAAGGTGTTGGACAGGAAAGCAAAGAAGGATGAGGTCTCTGGAAAGTAGCTACCGTGGCTAGAGCTGCACAAAAAGGAAGGCTTTCGGATTGTGGGAAACTGGATGTCTTGAACAAGTGGGTCGGGTTTGATGCTGGGGCCTTGGAGGGACACGATAAGGTCATTCTTGAGAGTACTGTTGAGAGCTGGGGACTCTAATAGATGCTGCCACTGGATGACGAGAACCTCACTGACAGGAATAACTTGCTACTCAGTGGAGACAGGCCCCGTTTTCCTCCTTTATCTCCCATTTTTGGGTTCTTCTGCTCTAGCTTATAACAAAGCCCTCAGTCTGGATAGTTTCATCAGCAGGGTCTACTTTCCCACATTCTAGGAAATTCAAGACCAAGGTAGAGACAGGTTTAGTTTCCAAAGATATATATTTTCCCTTGTAGAGGGCCAGCTTCTCAGTGTGTATGTTGGCTAGTTTTATGTCAAATTGACACAAGGTATAGTCATCAGAGAGGAGGGAGCTTCAATAGAGAAATTGTATTCATAAGATCGGGCTATAGGCAAGTCTATAGGGCATTTTTCTTAATTAGTGATTGACGAGGGAGGGCCCAGTCCATCGTGGGTGGTGCCATCCTTGGGATAGTTGGTCCTGGGCTCTATAAGAAAGCAGACTGAACAAGCCAGGAAACAGCATCCTCTCATAGCTTCTGCATCAGATCTCGCCTTCAGGCTTCTGCCATTTGAGTTCCTGTCCTGAACTTCAGTGAGGTACAGCCATGTGGAAATGTAAGCCAAACAAACCCTTTCCTCCCCAAGTTGTTTTGGTCATGGTGTTTTATCATAGCAATAATAACCCTAACTTACCCTGTGTACCTGTATATGAGGGTGTCCGTGAATGCAGCCCTGGAGTCTAAAAGTTCTCTCTTGCAAGGATTCCAGTCAGTGAATTAGGAATTATCATAGTGGACTCAGCTTAAGTACATTGCTTTGAAGGATGTATCTCCAAAACCAACCTCACTCTGAGGTTCTAGAGGGTGGGGACCCCACACATAGAATTTGGAGCCATACAATTTAACTTCAACATTTCTCTAGAAATGCCTCTAGGAATGGGGCTAACAACATACAAGCTGACACAGAGAAACATGGTTTTAGTGTCCTGCTCATGACACAAAAGTAGAATTAGAAAGCTGTCATCTAGAACTCAGTAAGTAACCAAGGAGGGGGTGACAATGAGTAGAAGTCCAAGGAGGGGGGGTGACAACGAGTAGAAGGTTCTCAAGGGACATGACTTTGGGATGAGAAGTGGCAATGCAGCTCTGCTGACAGTGGGATCTGTGTCTATGGTGGATCCACAGACCATATTTCACTGAAGGCTTGTGTCCCCTTGTAGGCAGGCTCTTCTCTGTGGTCAGAGTCACCACATAGGCATGGAGTTTTTTATCCATTATTTGTGACTAGCAGAGGCAGAAGGTGGCTGCTGAGGAAGTTTCTGAGTTTGTAGTGAGGGAAATCAAAGCAAGACATTTATTGAGATCTGAGTCCAGCAGAACCCACAGCAGCAAGGTCACAGATAAGAAGCAGTAGATTCCCAAAAGACCCAGGATTAATGTGGAGGGTAAAGATACTAGAGAATACACACACGGGAATCTGGTAAATATCTTATGGAGGGGGACAGTGGAAAGAGACAGCATCTGGGAGGAGTATAGTCCAAACTCTGTGTTGGTTTAATTTGCTTTCCCCTTCCTGGGCTAGAGTGATGGCATTTACCTAAATCAGGAAATTTCTCTTCTTCTTCTTCTTCTTCTTCTTCTTCTTCTTCTTCTTCTTCTTCTTCTTCTTCTTCTTCTTCTTCTTCTTCTTCTTCTTCTTCTTCTCCTCCTCCTCCTCCTCCTCCTCCTCCTCCTCCTCCTCCTCCTCCTCTTCCTCCTCCTCTTCCTCCTCCTCCTCTTCCTCCTCTTCTTCCCTTTCTTCTTCCCCTTCTCCTCCTTCTCCTTCTCCTTCTCCTTCTCCTTCTCTTCTCCTTCTTCTCCTTCTTCTTTTTCTTTTTCTCCCTAATTATTTATTTTGGATAAGGAAAAGCTTCATGAGGGTGCAGAAAGCCCAAGATAACCAGATTGTTGGAAAGTCTGAGGAATCTTGGAATTAGAATCCCATGAGAACCCAAACAGGATGTATCAACCTGGTGTACAGTACACTTTCCTCAACACTCTTCATTATTGCTTCTGTATAACTCTTCACCATGGCCTTGGGGTTATTAGGATTGTTAAGTGTAAAATTTTGGAATACATTTTTTAAAGCAGAACAACGTTGACTCAATATTCTATGTCCACAAACTGAGTATTACATCCAAAGAAATAAATGCTCATCATTAATTTTTTGTTTATCATTGTTCAACCAATATTAACTGGGTGATTGCTATGTGCTAGATACAGGCAATTTCTCTCTATCATCTTTGCTATGTGCCTAAGTAGCAGCTACTTTTATAATATGGACCTAATAGTAACAAATGCTATTAGTGACAATACGCAATGTGCCAGTTCATGTGCTAAGAACATTTTATGTATGACTTCCTTTTATCCCCAGAATATCTAAATTGTTGGCTCAATTCTTTATCATCTTACCAAGGATCTCCTGGATAGTCACTCCATGAACCTTCTAGGTAGACTACATGTAAATTTAAGCCTTCACATGTGAACCAGAAATAACAGAGACTAATTTACGTGAAAACTGCTAGCAACAAGTGAACAAATGCTAAATGTGTTCCAGAGAATACATTGCATGAGAACTGACCAGGAGGGAAGAAGGAAGGACAGGGACGTGACAAAGGATAAATTGTCCCATTTTTCAGTGTAAAATTTGTCTGCTTGTAGCTGAGTCCTTGTGAAAAGAGAGATTTATTTCTCTCATAGTTTTGGAGGTTGAGGGGTTTGGTGGCAGTTTCTATTTGGCACTGGTAAAGTCCTCTTAGACAACAATGTCTTGGTGGGAGTGTGTGGAAATGACCACACCCAAGACAGAAAAAACAGAGAACAAAAAATGTAGGGGCAGTTTATCTCTTCCATTCTGCTCCTAAGGGAGTTAGCTCATCCCACTGACTCAAGTGCTTTGTGTTAAGCCCCACCTTTGGAAGTTACCAGCACTCCCTCTTACAACCACACTAGGCACTGAGTTTCCCACACATGGACCCTTGGGTGTAAACCGTTTACGCCACAGTCAAAGCTTAGGGATACATTTTTGACAGTGATTGCTTTACTGCTTATCCTGATGGTGGAACTGATTTCATAGATGTATTCATCTGTCAAAATTTATCAGCTTTCTGCTTTACCTGTTTTTATTGTCTCCCTGCCCCTGAAAACCTGTAAAAGGACATGATCCATATGCCACATACACACCTGCTATTGTGGCTTACTAGGACAATATTTTATGGTTTTCTTTCCCTTCTCACTTTTTTACAGTCCATACCTTTCCAGATTGGCTAGAGCTCGGTTGATCATGACAACAGGACATAGCTCGAATATTTCTCCTCTAGTCTCCTTCATTCTTCTTATACCCAGGGTGTGCCAGGGCATGAAGAAAAACTTATTAAGTCATAGCAGAGAAGCAAGGCTATGAGGAGAAATGTAGTAGAACGTTTTTTTGTTTTTGTTTTTGTTTTTTTTTAATTTTTTTTATTTTTTATTTTTTATACTTTATTTATCTTTCCAATGTTTCCCCTTTTCTAGGTCTCCTCTCTGGAAACCCCCTATCCTCTCCCCATCCCCGCCTCTATGAGGGAATTCCACCTCCCACCCACCCGCCCACCCATTCCCGTATTCCCACCTTGACATTCCCCTTTACTGGGGCCTCTAACATCCTCAGGCCCAAGGGCCTCTCCTCTCTCCCTGATGGCCAACAAGGCCCTCCTCTGCCACATATGTGGTCCAAAACATGGGTCCATAGATGTGTATTCTTTGGTTAGTGGTCCAAACTCCAGGACGACGGGGGGCGGGGGTCAGGCCCATTGACGCTTTTGCTCCCTCCATGGGGCAGCAAATTCCCTCAGCTCTTTCAGACCTTTCTCCAACTCCTCTATCTGGGACCTCACTCTCAGTCCAAACGTTTACAGTCTTGGTTCGGGCATGTTATTTCTGCACTCATACCATTTGTTGGAAACCAATCCAAACACTGAGCCTGACGTCCGAGCAGCAAGAAGAGGTTGAGGGTGTGAACTTGGGGAAGAACCAAGAGCTGTGTCCCTCAGTTAATTCACTACAAAATGTAAAACGCTGAGAGCCTTGAAGGCTTGGAGATAGATGGATGTTACATGGTAGTTCGTGTTTCTGACATGTTCTATCTTAGGACATCCCTGGCCTTCGAGAAGGAACCCTTCTTCACATCAAATGAATATGAGAGTCCTTATGTTTGGGTCACCTCTCTCCAGTGCGTATGAGCATGCCATGGGAATATGTGCAAGGGCAGAACACAAATCCACTCAGGGAGAGCTAAAGTGTCATTGTCTCGGAAATGAGAAGAGTAAGAGGCATTACCAAAAGTAATTAAAACAACATGGCGGCATTGACTCCCCGGCTTAATTTATTCCAAGCAAAGACAAAAATCTCGGAACGCAATTTAGTGTTGGAACCTTTTAAGTAAGTTTGTCTTTCTTGAACTGGATCTAATTTGTATACTTTGGAATCATCCCGAAAGTTCCCTCTGTCATCAGTGACTTAAAAAATACTGCTACTGGGCAAAAGAAATCAATGATCTCTACATTGCAGGCTGAGTAATTACATCATAATGATTTGCATTAATGAAAGGGCAAGCCAGTCCGGGCCCAGATGTGCCTGTGACCACAGTTCTCTGCAACGTTTGAAGTGGATTGCTGAGTTTGGAGGAATTTCACCATCAGTCCTGTGACAAAATGACTGGGAAAAAAAAGCCTCTCCTCATCAACATCACTTAATAGCTCTTTAATGACTGACTCATCATTTTTCTCTGAGTCAAAGTAAATTTAAATTTCAAAATAAAGCAAATTTTACTGATATCGGTGGCACAGAAGCAGATGTTTCCCTGACATGTGCACGCAAGCTGTTAACTGTGACCTTGCAGGAGAAAGCAGTTTTGAAAATGAGCTTTGTCTCCCAATATGGGGAGCACAATGCTGCAGCGAAGATTTAATAAAAAGTCATAGCTTCTCACGGCAGCTTATTTCAGCAAAGTCAACTATTAATTAAAATAACAAATGTCAGCTGTTTCGGAGGCTGACAGCCAACGCAAGGCAGCATTTGCTTACCTTGACGTACAGGATGCGTGGGACACGGGATAGATCCATAATTCATCCTAGGTATAGCTCTCTCATGCCCTGATATAGTGATAATACCGTGATAAATTAGCTCCTGTTCAGCAGTTTCGTTAGCAGAAGTACCTGGGGACCGAGGGGAAAACTCAGCTAGAGAGAGCCTTTTGGCAGACTGAAGGAATATATACTTGAACGGCTTGACAGAAAGTTTCATGAAATTCCTGAACTTGAGTACCAAGAAAAACAGGTGGAGAAAATGTGGAACTAGCTGGGGAAGTGACGGCGAGACTGTGCAGGGTGAAGAAAGGCTTGTAAGGAAGAGGGAGCCTTGCATCACCTCTGGGAAACCAAGGGAGAGAGGTAACCAAAAAGACAAGGGTCCCTTTTCAGATAGGGACTCATGGGAGGCAGAAAAGGAGGGACATTTGACAAAAGGCGTCTTCCTCCTTCTAAAGTAAAAAACTTGAGGGTTTGGAGCAGATGAGGAACACACGGAGGAGGGGATTGTAGGCTGCTCTCTAATGTGCTTATGCAGCCTTATGACTCTAGGAGGCGCAGTGGAGGCGGCGGCGGAGACTGCTCGCAGGCCTTTGGCTGAGTTCACGCGGTAAAGCATTCATCTTGACACCGAAGTGAGAAGAGAAGCCATCCATGTTAAGACACTGTAAAATGTGCATTCAAAGCCTGAAGTGGTGAGAAGCAGAAAGAAGACAAGGAGGGTGTGTCTGGGCTAAGGTGATACGGAGGAAGGTAGATGTGGTGGGTGGTGTGAAAAGCAACGAGCTAGGAGAAGAGGTGCTTTCGAGAAACGGGAGGTGCAAGGTGCGTTTAACTTCTTGAGACAGTTTAGAAGGCAGAACAAAGGCGTGGGTTTCACAGTCCATCTAATGTTTGTTTTGATTTATATGGGATTTTTCTTTCCTTGCCTTTTATGAGGAATTTCCTTTCCTTGCATTTTGTGAGGTGCAACCCAGTCCCTCCAGAATGCTAGGCAAGGCTGCTTTTAGAGATCCACACCCATGATACCAACATTTCTTTCTTTTTCTTCTCTTTTAATCTTATTTACGTATGAGTGTTCTGTAAAGAAGTCAGGTTTTATGGTTTTATGGTATATGCCTGTGACCTCTGCAAGGGAGAACTCAGTGATGGGAATTTAATGTAGTCCCTGAAGGCTAATCTGGGCTGCAGAATGAGATCCTGACTATAAAAGAACTAACAATGTAACAATAAAATAATCAATCAATCAACCAAACAATCAATCAACCAAACAAACAAACAAACAGATAAGCAACCCAACAGGAAACCACTTAAAATAGACCTGACTCCATGTGGTATCAACTTTGCATTTCTTCTTAGATCCATCATGGGTTTGTGTAGTTTAGACTGGCTTCAAACGTGCTGTGTAGCCGTACGGTCTACTAGTTTTATGTCAACTTGACACAGCTTGGGGTTATCTGAGAGGAGAGGCCTACAGTGCAAAGGTGCTTCTATAAGGCCTTGCTGTAGGCAAGCCTGTATGGCATTTTCTTAATTTGACTTTGATGTGGAAGAACCCAGTTAGTGTGGGTGTTACCACCGCTGAGTTGGTGATGTTCGATGCTATAAGACATGAGACTGAGCAAGCCGTGAGGGTAAGTCAGGAAGCAGTATTCCTCCATGGCTTTTACATCAGGTCCCACCTCCCAGGAGTCTGTCTTGCTTAGGTGGTAACTTTGGATTCCTTCAGCGAAGGACTGTGATATGGAAGCTTAGCCTTTTAAGCTCCTTTCTCCCAAAGTTACTTTGGGTTGCAGCAGATCATTGCAGCAATAGAAATTCTAGGGCAGTAGCTCTGGCTGATTTTGAACACAGACTCATCCTGGCTCAAATTTCCTGGTCCAGGTGTGGACTGTCACACTTGGCTTCCACACCTACTCTTAACAAGTTGTGCAGGGAGCCAGTCCATTTGAAAATCCATCATTTGAGTCAAAACTTCATACATCATTCAATGTGATCTAATTCACTGGTCCAAGGTGAACCAATAACAGCATCCAGCACAGACTTTGAGTACTATTCGTATTCCTCATTATCTTCTCTCTCGTCATTGGCCTGGGGACTCCTGGTAAGAACTGAGTTGTACGTGAAAAGTATTTGGCATTCCTAAAAATGAAGCATATGCAAGGCATATAAAGGAGTCTTTTGGTCATGGACATCATTTCAATAAGGTTTAAAAGCCTGCCCCAAATTAATGATTGTCATCCATAGGCAAGACAGAAAGGAGGGTGAGCCAGTTTGGATGGAATCCTATCTGACCCTTCATTAAAAATACAAAGCAAGTAGATCTTTGTAAAAGTTCCAAGAGAATCAGCAGCTTCATACTTGCATATTTCTTGATGGAGGCCAGATTCCTTAGGTAATGGTGCCTTCTGGCTCTAGGTGTGAATAGGAGAATGCTTGCTTCCAGAGGTACCTGTTTTAGGAGCCATGCATTAAAAGGGCGTGGAACTACCTGCCATTCCATATTGGGTCCACAAAAGGGATGCCAACTTGTGTCCAGGGTTTGTTTGTAGCAGGCTTCATTTATGTTTCTAAAAGATCTCATTGTTTATTTTCCATTGCATGGAAGCCGTTCCCTGTATCTTTTTTTCGTGTGTGTGTGTGTGTGATGTGCAAGTGGCAAGTGTTTGTATATGAGCCAATGTGCATGTGCAGAGGAAAGTGTTGTGTGTCCTCTAGTGTTCTCCACATTATGTCTTAAGGGCTGAACCTGCAACTCCTGCTTTTCAGATAGGCTGGCAGCCAGCAAGTACAGGTCATCCTCCTGTCCCTGTTTCTCTCAGTGCCAGGGTTACACATATGTGTAGAACCACATCATTCTCACCGTGTGGGTTCTGGGATGTGAGTCTGGTCTCCGGCTCACATGTGCTACAAAGCACTTTGGATTACTTAGTCATTCTCCAGTTCTCAGGGGCCTCCCTCATTTTCTCACTTTCTTGTTGCTAAATAACAGGAGAGTGTCAAGGCAAGTTGAGTTCAGGCATGTTGTTATGAACTCTCTGAGTACTGGGAAGAAAGCATATTCCTAGTGAAAGCAACCTAAATATCAGATCAGGTCTGCTTCTTCTCTCTCTCTTTTTTTCTTGCAAAAGCTTCTGTAATACTAAGTGGTCCCATTTGATGGGTGATTTGCTTCTGTACCGTGTTGCCATTAGCACTTGTCTCTGCAGTGCTTCTTCTCCCTCAAGGGGCTTTTCCACAAGAGTTCAAATCTCTGTCAAGGCACAGACTGCAACCCTAGTGCCTGGTAAGATATGCAGAAGGAAAAAACAAACTTGGTATGCCATTGAAAACTAGGACATGGCTTTGCGTTGAGTTTATTTAAAGAAGAAAACTGAATTCTGTCACTGCTGTAGTTTGTGAATGCTTTACTGTGGTCTAATCACCAAGGAATTAATGTGATTTAGTAGCCACAACAATAAATAGAGCCTTGACAAGGCGATTATCCCATAAGACTAAAATCATGATATAGCATAAATCAATACCAGCCTTAAGTATGTCTTGGAAAGGGGTATATATTTCTACATTCGCCGCTAGATGTTGAACTAATTTTGGAATTAGAAGCTGTATGAAATGCAAAAGCTATTTCTCTAAGTGAAAAATTACAGAATATGTATGATGATTGCTCAGAATATATACTGCTCATAAAATGAGTGCTGGAGAGGCAGACAAACTTTGAAAGCTGGTTCAAGTACAAATCTATGTTCTGAAGAACAAACCTCTCTGCCGCACTCACTCCAAAGAGGAGCTCCTCCTTGTCTCTGCCTCTCCGAGAGCCTGAACTTCCTCTCTTGTAGGTGCTAGCCCTTTTCAGCCCTTTCTGTTAAGACAAATTGACTCTTTGCCCCTCCAGAGAGAGCCATGCTTAGTGGGAAACCCCCTAGAGTCTTTGTGGTTGGAATTGAGTCACGTAGAAAAAAGAAGAGTATTGATCAACAGCAATCTGGACTTCATTCTCCTAGGGACAGAGACACTTCTTGATTTTCCAAGGTCAATATTAGCGTCTCTTAGTAGTCCGTTACAAGTGAATCCCAGTTGAGCTGGCTTTTTGGGAAGCCCTCTTGTGTGCCTTTCGATGTCCTGATGCCCCTTGAGGAATCACAGGGATAAACTTAGTATTGGAAGTAGGGAACCAATGCTCAGCCCTCACTGTCCAGACCTCCCTGTGCCTGGAGTTCCTTGCTTTGTCACTTCTGAACTGAGTATCTGAGGATGTGAGACCCACCCTCTTCGGCCTCCAAAAATCTCTTGCTTAGTAAAGAGGGCCTCCCGGAAAATTATTTCAAGTCTTGGTGTATGGAGTACCCTTCTCTCAGACTTGAATTTCCCACCAAGATAAATGATACCTTAACTCCATCTTTGTAAGTGCTGCAGCTACACTAGACAGCTGATTATGTTAATCCTTTACCATATCCCAGAAAATACCTGCAGCATCTTCCTACAAGAGCATCATTAAAGTTTGAGTGCAGGTACCCACCACCCGATGGTTCACCCTACACGCTCTCAGTGTGTCTTCTAACGAATATTTAGTTTTCAATATTATACACATCTACCTTTTGCTCCCCTCTTCTGTAAAGGCCGCACAGATTTCCGCACAGAGGCTGAAATAATTTACTCAGATGTGAAGAGTCCTTTCAAACACCATCTATCTTGAAGATTGTTTTCCCTCCCTGTCTTTTTCCCCCTGTCATCAACAGAACAAAGAAGAGTGTCACTCTTTTGCTAGTTAACTCAGTTTTTACTGGAATTTGTCTGCAGATTGTCCAATCCATCTCTAGTCAATTCTAAGCAGCATCTTCTTTCTGTACATACCTCAAATCAGAGACAAGTTCTCCAAGCAGGGGAGCTGGTTTGGTGGAAACAAAGACCTGTTTTAAAAATGGATCTAGCTCAAGTCTACTGTTGGAAAACAGAATGGGCATTACTTACTTAGAGAAAGAAACAAAGGTACTGTAGCTTCATTTATCATACAAAGCTCTCACAGAAAGCAGGTCTGAAAATGGACGCAAAGCTTCCTACTCTGACAGGCACATCAGTAGGGATTTTATTTGTCTTACTGTAAGTGCAGAGCCCGTCTATTGATGACTTTAATTCTACAAGCACTGGTGGTTTGCACTTAGCCTGAGAAATAGCATTCAGTGAACTTCTCTGATGGGCTCGGTGTGTTTGGCTGTGCAGTGGATTGCGTCCTGTCTGCACAAACTACATTCTTCTGAAACCTTTTCCCTTCCTACCTTTACATTTCATAAATGCAAAGAATTCTACTCATCTAAGCCTTCCTTCATCGGTTAGGCTAATGCCTGTGCTATTGATTTGGTTGGTGCCGAGGATGCGACAGTCTGTATTAACACGTGGGTTAAATGGAAAAAAAAAAATATTTATTTAATGCCTTTTTTTACTCTCCCTCCTGCTCCTGACCCAGGGAAACACAGGAGCACTAGAGAAGCCCCAGCAGACTCTCTCTGGCTCCTTCCTGAGCTAATCACAGTTCACAAGTCCCTTTTTCTGGCAGATGCAGCACCTGACCTCCCCTTTGTCCTTTTAGTCTCTGGATGAAAGTGTGAGGCTCCCTAAATTTCCCTCAGGCACAAAAACAGTTTGCTTTCCTGCTGGAGGTGAAACTGACTAGGGGAAGGCACAGCTGGGGCTTTACGTGCCCTTCAGCCACCACCCTTGGCGGATCTCTTTTACTTTGTATGGAAAATAAAGAAGAAATGGGAGCCACTACATTCAGCTCTTCAAGCGTTTGTGCTCCAAGGGCAGGGGTGGAGGTGACAGGAACCTTGGGGAACTAGGCTGGGCCATCTAGCTGGACTGGGGGTTGGGGAAGTGGCAAGTGCTCCCCAACAGGGGCCGGGCTGAGCTGATTTGTCAGCAAAGGAAGCTAGCTTTGCAGCAAAGTGTTGGCACAGCTGTGAGTGCTACAGGGGCCACCAGGAGCATAGGAGGTGGAAGGGACAGGTCCATCACAGCAACTTGTGCTGTTCATCCTGGACAGCTCCACGATTTATCCGAGAGGCATTTCTGTCCCTTCTTCCTTCCCATTGTTTTAAACATTCAGTAGCTGGCTGACCCTTGTTCTCTGTGGGTCAAACCCACTGCGAGGCCCATGGCCGTTCTCTGTGGGACTGCAGTCAGCAGATCCATTAGGTTGACTTACGGTGATGGAAAGTGGCCATTTGGGTTAGGGTGACATTTATATTTGGACACCTTGTTATTACTGGCAGGCCCCTGGGTTTTGTGGACAATGTTCTGGGAGCAGGGCTGAGGAGTACTTCCCTGAAAGGGATGGCAGGGGTGAGGGGCGAACTGTGACAGGCAAGGAGCCCAAGCATCAGCTTCACATTGGGGATGGTGCCCAGTGGCAGCCGCGCAGAGGCGCCTGGCAGCGGAAGGCCGTGTCCTAAGGTGTTCTATCGACATCTACGAGAGCAGCTGGCGCCTGGTGGAAGGCAGATGGTGTTGGGTCCCCCAAGTGTCGCTGTCTAGCAAGCTGCCATGTCCACTGATTAAAAATAATTAAACATTCCTTTCTCTAGTAAGGAGAATGGCGCGCATGCCGGGCAGGATGACAATGGCATTACCCAGCAAGACATGGCAGTAGCAGTTAGTGCCCAGGGTAGCAGGTGCGCCCGGGTTGGAGGAAGTGGTGTGGGAGTGGGGGGACTTGGGTCGCACTGACAGCATGAATAGTTATGTGAAGATGTATACGCATGAGGGGTGTGTGAGTGGGATTGTGTTGGAAAACTTTCCATGGCTCAGCCTGGCTTACGAAGAACATTTTCCAAAATCTGAATGGAAAAAGCAAATTATGTTTTCATAGCCTAATCCATATGTATTGATCAGCTAATACATATCTCTTTGCTATGTGCTGTAGATAAAATATATTAATTGATGCTATCGAAACCCTCTTCACAAGTATTGTTCAATTTAGCCACTTTGTATTCTCTCTCCTCTCCTCTCTCTCTCTTTCCCTCAACCCCTCTCTCTCTCTCTCTCCACACACACACACACACACACACACACACACACACACACACACACACACACACACACAGTCAAGAGATCCTGATAGAGATTTAACAAAAGAATTGAACATACTGACAATTCTCACTCATATTTTAATCAATAACTAATTTTTTTTCTGAGTGAGACTATTTTCCAAATCTTCTTTGGCCAAAGGAAAAAAAAATCTTTGAATTCTACCCTTTCTCTACTATCTGTTCTCTTCCCTAGACACACTTCTTCCCTTTCAGAAACAAGTTCCTAAATATTGTCATGAACTTGCTGAAAAGGAGATCAGTTTTCTTTGTATCTGTCAATTAATTCAAATGTAGAGATGGCTTGCCTTTTTCTCCAAATCTAAAGCACATGAAAGATATCAGTCTGGAGTGCTAATTTGATTTGCTGTTAAATGGGTCTAATTTCCCATGTGTCCTAACAGCAAGCGTCTTTTCTCTTTACCTGATTTGAGATCAGCATACTTGACAAGCCTCCATTTTATGGGTGATGCGCACATCCTTCCATCATGAGAGTGGACAGGAGGGCACCATGTGGCATGTAAAGGGAGCCTTGAGCAGCTTGGGATGCAAAGCCCGCTCACACGGGTTGGTTGCATTCCTTAGGGTAGGCAGTGGTACAGTCAGGAGGAGTGAGCTGAGTCTGGTGGTTACACACATATTTTTGGTGAAAACTGGAGAGTTTCCCAAGAAGAAAGAAAGATTGCAATGGAGACTCGGAGGGAGGGTAGCATGAACCAGAAGTTTAACTTGGCTGGTGAAAATAGCCCACATTGTGTAAAAAGGAAATCAGCAAGAAAGTATTTCCTTGAATGCTACCCAAATGAGGGTCCTGTTTAGCCATCAAGGCCTTCCTCACTGTGTTCCCTGAGAGGGCTAAATGAGAGCCATAGCAGTGTGGGAATCTCAGCATTGCCCTGGTTTGCTATTTTAGCGCCCATTTGAACCATGGCCCAGCTTGATTCTTAAAGCACAGAGGCTTGAAAATGCAGGGAACACATTATATCAGATATTTTGCAGCTAAAGGTTTACACACAAACTAATTTCTGCCAATATAGATGCTGTTTAATCATTTTAGGCTGCTCTGATAGGAAACCACACACTCAGAGATTTAAACACCGATCACACACACGATTCTCACCTTCCTACAGGTTAAGAGTTGACATCGGATGTTGGCTGGGTGCTGCAGAGGCTCCTTTTCCTGGTTTGTACAACCCGTGTGCTTTTTATCCTTAAGTGGCAGGAAGAAAGCTAATCAGATGGCCGAGGTTTTGTTCTCTGCTCACTTATCCTATTCATTGAGAGTTTCATCCTTATAGCTCAATTCCCTCCTGAAGGACTTGATGTCTAGATGCCACCAAACTTGGATTAGTGTTCCAACACAGGAATTTAAGGGTCAGAAATAGTCAATCAGTTGCACATACTCGCTCTCTTGAGAGACTTAGAAATGGAAGCAAGTGTCTCAGAGGGGATGCTAGGAGGTGAGACCCAGTTACCATCCAAGCCTGTTTCTTCGGTGGGACAGAGGCAGATGTTCTGGAGGGTGAAGTGCTTTAGCTACTGAATTTGCAACAAAAGAGTTTCTCTAGGACATTCTTGAGTCACTGGGTAATTTTTTTCAGGTTCTTTCTAACAGCATATGATTTATTTCTTCCCCCCTTAGATTAACTAAAAATTGTTCACTAAAACTTTTTCTAAATGTTAATTCAGTAGATCTTGTTCACAAATAAGAATATTAACTACCACTGAGTTGTTTGACTATATCTACTCTATGGCTCTATCTCGTGATGACCATGAGGTGTTCTTCACCAAACTGGACAATGCAGGTTTGATCAAGGGTGAATACATTGGCTGATTGACTAGTGGTGTAAGGAATGACATGGAAAGAAGCCTTTGCTAATGGTAACAGACTGATTTTACTTTTTAATCATTATTTTTACGATAAGCATGGGGAAAACTAACAGAAAAAAAATGAAATATGCAAATAAGAAGCAAGGTGGGAAGTCAACTGGATAAAGGTCATGGTAGTCATGACTGGTAAGAAACTGCGAACACATGTGGAATACCCTGCTCTTTTGTGAGCACAGTTACACACTCATTGAAAGGTAAACCACATATATTCAATGACGATGGCCCCATTATATTACAAGGATGTTAATGTCACTTAGCGATAGCAGAGCCATTACATTGTAATGCATTACTAATGTGTTTGCTGAGGTGCTAGTGTAGACAGAGGTACTGTGCTGCCAATCATAGAAAAGCAGAGACTATGTAACTCATGTTCACTATACAGAGTGATGGCAGTAAGTAGTAGATCTTGAGTTTTGTATTTATTACACTCCGTTTTAAAAATGATTGTTTCAACAGTGCTCTGAAATACAAATGAAACAAATGTTTGCTATGCAATAGTATATCATCTCAGTTGAGCAGTAACCTTCAAGTGTTGTATTTAGGGCCTGTCATTGGTTGCACTGTATTTTCTTCTCCTCATTTGATTTTGGTTTGGCTCGTTCATTATGGCCTCAGGCTCAATGCACTGTACTGCGTGCACACACACACACCCAATGTTACTTTACATTGCCTGTATAACAATAACCTAATGAAATATTTTGACTGTATTCACACTACCCTCATCTATAAACAATTCCTGACTGTTTATGAAGATTAGAGTTGATAGTATTACCAGCAGGTTAGTATAGTGTCTTAGGAGTCCTCGTTCATAGTCCCCAGGTTCCGCAATCGTTGTGACCTAGTTGGGAGACAGCTCCCAAATTGATCAGTGACATCATCTTCAGGTGGGCATTCCGTGGTATGAAAGTCTCAAATCAACCACCCATAATGATATTACCCAAGTCAAATACAGCAGTTGAATTGTGGTTAGTGATAGGTTATTTCTCCACCGTTGGTGAAATGAGCCAATTTAAACCAGATTATATTATATTAAAGGCAGGTTTATTGGGAAGCTGCTCTCCAGTGGGTGAGTGCAGTGGCCCTATGGATCAAGACCAGGGAAATCACTATGAGGAAGGGGACAGAGAGAAAGAGTGATCGGGAGTGCAAGCACACACAGAGAGAAGAGGAGGAGTGGGAGGAGGAGGAGCAAGACTGAAGGAGGATGATAAGAAGAACAAAATGTCTGGATTATATAGGGAGGAGCCTCTGGAGTAAGACCAGCCCAGCCCCTGGGCTGGAAAGTTCAAAACTGGGGGCAGGGTATGCTAGGTAGGGACTGAGGGAACCCGGAAGCCAGGCCTGCATTGGCATGTAAAATATGCACCTCAGTCCCTTGTCCCAGTCTGAAACCAAACAGTTAGGACGACTTCTCAGTAGTGACAGGAGACTGAGGCAGACACAAAGCAAACCAGAGATCTACAGGAAGAAAAAGGTGTCCTCTAAGCAGCCTCCTGTTGGCATTTCTTCTCTACTCCAGTGCCTTCAGAACAGACAGGGCAGTCTGTGTCCATTGCTGAAGAGAGCAATAGAAGGCCTGTTTTAGTTCTGTGAGGCTCTTGAGAACATTGGTATAATTAGAATGCCTAAGGAGATGACAGATTTCTAGAGTGTCCTTGGATCCTGAGTGGATCATCCACCTTCAGACTTGCCTGATTCCTTAAGATCAGAATCATGCGTTCCCAGTTATTGATATCCAATTGTTCTGCTTCATAGGAGTCATTTGTTTGTTTGTTTGTTTGTTTTGCTTTGTTTTTTGTTTTGTTTTGTTTTAGACCTGGCTACTCAACTTCTTGTCTTGCCCTGTTATAATGAAAACACTTGAAATTCTACTCTGGAGCTGGTCCACAGCACTGAAGACACCTTGGACATTTGGTTACTGTATCCTGATACATTCATTAAACTTTATACATGAGTCTTGTTTCCTTTTTCTTTGTAAAAGTCATCTTTGGGGCTGGAGAAATAGCTTAGCAGTTAAGAGCTAACACAGTTCTGACAGAGGACCCGAATTTCATGCCCAGATTCCATGTTAGACAGCCCATAACTGCCTGTAACTCCAGCTCCTGGGGGAGGTGATACAGGCATATACCCACACATGTACACATAGTTTTTAAAAAAAGAAAAATTAATTTACTTTCCTCTCTTGAAAACTTCAAAAGTGGAAAAGATGAAGGCAAAGTCCCTTGACTGGGAATTGGAAAAAAATGAAACAATTTAATTTAGTTCTTTAGCACTTAAATAGCAGATGAATAATCCTTAAAAAGAGAATGTTGCCCACTGATACACAGGCCATGATTTAAGTCACTCTTTAAATGAAGTATTTGATTGCCACGCCCACTGAATGACAACTACAATTAGCATCAATAGAAGCCACTTGAGCAGGTCTCTATACTCTTGGTAATATACCCTAAAATTAAACTATTTTGGCCTTTTTGAAAGTCAAATCATTTTTGGTAAGTGCCTTCTGAAGCCTCATTGTTATTTTGACTACTACTAATTTATACATATACAATGCATTCTGCTTTATTGTATTCTGAAAATGATATTTTAGAATTACTTTCCCCACCTGGAGAGAGTTTAGCAGCAAATTCCTAATACTCAGTGATGTCTCAGGCTTGATGACAAGCAGACATGCTGTAATATGCCACCTACCTTAGGGAGGTGGCACATTTTCAAAAGGATTTCAACTTTGACAAGTGGGTTCAAGTACTGGGGGCTTCACAGAGTTGTGGTTTTCTTCCTCCCTATGTGCCAGTCCTCACAGCTTGATTGGATACTTTAGTGTGCTTTATGTTGATAAATCAATATGTGTTGTTTGAGCTCACTGAAGTCCTGGCCTGGGAAGTGGGCCTCTGTCTCACCCTCACTTCAATCCCAAGCATGTTTGTCTCATAATGTCCTCCAAGGTCTGTTTTCTGGGAGTGGGCTATCCACTAACTCTGTGAGGAGAGAAAAGAACAAAACAGCTCAAGTCTGAAAACATGGTGTCCTCTGAAGCAGCTAAAAAGTCAAACTACTTCCAGTAGAGTTTACACGTGCCTGCAGTGTGAAAGGAAAGCATATCAGCCGCAGGAAGGTCATCTGGGGAGAGGAGGCATGGTGAGTCCACTGGTAAGGTTACCAAGGCCTCCCAGGGCCTTCTGCTGGTGCTTGCAAGCCCCTAAATTGATCATGTTCCTTTCTGCCGTTTTTGTTCTTTTCTTTGGAAGTCCCATGGGAGGAGGACTTTGCTCTGCTCAGTAATCTATCAGGAGATTTAGCTCATTGCCTCAGTCAGTGGGGCTTCCACACCTGACAGCTAGCTATTTTGAACACCCAATTTGATGGTTTTTGCCATCTATCTATCATCTCTCTATCTCTATCTATCTATCTATCTATCTATCTATCTATCTATCTATCTATCTATCTATCATCTATCAGTATCTATCCATCAGTATGTATTAATATATATTTATCTATAAATATCTATCTATATAATCTATCTATAATGTATTTATCATTCATCTATATTATCTATTGTTCCATCATTTATCATCTCTATCTCTCATCTATCATCTCTCATCTATCAATATCTATCCATCAGTATCTATTAATATTTATCTATCAATATCTATCCATATATCATCTATTTATAATCTATTTATCATCTATTTATCTTTCACCTATATTATCTATCTTTTCATCATTTATCATATCTATCTATCTATCTATCTATCTATCTATCTATCTATCTATCTATCTATCTTTCCTCTGATGTTTCTATTTGATATTTATTCTTTTACCTTTAGTGGCCATATACTTAATACATTCACTCATTCAAAATCAAACATATAACTATTGTAAATAATTCTTCGGCCTGCAAAACACAGATATGGAGAAATATCCATTGTTTAACTTTCATCTTTAATTGAACACTAGATCTCCTGGGGGACTTTAAAATATGCCACTTACAAGTGACTGCTACACTTTAGTGTCTTAAAACTCCACCGATGACTTCAGTGGATGGTTGATCCACAGCAGCGATATTTAAATTTTCATTTAAATTATAATTACTTGGAGATGATCCTACCCAGATCTACTGAATTAGATGATAAATAAAATAAAAAGTAGTTAAATAATGTTAAGCTTGAAAACCACTGAAGTGTAAGCTGTTGTTTCTTACTGCTCCTACTCCGTGCCCCGTGTCCCTTGGTACTCTGCTCTAGTCTATCATTTATACTGATGAAATACAGCAATGTCTATTGGAAGGATAACATATCAAATTAGCCAGACATGGTGAGAATGCTCTTAGCTGAGAGCAAGGCTACAAATGAGCAGATAAAGATGGGTAAATTTTGCAGATAACAAGAAAATCTGAATGCTCTCTTATGTCTCCATCAGACTCATAGCATACCTACTGATGACTAAATGCTGCAACATGATGGCCAATCATGCCACTTTCCCTCCTGTCAAGAGCAGAACAGATGATGATACAGATTAAGGGCTCACTGCAATAATGCTGATAATATCTCATTTTATTTTATTTTTTACAACAATGTTATGAGGTGCTTAGAATTACTTTTAGAATTCAGTCAATTAACCTAAAATTAACCTAAAACCTGATAAAAGGCTTAATGAATATCAGACCTCAATTCCCTGGACTCGAGCTATTCCCCTGGTACCTACATTATCTTGCATCTACCAGATGTAATGACCAGAGGAACTGGGGTCTCACAGCTTTAAAGTGCTACTATGCAGAAAGAGTAGATGTGTTCTGTATTGCTGCAGAAGTCAGAATGTGGCTTAGTTGATATAAATTCAAGAGTGGTGTTTATTATCCTCATGTAGTATGACTAAAATTAATTAAGGTACTGATAGTTGTTTCTGAATACTAAGATGAGTGCTTGTATTAACATCTTGGTGTTTAACAACAGCCTAGGATTGTGAAAACTGCTCCCTCAGAGAGCCTAAGTTCAGTTCCAAGTACCCATGTTGGGAACTAACAACTAACTACCTGTTCACCCCAGCTCCACGGGATCTGACACTGTCTCCTGTGTTCATACGCACTACCCCCTCACATACACATAATTGAAAAATAAAATAAATCTTAATAAATAATTATCAAATAATATGCTGGGTTATTTTGTAAAATCATGGGTTTCATGTCACTCTCTAGGCAATGCTGAATGGTGCTAGTCAGCTGACTTCACATTCTTGACTGGCTAATGGTAGAGATGTGTCTTAAAGATATGACATTCATATTGACAATGACTTAATCTCTCTAGAATGAATGCATTTGGCTTCAGTACCTGCTTTCTCCCAATTATCATGTAGATTGGGTCTTTCTTTAGAAAATTTCCCATTTAACTACAGCTTTCTTAATAATGTTATAAAACCATAGACAACCACAGTAAAATTAAATGAAATCAAAGAAAAAACAAACAGAGAAACTAACAACTGCCCCCAAAGAACCGACATAAAAAAGTAATCTATGAAGTAGATGAAATTATTTATGAAACATAGACATTAGAAAGGATTATTATTCAAAATTCTATCAGGAACTCACACAATGTAGTAGCAGAAAATGGAATACTCTGAGGGGGAAAAAATGAGTCAGGGACTTGACTAGACATACCAATGGCTAACAAGTACATAAAAATGTGCTCACCACCACAAGTCATCAGGGAAATGCAAATAAGAACCCAGAGAGATGTCACTCACACATGTTTGGATGGCTATGATTTAAAACGGCAGTATCAGCATGGATGGGGAGTACAGGGAACCCTCTGCACACTGTAGGTGAGAATGCCAATTAATGCAGCCATTATGGGAAGTGGTACGGAGGTTTCTCAAAAAATTAACCGTAGAACTATCATGTGATCTAGCAATTCTACCTCTGGGAATATATCTGAGTGAAATGAAGTCATTATCTCCAAGAAATATCCATTTCATGTTTACTGCCTTGTGATGTGCAAAAGAGCCAATTTAGATGGCCCGCGTGTCCATACAATGGACAAACACACACACACACACACACACACACACACACACACACACACACACACACACACACAAACACACACACAAACACACACATACACCTTATGAGATATTATTCATCCATGAAAAGAAGGGAAGCGCAGTATTTGGAATGCCATAGATAAACCCTGAAGGCAAAATATGTGAAGCCAGTAAAGTCTAAATATTATGTGACCTCATTTACATGTGAATCTTAAAATGAACTTGAAGACAACAACATAATGGCAGCTCCCAGGGTCTGGGAGGTAATATACAGGCTTGTTTGGAAGATACCTGTCAAGGGATAGGAACTTGGGGTTAGTTGATAAGTTGTGAGAAACTAATACAGAACGTGATGCCTACAGTAACTAACATGTCTTGGGCACTTCAAATTTACAAAGAGAGTCAATCTTAGACGTTCTTAACCACCATGATCAGAGAAACAGGAGTTATGTGAAATGACAGGCTAATTAACTTGACTGTGCAATCATTTCTCAATATCTATGCGTCCCATTGTGCTCCTTAATTATGTAGAATTTTATCGATTGAACACGCCCCACAGTAAAACTGTAAATAGTAACAACAAAAGTCTAGTGATCTCTTTGAAACAGTTTGTGGAATTGTGGTGACCTTAAAATAAAATTCCCAAAAAAAGATTAATATACAATAGTGCTGTGACAAGTGAGTTGGCCAGACATTACTTGCTTTGAACATAGAAATCACGACTAGGCAAAGCATAGCTCTTCTTGTATTTGGAGTCCTGGGCCACGCTGTGGAAAAGGCTCATGAGCATGGCTAAAAGACTCAGAGGTTGATATCTCCAAGCCTTGAAAACTACGGCCTTGGGGCCTTAGACCTTAGAAGTCAGAGGCTCATAGCTCTAAATGGTGCAATGCGTTGAGGCGCTTATGGCTTTGTTTGTGGAGCAGCACTGGACAGCTAGGAACACCCATAGTTCTAGGCAGCAGCCAGCAGAAGCAAACGTCTCCAGCACTGGCACAGCTGTACTTGCAGCTCATGAGCCTTGGGTGTTTGGAACTTAGACCTTCAAGACTTGCAGCTCCCAGAAGCTTTTCTAGGACCCAGGCCTGCATCACTTATCCTTGGCTTGTATAGTCTTTCACCTTCTGTAACCTTGGGTCTCTGTCTTCTCGTTGTAGTTTCTGGTGCCTTTGCTTTCAGTACTTTCTCTCCTTGTCTGCTCTCTGGGACCTTAGCTGTCCTTTTGTCACTGTTGCTGATGTTGCTATGTTACAGGTACCAGGAGGCATATGCTGATTTACTCTACGGTACCTTCGAGGGGACATTGCCACTGCCTCGTCAGAATGTGCTACTGTTGACACTCCAATGTTTTTCACAGTAACATCTATCTTCAAATCTGTAGAGAGACGTTTATTTCTTGATACACTGTCCAACATAGACATTTCCTGTTGACTTCCTACAACCATAGCGAAGTATTTGGCTCACATATATTCCCCAATTCCTCTGAAAAATTATACTACTCTTTAGTTCCTCTGTGATTGCTTTCATAAATCCACTTCTTGCTACATTCATTATAAGTAATTTTCTTGACTCTCTACTTCATAAGATTATGAACGGTGATGTCATCCGTATCTCTCTTTCTCTCTGTGTCTCTCTCTCTGTGTCTCTTCTGTCTTCCTTGTTCACTTGAATTCTCCACTCTTTTATTATCTGAGGTGTCAACAGTTCAGTATGATCTTGCAGGCAAATATCCATCCATATTTAACTTATAGGAAGGTTTCGTGTTGAAGGTCACTTGGTAGCCTTTGTCCAGGCATTTGTTATGTCCCCTATGCCCCGAATCAGCAGTGTGCTTTAATGTCAGGGTCTGGTTATGTAAAATGATATTCGTCCCTTTGCAGTGTTCCCTTTTCCACTGTCTCCTTTTACCTTAGCAGATTCCCTGAAGCCATGACTTTGCCCGGAATCCTTGTTGAGATCCACCCTGTGCTTCCTGGTAGACTCCACCTGTCGTTCCATCACACTCTGTGTGTAGAATTCAGGATTCTAGAATGAGTTCCAATTTTTTCTTATTTAGCATTTATTCATAATCATAAACTTAACTCTGCAACCCAGCTAGACTATGAGGGGAATGAGGAAACTACGGAACCCAAAGACCTTCAGTGAGAGCAGAGATCACAGGATAGTGCAAGGTGATGGAGTGGGGGCGCTCTTCTGAGCTGAATTAGAGCCGTCCACAGTCAGAAATGGAGATATCTTGCCGTTCCTGGACCCCAAACACTCCATGGCTTCCACAATGTCTTCCTTTACCTTCGCAGAGACCACAGCTTGCCACCAGTGCAGATAGAAAACTGGGAACCACTTGTGTTTGGTCAAGCATTTGTTGTGGACAAGATGCCAGGACCTGTATGCTTCAGAATGAAGTTCTCATCCTCAAATTTCTCTCCATAGATGGACCCACTGCCAGTGCCATTACTGCGTGTGACATCATCACTACCCTGGCACATGAATCCTGGAATAATTGTGTGAAAGGAGAGACTCTTATATCCAAATCCTTTCTCTCTTATGCTCAGAGAATGAAAGTTTTCTGCTGTCTTTGGAACTTTGTCTGCAAACAGCTCGAAGGAAAGACACCAGGAACCATGGTCTGAGCTCTGCGTCACAGCTCAGCGCTCCTGATCTTTACACAGCTTCTGACCTTTTCAGTCACATGAAGTCAAGAGCCAGCTTTATTGCTTCTATGCTAATTTGTCACCAGTTTTTTGTCCCTTTGCTATTGAAAGCATCCTAGCAAAGGCACGGCATCACTTACATAAAGACTCAGATCATTTCCCAGGAAATGCCTCAAATGAGGCAGCCTCAATGTGCTGGGAGGGATTTTGAATACATATTTATAATCAATTCCATTTTAAGGCCTCCTATGGCGATTTATTGTGTCCTAACACAAACATGGAACTAGAGGCTACTTATGCTCTTCCTTTTACAGAGAAGGAAACCGAGGCACACAGAAGTTACACGACTTGGCTAATGACTTGTTTTATAAATGCTTTATGTTCTTGAACGCTATTGTAATATACTGAATGTGTATATCCTCACCTATCCATGTGCTGAAGCACTAACGCTCAGTCTGGTGGTCCATAGAGATGGCGGCCATAGAGAGGTAAGTAGGTTCAGGGTGAGGCCCTCCTGATAGAATTAGTGCCTGTATAAAAACATTACAGTTCCAACATCTGGACCCAGAATTGGAGCTCACTCTCCTGCTTTGAGCCTTGCTTGGAGCCCAGTGCTGCTCCTGAACTCTGATTGTTATTCTCTACGAATGTATTGCTGCTCTTTACGGTCATCCCAGTCATTTAGTAGATCAGCTTTATTCATAGTGCTCCAAAATACCAAAATAATGTTTCCTTTTCATTGACCCTGGTCATTATTCACTAAGTCCTTCGAATTAAGAATTACATGTCTCATATAGCTCTGGCAGCATTCTCAAGTCCTTCCATTGACGATCTCTTACCTTTTGTTTCCTTCCATATCTCTTCCTGAGATTTTTACTAATCAAATGTCCCATACTCCGGAACTGTATGCTTCTTATCTTTTATCATAGTGACTCCTTGTACTTTCATTTATTTCAACTGCAAAAGTTCACTTGTAGCCACTTGTATAGTAGTGGGACACGCAGAAAACAGAGAAGCAGATACCGTTATGCAGAAGGAGGTACTGTCTAAAGGCCAAGGATGTATGGAGTTCCGTGATGCTTTAACCACTAGTGCTTTGCCAATATCAAGCTGTTTTATGTTAGGCCCATTAATTTGTGATAGGTTTTATCTGGACAATCACCACTGTAGGTTTCAAAAGCTTCTTCTTGTCATTTTCCCCATCACACCGATTTTTGTTTTATGAATGTTTCATGTTCTTGAATGCTATTGCAATGTACTGAATGTTTGCATGCTCACATATTCATGTGCTGAATGAAGCACTAATTCTCAATATGGTGGTCTGTGGAGATCAGGGCCATAGAAAGGCAACTAGGTTGAGGGTGAAGTCCTCCTGAGAAAATTAGAAAATTAGAAAAAAATCTCTCTCCTCTCCATTACATTTTATGCATATTTTTATTTATTTTTGTACTTTTTATTTTCAACTTTTTTATAAAAATATTTTATACGTAATTTTAGAAAATAGAATTTTAAGGATTACCTTTATGAATATAGGGACATGTGGGAATAGTCATGGGTAAAGGATTGAAAGTCAGAGCTGCCAAAAAAATGGTCTCTGGGCAGAGGAAGTAGACTTTAAGAGGTTCTTAGTTCTTAAGAGGGCAGTTGCCATGATGGATTATGCCTTCCTGCATTTCTCCGCTCAGAAGGGGAAGGCTTCACCCACAATGTTGCTTGTTGTGTTATTGTTACATCCAATTGGAAACATTTCCTTGTGAAGGAAGGAGACAAGCTCCGAGACTCATGAAATCACAAGACACTTAAAACACTCTCAAAGCTCTGGAAAATTAGAAGACTTTCCTTAAAGTCAAAGCTAGAAAAGCAGTAAACAGTGGGTTAGAGAGGAGAAACTCAGTAGCAGTGTTTCTGCCACCTGCTTCATCCTCCTCAGTGCTGGCATTAAAGGCAGGGGAACCACCACGCTAGTACATTTTTTTTTTTTTTTCATACAGTGACAAGGTTGTTGAGCTGTTCCTGCTCCTGCAACTAACTCCCAATATACTTATTGTTTCACCATGATGGACTTGCATGAAACCAATCGTTTAAGGTTAAACAAGGCTGTGAGAATAAAGGTTTACTTTTGCAGGACTATGGCCACCTAGGTAGAAAATTCTGTTCCCGTCTTCCACGGGAGAAACCAAGGATACCAGCCAGCAAGAGCTCTCTCACTGGGACAAAATCAGATGGCCTTTTGGTCTTCACAGCTTCTAAACTACAAGATGATGAACTTCTATTGTCCTAGATTCAGCCTGTGCTCTTTGCTTTGACAGCTAAAGGTAATGAAGGCATCAAAAAATAAGCCTAGAGAGGTTATTTAGAAGCTTATCATTTGCTGTGGGGTAGAGTTCTTTCAATGAAAACATTCTGAATTTGAGTCAAAGGACCTACCAAATGAAGTTCTGTCTCTGCTATTGATCACACTGGCTTTTTTTTTTTTTTTTTTTTTTGACATGCACTTATGTCATTGGCCTACAATTTAGTGCTCTGTAGAATAGAATAAATCCTGTTTCCTGAGTCTTGGTGTATCCAACAATATACTATACCACAATTACTTGTAATACGCTACTTATTTATTTGCAATTGGTTTCCTCAACTGATCTATAATCTTGGTCATTGAGTCTGTGAGCTAGAAAACATAAATAAATACTAATGGCTAAGGCCAGCATGGTGCTCGGCAGTCAGCATGTACGCACTAAATTCAAATGTAAAGTCGGTATGGAACCAGATGGCTATAAAAATCTATGGCTTTCTGCTGGTGGTCCCCACAGGGAAGTTCATGGAGATCTTGGCAGCAGCATCTTTTGCAAGGCAGAAAATCCATGTTTCTGCTCTCCCTCGGTCAGTCTGAGGCAGCATCCCTGGTATCATCTCTGCTTGGTGTCTTAACTTCCTACAAGCTCGGAACCTTTTTCTCTATATGGCAACTATCACTTATAAATGATTTACTTTCATGTGCATGTGCATGCTGTGTGTTTGTGTGTCTATGTGTCTCTGCGTTTACATGCCATGTATCTGTGGGTGCTATCAGAGGCAAGTATTGGGTATCTGTTTTACTAGAGTTGGAGTTACAGGTGGTTCAGAGATACTTAGCTTGGGTGGTTGGAACTGAGCTCAGGTCCCCTGGGAGAGCACCACACTCTTAATTGTTGATTCAACAGTCCAGCCCCAGGACTAATATTTTTAATAAAATAGATTTGCCTTATATTTTATCTTTGTTAACAGACAGGTCTTCTGTAGTGAATTGACTATATCGAGATCACTTTTACTCACAGTATTTGGTCCTTTGCCCACCGACAGTATTTATTTTACTGGAAACTTTCCTTATGCAGGGGCTTTAGGACTTCTGTCTTTGTACAGTCATTTCTTCAGAGCCTTTGTGGTCCTTTCCAGCACATCTGTCTTCTTGCAGGTGTCTCAGACACAAGGTCTCATTTCTATCTTCCCTTAATTGAATGAGATCAGACTCTTACTCTAGAGCTGCTTGGCTGCCATTTTCAACTTTATATTTGATGTGAATAATGGCACAAGAGGGATTCCTGATGAGATTGGTGAGGAAGCTGCGTGCTCCATCCTTGGGAGCATCTCGTCCATTGTGAGAGTCGTTGTTGAACACAAGCTGTGTGTTCTTGACCTTTAGCTGAGTCTGGAGATGAAAGCCACAATGACACTGAGCTTTGTCAGCCATTCCCCCAAAGGGCATCCTGTGCCACTGGTACAATTTTCTATTTTGAATGTAACATATAATCTTTCATTGCTCTTTCTTGGAAGTGAGAGTGGTGACAATTTAATTCTCCATTTCCAGCACGGATTCTGGTTTCCTTGGTACCAAATGCACATTATGTTAGCTTCTCCCGTCATTTGACTTTGGTGCTTTACATTCTGCAAGGCACCGTAGCGTTCTTCTTTTCTTTTTTTTTAGCCTATCTATCATTTTTATGGTTTTATAGCATTGAAGATAACTGCAATAAATTATTTTTCCATCTGAATTATCCTATTTGTTTACACATTGAATATTTATCAGGGACGCTCTCTTTAAAGTACTAGTTTCTAACCTTTAAAAATTAGCTGATGATGTCCAAGAGGTTTTCAAGCTACTAAACCAGAAAAGTAGAAGAACATGCAGCTAAGTTTAAAATATAATTATTTGCCTGTGTGTGGCATTATTTTGTCTGTGTGTAGCGTTGTGCATGTGAGTGCAATGCCTGCAGAAATCCAGAGGAGGGTGCTGATGCCTAGGGCTGGAGTTGCAGGCCATCGTGAGTTGCCACTTGTGAGTGGTGCAAACAAACCCAGGTCCTCTGAAAGAACAGCATCTTACTTCTAAGCAGCACTGAGCATTCTCTCCTGCCCCCAGTCAACTCTTTTAATACCAGCTCCCAGGTAGATTGTTTACATTTTATATAAATCAGTAAGTGCACTCATTAGATGCATGTATGATTATACAACTTTATTGTAGCCCTGTATCTAAAGGAGGCAGATAGTATCAGCAATTTTTGTCTAAATACAATTAACACTAAAATATCACAAAATTATATAACATTTTCAATTATTAAAGTACTTCCAACAATACAAAAAAAAAAAAAAAAAGTAGCTGGATCCTCAGAAACTCTCAGAGATCTCCAGGATATATCTGATATTTCCACATAACTAAAATATGTTTTAAGTAATTTGCCCGAGGTTATCACATAAGTAAGTGGCAGAATGGGTAAGGTTGATTCTTAATATGACTAGAGACCCTTGCCCTCAAGGAGTTTATGATTTAGATGTTATCATGACACACACATGCACATTAGCCAGTAATACAGTGTGACAGTATGCAATTATATGCTTTTTATGATATCAATGCAGCAGATTTCCAGAGACAAAGCAACAACATCGACCTGAATAACTGAAGAGCTTCTTGGAGAAGAAGCAAGGCTTGAGTAAGGGATATAATCAGGGCGAGGAAAGAAAATTCACAATTCTGTCAGGGAAGAGAGCAAAGTCTTGACTATCAGCCCGAAAAGCATGGGGCTTTATTCTGTCATTAGGAGGAGCATTGGAGCCGTTAAGTAGCTTGCTACAATAAGCAGTTTCACTGTGGGCAATTTGTAGGGAGGATTTAAGTAAGGAGATTCTGCAGGTTTCAAGTAGTATCATTTTGGAGAGCAGGGGCAGCATTGTGCGGGCCGTTCTCAGCTTCTGTTGTCTTTCTTCTCTTCATACGTGAGAGCTTGTGAGGCCTGCTCTCTCTGTTGCACTTGTCCCTTCACAATGAGAGGTTGTGGCTGGGCCTCCACCCTTGTGACTGTTTCTGTTTCAGGGCAGCAAACCAGTGCGATCGTATCTGCCTGACAGGCACGTGGGGCCCACTCTCTGCAAATGCCAAGGCAGTGTCACGTCTTGGGGTCGTGTGACTCTGCCTCAGAACATCCAGGCTAATTTACACGCTGATAGATTCTCAGTCTATCAGTACTGACAAATATGACAAACACACAAAATCAAGCATATGTTTGTTGGGTCTTGATGAAAATGAATCCTAGCAGGATCTTTTAAAAATTTAATATTGCAGGATTTCCCCAATATTAGTATGGTCAGCTTAATTTTTGCCCCCTTAAAGATAGCAATCTAATATCTTCAGGCTCCAGGGGCATCTGTGATGTGCTTGCTCATTTGTTAGAGAAACATGTGAGCATATATTGAAGTAATCTGTCCTAGATTTTTATTTTCATTTTTTTTGGTAAGCCTCAGTCAGAAGAGATCATTTACACCATATGGAGATGTGGCAAGGAGAGGGATATCAAAGTGAACAATTGCAATATTTCTATCCTGAGGATGAATTTGAGTTTGAACCAGGTAGGGCCTATAAAGGGGCTTCAAGTAAGGAGTGTGGGTTAATTGACATGGGTAAGAGGTGTAGTGAAATCTGCAGTGGCGATGGAGGACCATTCACAGATGTCCTAGGAGGTCCAGATGATTGATTGGAGATGGTGTTTCAGACACACACTCCCTCTGACTTGAACGGTAGAGTGGAGAGATGGTGGAATGACAGACATTAGTAGTCACCTACAACGATACACATGCATTAGTCAAGTTCTCCAGAAAAGCAGGACCGCTCTGTGGGAGAGAAAGAGGAGGGCAAGGGTGGTAGGGGTCAGTCAGAGAAGAGAGGAGACTGGTTGATTTGCTTCCTTTGGGGAATTAGGTTATGTGATGCAAGATGGCGACGTTAAGTCTATAAGAAGGACTGGTGAGCAGGATTTGGGAGGAGCTGATGTTGAAGCCATTTTCAAAGACAGCCTAGGAGCAGATTCCCTGTCACTTGGGTACCATGGTCACAGTCCTATTTCCCTTAAAGCCATTGTTACATTGGGTGGATCTATGACATGACAGAGAGTAATCTTTTTTACTTGAAGGCTACTGATTTTTCAAAGTTAACTTATTACAGGGACATTGCAACCATACGAAGCCTGGTGTTTCACCTAACAACTGGACCTACTCAAGCTGACATATAAAAGGAGTCATTATAGAAGCCAGTAAAGTTTTATAACACCTGGGAAATGTTTTGTCCCTGTGTAGACCTGTTGAGGGGGCTGGATGAAGGATCAGAGAGCATCAACGTTCAGCGTGGAGTCAGGGAAGACTATGATGTCATTTTCCCACAGTGAATCTTTGGAGATGACCTAATATCTTTTCCTTCTTCTTAGTCTGATTATTTATTTTAACCTGTGTTGAGTATCAATGTGCCATGTCCTCTAGAGGCAAAAATGTGGCTAGAAAGCAATGTTTTACCCTAGAGGATCTCACGCCTAATGATTCTGAACTTGGACTTTCATAAGGAGACTGAGATCTCCAGATGCATTTGCTGATTCTTTTTTGAATTTTATTTTTACTTTATTAACAAAATTGTTTACATTTCTCTTGTATAACATATTGTGGTAACGTGTGTATATATTTGTGGAAAGAATGCTAACTTGACTCTTCATATTACTAATGTTTTCTAGGAGCTGAGCACAGGTATGAAAACTAATGGAAATTAATAAAGACCTCCGGTCTCAACTACTGTGGTTCTCCATACTGTTTCTTTAGTTATGGAGAGGGTGGGTAGCATGTGTCCTTCTTTACATGGCGTTTGTTAGATGGCCCACACATGTTCATGGCCCACAGAGAAGTGCCATGTGGCATTTGTCAGAATTTTGCTTCTTCATACCCTTAAAATAAAGAGGCTTTCTGGCTTAAACATGGGTCCCACCACAGCATTTTATTCTTTTCATGTAAAAATAGAATCTCCATAAACTCTTTTGTTCTGGTCCCTAAGAGGCTTGCCAAAGCTACAGTCAAAATGACAAGAGTAAGAGCTAAGGGGATAACGACAAGAAAGAAAGAGAACCATGAAGCTTCTTTGGGGAAAGATATACTTTAAAACATTTAACAGTGTTATATGGGATTCTACATCTGGTTTTTCTACATTTATCATACCAATAAAGCATGCACCTGTTACTTTTTCATCACAAGCCATATTTCTCATCTGTCTTAGCTGACCTTGTCACAAGACATTTCCTTTTTAGAACTCACTTGGATATTTTTACTGAGTGGAAGTTGGAAGTGACTGCAAAAGAGAGCAATTTCTTCTGACATCTTGTGGATGAGCCATTTATCTCCCTGTGGAATACGGGGATGTATTGGAGAGCAAACTGTAGAGCCAGAAATATTTCCAAAATATGTAAGATTTCTCTTTCATCTCCATGGTTATACATATTGTGTATATATATGTGTGTGTATGTATGTATGTATATATATATGTAAATATATGCAAAAATATGCCTTTGGTATAGCTATAGGAATGGTTGTTTAGATCTGAGAACTATGCCTCATGGGAGTGACAGAGTAAGAGGAGACACATTTCCCAGTTACTGGTTTCTTTTCAGGCTTATTTATTTCTATTATGAAAAGTTTCCAAATTTCCAACATACAGATTCAATGCAGGAGAAAGATTGTTTGTCTGTACTCTCTCAAATCCCCCACTTTCACCAGGAATCAAACCCAGGACCTCCTGTATGCTAGAGAGTGCTGTACTGATCCAGGTCCCAGTACACATTTTACTTTTTAATTTTGAGACAGGATCTCACTAAGTTGGCCAGGCTGACCTTGAACTCACTCAGTAGTGAGAAGCCACTGAGACTCTTATCTTGTTCCCTTGCCTTTTATGGAACTGAGAACACGAACCTTCAGGTTTTGATCCAGTTCCTTTTGTATCTTTTGAAGAAATTCATATGAAACTATTCATAAAATGATAAGAGGTCCTTTTCATCACATAACATAAAATATTATCAAACCGAAAACATAGTACTTTAATCTAATTACATTTTAAGTTGTTACTCCAACTTTCTTACTAGATAGTATCATTCAAATCAGAACCGAGACCAAGTCTGCAAATTGCATATGGATAGAACTTTTAAAAGTTACCTTTATTTAGTGTTATTATGTATGGAGATCAGAAGACTACCTATGGAAGTCAGTTCTCTCTTTCTACTACGTGGGCCCTGGGAGTAAACTTGGAAGTTATGTTTAGTAGTGTCTGTAGGAGCTGAGACACCACACTTCCCCTGAAGCTTTTATTAGCATCTTTAAGTCTACCACCAGTCCACTTTTAAAGTTGGCACTTGGAGAAACAATGCTCTCTTATTTTATTTTATTGTTATAGCTGAATACTGAGACTGTTTTCTTGGTATAGCAGAAAGGTTTATTTGGCTCACGGTTCTGAGGGCTAAGACGTTCACAGTCAGTAGGCTGTAGACTAAAGCTTCTTCTCACTGGTGTGGGCTCTATAGTCCCAGGCCAGGGTGGAACATCACATAAGTAGTCAGAAACTGCCAGATTAGGCTTTTCTTTTGGTTTTTATAAAGTTATTAGTGCAATCAAAGGACTCTAACGTTTATAAGTTTTCAAATCTTAACTATCTTTTAAAGATCTAACTTGGTTTCATCTCTTAGTGCTTTAAAAATGGGGATTACATTTCAAAAACAGATTTTGGAAAGGACTTCAAACCAAGGGGTGATTCGTTTGTTTTAAAGAAGTATACTTCTTCATGACTTCTGGTTAAGTCCTAGCCTGCCATATTCTGTATCTCTGCTCTGTTATCTTCTACTTCCTTCCTCAGTCTGTATCTTTGGAAACTGGAGCTCATTAGCATGGCGAGCCTCAGGGTAGATGCCCTGGCAGAAACACTCCCTAGGATGTGTGGCATACCCTCTTTTCTCACACCAGTGGGCACCTGCAGCGCCTCTGCCCTTCTTTAGCTAGTGCTAACTGGCATCTGCAGGTCATCTGTGGGGTCACATGTTGCTAAGTTTGTCTGCCTTTATAATTTTTCCATTTAGCAACCGTCAATGATTGTGAGAATTTTAAGAAAAAATTTTTTTCACAGTACAGTGACATGATGTGTCTATCATCTCTTCTTTACTTAATGGGAGATGTTGATCAATTTTTACATTTGATATGATCAACTTCTTAACAGAAAAATAAGGGATTAACTGTTTGCAAAACATAGAATATTTCCAACATGGTAACACTGAATGGACGATTCAACCACAATCATTGTTTCTTAAAGCAACAGTTTGACTGACCAGGACTTCAGGAAAACTTTCTGCAGGTGGATTTCTCAGTCTAAAAATAAATGCAAGGGTAAAAATCTGGAAAAGAGAGGTTATCCACTGTACACACTAAATCTGAATGGAGTATTAAGGTAAAATACTAAAAATTAAAGTCATTAAATTAAAAATCATCACCCAAAATAAGAGAGACTACTATTCAAACTACCCTACCATGGGCAATTTTAAACTACAAAGCCTAGTTAGAAGATGAATGTAAAAACCATCCTGACTTTTTAACTTTTTTTAGACTCATCATTGCTTATAATAACTCTAAAACAACGCCACATTTTATTTAAGATTTTTAAAAATGGAGGGCTAACATTCATTTTCGTAAATGTCAGAATGCGTGATATTCATATGGGTCACGTGGAAGTCACTTTCCTCAATGATACTGGTATTTGTCCTTCATAAACATTTACTACTTAGTGTGACTTCCCAATGTTCATTTTCTTGATCTTGTTAGACTTTCCTGTGACTGCGACATGTTTACAATGTCTGTCTTTGTGAACTTTTGCTAACAGTAAATCAAACTTTAACTGAATTCTCCTCTTTCTACACATAATTTATCAAATGTGGGAGGCACTTAATACTGCTACTTAATATGTGAGGCACAAATGTTTGCATCTGTGTTGTTAGACAACTTGGCTGTTTCACTCTCATTCTGCATACAATGGGAAGTGGGAATGGGGAGAGAGAAGCAGAAAAATTCCCTAGCTTCTCTGAAATCCTATAACCGTTGCATGCACATTTTCAAGTATTTAATTGTCTCAAATCTGTGAGACTAGAAGACACATACGTATACCCTTTAGCTAGTACTAGGAGTCCAATTCTTGATAGACACATCACGTGAGCTAGGTTGTCACATCCCATAGAACTGCACTTGGTAACACCTGTCATAATCTCTTTGGAATCAAGGAAATTTGACTCTTTGGAGTCAAGCGTTGACCTCTGCAAATTTGGTCAACAAGATCAGAGCCAAAATTTTCACTCAGAAATCTGTCCAACTCACACACCTACCTGTCCCCACCATATTTCCTTCCTGCTAGTCTTATCGGCAAACACCTTAGCTTCGTTATCACAAAACATGCCCTATCATCTTCATTAAGTTATATTTTGTAATTTCAGAATGCTACCATAGTCTCTTTTGTGTTTGAAGAATTCATTCCTAGCAGACATATCTGACAAGCAGGTGCTCGCTGCCCTTCTAGTCCTCTCATTGGGAGTTTTGCAGTGTAGAATTGTATAAAGTTAGGGTAACTTGGTATGGTGCTAGGTGAAGTGGAATTCTTCCAGCTCTGACCCAAGCAGAAAGTCAATACATTAAAAGCCAGAATTCACCAAGGAGCAATGTGCTTAGAAATTCAATACTGTAATAAGTAACTCAGTACTCTGTCCATGAAAGATCGCTCATTGTCCCCCCAAAATGTAAATGCACTGCCCCTTGGTATCAGTCACTCCTGTCTCTTAAAGCACACACATGACAGAAATCAATAAAGGGAATTTTCTTTCTTCCTTGAAGTTTATTCTACAGTCTCTGAGATATTATCAAAGAAGAGATACTTTGTGATTATTTAACTACGTTGGACGCCTTTGCTGTGAAATTGAAATTAAATCGAGTACACTTAGAATGTATATTTTGTATGATGCCTGTAATTATATATATAATTAAAAATTAAATTTAAATGGACTAGTTTTCTTTATGGAGCCTATTTTCTTTCCTCTCAAGTTACCATATTAGTGGGGTTTATGACCTCCATTAATGAGACTAGGCTTTCCACATTACTTTGTAGTTCTGTATAGATAGGTACCAGAACCTTTGACTGACAGTTGGCTTGCCCTCAAGATGTGCTGGGGCAATAGTAATGCAGAACTTATAAGAGTGGCCAGCCAATGTCTGGTATAATTTGAAGTCCCTGCCCCAATTGGGAGTCCATTCCCTACAGTGCTTGGGTGGCCAGAAACCAGAGACTGTATAGACTAGAGACCTAGGGTAGAACCGAACAGGACTGGTCTTAAAAAAAAAAAAATCAATGAAATGATTCCTAATGATGTTCTGCTATACTCGTAGATCAGGGTCTTGTCCAGTCATCACCAGAAAGTCTTCTTCTGGCAACAGCTAGGATAGGATGCGGAAACCCAAAGCTAGATATGAGAGAGGAGAGAGGAGAGAGAGAGAGAGAGAGAGAGAGAGAGAGAGAGAGAGAGAGAGAGAGAGAGAGAGTCTTCCATTAAGTCCTTTTCCTTGAAGCTGAGAAAACCCCATGGAAGATGGGGAGGAAGGATTATAGGAGTCAGAGCAAATGGAGGATGCCCGAAGAACATGGACCACTGAATCAGCTAAGCAGGACTCACATGGGCCCAGAGGTCCTGAAGCAGCAAGCATGGGCATGCATGGGTCTGCACCAATCCCGCTGTGTGTATGTTGTAGCTGTTTGCTTGGTGTTTGGATGGACGACTGACAATGAGAAGATGTGTTCCTTCTTCTCTTTTGCCGTTCTTGGGACTCTTTTCCTCTGATTGTGTTGCCTTGTCTGGCCTCCATGTGAGGGTTCTTGTCTTGTCTTATTGTATCTTGTCTTGTCACATATGGTTGCTGTCCCTTTTTTTTTCCTGAAAGGAGATGGTCAAGAGTGGGTACAGGGGAAAGGTGAGGAGGAGCTGGGAGGAATGGAGAAAGGAAAACCTGTGTCTGTGATGCATTGTATTATAGAAGAATCTACTCTCAATTTAAAAAACACTCGTGATATCATCGTGAGTAGCTTACTGTATTTTGGCGTCTTGTTAACTGAGAAAACCAAGAATAAGACACATAACTTCTGTGCTGTGGGTTTTATGTTACTAGAAAACACAGAAACATGGACAGTCAGTTATGACACTGTGTTTTAAGTATCCGGATACTTTTAAGTGCTTATAACAAAGCTGTCAATTGATCTGGAGCAGTAGTGAAAATGGATTTCTTAGGAAACTAGTACAGTATAGTGACATTAAACAGATACAAGGACAAGTTAGTCAGAGGCTAGACTGGACCCAGATTAGAGGCTTGGGAGGACAGGAGGTGAGAGGAGCCTTGTATATTTCAGACAAAGGAAGGTCTTCTAGAGGACGGACAAGGCTAGAAAACCAGAAAAATCTCTAAGACTCCAGAAGATATCAGTGAGGACAATGAGACTCTTTCTAAAATAATCACTGAAGAAGCTAGAGAAATTAGAAAGAAAATTGTAAACCGTGGTCAGGTGCTGAGAAAGGAGAATGTGATGTGATCCCATTGATGCTTTGAAAAGGGGCATCTGGCTGTTCATGTTAACAGATGGAGGGGACATTTGAAATAATCTAGACTGTCTGGATAGCATCTCCCTTTGGAGATCCAGGTAATAGGAAGCATGAACAGAAATTTACATGCTTGACAGGTAGTTGATACTACTTGGTGATGGCTTACCATCAATATTGTGGAGAGAGGAGCAGAATTTGACACGAGGCCCAGCTTCTGGCTTAGCGGTGAGTACATTTCTGGATATACCGGGATTTTGTACCAGTATTTTCCCAAGAGCAGGTACATTTCCCAGGCAACTGGGATTGAGGCAAGCGTTTCTGCATGGTTTAGTTGTCTTCCCCTAAGGGTCATGTGGCAGAAGCTCAATCCCCACAGTGATGCAACTGGGGTTGGTGGAACTTCTAAAGGGTTATCTGAGAGGAAGACTTGAGGAAACTGGGGCTCCGTAATCATTCTGTGTGATCCGTTGGTATTTCTTGCAAGATGGTCACTATAGTAGGAGTAATGCAGCTCTTCACATCTCTCTCTGCTCCTGGTTTGAGATGTGTTCTCATCATTTGCACCATCTACACTCCCTCTCTGCTAGCCACATGTTGAGATGATGAACCAAGGAACAGCACTCTTTCTATGAAATCCTTGAAGGTAGGGCCAGGTTTATTTTAAAGATATCTTTATTAAGATATAATTCAAATACTGTAAAATTACAGATTAAGGTATAAAATTCAGAGGCTAGAGAGATAGATCAGTGCTAAGAACACTTGATACTCTTTCAGTGGACCTGGATTCAGTTCCTCTCATCCACACAGCAGCTTAGAGCCATCCCCAGTTCCAGGGGATCTGCCACCCTCTTCTGGCCTCCAGGGGCATCTGGCAAAACATTCATATACATAAAAATCAGAGTCAGCAAATCTTTTTGGCATAGAATTCAGTGATTTGTATTAAAAGATTTGTGAAACCATCATTATGGTAAATTACAGAACATTTTAATCATTTCTAAATGAAATTCCATATACTTAGTTATTACTCTCTGTTCCATCCCTGTCCTGAAACAATTGCTGATCTACTTTCTATATGTATTGAGTTCTCTATTAAGGATTCTGTGTGTACATGTGTGTGTGTGTGTGTGTGTGTGTGTGCGTGTGTGTGTGTGTGTACATGCTCAACTGTGTTAAGTGTAATGTGGTATATATGTATACACACGTGATGGGTGTGTTTGCCCACCTCAGCTAGAAGTATGTATCATATATTCTGCTCTATTACCTTTTCCCCTGAACCTGGAGCTAATTGGTTGCCAATGATCCCCAGTGGTCCTTTTTACTTACTCCCCACAGTATTGGGGTTATAACTGTGTCAGTATTGGGGCTCAGGTCTTCATGTTTGAGCAGTAAGCATTCTTACATGCAGAGTCATTTCCCTCACACTATTCTGGACTTCCATATTGTAAAAGTAACTTTTATTTGCCTGATGAATTTTGTTATCTTGAAGGATTACTGCTGAATAAGCTCACTCCTTTCTAGTTCTTCCTGAACTCTGGCTGGCTGGTTCAACTCAAGCTATTTTGGCTCAAACCCCTCTCCAAGCTGACTGACTCAAACTGCCTTATCTTGGCTTCTCACTCAATTGGTCTGCTTGACCTCAAACTAACTCTGGAAATTTGTTCTAATCTTCTTGCTCCTTCTTCTTTTTTTCTTCAGCTTTTAGGAACTTTATTTTCCTTCCACCTTTTTTCCCTTTGCTCAGGTGTCTGCAGAACAGCTCAGGACCACTCAATGGTAGCTACAACCCACTCAGTAGCCTGCACTGCGGGAGCTGCTGACCAGTTCTCAGTGGCTGGCTATGCACTCTAGTCTTCTGTGGGGAACTACTAGATGGGCACAGAGGGTACCTGCACACCCTCAGACCAGTTGGACATCCCAGGCTGAGCAACAGTGAACTCAGGAGCTGATGCGGTCCATTCACCCTGGAATTCCTCCTTGGTCACAGCCTTCTCGGCAACAGCCTGCTCCTCCTTCTCAATGTCTTCTGGGTCTCTGTAGAAGTAAAGATCAGGCATAACCTCCCATTGGTGCTCACAGGAGATAGTCCTCACATGCGGAGTATTTCCTGGGCCAGCATCCACCACACCAGACCCGCTGAGTGAGCTCCCTTGTTGTTGCATGGGATGGCAATGTCCACATAGTGCAGGGGAGAATCTGTGTTACACAGAGCAATGGTGGCCAGGTTGACATAAGAGGCCTCTGTGAGGGGCTGATGGTCAGCCCTGGGATCAGTCACTACTAGAAGCCATGGCTCCCTGAAGGCTGCTTGGATCTGGAAGGTCCCAAGTGTGAAGTGGCCAGCAATTGGAGTGGCTCCTGGGGCAGCAGCAAACTTCAGCACAGCTCGCTGGCCAGTGTTCCTGGAGGAGATAAGGCTGACATCAGCAGGGTTCTCAATGTCAACAATAGCTCAAGCTGCGAGCAACAGCTTCTCACAGGTCCTCTTCAGATTTATGATGTAGATACCGTCACTTTTCCTTTTGTAGATGTACGGCTTCATCTGAAAGTCAAGGGTGGTGCCACCTAAGTGGGTTCCTGCAATAAAGAATTTGAGGACATCCTCCTCCTTCATCTGCAGGACGTCAAGTTTCCCTTTTAAGTTACGATGAGAACCAAGAACAACGCCATATGGACTCATACCCAGCTTGCACAGAAAGGCTTTTCTGGATCTTTCTTATGCTCTGACTTCAACTGCCTCTGCTGACCTGACCTGAACCACATGAACTCATTAATAAACTAAGCTCCAGTGTGCTGAACTCACTGCACTGACTCCCAACTCACTGGGAAACAGTCTCTAGCTCTGTACTGCCCTTAAATAGCTTTTCTCTTCAGAGTTTGGAGTGTTAGCATTCTGGGGGTATCCTATTTCTGACTCATTCTGTCAAATATTTCTCTAATTCATCACTTTGTTTGCCCCTTAATAAGAGGTCATCATTTGAGATTAAAGGTGTGTACTAAAAGATTCTAGCCAGAGGGATTAAAGGTGTGTACTAAGAGTGTGTCTGCTTTCCAGCAGGATCACACAGACCTGAAGGTCTTTGGATGTGATCAAAGCAGCCATGCTGCTGACTTAAAATTCCTTTACACCCTGGAACTGAATTATAGAGGATGTGGTGTCTTGGGACTGGCTTCTTTTACTTAATGTAGTATTCATAAGGCCCATTTATGTTACAGCACAGATCAGTTTGTGCCAGGGGTATGTGCATCATTAGATGGGTGGAGCTCTGGACTAAGTAAAACAGGAGAAAGCAAGCTGAACACTAGCATTCATCTCTTGATGTTTCCTGACTACAGATGTGGTCAGACCATCTGCTTCAATTTCCTGTGGCCATGGCTTCCCCACCAAGAGGTAATGTATACTTGAACAGTGAGACAAAAGAAACCCTTCCTCTTTAAGTTGCTTTTCTCAGATATTTTGTCATAGCAACAAGAAAAGTGATGTAGGAGCCTACTGAGAATCCAGAATGAGCTCTGTACTTTAGGATCTGATGCTTTCAAAGAATCTCTCTTCAAATATGATGTATAGATGCCAAGGACCAAAACCTGTTGTCTTAGGCCTTTTGTCAGACCTCTGGGGTGATGAGAAAGGTAAGCATCACCATGTTCACGTTGAGTTGGGAGAGTTGGGTTTCAGAGAATGTTCTGAACCAGAATGAGCTTGTGTAGAGGTTACCAGGAACTGGTGATACTCTGCAATTCTCAGTTTTCCTCAAGGGCCCATGGGATAGATGTGCTGTGACCCATCTCCTTGTGGTCTAGGAGAGCAACATGTTTCCAAAGCACACTGTAGATCTGACACTTGGAGGTGACTTGAGATGGAAGGCTTAGCCTAAGCAGAATGTTCCTAGAATGTTTCAGAACATTCAGAATGTTCTAGATTCATCCAGTGATAAGCCGTGTGAGGTGAGGACAATTTCTATGACTTGGTGCTACTCAGTTGGCTCATGTTTAACACAAAGGATTGAGCTAGAGGATGATGTGCTAAAGTGTAGATGCCATTTATTGAATGTCCACAGATGCTATGCTACACTAAGAATTTGGCTTATGATTTCATATACTCCTTAAAACCAAGCCAAAGAAAGAAACTTGTAATGGCCTCATTTTGCTAAGAAGACATGGACCTAGCTAAGAGACCAAGGGTCAATGACATACTGTAAATTTGAGATCCATATCCATTGAGTCTGATTTTTCTGTCTTTCATCTGTCTTCACAGCACACATCTCCAGCCTGGAGATACCACATACAAGTCTGAACTGCACATGGCCTGACCTTTGTCACTACCACTATAATAGTAGTTTCTTTGACTGATGTGACCAAAGATAAGACAAATGCCACCCAAGAAAGAGGATTTTATTGGGGCTGACAGTTGGAGAGGAAGATCACCAAGTCGGAAAGCATGGCGGCAGGGCAGTAAAACATCTTGTTACATCATGTCAACCAAGGCAGAGAGAGATAATACAGATGTTGATCTTGATTCACTTTTGATTTATAGTCCAATATCCAAGCCTACACAGCAGTGCCTCCCACATTTAGGGTGGTCCTTACAACCACAGTTAACTCAACCTAGATATCCCCTCACAAATATCCCCAAAGGCTGGAGTTCTAAATGATTCTAGCTCCTGTCAAGTTGGCAATTAATATTAACCATCATAACGGGTTGGTTTCTGAGAGATATGCCAGATACAGAATAATTTTTAAACATTTACTTATTTATTTGTGGGGGTGAGCATACATGTCAGGGAGCATATGTAGAAATGAGTAGATTCCTTAAAGGAGTCCATTTTCTTCTTTTACCTTGTGGATCTTGGGGAATAGAACTCAGGTCCTTAAGTTTGGTGGCAAGTCTTCAGTGAGCCATTTCACCAGCCCAAAGCTAGTTTTCATCAGAAATATCATTTGAGAAAGATGGGTTTCTTATTGAAGTTGGGAATACTTAGGAAAAAATATGACTTGAGAGTAAAGCAGTTAGGAAGAAGTACAAAGCAACAGCAGAAAATGATTCAGTAATAGCAGTTTAGACTGCTGTTTTCAACATCTGTGTCCTTTTTCAATCTATAAATGTTAAGTTCCTGTCTCTATAACATTGAGAGGGTTTCACAGAATCCTAATATATCAGGACTAGAAGAAGCCTTGGAGACAGGTGGTGTTGACATTATATACTTCATTCAGAACATGAGCGTAATTAAATGAATTCATTTACCCAGCACACATTTAATGAGAGCCTACCATGTTTCAGATATGGTGCCAAAGGCCAAGGTACAGAAATGAAGTGGCATGGTCATTGAATTAAGATCTTCATGCCTGGTGGATACAATTTCAATAAACATGGTAAATGCTGATTGTGTTGGGAATTCTAGGAGATGCTGAGTGAGTCAGCAAAGACTGGTATTTGAGCTAGAAGAGAAAAGTGGGAGGAGACAAACCAAGCAGAGAACATGGGATCTTCTGGCCTGGGCCAAGCACATTCAAGGAAGAATAGTGAAAACTTAGTGGAGAACAGAACTTGTTGTGAGCAAAGGCCACAGTGGCTACTACGAGACTTCTTCTGCCCCAAATCCAGTGACTTCTGACTGACATGCAAACACTGCATTCTGTAACTTTAAGTACATTTTAATGCCATATTCCCCTTCCATCACATCTGTTTTGTACAGCCTAGTGTTACTGGGTATCTTACTCTTGGGACATGGGATGAGTTTCATGTGCGGTTGAACTTCTTAGGGCAGCTGAGAGGTCTGCAGACCATGAGAAATAGCTTTGTGATATGCACGAACCAGCCCTGGCTCTTGTATCTGATTTTGGTTCTGTTTCTAACATGCAGTTCAGCAGTAGAACCCACCCAGCATGGGAGCCTCCAGTTACACTGGCTGCTGAGAGTGTCTGCTATGTCTATGTGTGCACATGGTTGGAAATTCCTTCTGAATAAAGTCATTGTTCCCCAAGCACAAAAGGAGAGTAACTAACAACTCAGAGATCGGAGAATGTTCTGTGTTACACAGAAAAAAGAAACAGAAAGAGGAATTGTTTGCTCTCTGCATTTCCAGATAGTTTTTTATATCAGCTTCTTGGCTTCCTTCAGAATTCATTAACCTCACTTCTGCCCTATCTTCATGGTGCTGCTGTATGTTTGATATATTTTTACAGACTAGATGAATGTACACAGAACTGTAGGAGAAGGTCCACTGTTTACACATCCCACAGAATTTTCTTGTCTCTTTCATTTGAAGGCTTCTGCCAAATTCCTGTCCATTCATTAAATAACAGTAATGACAGAGCTTTCTGATGGTCTCCTCCTCTCTTCCTTTGTCTCCAGCATTCTTGAAGGATATTTTCTACTGTAGTTTAGCAATGTGCTCTTGTTGCTCCTTTTCTGGTTGCAATGGGGGCTTTGACAATGTTTACCTAAAGATGGTGCTTTGACATGCTTACTGTCAACTGGAGCCTAGATGGCTTTTGGAAGGTGATCTCTCTGACCTGTTGCTGCCCTCCCATCCTCTACCTCCCTTTCTCACCTCAAAATGGTCATAGGAGCCAGAATTATTCTTCTCCACACCGAGTCATAGACACTAGAATCCCACTTCAACAAAGTATGTGATAAAAGCCAGAGCCCGCCATTTCCTCTCTTTCTTGAGAATCCTCCACTAGAGTGGTTCAGCTCATATCCACAGGGAAGGCAAACTACATAGAGAGGCCAAAAACAACTGGAATAGACTGGCCTTACTGGTTTTGCTCTCTGCAGTCTATTACTATTAAATAGTAATTGTACACCTTTTGAATAACCACATTTCTAGACAGTGTCTGTTCATCAAAGACCTGCAGAGACACCTGGGTCTGGATTCTCCAATCTGAAGTGTCCTCCACATAAAATGAAGAGTCATTTTGGTCAAACTAATTTACTACATCTTTCTCTTGCTAATTTGTCTTTTGTTATAAGTATGTCAGCCATGACCCTTATGACAAGTGAAGAAAGACATCACATTCTCCTATCTTTGTAGCTGTCCAGGTTTGCTTTCTAGTGCTATGACAGAGATTAGGACCAGAGGTAACTTGAGGATGAAAGAGTGTATTCTGTTTTACATTTCCTTATCAGAGTTCTTGGTTGAGGGAAGCTAGGTAGTAATTCAAGGCAAGAACCTGGAGGCAGGAACTGAAGCAAAAGTTGTAGAGGACCACTCCTTAATGCAGTGGTTCTCAATCTTCCTAGCACTGTGACACATCAATACAGCTCATGTTGTGGTGACTCCCAACTGAGGTCCAAAACTGAGACCAGAAATGTTAATTCTTAAAAATATTTTCCTTCCATAGCATTTGGAGACGGTTTATTAACAGTTGAGCTGGGCTGTGGAAGACTTAAGAACAGATCAGAATGTCTTCACAAGCAAGTTAAAAAATCACTAGTGTAATGCACCAACAGCACCAGACATGGAGGAATGTGCGGCCTTCGAAGCCCAGTGGGTACGGGAGTGCCTTGCATGGTGGAACACAAGGGGAATATATCCTCAGAAATAGGCTAGGTTGATTGGTAGAGTAGAAATTAAATAATCAGTGAAGGTGAAGATTGCAAAAACAGGAGGAGGGAGAGAGAGAGAGAGAGAGAGAGAGAGAGAGAGAGAGGACACAAACCACACTTAGATTAAAGTGGGGCATTTGAAAAGGAATGATCAGAGACTGCATGACATGTAAAAGCATGCATAATCTGGAGAGGAAAATCTTTTAACTGTGTCACTGAGGCCTGCTAAATACCCCCGTGTAACATCACCTAACAAATACTAACATGGTTGTGATTTGTGATGACACTGCTATGTTTAGGTAAGACTTTAGGCTGAGGATGGAGAGCTATTTTTTAAGGCCTTGAGGCCACTTGTCAAGTGAACGAGTTGGGATCTTTTTCTACCCCCCCCCCCACTTGGGTTGGATGCTTTGCAGCTGCCTCACCTAGATATGCAGAAACCCTTGCAAAAATTTTGAGATGAAGGCCTTGAAGTATCACAGGATTCAACACTCTAGGACTCTGAGGAGACTCCTGTCACTTGCATGGCTGTGAGTGTGAAGCTGAGGGACTCTATGTCATGATTGTGTAAGGAGGGTACAGGAAGAGTTACAAGGAACAACCAAGGATGAAAGTTAAGTACCAAGGAGGAGAGGAGAGAAGTAATTACCGTTCAGTGAGCTAAGCATCAGAAGACTTTTTGGAGGAAGAAGCCAGTGTGAGAATGGAAGAGATTAGGCTGCAAGGTTCCCAAGGGTGAGCTAGCAAAAGCTTTTGGGTAAATCAAAGTTTGCTACAAATTTGATCGGATTTTATATTATCTTAGGAAATGTAAAAACAGCCCATTAGACATAAAGGTAAGGATGAAGTGTAAAGCAAACACAGTAGTACAACACAGTTTCTTGGAACAGCGTGTATCTACGTGTTTGAGTCTAGGAACTGTGGACACTAGAGTTTCAGAGCTGAACCTTATGAATTTACTTATTACCTAAGGAAGGTGGAGGCCAGGGAAACTACATGACAGTAGCATGTGACTGAGCTTAGTGCAAAGTAGGGGACAGAGAATGGGATTCTACCACTCCAGTCAACTCTTCATTCAGAGTATGACGTTAGGGCAGGAGTCCCTACATGTGGAGTACCCATGTCAAGAAAGAACTCCATCCAAGTCTGCCCATGGGACATAATGGAACACGTGGGCAGAAACAGGACTAGATTTCAAAGGATGATGGGAGCAAAGAGGACAAGATGTACAGTCGAATGCTAGGAGAAAATGAAACTACTATAGATTGGAGGCTGAGACAGTTGGTGGTGGTAAGAAGAGGCAGAGAATCATGGGGGAAAGATGAGGAAGGCCAGAGTACTGTTAGCACTCTTCCAAGACAGTGTTGGAATTTTATGAGAGTCTTTGCAAGGTTAATCTTGATTGTCTACTTGATGGGATTTACTATCACCATGGAAACAAATACTTAGGTATGTCTGCTTGCCTGAGGTTAATTGTAGTTGGAAGGTTCACTCCAAATGTAAGTGGAGTCCTATACCGAATAAAAAGAAGAAAGCCAGCTAGATACCAGCATTTATCTCTGTTCTCTGCTGTTTACTTTGGATGCAATATGGCTACCACCTTACGCTCTCGGAGCCAAGAATTCCCTGTCATAATGGACTGTACTCTGGAACCACCTGACAAATTAAACCCCTCCTTCCTCATGTCGCTTTTGTTATCTTGGTTCTATTTACTCAAGGCTAATCTTTTACTTGATATCCAGTGTCATTTTAATCTTAAACCCAAGCCACTCAGGCTGAGTTAGGTGTCAATCAGAAAGTTACCTCTGTCTCCATAGTCATGTTAACACCTATGAGATGGGTTTAGAAAGACAGTTTTCTAACTCTTTTTTTTGTTTGCTTGCTTAGCTTGTTTTTTAAGAATATATGAAAGACTGGGAATATATACTACCTAGAAGACCTCACTAAGAAAAACAAAACAAGCAACAAAGCCCAGAAAGATAAGCCTTCTTCCTTTTTATTTCAAATCAAAGTTTAATAAATTTAAAATTTCCTGTCCACAGGAAATTTTATGTGTTACTGAGAATGTTTTCATGAGGAGACAGTTAACTGCAGGTATAGCATTTGAATGGTTCATTTTAGGGCTAATGTGGGGCTAAGAGAAGTAAAGAAAAATTGAGCCATGGTCATCTGTACTTTATTCTTCTAACTTCTTTTGAAAATACACCTCTTCCAGTCCCTCTACCCTTCCAGACACCAATAAATGTGTGTGTGTGTGTGTGTGTGTGTGTGTGTCTGCAATCTGCATAGTATTTCTATATCAAAAAAAATCACCATTAAGGTAAGTCTTGAAAGTTTTATTTGTAGCTTTGAAATTCCCACCCCACTTAAGCAGCTTTGGATTTATTTTTAATCCATAAGTTACATTAGCCTGAGCTCCTGTCCTTGTACAGAACACAGTAACTCTAGAACTAGAGAAACTTATATTTTCTTTTAGGAAAATAGCTTGAATAGCTTTGAGAAGTTGGAGACTACTTCTCCTGGAAGAAAACTTATAAGGATCTTGCTGGAGCAGTCAGTCCCTAGCCATCTGCACACTGTAGTGCTTTCTTTAAACCTTTTTGGGTACAGGAGTTATGTTGTAGATATATCAGTTGGAACTTGGATCCTTTGATCAGTGGCTTTCTGCAAATTCTCTCAGTTAGTTGTTAAGAGAAGTTTTCTTGATAAGAAATGAGGGCGTGTTTATTTGTGGGTATAGGATACTTAGAATGTAGTTAGGAGCTATCCCGTTTTATTTTTTAAATTTTTAAAAATTTTTTGATACTTTATTTACATTTCCAATGTTTCCCCCTTTCCAAATCTCCTCTTTGGAAAACCCCTATCCCCTCCCCCTCCCCCACCTCTGTGAGGGTATTCCCCCTCCCAATCAACCGCCCAACCACTCCCTTATTCCCACCTTGACATTCCCCTTTACTGGGGTCTCTAACACCCTCAGGACCAAGGGCCTCTCCTCCCCCTGATGGCCAACAAGGCCCTCCTCTGCCACATATGTGGTCCCAGTCATGGGTCCCTCGATGTATATTCTTTGGTTGGTGGTCCAGCCTCCAGGAGCACTGGGGGGAGGGGGGTCAGGCCAGTTGACACTGTTGCTCCTTCCATGGGGCTATAAACTCCCTCAGCTCCTTCAGTCCCTTATCCAACTCCTCCATCTGAGACCTTACTCTCAGTCCAGCCGTTACTGTTCCTCTTTCTCCACACCCTCACCAGCATCTGTTGTCACCTGAGTTTTTGATCTTAGCCATTCTGACTGGTGTGAGGTGGAATCTCAGAGTTGTTTTGATTTGTATTTCCCTGATGACTAAGGATGTTGAGCATTTCTTTAGGTGCTTCTCAGCCCTGCGAATTTCCTCAGTTGAGAATTCTGTTTAGCTCTGTTCCCCATTTTTTGATGGGGTTATTTGGTTTTCTGGAGTCTAACTTCTGCATGGTATTGATACAGTGACAGGCAGGTAGATCAATGGAATAGAACTGAAGACCCAGAAATGAACCCACACACCTATGGTCACTTAATTTTCGACAAAGGAGCTAAAACCACCCAGTGGAAAAAAGACAGCATTTTCAACAAATGGTGCTGGTTCAACTGGTGGTCTGCATGTAGAAGAATGCAAATTGATCCATTCCTATCTCCCTGTACAGAGCTCAAGTCCAAGTGGATCAAGGACCTCCACATAAAGCCAGATACACTGAATCTAATAGAAGAGAAAGTGGGGAAAAATCTCGAACACCTGGGTATAGGGGAAAAGTTCCTGAACAGAACACCAATGGCTTATGCTCTAAGATCAAGGATCGACAAATGGGACCTCATGAAACTGCAAAGCTTCTGTAAGGCAAAGGACACTGTCAATAGGACAAAACAGCAACCAACAGATTGGGAAAAGATCTTAACCAATCCTCTGTCTGATAGAGGGCTAATGTCCAATATATACTGTTTTATTAAAGTTGTGGTTGTATAGTCTTTTCCAAAATCCACGACCTCACTAGCCCTGGGTGGTTGGCTAGCTTTCCAATGCCAGGCATGAGTCCCCTCTTGGTGAGTGGGCCTTATCCAAGTCGAGCTGTTGGTAACCACCACGGCATGTGTGACACTATTGTACCCTTGGGGTTATCATGGCCTGCTGGTCATCATTAGGATTCGTAGGCATCCTAGCTGGGTAGGACTTGAGTGTTTTCCTTCCTTGGAAGCTTGGATGATACCTTCTGCCTTCTGGTAATACGAAAACTAATCCTCAGGGAAGAGGTTGTCAGGTCAGATTTATGTTAAGCCCTATGGGGCTGTTTGTGACAGTTATGATGCTTATTAGATTGAGAGTGCCATGTGTCCATTTTGTTTCTACTTAAAGGACGAGGTAAGCTCATGAAGAGTGGAGCATATAACGTGCCTTCAGACTATCAGCACACTGGGATATAGATGTTGGAAACATGAGTCTGTCTCCAGAGGCTCCATATTCAAGAGGCTGTCGTGAAAATCAAGTCTGAAAATGAGACAGTACACCAAAATGAGAAAACATTTATTTAGTACTTAATATGTTGATAGACTAAACAAAGTTAGGTTCTGGCTTTGGAAACAGACTAATTTCAATTAGTTCCTAAGAAATCTGTAACAAACAATAATGATTAAATTAAGCTATCACCCTAAGTAAGTTAAAAATAAAAAAATTAAAGAGAGCTATATTCTAGCCTAGTTGCGAAAAATGCTGGACAAAAGCAACTTATGGACAGAATGACTTGTTTTAGCTTTCAGTTCAAGGGTACACAGTCTATCAGGGCAGGGAAACCCCGGGGGCAGGAGTTAGATACAGCTGACCTCATTGATTCTTCAGACAGGAAGCAGAGAGAGTTGGGTAGGGGGTTCTATTTGCTTTCTTTCTTTTGTAAAGTTAGGAAACCTAACCCAAGGTTCGTCTTAGCTCATAGTTAGGGTGGATTTTCCAATCTAAGCAAGAAAATTTCTTGAAGACATAACCTGCGTTTTGTCTCCTGAGTGATCCTAGATGATATCAAGTTGACAATCAATATCAACCATCACAAAAGCAATATTAAAAATAAGAACCACCAACAAATTAAAAATCACCTTAAATATCAAAAGAATCACCTTTGCTCTGTTTTCCAAACCCTTCTTGTAGATCCTGTGGGTAAAAATTACATCTGATCTATCATCAGAGGACAATTTAACAGATGCTAATCTCCGCCATTCACATTGGTGTAGATCAAAATTTAACCTTGAAACAGTCTGGGATCGAACATGGGTAAGCTGAGAGTTCTTTTGATCAGTTTTCATTGATTGCATTTCACAAAAATTTTCATCGTGTCGCTTTTACTCAAGGAGTAGAAGTGGTTTCCTATTGATCCTTCAGCTCCATACAAGCACCTTCATCTCCCACTATGGTTTAGCCCCCTCTTCAACATCCTACTCATCAAAGCTTACTGTTAACATCTCATTTTCCAAGTTATCTTGCATGTCTAAAATCCACCCACAAATTATGTAGCTCTTTATGTTTTGAAAGGTCAAAAATTTCTCTTATTTTCAGACAAAGGCAGGGGGATGAGTCAGATGATAAGTCAGTGACGGATTGTATGTGTAGTCCCAGGTCAACTTATCCTATGGCTAGTTGCCTTTCTCCCAGTCTCTGTTGCCTTTTCACTAAATCATTGTACCTCTAAGTTACTAATCAAGATTGGCTCTGACTAAAATGTCACCTTACTTCCTTTTAAAATTTAAACATGGCTTTGAAACTCACCTCTTTTTGCAACACTTGCCCTTTAGCTCCCGTTTTCGTTAGTGCTATGATCAAATAACGGAGTAAAAGCAACCTGGCTGGGGGAAGAATTGTTTGCTTGACCCCTCAGTTTGAGGGTATACAGTCCATCATGGCCAAAAAAGGCATATAGCAGGAGACTGAGGCTGCTGGGGATGTCATACCCATGTCTGCAGTCAGGAAAGTAGAGACAGAGACATTGGGGTTCAGCTGGCTTTTGTTTTACTCAGTTTAGGACTGCAGTCCATGAGACAATGCCATCCATTCACAGGCAGGGTAGGTCTTCCCTCCTCATTGAAACCTTTCAGTAAGCACTTTAGATACATCCCAGAGATGTTTCCATGGTGATCTGAATGCAGTCACGTTGACAATGAAGATTAACCATTGCACCCAGCAGGCACTATCTGGTGATAAAATCTCTCCCCACATCTAGTATAACTTTGATAGACTTTTTCCTGGCAGTGCTGCGTATTTTTGTTCCTCTTGCATAAACTCCTTGCAAGAGTTTTCCCCATCACTTTCCCCCACCTCCTGTCCTACCGGTAAGTACAATGGTTCTTTACACAGCTCATATATAGTTTAATATCTTTTGACTGAACAACCATGAAAAGGTGGGGGTTAAAGTTGCTTCTGCTTCTACACATCTTATTGCTTTGAAAACAAATCCAATTCTCTTTCTGTTGATGCTATGACTGGTTCAAAGCTACCCACACCAACTAGGCATATTCTATATTAATTCTCCATAGCTTTGGAGATGCAGAGTGATTGAGAGGCGTACCACAAGTGAAGTGGTACTTGTAATAGTCGAGGAACTGAGTTCGGAAACAGCTTGCATTGTTGTTAAACTAGTGGGATTTGTCTTTCCTTAAGGAACCATCCTTAGTACTTACATGCCTTAGAGATTAGATAAGGGCAGGGTTACAACTGTAGCCTTTCTGTTTGTGATGGACTCTTATACAGCTATGTTCTGATTTACCATACTGTAGAACTTTCATTTGTAGAACACCATTTATTTTCAGAGTTTTCAATTTTAACAGAGGTATATCATCTTAAGAACTGGGAACCCTGAGATTTTACCTCCCTCCCATTTACCAAGGTGGACTGCCACTTTCATAGATGTTGGCAAGAGAATGGAGTCCCTGCAATTCAGAGTCACAGACTGGCTCTTTATTTACAGCAATAGTGGCAGGCAAAACGTTAGCATTTATATCAATTTCTAAGCCTAACTGTCCACAGAGGCAGGGAGGCCCAAAGACACCTGCAATGCAAAGTGTTGTGTGACAGGAAAATAACCACAGGAAACCCTACTCCTATGATAGACTACAGTCACTTCTGCCCAACCTGCATCTTTAACCTGTGCCTTTTATCATTGTAAAAATATCATCAGATAAAGGCAATCTACAGCAAAAGGTCACCATTGCCTCTGTTTAGAAGGCAAGGAAAAATGGATGCATGGAGAATTGTCTCCTCACATAATGCATGGCCACCTTGGACTAAATGTGTGTCTTATATTCATAGATAATAGCAATGGTGGTGACTGTGCTAGGTCACAGAAACCAGGTGATCAGGTGACACTGGCTTGATTGCACAGCACTGCATCCGTCTTTTTACACATGGGTGCTAGGAATCTGAGACCTCATGTCTACACACACACAGAGAGCATGTCACTAACTGAGCCATCTCCCTAGCCCATGCTTCCTCCCTCTTGACTGTAGAAGTCTATATTGTTAAACTCAATTATGGTTTTTAGAACTATAATTCTAAATAATCTACCCGGTGTATCTAGCAAGTCAGATAAGTATTTGCACAGAACTGTGTGTCAATGAAAGGCAGGAGTGAGGCTGCAGCCCTTATTCTTGGGGTTTATAATTAGATGCACTAGCTTCCAGGCTGTATACCTCTCCCCTACCTGAGTCAGTAATCCTGTGCTGGTGACCCACAGAAGCTCCTCTTCCTTAGGGAACTCCTAGCCTCCTCCTCCTCCTCCTCATCCTTTTCTTCCTTCTCTGAATACTCCTCTGGTTCTGCCTATGAATTCAGTGTCTGACTGTTTGCCGGTGGTTCTTCTGTTTCCTGGCTTCCCCTTATCTGCCTCTCTCCTCTGCAACTCTTACAATTGCCGTGGCTTTTGTACCCCCATAGATCCTTCATCCCGGGCACATAATCATTTGGTATCTCACCTCTTCTCACTGGTCTCTGAAAAACCCACCCTCTTTCCCATGACAAGTAGGGTCTCCCTTGTCCAAGGTCCTGCATCTAGCTTCATTTGTGGCTTAGAACTTCAAGCCAAGTTTTGTTTCAGAGTGTCCTAGTCTCTTTACTTGAGTCTAATTCGTACTCCTGATTTCATTCGTTCTTTGCTTTTCTTTAAATTCTCTTACTCTTTGGTGTAGTGACTGTCCACCCGTCAAGCTTTTGACTACATCTTACCTTCTGGGGGAAGTGTTTAGCTGTCATCTTGGCCTGGACTAAGGTCTCTGCCTCTGTGCACTCATTCTCTAGGTTCCCAATATCCTCTATCTAGATGAGACTCATCAGAATACTTTCTCGATGCACACTCTGACTTCTATTTTCTTCCTTGTACTAAAAGCCATTTAGAGTCAGAGAGCATATCACATTTGTATTTCCATCCCCAGTGTCAGCAAAGCACACAGAGGTCTTTGGAAATATTTGCTGAGTGAGCAAAACTAATAATTCAAAATGAGCTTATATTCAATCCCTTGACTTGATGAACTAAATTTTAACATCCTGACAAAACCCTCACTTATCAAATAGCTGAAAAACTGTTGGTAAACCCTTATATACAATGAATGACAAGAATAAACAGGTGAAGGAAAATACAACTACATTGAAAAATGAATATGATATATTTTCCTGAAGTCTACAGATAAGTTCGTATAACAGAAAGAGTGTAGAGCAGATTGCTAAGGTTTTGGATTTTATGTCTCTAGTAAAGAAACCCTGATCACCAGTAACCAGCATATCATCTCAAGAGAGCCTCTGTTGGTTTATAACTGTCTCTGGGGTTGACTAGGCAGGACAGGCACTAAACTAGACAATGAGTAGCAAAAGCCACTGCTCTTATTCCTGAAGAGTTTTCTGGTCTAGTGGGATGACTATATGATAATAGCCTCTTAACATATAACTGTAACATATAACATAGGTGTGCTTATGAGTTACCAAAGGTTGTGCACAAGCTGATAGAGAATACACAAGTATTTTTCTGGCCATGTTCTAAGTCTGTGGTCTACATCACAATAATAGACAGGTATTTATGGTGCCTAAATTAAAGTTGGGAGGTAGAGTAAAGGCGATAAGCAAGATCAAATTTCTTTGCTATTTGAAGTCTTGTACAAAGGCTTTGTACACAGTGGCACCAGGTAGAAGCTATAAATTTCAAGTTAACTAGGCTTTGTGCACTGTGTCAGCAGGTAGAAACTACAAATTTCAAGTTAACTCATAAGTCCTTGCCCTAGAATTGGCAAACAACTCTAGGCAGTTCTTCTCTGTTCTCGAGATGTTTCGCAGTAGAAGCCCACAGCTAAATGTCAGAGCTAACATGGACACATTCATTCCCCAGTGCATAAGGATTCCAGTCCACTGATACAGCCTGGAGGAGGGAACCAGCCATCCCAAGTGGTCTAAGACCCATGGAAAGATGGGAGATGCTTCCAGTAGCAAGGGAATCACTTAGCCCTGGGACCAGGGGAAAAATTGCATTCTCAATAGCTATGTTGAGCTTAGACTCCCAAGAACTCTCAGGGTAGAGTAAACCAAAGGCAGCAGAAAGGATTTCTGAGACCATTGGATGAGACATGTTCCCACAAACACATTATGGATAAAACCTCCTGGGGGGTCCTCAGAATGTTGGTAGGAGCACCACATTCTACTTGTGTGTGTGTGTGTGTGTGTGTGTGTGTGTGTGTGTGTGTGTGTGTGTGTGTGTGTGTGTGTAAAATGAGGTAAAGAAGTCACTGGAATCTTTAAAGGCCTGACCCTGGGCCTGACTAGGACTCTGTCTTACCTTTGGCTTTCTCTGTGTTGGGGTTCATCTTTCTTTCCATTCAAGGTAGAAGCATGACTGCAGTTAGGCCCTGGGTGCTTTGTGTTTTCTTTCTTCCTGCATCAGCCTGATAATAGGGCATACTCTATGCTTCCCCCCCCACCATGTGTGCCAGTTTCCAGGCCCAGGCCCAAAGTCTCCTGCCTGTGGTAGGAAGGAGTGGGCTGGCCTGATTCTGCCAAATCTGTAGGCCACACTAGACATTTTAGTTCATATTAAAAATAAATCTGGAGCTGTTTAACGTTCCCAAGCTGCTGGTGGGTGTATGTGTGTTTATGTGTGTGTGCGCAACAGGCAAAACTTGAAAGCACAGTTTCAGCTGGCCTAGAACCTACCATTTCATCCAGCTGTTGGCCTTGTGCCATGCAACAAGCTTGCAGTCTATATTAATAGCTCCTGTAAAATATGCCCTATTATTTTACCCAGGCAATAAGACTCCCAACAGCTGTGGGGAACATCTTTTGACCAATAACAGACAAATAAGTTTCTTCATCTGGTTGAAGCCAAGGCAAATACAACAGTACTGAGAGTTTTGTAGAATCAATGCCACTTGATTACTAGAAAATAAAGTAAGATCGTGCGTAAGACACAAACATTTTTATTCGATGCAGCATCCCTTGTTGTGACACTTCCTTGTCATGAAACTCACTGACTTACTCAGTTGGTGACCTGAAGGAAGGGGTAAGATTGTCAGGCAGCACTTTCCAGTTTCCAGAGTGTCACTCTGTGTAAACAAGAAATATTTTCAGTTGGATTCCTCTTAAGAAGCTTTTGGTGCGAAATGATGAGTGAGGGGTTGTAGGAGGCAGGAGGAAGAAGGATGGTTTTTGTCTCTGCTGTTGTTCTGTTGCTGTCTCTGTGCTGTGAGAAGGCAGCACTGAAGGAGGCCTGGGAGACAGCTCACTGGGTACAATGTTGGTGGCACAAGCGTCGAGTTCTGAATTCAGCCCTCAGAACTCATATAGAAAGAGTTTGGCTTAGTAGCGTGTGCTTTTAATTATAGAGCTGGGGGTGGGTGACACCTGAGGTTGTCTTCTGTCCTCATATACACATACACATAATATACACATGCATTGGTACACACACACACACACACACACACACACACACACACACACACACACACGCGCACACTGAAAAATATCCTTCATCTGCTGGTTTATTTGTTTATCAAGATGCCTGAGACAGATGATCAGTTTTATTTTGCCAGCAGGCCTTGTGTTCCAGCAGCCTCCATTTCGGAGGAACATTTGCTCTTTCGGCCCTATGTTTGGTAGTGAACTGTTGGCTTGTCGCTTTTTTATCCCGTCCACATTTTCTGCCTCACCCACATTTTGGAAGACTGACTTGACTGAAATGTTTGCATTTGCTGACAGTCTGAACTCCAACAGGGTGTCACAATCTCCTGATTGAGACCAGAGACTGTCAAGTTCATTTGATAGGGTGCTATTTAAGAAATGGAAATGGGTTTGAGCAAGTATTTTTAGATCTTCATCAGAGACTTCTCTCGTCTTTCTTTAAGAGACTCTTGATTCAATTAACAAAAGGAAAATCCTAAAAAAAAAAACCAAAAAAAAAAAAAAAAAAAAAAAAAAACCAAAAAAACAAAACAAAACCACAAAACAAAGCAAGCCTTCACTTGGCTCCTACTCTGTCAAAAACAGTTATTGTTACTCTAAAATATTATAGCATCTATTGATTATTCTTTCATTTTTCCAAACTCTTCAGCACCTGAATGTAAACATCCTCGCTTGACCCACAAAAACTCCCTCCCACCTCTTTCCCGTCTGAAGACTAGAAGCCAACAAAATGTGCACACATATTTTATTAACTTCACTGGGCACCATTTTTGTCAGTTTCAAAATAATGTCAAGAAGCATCCCGAAATGATATGATCAGGAGCTTGTTATTTGGAATCACATGCTACATTTCAGCAATTATGCAAATTAATAATGTAACACGATCTTATTTAGAAGCAATTCACATGATAAATGGAAAATAAAACACGAGAACAGAGTAAAACTCAATTCTCCTTTTTACAAGCTGTGTCTTATCACATTACTGAACCGAAACAGAGTTAGGCTTTCATTGTGAAATGCTGTATTTGTAACAAGTAAGATTATTATAAAAATTACGCATTAGAGGGTATATTCTTTGCTCGTTCCTTCCACAGCTCGAGAGTATAATGTGTCCCTCAAATTGCTACCATATTGTTTCAGAAATGCTTATCGATGTGAAGTGTCTTCCAATTTCACGGAGTCCTCTGTTTCCATCACCTCAATTGTGAACCAAACAAGAAAACAGATGCGTGATTGCAGCTCTTTTGAACTATCAGCTCTCAAAAGATCTGTCTTTCCCTAGGGTTCCAAATACTTTGGATAATTATTATTTTGATAAAATTACCCTTCTTGTTCCAGTTAACTGTTTTCATTGACTAGCAGAGGCAGCAGTCAAAACCGACCATAAAGTGTGCCTTTCTCTGATTCTGTCTTCTCTTGCTCTTGAGAAACTTTCTCCTCTTTTTCTTTCATTCTGCAGGTTCTCCATGCATCCCCTCTGCCCTCCCTTTTAATATAGCTGTGCCTAAGAACTGAGCTGCCATGTGAGCCGTCCCTGTGGTTCCAGAGCCATTTGCATTGACAATACAGAAAACTAGAAAGTCTTCGGGTGGAAGGAATTCTTGGAGCTGAGACCATCGTGATTTCATCAAACATGGTGGGTTCCTTTGCCTCCCATTGTTCCTGATGGGTTCTGGAAATTTCTTTGGGAGACTTAAATCTGTTTCACTCTACTTTGTAGTAGTTGACCTTAGTTTGCCTTCTGGGGTTATGCAGAACAAATCTAGCTACCTTTTCCACTTGACAGATTTTCGAATATCTGAGGAGAGTAGCCATGTCTTTCCTTCGCCTTCTTTTGGTAAAGCAAATCAATCCCAGTTCTCTCATTTGTTCCTCATTTGTCATGGTTTCCTGGCCCTGCCAAGCATTTCCCTTCTGCGGCCCATCTTGATTTCCAGTGGCGAGCATGTTTGAACTTCTCAAAGCTCTAAAATATGATATCCAACAGTAAAAGTAACATTACAAACTTTAACTAATGTAGGGATGGCACCTGAGCTGTGTTTCTGTATCCAAACATTTTTTAAAT
>CM052704.1:116058358-116093559 GCA_028551405.1 Uromys caudimaculatus
TCTTCTTCTTCTTCTTCTTCTTCTTCTTCTTCTTCTTCTTCTTCTTCTTCTTCTTCTTCTTCTTGGAGATGTACCATGTGTTAAGCATGTCCTGGCACTAGAGATGCAGTAGCCCAAAACGTCTAGTCCTTTACTTTAAGAACCCATAGAAACCATATAGTCATAGAAGCCCAGCTACAGTGGAGCATGGGCACACGATGGCAGTGTATCAAAGGCAGGAGTGCAGAGAGGTCAGCAATAGCCAGTTCTGCCAGGGGCTGCAGATGGTGGAGCAGAGTAAACACTTGCTCGTTGTAAAACTGGGCTTTCCTTGCTCATAGTAGATAACAATGTAACTGTAAAGCCATGGAGTAAGAGACTGTTCATTGTTTGAAGAATTTCAGGGTTGCCTCCAAAGTGGCTATGAAATCTTAACTCTACTCTCTGTTGTCTAATTGTCACTGCCAGTAAGTCAGGATTGCTACAGATATATGACCACTATGACTGTGTTATTGAAAGGTCTAGAACTTACCAGTAGCTTGCCAATAGATTGTTCAATGCAAGGTGATGGTCAGGGTCTAAGTCCACTTGCTTGTCCTCATCCTTCAGTGCATGGATTCATGTACAATTTTGGAAAAAGACTGGCATACTTATAACACCGATTCCATCACCTAATTGAGATCTAGTTTCTCGCATAGTGCTTTGGGTGGTTTGGCCTTTCTAATATAAAGCCAAAAGCAGAAAAAGCAGGCAGTTCCATCCTTCCTTTAGTGACTCCATCAGGGTGGAAGACGAATCTGTTTCATCCTGCCTTACCATATCCTCGTATTGATTTCCAGCTTTTTCATCTTTCCCATTAAACTTCCAGCTACTTACACAGTGGCCCATTTAATTCTCAATCCATATCGTAGCTGGTCCTTTTAAATGAACGGGGTGAGAATGGAGGTAGGGAGGGGCAGCACTTGTGAGGGGCAGTGAAGAGGATCTATATGATGGGAGGAAGATGGGTAGGTAAAGAGGCTGTAAGATTTCCTGGAGGATACATATGTTGTATCTGAGCACTTCTGGGGATGGTTCTCCAGTCTGTTTCACACTGAACAGGAAAAGTCATCATGAAGAGCCTCCATCAGTAAGCATAGGGAAAACTCTGGTTGCCTGAGCTTTATTCCCTCTTCTGTGTGTTGTATTGCTGATGGAACACAGATTAGCAAACACAGACCTAAACAGTCTACGAAGCATGGCCCTGAAATGTGATATACCTCTGCAAACAAAAGCCAGAACTTTCTTGTCATAGAATTGCAGTATACAACACATTCATCTTCTTTTGCAAACCTCACAGGTAAACTCAGTGTCAAGTTCTTTAGATCCCCAATCCTCTCAATCCTCGAAGAGGTGCTGATGATCGTTACCACACCGTGTGTTAATTAGTGAGTGCTGTCTGTATTTTACATGAGAGGCCACTGAAGCTTAGATAGGTAACAGTTGCGCCAAGGTCGTAGGCATTATATTCTGGAGTTGGCAGTATTGTTTTCTCCTCCAGGGGTTTCTCCATGAGACAATAACTCTTCACCTTTCTTCTTAGAGTGGAGGCTATTTGTGTCAGCATAGTTTTTCTCTTCTTTTTAGTCATTCTCCCAATGGCCTTCTAAGATAGGATAGACAAACATGATATGTTTCCTTCAAATCAACTAACAGGCTAAACTTGACTAGAATTGTATATATTCAAGTATATATTCAAGTGTCAATGATATCTTTTTCTAGGTATAATATGATATTCTATATTAATATTTATGTGCACATAATATTTAGGATTTGTAATCAGCTTTGTTTAAAAGACAAAGAAGGAATCAGAATGGCCTGAACAATGTACATCAGCATCTTGAATCTGCACCTTCTTTTCTTCATCCTCCTTCTGTTCCAGTTCTCTTCCAGTTCTGATAACACTTCTGCTTAGTCACCACAGGGTCTGGAGATTTGTCTATCCCCAGAGCCTGCCACTCATCCCTGACTCCACCTTTTTCCTGTTCATTCTCCAGGTGACTTCCACCTGCTTTAGCCGATAAAACCTTCAGAACCTCAGGTCCTGAAAGGAGTCCATGTTTGGTTTAGTTCCCTGCTGTCTCCACCCTTTAAACAAAGGCCTTGCAGTTTTATGGCAAATTATGTAGAAGAGGATCTTCCCTGTCCTACCCAACATGCAACATATTCTTGCTCCTTTCACTTACAACTGGAGTGTAACCTCTTTTCTAGAGTCCAGAGTGGCCTTTGATCAAACTACACTCACTACTCACAAAACATTTTGAAATCCAGGGACTTTGGGCAACATTTTTTTAAGAAAAAAATGAGTTACGCAGATAGGAAAAATCCTCACAATACTGCATGACCCAGGTTCCTGATTTACAAAAACCCCAACCAAACCAAAAGAAATCAAAATAAATGGCAGCAACAACAAATCTCACCGCTTCATCAGTCAAAGAGAAGAAGTGGATAGGGAGGAGGAAGAGGGAAAATTGAACTTGTAGGTAGTTACAAATGGCTTCTAGATGGGCTCCTGGGCTTGGGAGGTGTCTAAAATTTTCAGGAAATCAGGAAGGAGTGAGTATATTCTTATACAATGTATAAGTCCACCAGTCAAGCTAGAGAGTAGAAGACATGGTCTATGTCTTTGAATCTAGAATCCCAGGGAGGAGTTGTCAGGGTGAGGTTCTTAAGAAAGTCTTGCTCCTTTCCCTTAATCTAGTGTTTTCTGCAATTCTATTACACTGTTCTTTGTTCTTCCTTTTTTCTAATTCCTTCAAAATGTCCTTTTCACTCATTCTTTGCTCTCTCTCTCTCTCTCTCTCTCTCTCTCTCTCTCTCTCTCTCCTTGCTCTGTCTTTATATATGTTGTTCCTTTTAATTTGTTGACTGCAAAACTGTATCAATGTCTGATGACAAATATTATCAGCTTGAGAGGATCTAGAGTTACTTAGGGGCCAAATGTCTGGGGGGGGGGGATCCTGCATTACATCAACAAGCATACAAAGATGTACCCGAGAACTGTAGACAGCAGTATTCTGTGGGCTTGGGTCCTGGATTGTATATTAATGAGAAAGCAAGTGAGATATTCATCTCTATTCATCTCTCTGCTTCCGGTCTGCAGGTGCAATATGATCAACCTCCTCAAATTCCTACCAATTGTCTCCTGTCATGGTAACCAAGATAAACCCTTCAGTCATTAAGTTGCTTTGTCAGATATTTGGTCTCCAGCAATGAGAAAAACAACTATCAGACTTTGGTTCCTAAATTTAAAAGCAATAGAAAAAAATTTCATATAGACCATACAGTTGGCTTTTGTTTTAATGTATAAAGGAGGATGAAACACTAAACTTGAATTAACATTAGAAGGAAATGCTCAAAAAGCTTGATTACTTCAAGTGTCCATGATTTTTTTTTTGTTTCCTCTCCAGATAATTACCTCAAATTGAAGTTATTAGCAGAATGACTTTTATAATCTTTCCCCTCTGTTTGTCAGTTAGCTGTCACTGATTAATTACAAAGTTCTCCAGTCCACTAATTTTACTACTTTAGATCGCCTTGTCATGAGCAGAATGTGATTGTACAATTGTTTTCAAAACCTTCAGCTTGCTCCTTGTTATCCGGCTTCTGCACCCATCTTTTGATTTGGAATTCGATTGTGTAAGGACACACAAAGAAATGTAGTGGATGTAAGGTATTTTCATTCACCCAAGCAGTTTAAAGTTGGACTGGTGCAATGGCTATGAGTCCTTTCCCAAAGGACCTACGTTCAGTTCCCAGCACACATGTTATCTGGTTCACAGATGCCTGTGACACTGCTTCTCCAGACTCTGACAGCCTTTTCTGACCTCTGTGGGTACCCACACTTATGTGGCATAGATACACACAGACAACACACACACCACACACACACACACACACACACACACACACACACACACACACACACACATTAAATACATACATACATGCATACATATACTTAAATCGAAGGTTAGGGCAGCAAGGAAGTAGTTGCCAAGTAGAGCCCAAGGTAATGTAGGAAGAGAGCAAAGGGCAGCAACAGTGCCCTTGAAGACAGGGTCCTCCAGAGGGGTGCTGCGGTGATCCGAGGAGAACCTGGTGCCCAGGAGTAAATACCAGGCAACGTCAGGGCTCAAAGAGAGATATCCAATGTCTATTCAACTTCAATGTGTTTAGCACTTTAAGTTAAGCCTTGGAAACAAGGTCTCTGTGACCTCACTCTCTGTTCCCCCATAAACATGTGGATGGACAGACATTCCCTCCAAGTCCCCTTATCTAATCAGGTGGATTCAGTAGACACTGGCCCTTAGGAGAGTGAATGTCAGTCTTCATCAGAGAATTTATCTCCTGTAATCCATCCCTCTCCCCTGAGATTGTCATGTCTTGTCCCCAGTGATGAAGATACATAATTTTCTCCCACTGGGTTGTGAGGTTTTACCTTTGATTTTTTTTTTTTTTTTTTTTTTTTTTTTTTTTTTTTTTTTTTTTTTTTTTTTTTTTTTGTGATGTGTCTGTGTAAATTATAAATTTAAGCCTTTTTTTTTTTTGGTTAATATTTCTACACCAATTGATTTCAGTAGTCTTAATTAAAGAATTTATAGAGAGCTAATGGGAAGCAGTCTCCCAGTTTTGTATGTGTAACTTCTACCAGTTTCCAAAGGTAAAAAACTTTAAAATTATATTTCCCCTTTAGTTTGGGCGCTTTCTTCTTGCTAGAAATGTAAAGAGATTTGATTGATTGCTAAGGGCTATAAGATACTGAAACACAAATGGACCTAAGCAAAGTCCCTTTAGCTGTGCTTTGAGTGAACATTCTTCGTAGTCATGGGATCTTAGGGAAATTTTTTAAATCCTCTCTGTCTCAGTTCTTTGTAAAATGGGTGCAGGACCTCTACTCATCTTATGTCAAGTTAATTTGAAAGATAAGAGAGTTTTCACTTGAATTAAATTTTTATATTATTCCACACAAATATAACATATCAATTAAAAACATAAGGAGAATTTCCATGCTGGGCCCAATAAAATGTCATAAACCCAAGCATTATTGCTATCTTCACAGCTTCAAAGACTGTCCACCCACAAAAGGATTTTCTCTGAAAGCAATCAAACCAGATACAGATTTTCCTGTCATGAATCTTTAAGGCTGAGTGTCAAGCAGGAAATTAGATGACGTTTTCTTAATCAGTGGCATTGATTTTCACTTTCTTTCTGTATCATTGCTCATTTGTATTAAGGCTCAACAGAGAATGTTAAAAGATGTCCACCAGCCTCGGTTAGAGAAGCACTCATAGAGAAAGGGAAGAGGTGCTGAGCTCTTCTAGGTGTTAAACTGGCCTGTGAAGCAGCATTTGCTGTAGTGTACACAGGGCTGAGACAACAGGATCCTCAGAGCTGGGCAAGCAGTGCAGCTTTCAAGCCCCGTGTCCTCCAAAAATTCATTTAGCATTCAGGAGCTTCCGTTTCCAGTCTTTAAATGAGAAGGAGGAAATAGAGAAGAGGTGGGAGGAGGAAAGAGAAAGAGGGAAAGGAGAGAAAGACAGGGAGATAGAGACAGATACACACAGAGAGACAGAGACTTTAGACTTTTAGGCTGGAGGTGTAGCTCAGTGGAAGAGCGATTGTCTAGCATGTGCACGTGTGAGTCCCTGGGTTCAATCCCTAGAACTGCAAGACTCAAGCAACACCAACAACAAAATTCTACACTCTGTGATCCTATAGAAAGATGGGTGGAAAAGAAGAACATGCTTTTTTACTTAAATTCTAACTATTCTTTCTTTGACCAAGTCAACTTGTGCTAGAACTCTTGTGGTTTCACCTTTTCTTTATGTAAGTGTCTCCTTTGCCCCTGTTTGCTTTACAACGGTTGATCAAGGCCAGTGTTCTAGAACACCGGAGTTTCTTTAACATTATCTGAAAGACCGATATGGAGGCCTTCCCTTCTACCTATCCTAATTTACCTGTTGTGGAGTTTTCTCAGTCATGGGTAATTATAATAAGCAAAACAAAAGAAATAAACTCCTGCAATCTGGAGAAATGGCTCAGCCGTTAATGGTGCACACTCTTGCAGAGGGCTGAGTTCAGTTCCCAGCAACCGTGTAGGTGGCCATTTCTGGCCTCCGTGTGCACCTGTTCTTATGTGCACATACTCTGCCACACAATTAGAAAACAAAATAAATCTTTTTAAAGATGTATTTGCAAATCACAAGTGGAAGAGGCAGCGTTAAGGACTCGAGAGGTGGGTTTAGTAGTTAAGGGTGTTTGTTCCTCTTCTAGGGAGCGAAACTCACCTCACAGCACTCACCACAGGCAACTGTGGCTGTCCAAGGGGCCCAACACTCTCTTCTGGATTTCACAGGGACCTCCACCCATCCATGCGCACACCCTACCCCATAGATACATATACTTCAAATAGAATCAATCTCTTTGTTTTATTTGAAGAGGTAGTGAATGGGAAAGTGGCTTTTCTAGTGACTATTCAGAAAGTACTTTGCAATCACTATGCCTACAACACCCAGCCGAAACACTGTGCTGTCCCCACAGTACTAGCAGGAAGAGCTATATAATGATTTTCTATAGATGGATCCATGCAACTCATGGAACATGAAGGCTTCTCTATCATTTACTCTCCATTGAAAGCTCCCATCCCTTCCTCCACTGGAAGGCAGATCTGCTTTGCAGGGTGCCTTAAAAACCTTTATTGACCCCGCTGGGTTCTTCCCTGGTGTTTTCCTCAGCTTCCTCTTTCACCGAGGGATTCTTTCTACTGCTGCATAGAATGTAGAGATGGTAAAATTTCCTCTGGGCCCATATATATGTTATACTATCTGCTTTATACTTCTGCGAGGAAACAGTGCACACATTTATGTGCCCACTGAGAACATCCAGCCATGCTTTAGGAAAGGCCAGGTGGTACACATTTATTTAATACTTGGCCCTCTGGAAGAGACTTTAGTCATATCCCTTTTCGGCCGTGTGAGTAAATCAGTAAGACTTTCCTTCTTTTTCCCATCAGAGGTCTGAAGCCATTGAGATAAAAGAATATGCAAATGCCAATCATGGCATCATTTTGTTTCTGATAAAAGCTGGCTGGTGGACATAGATGAAGCAAATGCAGAACCTTCTCTCTCTTTTTTCTCGTATTCCTCAGGGTTGAGCCCAGAGCTCCACATATGCTGGGCCAATACCCTAAGCTTCATTTCTGCCTCTGTTTGCAGAAAGTTTTGAGATGCCCTCTCACTAAATTGCCTTTAATTTACTCTGTAGCCCAGGTTGGTCTTTCATTTGTAATCTTCATGACTCAACATTCCTAATAGCTTGGATCATAGGCCCTTATCACTAGACCCAGCCCACAATAGGTATTTTTGCAATATGTAGTTTTGCAGAACCTGTAATAAAACCTATACCATCAAGAGTAATGGGCAACAGTCAGCTACTGTGAACTCATGTCCTTCAAGAGGGTCACAGACTGAATTACAGAGACTACTGTATGTCCTGGAAAGATCTGAGAAAATATTCTCAACAGCCAGTCGGTCCTGAAGCAGAGAGCTGTGTCCTACATCATCAGTCACCCACATCCCTTTGTCACCATGACTAGTGTGACAGGACAAGGCAAGGACACAAATCCTGTCCTCATGGAATCTGGCAAAGACAACCTCTGTCACTGTTATACTCAGTGGATGATAAAACCCAGGCCAAGATTTCCTATGTTGCCAGAGCTATACACAGCTTGCTATTGCTATACCTGGGGCTGCATTTTTATCTGCCTGGAGAAAATGTTACAAAGCACATCCATCCATCCATCCATCCATCCATCCATCCATCCATCCATCCATCCATCCATCCATCCATTCATCTTTGTAGGACTCAAGTCAGTAAAGTACAGGCTGTGTAGAAAAAGTTCTTGTTTCCTGCAAAATCACTGTCCAGTTGGGGGCCACAGGTAAGAAGCTATGAACAGAGGAGGCTGGAAGGTATCAGAAAGAAAAGTAGAGAAAAGATGAATGACAGTGCTCAGTTACAGAAGGCAGAAGGGGAGGTCTTTCTACAATGAAGCAAGAACTGGAGAAACAAGTCATGCTTGGGAATACTAGAAGCAAAGTATTCCAGACCAATGGGGTGGCCAGTGGAAAGGCCTGGAGTCCTGCAGTGTTTGGTTTTCAGTGTGCATTCTTGTTAACTCAAAGAGAGCAGGAGGGTCAGAGAGAGCAACATGCAAATGAGTAGACAGTTTGGCTCTCACACAGAGCATGGCCACTTCTTATTCTTGAGGCTAATCTTGCTGGCAGTTATCAGTGATTACCATCCTGGGCCAAGCATCCGAGAAGAACTTGCTGGCTCTCCGTTTCATTTCGCAGCTGAGCAGTGTTATTCTAGGTTGCTCATCTGGAAGAATGCCTTAGAATCATCCTATTGTCTTTTGATTTCCCTCTGCTGATAAAACCGCACCATCTCCAAGGAAGCAAGGACACATGCGTCAGGTGACAGTGTCTGCAGATCTTAACGCCTGTTTTACTCCGTATTCTTTGTCATCCATTATTAGTGAAGGTGTCATAGGCCCGACATCTCCTGTTAGGCATTTGGCATGTTTCTGGTGAATGCTTGTGTTACATTGATTTTGAATCACCAATGGTATTAAGTGGGTAAACAGCATAGCTTTAGAAGAAATCCACTGAGCTTTTGGACATTAAGATATTCTCAACTTCTACTCTATTATTGTTGCAGCTTAGTCTTGGCTAAATTCCAAAGGATCAGCTGGCCTTGTTCATCATTAGACTCTGGATTTTTTTAAACTTATGTTTTGAGCTCGTTACTATCTTCAGTGCAGTGTGACACGATGACTCACTTGTGTGTGTAATTTTGGGGAAACTGCATTAAGAGCCAGTGTGCTCCATTCATCTGCAAGAAAAATCATTGGGTAAGGGGAGAAAAGAGGGAAGTATTGCCTGTGAACACTAATTCATTTAGTGCTGTACTAAGGTGGCGTGATTATGAGTGAGTGTGTGTGTGTGTGTGTGTGTGTGTGTGTGTGTGTGTGTGTGTGTGTATGTTTCGAACTTTCCTGACTATGGGAGGGAAGGAGAGATAGTGAGGGTGTGAGAGAATGTTGTAAGGCCTACCTGTATCTTTGTGCATTTAAAAAGCATGTGAAAGGGAAAGGAATCCTAGAAGCAAGTAAAGAAAACTGAGATGTCTGCTCAAATTTCTCTCTGCCTCCCCTCATTCTGGGTGAAGCTGAGACTAGGAAAGATAGACATCACTGTGATGTGTCAGCCACTGCTACATCCCTTCCTCCGGCTACACAGGCTTCAGAAGACAACAAAGGCTCCATCTCATTTGTTGAAAGACTTGGTAAATGAGTAACTAGACAAATGGGGTCAAAGTGCCCATGAAGCAGCCTCTGTTTAAACATGAGCTGCACAGGAGGTCTGACTAGACCTCCATGAGCCACATTGAGTTTGACTACATGACCTTGAATGTTCTCATCTCCCATTTTCAGAACCTTTAGAGAGGCCTGTGGTGGTAAGACAGAGGACTAAATATGAACTTCTCCCTAAACATAATACAGTCAGAGATAACTGCATGACTAGTATGGCCCTGTATATAATGTGGTCATATTAGTCAATTTCCTAGGACAAAGATTTGCTATTTATGTATCTAGTTCATGCATATTAGATGCAGCAGGAATAGAGGCAGTTGTTATGTGGGTGACACGTGATAGTTGAGACAGTGAAGGTCTTACATTCTCTGTTGCCGGTATAGTATTTAATTGTGCCCACTCACCTAGATACTGTTCCTTAGTCATTCCCATCCATTCACTTTTCAAGCCACATCCATTGACCCCTCAGCCATCCCTCAATGATTTCGTATGCCTGCATTTATCTGTCTGTCTATCTTCACTTCTACTCATGCTGACATCCATTCAGTTCATATCTATTAGTTTGTGCCCTGTGTTGGGTTGTATATATTCGGCCCGAGATATAGGGAAGATATGTATTGCCTAACATCTGAGAGCTAATCTCATTATGATGACATTTTGGATTGATACATCCTCCTGTTCAAACCCATGTAATATAGAATGTTAGTATATGCACCTATAAATATAACCATGCAATTAGATCATTGCAGCCATGGTATGTTCCAATGTCTTATGACAAACGTGTGGAATTGGTCCTTTGTGGGTGTGTGTGATTTGCCCAAGTCCCTTGAACTTGGAAGCAGGGCTAAAACAAGGTTCTATATGTTCTGGCACACCTACTTTCTACTACATCACATAGAGTTTTGCCTTTCCATGTTCTCAGGGTGGTGTATATCAAAATTAACATGGAAGCACGCTATAGAATGTATGGGTAGTCTAAAGTTCAGGCTCTAGTTTTTACCCAGAAAGACCCTCTAAATTTGGAAACGTAGAAACGAGTCTCCAAGAATCCAAATGGAACTTCTGCTATTTTAACTTTTAATTGCTAAAAGCATATTTATGAAGTGTCATTAGAAACCCTCAAGCCTCTACAAAATACTGCATATACAATGGAAAGTTTCTTCCGAAGAGCCTAAGGGGGGCTCATTAGTGGATAATCAATCATTCCACTTGTTCAGCATGAACTCATCTCTGCCTTTTTCTGCCTTGCATAGAGCAACGTAAGAGCAGGCGTAAGACATTAGAATTTGGAGAAGGCCACCAGTCTTGGATAGAACCCCTACCCCTTTCTGAGCATGGTCCTACATGGATTTTCGCCATCTTTCATTACTCTGGGTCCTGTGGAGGAGGAACACTGGAGCCACAGTTTCCTCTAGTTCTTCTTTCATGTTAGAATAATATGGTAGAATCACACTACATAGCTGTCTCACACACCCACTCCTGAGTATGAGCCTCAAGTGCTTTGCATGCTAAAGCTGTTGAGGCAGTGTGTCACCACTACTGGGGTTTCCCCCCTTCCAAAGACTTCAGTGTCTAGGTGTCAATACTGGGGTCAGTAAAGGAAGCAGAAAAACCACTCTGGAGATTATTTCAGGGAACAGTGTCTGCTTTATTGCACATGAGCAAATACTTATTTTATTTTTATATATTTTGATTTTTTCTCCCTGTACACTCTCCCTCCATTCCCTACCTTCCCTTCCCCACTTGCTGCTGGTCTACCTGCAGAATCTGTTCTATTTGTTCCTTCTCAATAGATACATGTGTCTACCCTACAGGCCTCCTCTTCACCCAACCTCTCTGAGTCTGTGGATTGTAGCTTGATTATTATTTAACAGCAAATATCCACTTATAAGTTAGTATATACCGTATTTGTCTTCCTGGCTCTGGGTTACCTCATGAGGGATGACTATTTTTTCTAGTTGCGTCCATTTGCTGCAAATTTCATGATGTCATTTTTTAAACAGCTGAGTAATGCTTCATTGTGTAAATGTTCGACATTTTCTTTATTCATTTTTCAGCTGAGGGAATTCTAAGTTGTTTCCAGTTTGGGGCTATTAGAAATATAGCCACAATAAGCATAGTTGAGTAAATGCCATTGTAGTGGGTGGAACATCCTTTGCAGATATGCCCAAGAGTGGCAGCACCCTTGAGGTAGCTCTATTCTCAAGTTTTTTATTTTCCAATTTTGATTTCCATAGTGGCTGTGCAAGTTTGCACTTCCCACAAGGGGAAGTTTGTTCCCCTTGCTCTTCCACATCCTTGACAGTAAGAGCTGTCACTTTTGATGTTAAAGATGCTGTTCTTTTTCCAGTATGCATTTCTGGATTCCTTATTAAGCCTGGGATAGATGGCATCTTCCTCCTAGAGACAAATCAGTTAAGCTGAAAACTTTATTCGCTCCAGTTCTTGTATCACTGTTTGCTCTCTGCCCTGTTGCCCTTAAATGGTGATATCTACCCAGAGGTCTTTCTGACTCAGCATCTGAGGGTCTATTATCTTATGCAGCATTAGTCTTCCTTTCCATGTCCCTTCTTACAGTTGTACAAGCTTTGTTGCTGTTGCTTTTATTTTCTCTTTGCTCTGTGAGTAGCATGCTAATGAGCCAAGATGCAACATCTGTATTTAGGAAGTGAATGCCTAGTAGATGCTTAAGATGCCACATGGGAGGTTACACTTATTCTTTGTTGATAAACACTTAACACAAATGAGAGATGCTCATATCAGGAACTTGACCAAGCCAATAGGGTTTGGAATGGAATCTGGTTTTCCCTTTCTCTCCACCTCTCAGACCCTTCCTGGGTAACTAGAGTGTTTTCTGCATGCTTGTATGCCAGTCTGGCAGGTGGATTGTTCCTGTTAGTGCCAGCCTGCTGCTTTATATGGTACTGTATGACTGATTTGATGACCTGTGTGACCCAACTGCCCATATGGCTGCTCCAGAGTTTGCCTGGCTGTTTTTTTTTCTTCCTGCTGTGACTGAGTTTCTATTGTTCTTCTCAGCATCGGACTTGCAAAGCACTCTGCTCTATTTGTTAGATATATGGACAGAGAGAGTGAACCCTGCTGCTGGTTCCAGCCTGTACCCTCCTCTCTTCTGCAGGAACACACCTGTGCCTCTTTCTTTAGACCTTGCTGTCACTGTCACAGTAGCCAACCCAGCTTGCTGTGCGCGTGGTGCCTTGCGAAAGGAGAGATGTTTTATTTTGTACTTGGCAGGTGCTCAACTTAACTGGACAGTGAGGCCCAGGCAATATGATACCATCTGCTTCCTGCCATGTTCTGGCTCCAGTGCTGGGTGCTGGGGCATCAGCTGCTACCTGAGTATGCTGGAGCTTGTGAAATGAACCATTCGGGAAACACCTCTTCCAATACTTTCGCCGGGAGCACAATTCATATCAGCTAGGCTGCAAAACTGAATGGTTTTCACTTCTTGACTCCAAAGTAAAAATGAAAAAACAAAAAATGAAGAAAAGGAAAATGTCTTGAAGCATATATAATGATACTGACATGGGTTACTGTGCATGCATGAGTATGTTTGTGTGTGCACATGAAAGAATGTGAGAAAGAGAGAGAGAGAGAGAGAGAGAGAGAGAGAGAGAGAGAGAGAGAATGCACCTGCACATGTTTCAGCCATTTACAGCTAACCTGTGTCTGAGTGCAGAATAAGTCCTCCAAAGAGTGAATTTAGAAATCGCCAGTGCAATAGAAAACAGAATAGACCATATGTCCATATGTGTTTCCTTTGCTCTGGGGTGTGGAGTCTAGCTGGCAGCAACCAAACTAGAGGGGGCAACTTACCCATTCCCAAATGGATTACTCAAGTTTCTCTCAACTTGTGACTTGCCTTTCTTTAATCTGAGAAGTAGCCAAGCCTGTGGGACAGGAGTTGCACTGAAGACTAGTTCTTGTGACTTGATACACCAAGCCTCCTATGTGGAATACTAAAAACAAAAGTGAACATATGCATGCATACACCCACACATACACATAGGCACATGTGCACACACTCATATACACCAACACAGACACACATGTACATACGAACATGCCCATGTGTGTGCACAAACACGCATACACATCAACCCTGAAAATCCGTTCATGACTTTTTAGACTCAAGTTGTGCCAGCTGGAGTAGGCCCTACAGCTTCTGGAGGCTCTGCTCTTTCCTTACTTTCTTATGATATTAAAATGGTTTGGTCAGCTACTTCTATTTTGATGCCCGAAGAGTGACTCAGACAAATCAGAATCTTAATTGGAAACGTATGCTCTCCCCATCTCAATTTGCTGGAGCTTTGAAGAGTTATGGATGACATTGCAGAGATTTGTGGGTAATGTCTCTGAGAAAAATGCTCTTTGGTCACCAGATTGTTTCCCAAATTAGTTGGTGATCTGAAATCCTGGGACATATGGGAAGATGAAACCGCATGCTGCAATGCTGGAATCTGACTTCAGAGCAAATGCTACCTTTGACTATTAAGAGTTACATAGGCTCTAGTGGAAGAGAGGATCCATGCACTCTCGCACTTGACTGTCTGAACACATGTGAAGGAAAGATATGCAGTGGGTAAAGTTATCACTGTGCAGATGTGAGGGCACTAGGTCAGATCCCTAGAGCTGGTGTAAAGCCGAGCATGGTGGCTCACATCTGTGATCCTTTGGCGCCTAAGGCAAGAAGGGAAGTACAGATAGGAGGCTCCCTAGAAGCCTTGGATCAGCTTCTTTGAGCTTTTAAATAAAGTGGATGGTGAGGAGTGGTACTTGAGGTTAACCCACAGCCCCCCATGCACCATTGTCTACCAGGCCAAGCTATGGTGTCGAGTGGTGAGGACTTGAAGTTACACTTTGCCTCAATGGCAAAAGTGTCATCAAAACATTGACCATGTTTTACACCCAGTGGGGGGTGTGTATGTAGGCTTATGTGGGCTCTGCCATGTATACTAGGATTTGTTCAGTTTCTAATTTCCAGCCTATGTTGTAGCGTTCAAGATTCCAGTTCAACAGAGGAACAGAACACTCCTTCCCACTTTCATCAAAAAATAAAATAAAACCACAAGATGCTGCCATACAAATATCATAAAACAGGAAAGAAAGGCTGGTCGCATGGATGCATGGCCAACATGCTGAGCTCCTAGACTTATAGAAATATGTCTGTGAAAAACATGCTGATTACTTAGCCTTTTCCTTCTGATTTTCTCTTGATTTATAAGAGCTACAGCAGTGACCAATTCCACTCTTTAGAGCATCAAGATTGACAGTAGTATCTTCTAGGTTAGTGCTGGTTCAGATTTGGCTGTAGCTGGTGTGGACAACTTGAAGCAAAGGCTCTGTATTCCGAGCCCTGTATGTTAGTGCCCACTTTGATCATCTTGCACACTAACAACAATCTTGAGTATCTTAGAAATGACATGTTCCCTTCAAAAAGCCTACCGCACACAGAGAGAAAGGGATTAGAAGCCCCATAATGGAGATCCACTAAATGTTGTGGTGTTAATAATAATTAAGCAGCATTTTATGACAGCATCAGCAGGCTAGTCAAGTGAATAATACTTTTTAGGGATTGTGAGCTCTCTCTGTAGGTGAAGGATTTAGGTGGATTCATGACAGTGACTGAAACAAATCAGTGGATGGCTGATTATAGGATCTGAGTGTGGTTAAGCCAAGATTAACACTGTTAATTCCTGAGAAGAAAGAAGATGACTGTCACCCAGGTGCCTGAACTTTCAGTTCATAACATGCAGGCTTCTAGGCAGTAGTTCAAATTCCCTGGGTTTACATATCCACCCACCCCATCCCAACCCAAGTGAAGCATTTCCATTTCACACTATGAAGAATGCTATATAAACAACAGTCATGATAGAGGGCTTGAGACATGGTGAACAATGGAGTCCATGTGAGTGAACTGCTGCTTACAGACAGTCTCAGGCTACTAGGGCACCATTTAGGCCAAGGCCTTAATGAAGTCATTTACCTTTCCCTACACCAGAACCATTATGCTAATTGCTACTCAGGCTTCAGGAAAGGGTTTATGGGTGAACAGTTTTCACCAAGGGACTTATTAACTTCCCCCTGGATTACCACAAGATCAGGAATAATAAAAACTGAAGCAATTGTAGTCATGATAATGGATACAGTGTAAATATCTGCTATGACTGTCTTTTTCACCACTGACACCAAGAGAAACTTGAGGGTAAGACAGCACAAGATGCCCAATGATGGCTCAAACCAAACCAAACCAGGATGGTACTATGGTTAACATTGTCATTTTTGACAGAGTCTAGAATCATTCATCCAAGAAGATGAGCCTCCTGACATGCCTGTGAGGGATTATCTTGATTATGTTGAGCTGAGAAGACAAGACCAATGTTAGTGTGTAGAACACTTCCCGGCAGAAATCCCGAACTAGATGAATAGGAGAGAATAACTGAGAATCTGGGCTCATTCATCTTTTCCTGTGACTGCAGATGTAGTATAATCAGCTGTTCCAATCTCTCCAGCCTAGACTTTCCCTCCACAGTGGACTGCACATTTGACTGTGAACTACAACAAACCATTTCTTAAATTTCTTTCGTTTGTGCATATTATCATTGCAACAGAAAAAGAAACAAATACATATGAATCAGGAGGCCCTCCTTCTTTATCAGCTATGGAAAGCATTGGAGAACAAAAGCAAACCCTTTTTTTCACACTGTTTCATATTTCTGCTGAGGAGTCAGCAGGAGATATGGGAGTTTTTCCTACTTGGTAGAGTGAGAAGATGCACGACTAAACATATAATATGTGGATGGCCAAGTCAAGGTAGAACCCGAGCTTTGTAAGCTGCCAGCTTCAACTCTACCGACTCACACTGTGTCCACATAGCACCAATAAAAATTGAAAGCGTGTACGTCAATCGTGAAACCAAGCCACATTCGGTAGAGTTGTAGACTAGGAAAAGCAGTCCCTACTCATGTGTCCATCAATAGCACACTTGTCATTACAGTCAAGCGAGGCTGAACTTTTTGTTGAATCTTGATGGGAGTGGGTGCATCCAGTCTTTTGACTTAAACTGATAGTCTCTGTTCACAAAGCCCAAGTGAGGCCTTCCTGCTTCAGACTACGGAAATCCTGTTTCTGTTTGGTTGTATCCATATTCTGCAAAACAGAATCCAATCTCAGGGATTTCCATTTCAGACATTCTGCCTCCTTGTCTCCTAAGTTCCTAGCTTCCTCTTACAATAGAGCACTTTTAGTCAGTTCTACCCCATTTATTTTATGCTAACAGAAACAGGACAAGTTTCTGTTATGCTAACAGAAACAGGACAAGCAATTTTAGTATTTCACAACTGCATCAATGAAGAGATCATCTTTAAATGAGACAGACCATGGGTTCTCCAATGAACTTATGAGTTAAGCAAGTACCAAATGAGAAAACAACAACAACAACCACCCAGGCCCATCAGGGACATGCTAGATTGAGTGTAGCTTTTTTTTCCAGACCCAAAGAGAACAGCATGGCTCATCTTTCCAAAGTTGACTTTTGAAATATTTGAGAGCACAGAAATCAAATCGTTTCCACATCTGGGTAAGAGTTCACATTTCTCCAGCCATTTCCCATATGGATTAAAAATTCTTTGTCTTTCATGACATTTGTCAGATGAGTTGCTCAAGGTCTCTCTCACAGCACAGAAACAGACCACTGACATCAGCTGTAACCTACACTTCTAGAGTTGTCAGCTCAAATCATCATTTTTAAGGCAAACACACATACAAAAGAAAAGAAGGAAGGAAGGAAGGAAAGAAAGAAAGAAGGAAGAGGCAAGTAGCTCACATTTGTCAATCCATGTCTTGTACAATGGACTCTGTAGAAGTTGATATCATTTATAATGCTTAGATCTCCTTAAACATATGCATCTTTCCTTTTGGTTGTGTGGTACTGCGGATTGAATCTCTGTGATCACACCCAGGGCCACACACAAGCTAAGCACATGTTATCCCACTGTGTGTATCTCCAGCCCCATATGTTCATGCTCAAACCATCCCTTCTTTGTTTTGAATTTGTGCAGCTGGTCTGTGAAATGTAAGTGAGCCGATTTGTATTCATCCCTGTTGAAAATCACCTTGTTTGTAAGCCTGACATTGTAGCAACTTTGGATGATCCAGAGCCGGCATTTCCTTCTACTAACTGGTTCTTTCAGATAAAAATTAAAAGCACCTAGTCCTCTTGTCTTTGGTAACACGTCCCTATTATTACCCTACATAGTGATAGGAGAATGGCTAATGTTTAGGTCGTGCAGGTAAAGGAATAGGGCAATAGAGAATAGAGGGGTCTGTGGAGAATGGCAACGTTCAAGTATTTTGTCTCAGATTTCTTTTAAAACTCAGTATGAATAACATAGGTTTACCAAAAAGTGCAAGGTGGCCTTAGCAAATGGTGGGTGAGTACGACCGTGTGGCTAATGCAGTGCTGCAAAGCCCTGATGCTGCGGCATGTTCAGAATGTCGGAGACTAACTGGATCTTCCTGCTTCAGACAAGCTGCAGAAAGTGTGGCCTGTGGCTCACCTTCAGGAAATGCTCTCATCACATTGTCTCAGCAGCACCAACAAGATGGCCCCATGGCTAAAGACACTAGCTTCACACCTGAGTTTGCTTCCACAGCCTGCTTGGTGGAAAGAGAGGACCTATTCCTACAAATTATCCCGTCTTCTATACACACATACTATGGTACAGATGTGCCTATGTGCTTGCATACATACATACAAACACACACACACACACACACACACACACACACACACACACACACACACAATCAATAAATGTTTAAGAAATTAGTCAGTCAAAATAGGGAACAATCAATCAAATGAATCCCCTTCTAAGTAAAATCACACATCTGCTGTCTTCTTGAAATTCTGACCAGCAACAAGAGGATCACAAAGAACACCCTGACTCCTCTTGCAGGACGGTAAGTGCAGGGCTGAAAGACTACAGAGCAGGTGCTTACACCTGCAACTAGGTATCCAGCACAAGAACAGTGGGTGATGGTTTTTCAGCCAAGCAAAACATTTTTGATTTTTAAAAGATATTCTTCACAATGTGCTTTGTGTATGTATATGTATGCAAGCACAATTACGTATACACATGCATGCCTTCTGCATAATACAAAATAGTAAATCTTATATTACATCGACTGCATTAAAGAGAAAAAGACCTAACTACAGTAATCTGGGATAAACTGTTCTTCCAGGTAATCAGAGTGGCTTTTTTGTCCAGAACAGATGCTATGAGATCATATCTCCTAGAGATGAACAGAGACTGAATCTACTTAAATTATAGTGTCACACAGAAGGTTTTAGCCTGTACATTTGTTCAGGAGATTGATGACACTGTCCATCCGGCAGTCAATGAAGGGAAGAAGGGGAGAGAGAGAGAGAGAGAGAGAGAGAGAGAGAATTACACCATACAGTTTACAGTTAGCAGTTTGCCCAAAAGAGAACTAAAATTATGGGGAAATTGTTTTAGGAAATTGGAAACTTTTTTCAGTCAAAGAGGAGGAAAGACAGGGAGAAGGAGTAAGGGAAAGGTGTGTGTGTGTGTGTGTGTGTGTGTGTGTGTGTGTGTGTGTATGGTGGGTGTGGTGGGTGTGGTGGGAGCGACGAGACTTATGAGGGGAGAGAGAAAACGACGAGGAAGCATTTGAAATGCATCAGAAGTGTGTGCCTGACCCCTAGTGTGCAGGGCAGAGGGTGGTGCCGGCTAAGTCTTCAGTGGGCATCTAAGAAAATGCTGCCCAGACACAGCGCCCGGCTGTATTCAACCATTCCCTTCCAGAAGCCCTTTTCATTTTCAGCCTGGTCTTTCAGTTAGAGAAGAGAGCAAATGTATGGTTCTTTCTCTGTAGTAACCCAGGTTTGGATTTTTAAATTTTACATCTCAGAACTCCTTGTTGTTTATATGGCTCAGGAGGTGTTATTATCAGATCCAATTAAAAATAGTCCTTCTGCTAATAAAAAAATCCACACCTTCCCACTGGAGGACCCACCCCTTGTGTTAATTAATGGTTGTTAGCACCTTATTTGCTCTCAAGGGTCCCTTGGGTACCCAGCATCTGACAAAACGAGAATCCTTTATTTTGTTGGTCCCAGCTTTCTCAAGAGCACATCCCTGACCTGAGTTTACAGTGTGTCGAGACTTTTAGGTCTCCTGAGATCCCATCCACAAAGCCTGTTTAATGCTACTTGTTTGGCAAAGACTGTTAAGATCTCCAGATGAACCTGGCTAATGAATAACACTAATGATCATGTACTCATGAAATGATAATTGGCCCTCTTTGGACCATTTAGGACTCCAATGCCTCCACCCAAATCGTTACCTGAATGGCAGACAGCCTCTGAGGACCAGCTCCAGCTTTTGTTTTGAAATTTGCAGATTGGAGCTGCTTTCATCAAGAACAGAATAACAGCAGTGATATGGGCTCCCCGATCTTTGGGTAGTGCTTTGTAATTTTCAGTACAGATGCAGTGCATATGTTATATAACCCTCACACAAACAGCATTTTATCTTTTTTCAGGCGTGTGAAGACAGTAGGATTCCTGCATCCTCAGAAAAAAAAAAAAACTAATCATAGGTGCCTCTGAGAATAACTGTTGGATCTATTTTCAATAGATTTTGTGGTTAAAAAGGTGATCGATGGTTCTGTTTCTTCTCTGAGAGTCAAGTGAATTTATCAACCTCCGATGGTTGCACTTAGCTGAACCAAGGCCCCTGTTCTGGATGGGCTACCTGTCCAGTTCATCCTCTGTGCCTTACTGCTCAGCTCTCAGTCCTCTTTCACCATGGCTGTGCCTGCAGCTTTAATGGTGGGCATCAGCACTGAACAGCCGCTCTACAAATGAAAGTGTCTTCCCTGTGCAGAGAAAGGAGGCAGCTCTCTCACCATGCCTCACCTACAGACGATTTATCTAACAGGCTCCATTTCCTGCAAGCCATTTGGCAGTATTTGTCTTGTGTGTGGGCTCCCAGGGAGGACTGTCATAAAGGATTGTCCTGTTAGAACCCAGACTCATATTTTTCCATCTAAATAATGAAGAGGCCTCCTCTCTCTCTCTCTCTCTCTCTCTCTCTCTCTCTCTCTCTCTCTCTCTCTCTCTCTCTCTCTCTCTGTCCTTTGTTCCCTACTCAGTTACAGGTTCATGATCAGAATGCTGCATTCATAGGAAACCTGATGACTGCTTTTGCTTGTATCTGAGTCTGTCTTTTCAGCCCATGTCTTTCAAAAAATAATGTGTTAAATTAGAGAGCGAAGCTTCCGCTTCTTTCTTTTCTGCTTTCTACCCAACCCATTCCCCTTTTGCCTTTCTTTAGCTCCTCCTTCCTTCCATTCCCCATAGATAAATATTCCCATTTTCCCCAAGAAGGAAAAACTGATGCTCATACAATCGCCCTGATAGTATTATATTTTCTGTCACTGTGTTTGAAATGAACAGCTAGATAAGCAGCAAGAGGACACTAGAGTTAAACAAGATTCTTTCCTTAAATCCAGCAGTTGCAAGCCATTCATTTTTACATTTCCATGTTAAGGATGCAAGCCTAAGAGTGCATTACCTTAATAATCAATAACTCAGCAGGAGGTCCTAATGGGGAGCCTTCATTGGAAGCCAGATTTTACTTGAAGTTGCAAAGGACCACCATAGGCCTGCCAGCTATAATTAAACAACCATAAAACTAGGAGGTAAAGGGTGGCAGACTACATTAGCAGTAAAATGCTAACTTGCAAGTAATAAGTCTGGACTCTTTCATGTCTATTGGAGTGTCTTTTACACTTGAACAAGGAAAATGTTACGTTAAAGAACAAATTTACATTTAGGATCCCTTAAATTTAAGGACCAGTGAAGGTGAGTATGGCAAAGAGAAAACAAAGGCAGGACTCTACAGTTCAGTGTGTTCGGAGGAGCTCACTGTCCTTCCCTCCCCCTTTTCTTCCACCGCCTGTTTTTTCATCCCCCTCTCTGAAAACATCACAGAATTTAAGCACAGGAAACCAATATAAAAACCCTCTCATGCAAAGAAAGAGTGGGGCTGACTATACATCACGTCTATTCATGGCTGGCTAGTTTTACATTTTCTGATCAGTGGTTGCCACTGAGACTGGGAAACCAGTTTCTTCAAGAGCATCCATGGGCCTTCTGAAGGGCTTGCATTATTGATTTTCTGCTCATAGATTCCAGTTGCTCTGTCAATCATGGGTCAGAAATACAAGATGGCAGTCAATAAGCAAGAGAACTGAGCTCCCATGAAGACAACAAAATAATTCAGGAGATCTGACAAAGAGAAAGTGCCAGAATCCTCGAGAGAAAAGAAATCAGATATGCTTTCCTGGAAAGAAAAGCTCACGATGCGCCCCAGACACACATACTGTCTTTGTAAGTGAACAGACTCCATCTGAGTACGTCTTGGTTGCATTCATCAAATGAATTAACTGATGAACACATTTATTAAGCATGTGTTAGGCAACCTTATAAGCACTGTTGACACAGCATAAAAAATACTGGTCTGCTCCTGTAATGTAGAAACGCACTGTGTGGATGCTTGGCTTTAGGAGACAGGCAGCGTACAAATGACTTTATGAGAACAGAGGGAGGAGATGCCACAGCCCGGGGGGTTATGGGAGAGTTTAGAAATGACAATTGAGCTCTATTTCTGCAGAATGCTGGGGACTTCTACAAACAAAGGGTGCACTCAGCCTTGGGGTTCCCAGCATGTGGTGATCACCCAACACTTGCTTGCTCTTATTAATACAAATTTAATGAACTTATAAATAATTGAACAAGACATTCTTTAAACTGAAGATGTGAACTGAACACCCTGCTATGTTGGTTTTCAACTATTTAATGAATTTTGCCTCATCCTGTAATGGATATATTCCCACATTCACTAACTTGTGCTCTGTGAAATGAAACTACTCAATAAATATTTGTTAATGAATTGATTAAAGAAAGGAAGGCAGCAATGACACCGAATGAAGTAGTAAGATATGCAGAATAGATTCGTCTTAAGTTGCTCAGGTTACCCTTGAACTTACTCTGTTGCCCAGGCACATCTTGAACTTGTTCTCCTGCCTCAACCTCCTACATTGATGGGGTTATAGGTCTACCTCTAACACTTTGTTCTTTGTTCTTTCCTTCCTTCCTCCTTTCCTTCCTTCCTTCCGATGCTTTATCTTTTTAATTATTATTTTTCTGTGCATGAAGTATACATGTACCTGTGAGTATTGGGTGATGGCGTTCATGTTTGAACATATGTGAGGAGGTCAGAGGTTGATATTCAGTGTCCTTTAACACCTCACTTTGGGGTGACGAGGAACCTGGAGCTCACGGATTTGGCTAAGCTGGTTTGGCAATGAGCTCTGTGGCTTCACCTGTCACTGCCTCTCCCTCTCTGGTACAGGAGATATATGCAGCTGTGCCCACTTCCAGATGTGTGTGTTGAGGATCCAAACCCAAGTTCTCATACGTGTGTGGCACACTCCTCAGCCACCCACTACACTGTCTCCTTAGCTCTGCTCTTTCTTAGTTAACTTTGATGCAGCTTCAGTCCCCATGATCTTCACATTAATTCTTTGCTTGATAACATGGACATAAAATTGTTTTCGCCTTTTAAACAACAGTTCTATAGTGTTTAGTAAGTGTTTCTCTCCTTTCTTTCTTCTGTGATCTCTTTTTATGTTTCATGGTTCTATCTAAAATGTCTTCTCTTCCTGTGTTCCTCAGGGCCAAGCCTCCCTCTTTACTTCAATTATCTTTCGTGTGTTAAATATTAACTATTTATTTTAGGATCGTAAGAGTGGCGTGCATGGCTATAACATATGCCAACAGAGTGACCTGTCTTCCAATTTATATGTGGAATCATTTCCTAGGAAGTGTGCTTCCTTTATCTACTTGTTCATCCAGAAGTATGAGCACGCGTGTGCTATGGAAACAGAGAGGAAGGGTCTCTATTCTTTGAGGTAGGCAAGGTAAGCAGTATCAGAAGAAAAGTGATCCACAGATTATTCACGTCAACCCAGTTCTAATATCCTAATATCCTCCCAGCTAATTAAAGGTACTCCAGATGTTGATACACACACACACACACACACACACACACACACACACACACACACACACGTGTTCTAGCTATGCCTTACCAGTTAAGAGTGTTTTCAAATCAGAGGATAGGAGGATCAGAGTTCGGAACCCAGCATGCAGGAAACAAGTCAAGCATGGTCTTCTGTGTGTCTAGCTCTGAAGAGAGACAGGGGGATGTCTGCAACTATCTGTCTTCCATCCAATGAAAAGCATGAACTCTACACTTGAGTGAGAGACCCTGCCTGAAAGAAATGATGTAGAGAAAACACAGTAGAGCATGAAATGTTTTTCTCTGGCCTTCTTGTATAATCACAGGCATATGTATAGACCACACATATAAACACCAATCTCACACACACCCATACACCACATACTAAATTTACATACAAATAAAAACAATAAAAAGATGAATAAATGGAGAACGCAGACTGAATAAACTGCAGTTATAGCAATCTTTCTTTCATTATTAATATTCATGACGTTGAAAATATTTAAATTAGAAAGGAAGTCCCTAGCTAGAGTGCACCTACTACCAGGTTCCCTTTATAGATTTGCCTTGTAATTCTGAAAAATAATCTGTCAGCAATGAACCAGAAGAGTGCATTTTAGGGACTGGAGAATTTTTGGTTTTTGTTTGTGTTGGGAGACAGAAAATCTTCATATACTGTGTACTGTGTCCATCCAACTTGGGTAAAGACTAGAGAAGGAGGGTTCTCAAGATGCTCTCAGGATTCTCAACTTTTCTAGAGTCGCAGTTTAGAGACTGGTATCAGAAGAGGGTCGGTCAGCTGGTCAGCTTCTAGTCTAGTGTGACTAGAGTTTGATTCATTTGGATAGGAAGAGAGGTTTTGGGCTTTTCCCCTAATCTCTAGTAGCTTTACAGCTGGTCTATGTCATACCGGCACAGAGAACAAAGACAAGCAAATCTCTGCAATCCTTATGTAGCAACACTGGGCTCTTGTATACACCACCTCGTTCTTTGCTCTTCCGGTGCCCTGTCTCAACTTGTTACAATGTAGTCCACAACAGAAGACAAAGTGTAAATGTTTATTTATTTATTTATCCAAGTTACACATTTGATGTGGAACATTTGAAAGTTTGAAACATAGACCACTTCCTTGGATAAAAACAATTTTGTTAAGCCGAGAAAGTTAGTGTGAAATAAAGAGAAACTAATATAAATTGCAAAAAATGAATCTGCAGCAGGAAACACATAAGTGAGGGGGTGGAAGGGGTGGGGATCACAAATACTGTAATTATGGTTATGGGGAAAGAGTTATTCTACTTCCTCTGTAGAATACCAGAATCTGGAAACAGAAGAGAGATGACCATATCATCCTGAACATGCCTTACCTCACCTCATCTCAGAATGATGAGAAGCGTCTTGTATGGTCAGTACATAGAAGGCAGAAAAGAGACGGAAGTTAGTCATCTGGGGATTGTAATCACAGTCGATGTGAGAGTAGATGGCTTATGTGTGTAATGTGTCTCCTGTCATTTGTGTCATTCAAAAAGATGCTGGGCAAGCACTAGCTAATTTATGACGCTAGAGAAGAAAGTCAAGAATGAGATGGGACATGGTCAGAAGGACATTTAGGTTCATCCCAAGAGTCTATGCACTGTTTGCAAAGCAGAGAAGGCAGAACTTTCTATCAGACAATACAATATAGGACCTTTAGAAGAGTAAGCTCTTCTAATGGTGTGAGCAAGGAACTCCTCTTCATGCTTAACCTGTTGAGATCATGTTAACGAGCGTCAAAATTTAAGGGGCAGTACCACACGTACTCATCATCAGTGTGTCTATGTTACAAAGAAATCACGGCCACAGCAACGGGGTCTTAGACGAAAGCTTGCCTGCTTACTTATCCTAGTATCTTAGGTGAGGTGGATGTTTTCTAATCAAAGACAAAACCTAGTGAACAAACACATAGGGTAGTGGATTCTGATATCGGGGAACATGGAAAGCGAGGGAGCTGTGGGATTAATGAGTGTCTTGGGGAAAGGCTTGATAGAAGTTATTGCTCTCTTGTATTGGCTCAAAAATGAAATCATATTCTTCCTTCCCCAGGATAGCTTGCTGCCCATTACTGCAAATTGAACCACTGTATCAGTCAGGAATCTCCAGAGAAATAGGACAGATCGTCACATATATAAACAGTTATACGCACACATGAACGTATGCACGCATACACACTTCATTTTTATACAAATATTTGTATATAATCCTTAATTCTCTCACTATTTATTAGATACATAATGAACTTATACATGACATAGTTAATAATTATAATGCACGTATTGATTAATACCCTTTAAGAGATTTGTAATCAGGAATTGGAGATGGAGACTTCGGGAACTATCAGATTTACACATGTAGGCAGAGCAGCAGGCTGGGAACTGAACAGGAAGCACTGACATACTGAGGCTTCATTTCTACTGCTCGGTAGACTCTGATGTTTGTGCTTAAGTTTTCTAATGGATTGAAGGAGGACCCCCGGCATTATCAAGGTTATTCTACTTAAAAGCTCACTGACTGTGGATGGCAACCACATCTCCGCATTCCACAATCACATTGACACTAGTATTTGATTTGATAACTGGGTATTGTAGCCTAACCTATTTGAGATGAATCTTGAATCAGTACACTTCTATTTCTCAGTCCTGAAAACCCGAAGTTAAACAAAGCTTCTCCCTCCTAAGTTTGTCATAATCTCAACCTAGAAAGGAACTCAAAGAGGGGCATATTTTAACAAAGAGAAAGTAAAGGCAACTGGAATACTGAGTCATGTTGGAAATATTTACAACACCTTTGTTCAGTGTTGGCTTCTTGAGAGGAATTGGCAATCACTAAGTCATTCAAACCACATTCTAAAGAGCTGAGCAGGTTACTCTTACCCATATTTTGCATCGGAAGATGGGCTGTTTAGATTGTTTCTCACATTTCTAGGTGAGCAGCATACTACTACTATTATCTATCTACCAGTCTAGAAGGGTGCTAGATACAAACAAAATCCATTTTTTTAAAAAAAATTTACACGTTTCAGCAGTATCTCAATAATAATTTTAGCAGCCAGTTATGGCCTGTATAAGGCTTAGGAGTGACTTATTTTTAACTTGTGCATGTCTTGTGTAAGTTCCGCTGTAGCTTCTCAATTTACTTCACATCTGCTCTCAGCTTCTTCACAGTCCTGCTCCTCATAGATTGTCTGTGGTGTGTCTTTTTTATGGATAGCTCCAAACCAAGGAAATGGAGCTGGGAAGATGGCTCATTAGGTAAAGTGTTTACCATGCATGCGTGAGGGCCTGAGTTGGATTTCCCATAACTCATGTAAAAAGAAGCCAGGCATGGTGACACACTAATGTAATTCCAGCACAGAGAACATGGAGACTCCCTGGGGCTCACTAGCTAGCCAGCTTAGTTATCTGGTGAGTCAGAACAGGAGGAGGAGGACTTTATCTCAAAAATTAATGTGGACAGTATCTAAGGAGCAGTACCAGAGGCTATCTTCTGACCTACATATACATGTGAAGACATGGAAATATGCACGTGCACACAGAAATGCATCTACACATATGTGTTCACAGGCATGCTCACCCACCTAAAAAACAAATCTTAAAAATATGTAAATGGGGGAAGAATGGGAACATGAGGTGACCTGGTCTTGGAGCTGACACAATGTACATTTATCTCCATTTGATTAGCAAGGCAAATTTCATTAATCAGTGGGCACACACATTTCACCTCTAGAAGAAAAGACTGCAGAGACAAACTGCAAAGATCATGGGTACAGGAAAGGGAAGAGCCCAGCAAAACATTTAATGTCTTATCTTTATGGCAATGTGTCAGTTCTCTGACCACTGAAATGCCTTTCAATAAACTTGGTGGCTCAGGATAGCAGAGCTGCCTCCTTTGTGCTCCGTGCTCTGCAAATGCCACATGGATAGCAGTATTAGTGTTCTGAAATCAGGATGCTATTGAGTTTTGTTTTGTTTTTCAGCTCTAGAGGGAAGTCCGTTTTGCACATCTTCTACTTTTGTTGGTTGACAGCACAGGCTGAGTTGTCGATCCGTCATTACCACGCCACTTGCCTTCCTCTCTTCGGTTGGGTCTTCTCTTCTGTCTGTGGGAACCTTTGTCTCTCCCTCTAGGACTCATTTGATTGTATTCAGATCTCACTTAGATCCTACTTTACTCTACATAAGTTCCAGAACTTAAATCTTTCCTTCTATTACAGCGTTGGGTTTTCAAAGCATCTTTTTCTATTGTTCAGGTTACTGTCTTCCCTCTCTTCAATGAGAGAACTGGAGCAAAGGAGACAACTTGTCTAAATAGCAGAGCCAGAACTTGAGCCTCCTGGCTGGCGACAGCTTATCTCTTGATTTTTGCATTCTATCCTTTCTCTATGTTGCTTGTAAATCAACAGACACATAGATGGAAGGAACAGTTTCCAACTCTACAACCTTTAATGCTGGGATTTTAATACCATTAAGTCAATTGGCTTCTTATATCGGAAAATACAGAATAGGCTTCAGAGAGTTTTAGGGAGTGACAACAAAGAATACCTCAGATGCTGTTATCAATTGCTATGAAACGTTGGCCTGAGATCAGTGACTGAATTCTTGCATGACAGCCCCTAGCCGTGGCCATGTTCTGGGCAACATCTCACTATAGATGTTGTATAATGTTTCTTCAAAATGACTAAGAAGTTACGATTGGGACTTGATGGAGATTGTGTATTTGCTTCCTGCAGAAGTCTGTGCCAAAAAGCCTTAATATTGCATTGTCTAATAGAAAACAGATCAGTGACAAAGCTGGCTAGGTTAGTTCAAGCCAGTCATTTACCAGACCGATATGTTCCTTTAAACACAGAGACATTTTCATGACTTAAATGTTAAGCTTTCTAGCTCAATTTCTGATTGGCCCTCTTGAAGGTGGTTTTTCTGATTGGCCCTCCAGAAGGGGGATTTTGGGTACACAGAGCATGTTTGCTCCTTTGGCTTAAATACTGACAAAATATTATTTCTGATATTTCCAGGATTCTATTCTTGCATGTGGAAGATGAATCTAACCACATCTGGTGTGAGGCAAATGTCTCCAGAGAATTTTCTAAATATTTTTATAGACTTTACCAGAATTTTCTTCTCTTCCCTCTTTAGCCTGTGGGTTTTTTTGAAGGACATTAATAGACACATACTTTAATCATCTGTTCTAAATCAATAGAAAATATCTTACATATATCCTGTTTCCAAAGAGCTATGTTGGCTCTTCAGATGTACTGAAGATTTTCTATTACCAATTCAAAACAATGATAATTTTTCCTCCAAATTTAAGTACATTTAAACTTTTTTCAGTATTTTATTTTATTATTGAAAAGAGATTCTTCTCTCATACAGTACATGCCAGCCACAGTTCCTCTTCTTTGCTTCCCCTTACCCCCACCTACTCATAGATTTCCACTTATCAAATCTTCCTCTGTGAGCCCAACTATCTGAACTGTGAAAAAATACATCCTCATTTAGGTTTCTGGTAGTCTTGATAGAAATAAGAAGAGGTCCTGAACTCGGAAGGGAATGAGGAAGATGGAAGGAGCTAGATGGGAAGACGGCAGGGGAGAAACAATGTGGATAGTTCTCATAGATCCCACTCTAAAAGGCTTAAATAAAAATAGCTTCCAAGGTATGGAGAGCACATTCAGAGCAAAATCCTTTCCTTCAATTTCCCCTTCCTCTTACTTAGCAGAGAAGTTTTCTTTAGATTAATCCTAAAGAAAACTAATAAGGGATATAAGAGTCTATCAATACATTTCTACGAAGGACAAAATTGGCAAAAGTTCATCATGGTATCTGAGTCAAAGAATTATAGAGGGATTTTAAGGTACTTATTGCTTGCTTGCTGAATATATTTCAGATATACACACAGAAATTAAAACTAATAAATTAAGTTTAGAAACTAGGTATATGTATGTGTGCACTTAAGTGTGATATGTTTGTATATGTGTATGTATTTGAGCTTATGTGTGTGTATATTTGTGTGTGCACATGTGTATATATTTGTGTGACCACATGTGTATATATTTGTGTGTACATGTATGTCTTTGAGCTTATGTGTGTGTATATTTGTGTGTGCACATGTGTATATATTTGTGTGTACACTTGTGTATATATTTGTGTGTACATGTATGTCTCATGTGGGTATGTGTGTGTATATTTGTGTGTGCATGTGTGCTGTGCATGTGCACACCTGTGTGCTTACAAGCCGGCATGTATGTGATGTGTGTGTATGTGTGTTGGAAGGTAATGCTGCTTAAGAGTTTCAGGAAGATAGGCGCTCTGCCAGGGCTCATTACATTAATCATCAGGATTACTCCAGGGTAAGCTTGTTCACATAGGACTTAGGCTTCCTCCAGTTTCCTAACCTAATGCTTTTGCTCGCCTTGGCCAGTCACATGTTCAGCCCTACATTTTAAATCTCGCTCCTGAGTCCTCTCTGGTTATGCTATGGAGAGTAGCACTGCCCTCCACTTGCATCTCTGTTCTGCTTGTTTTCATTATGTATTTTTACAAATGTTTACTTCATTTATATTCCACTTAGATGAGAGCCTGATGCAGCCCAGGTGGTCAACGGCCATTTGTTTTTCCTGTCAAAGTCTCATCTCATATTTCAATCCCAAACATACTATTTTTTTAAAAAAAAATTGTTATACACAGAAATGTTAAGTCATGTCAGTTAAGATATTTTTCAAAAGCAAAGAATCAGGAAAACAAAAGTTCTGAAGTAAAGTTCATTTATAATGAGGATGGAGCTCTACTAGGAAAAATGGACTCTGAAGGCCATGTTTTTGGTCTCCTCCACTTTCGGAGTTAGGTCTCCTTTAATGAATGTGCAACCACCATGAGAGCACCAGGTCAGAAACAGGACTTTGTTCTTCTGGCATGACCTCTAGTGTGAGTAATCAATTTGTCTAAGCTCCTCCATTCTCTTCCATGACCCTTTGGCACATGGGAAGAATGTGACGCCTGCCAGAGCAGGTGCCACCACTGAGGATCTGAAGAATCAGAATCCTTTATAAGTAGCACTGCGCATCTATATGCTCTGTGCCAGAGAAGTTGTCCTGTCTTTTGCCCATGTTAGACATTTACAGAAATAAAGACAATCATACTACTGTTTGACAAACCATGACAGAACGCTAGGTGGCTACAGAGAGTTGGTTCCTAATATTGACTGGTTAATAAAATGTTTGGGTGGCTTCCCTGTTTACTTAATTATTTCATGACGCAATCACTTCATCTGGTATGTCCTAAACGCTCAGCAAAAGTTAGTTTTTTGTTTTCATTCTCCAAGTGAAAGATGAGAAATCTTGCCTGATTTGTGATTATGCATGATGTGTCTATTGGGATAGACTTACCCTGGTGAAACAGTTGCACTAGGAAAAAAATGAGTCATATTCAAACAAATTGAACTTGATTCTCAACACATTGACAGGGGAAACCTGCTATGAGAAATGGCTGAATGATTATATACAACACGATTCATTCATAGCTTGCAAAACCTGATAAATACACAGACACTTGAAGTGGGGATTGTTGTACCCAATTTGCTTTCTTTTCTCAGCTTTGCCAGTTTACTGGTGAGGAAATGAGTTCAGGAAACAAGGGTAAGTAGTTTGTTACACAGTGATGTAGAGTTAACAGCTGAGTAGAGAAGGCGATGGAACTGACAAAATCGTTGCCCTCCAAAATAACCTGCAGGCCTGCAATCCATATTGCATTTCAAAAAGGCCCTCACGGTGCAAGCAGGCAGGCTTACCTGCTCCCTTAAATACTTACCTGAGAAAAGGAACCTCTGCTCAGACCCAGAGATGATGTCTGAAGTTATTGTAAGAAAGTCAGTAACTGTAGGAGACAGTGTAGCAGCCCAGTCAGAAGCTTGGCAGTTCATTTGGGTATGAACAAAATCTCCGAGTCCTTAGTAGCCTTAAAAGTTATTTAATATTACTTTGTATTTCATATAGCTTGTAAATAATTGTTGTCTCTTTCTTATTCTATCAAACATTAAAGCAACTTTATATTACTGAACATGTAGCCTATGTACTGGAAACATGGGCATCAAGACAAACGTTAGCTACCTTAAATTGTGTCATTTGTGTTGTCTGCCAACTGTCACCTGTTGGAGCCTTATTTCAGCATTCTCTCATCCTACTCTTAGTCCTTGGCTATGTGCCACACTAGTGAGAGGCAGTGTTGGATGCAACCAGTGAGAAAGGCAGGCTGGAGATTGAGAGAGAAAAGACATGAGCACCGCGAACAAATAGTAATGGCTACTTCAAGGTTCAGTCAAGTGGTCTGCTCTACAGGGTTTGGACAATTGCTTTCTGTCTTCTGCCCATCACCAATGAAAACTCTACAGATAGTAATTAGGGGATACTCTGCTTTCATGAGTACATGTGATATTTTAGATATCTCCTATTGCTAGAGAGTCTTTTAATTCTTCTCAAATCATTTAAACCTGAACGTGGCCTCTAAGTCTTGCTCCATCATTTCCCCACCCAGTCTTGGAAACAACTGCAGGAGTTAAGTATCATTCCTACTTAACAAAAGATGCTGCTGACACTTAAGTAAATTAAACTCACTCCCAAAGTCAATTGCTTAATAAATGACAATGCAGGACTAGAATCTCAATTTTTTTCTGTTTCTGAAGTCCATGGTCAGTGGAACATTCCACGTTCATGCTAACCCATCACATCCCTAGGTTATTCTGCTCAAAGGCAGGATGAAGAATAATTGATTGGAGTAACTAGTGCCTTTATGTACATGCCAGGTAATTCTTCCTAAAAACTTTCTCCCAAATACAATTGTTTTTCAAGGTTATTTTTACAGAAGCATAACCATCACTTAATGTAGTTGATCATATCCCATCATTTGAATACATTGTTTTATTATGTGACAATAATTGTATTGTCATGGATTGGAGCCAAAGAATTTAACATAGTGAATGAGCGACACCCTTTTGGTGAGTGGTAGGGGAGAGCAAATATGACTTCATGTGTAAGTCTGTGAAGTTGTTCTGGTTGGTGTCTTTAGTTCTCTCTGCCTTGTTCTCTCTAAGCTTGTCTGCAATGTAAAGAGCTCTGGGACTCTGGCTACAGATGAAAGAGGTGGATATTTTTTGTTTTGAGAGAAGCTGAGGGGAAGTGGGAATGTTTTGCTGTGTTTTGAATTTAGCTCTTTTCCTGCATTATAGATTGTGATTTCCTACAGAAAAGTCCAGCATCTGTTTTGTGATTTGATGAATGGCTTTGAGCTGTTAATTTAATTGCTTCCTAGTAAGACACTAATGACCTTTTTGTTCCACTAAATACTAGTGTGTTTAGTTATAAATTAACCATAACTAAACACTCGGAACTGTAATACTTAACAATTCATATCACTCAGGCTCAGCTTTTACCCATTTCAGTTGGTATTTATATATTGGCTGTGGATTTAGGTTCTAAAACCTGGAGTAGGGTGAAGGCCATTACATTTTCTCATTACAGCGAACTCATGGAAAAACCCCATGTCATATGAGTAGACAAAGGAAAACTAAATGGAATAAAAAATCTCAACACATTTGTAATTCTCAGGAATCTCACTTGTGCTGACTAGAAGTTAAAGACCTCAATTTTAGTTATTTCTACTGAGCCAGAGAACTTCTTGCTCTTTTGGTGACCATCAATCACAGGACAAGTAAGACTAAAGTAGTTAAAATAAAGTTTGAAGCTCTCACAGTTATTTATTGGTCACTAGGTTTCAAATAATCTTTCAAGAGAGAGTGCATATTTATATGTTTTGTGGGAATAAATATCAGTTTACCACTTTCCTTGCTCCTTTGGCATAGTAACTGAGTGTTGGTTTGATTGGTAATTGAAAATAGGCCATTGTAGCTCCCACTGGGCTCTTTCTGGCTTCCTCTTGGAATATTTCCAGGTAAGATCTTCTCCCAAAGGTTTTCAATTAGATGGGAGAGGCCACAGAGAGCTGAGGTCCGCCTTTGCTAACTGAACGTCTGAAATTGCTCAGAATGTCTGTGGAGGTGGGAGGTTTATTCCTTTCTCTGCAACAACCGTTTCTCATCAACTAGGAATTTATCCCAAGCTCCAAGACAAATATTTTTGGAAACCAAAAGATATTTGACTTTCTAAAAACTGAGACAAAGATAAGGTGCGTGTTTGGGAAAGAAAAAGCAAGACTTTCACTTTCCACTTCTATGTTGAGACATATTTGGTTCCCTCAACGTGTCTGCAAATGAAGAAGCTGAAAGCAGCTTGTAGCTTGCAGAAAGAGGCTGTACTTCTGGAAGGCAGCTGCGCGGGACTTAGTGCTTCCACACAGGGACTTGGTTTTAGATCATGGTCAGTAGGAGAGGCCAAAAGGCACAACACACTTAACCTTAAACTAGACCAAGAGGTGTCTAAGGTTTGGCCTGTTAGTTTCTTCTTTTTAATCTTCACCATATTAAACTGGTGCTTCAGGTGAAATGATAGCTAATTGTTGAAGTTAAATTAGAATCTTTTAAAATAAAGTCTCTAAGGATTGATATTGTAACCTCCAGCTCTATATCTCTTTAGCTGTTAGAGAATCATATTAACTACCTTTTAAAAATGATGTTTTACATTTCTTTGGAAAGAAGTGTTACTGAGCTTAGTGCTACTCTACTTCCTTCGTGTTAAATATGGCCATATGCAGTTCATATTAGGAATGGATTTAATGGCTTTAGATGAAACTCTACACTCAACATCAGATCCATCAGCAAACATTGTTAGTTCAACTTTGACTAAATCCAGAATGAGACTGAATCTAACAGTCCTAGCAATGCCTTCAGCCCTCACTGGCCTTTCCCAGATGACCTTCCTTCCTCACAGTCTGATTTTTATTCTCACCTCAAGCCTTTGCTTCAAGGTAGATGAAGTTACTTTTCTGCTCCAAACTTCTTAAGAACATCCAACATTAGTCAAAGTTAAATCTTAAAATAGCTTCCAAGGTCCCTCATTATCTTCCTCTCACTCCTTCCCACTCTCCCTCTTGCATCTCTTGGCAGCTTCTACCCAGCCACTCTGGCCTCCCCAACATTCGTCAATGATGTTGTCAACATGATGGAACTGTAAATTATCTGAACTACCACCTGTTGACATTCTTAAGCTTGCCGGACCCATGTCTAATATATTGAGGTAATTTACCTGTGATGGTTTAATTTTTTTTCAGGTTCTCAAAGATTTATGAGATAAGATGAGGGTGATATTTGTTTGAAGCTAAGTATTTTTCACTTTGGCTACTCTTTTCTGAGGGCTCTACTTCACATGTCATAGACTATGAAGTTTTCTGGTCTTTGCATTTTTAACATTCTGTGAGGAGAGAATTCTGTAACCTCTAGTGTCTTTGAAACAAAGAGCTTTTCTGGTGTGTTGGGGTATCCAGGGCTTGCTGTGGAAAGAGGAACACTCCTCCATTGTTGGTGGGATTGCAAGTTGGTACAACCACTCTGGAAATCAGTATGGCGGACCCTCAGAAAAATGGACATAATACTACCTGAGGACCCAGCTATACCTCTCCTGGGTATATACCCAGAAGATGCCCCAACATGTAACAAAGATACATGCTCCACTATGTTCATAGCAGCCATATTTA
>CM052704.1:116094059-116140620 GCA_028551405.1 Uromys caudimaculatus
AGGAGAGGACTTTGGGCCTGAGGGTGCTAGGGGCACCAGTAAAAGGGAATGTCAAGGTGGGAATATGGGAATGGGTGGGTGGGTAGGTGGGAGGAGGAATTCCCTCACAGAGGCGGGGAGGGGGAGGGGACACGGGGTTTCTAAAGAAAAGGGGAATCATCGGAAATGTAAATAAAATATCAAAAAATAAATAAATAAAAAAAAAAAAAAAAAAAGAAACAAAGAGCTTCCCCCAGCATCAAACAAGGCCTTCACACAAGGCCAGTATTTAAGCTCTAGTTCCACTCATTGTTCGTTTAGTGTTTCTAGCCAGTGACTCAAGGAAAAAAAAGACCAGAAAAGAAGCCATATTGATAGAGAAGATAAAACATTTACAGTGTAGTTATCTATGATGAACTCAGGTGAACACCGCAAAGCTGTACTAGACTTGAAGAGCAGATCTAGCAAAAATGCAAGCTACAAGAACAATACACAAAACCAAGTTTGTTTCTATGTAGTACCAACAAGTAACAGAAACGAATATTTAAAAGTTCCCATTAAGAACAGGACAGAACAGATGATACCCTTAGCTTTTCTCAACCTGTGGGATATCACATCTCAGTTAGCCTGTGTATCAGATATTTACATTGCAATTCGTAACAGGTCTGTAAAGTCAATGACCAAGATTAGTGACCAAGGAGCATCATGATTGCTGGGAAAGAAAATTGCAAAGGGTGATGAGATCCAGACAGAAAAGAGTCATAATTGACTATGAAAAATGCTTGTGAATGATAATTATATAAATTGCTTTGGCTTTGATAATAGCTTCATATCTGATACACATCAAAATTACCAACTATCTGCTGTGAATCTGTGCATCTTTTCATGTCTCACATACCAGTAAGAAAAGGTACAATAACAAAACAGACGGGGGGGGGGGCAAGGTCATGGAAAATGACCTCAGCTTGGACACATTTTATTTGAGATTTTGGTTGACCTTCAAGTGGGTGACCCAGTGAACACTTGAAGATCTAGAAAGAGATTTGGACTGAAGATAATTGTGGATTCGCTGGCAGGAGATAGTATTTAAAGTCTTGGGAGTCACTCAACAGATTCTTGTGATTGCCTTGAGAAGCACACTCCTGAATCAGCTGACAGTTCTACCCTCTATCCCATTCTACAGCTTTCCCAGTTGAGGACAAAGTGATGTCTATAGTTCTATTGTGCACTGCATATGGTGACATAATTGAATCATGTGTAGTGCTTACTTTTTCATGTTAATTATGTTAATTTATGTATTCACATATGTGTGGTTGTATGCACATGGGTATGTATCTATGTATGGAAGTGGGTAACTGGCTGTGTGCCAAGGACAAATGTCAAAGCCGGAGGACAGCTTGTAAGAGTTGTCTCTCCTTCCATATGGGTCTCAGAATTGAACTCAGGTTTTCAAGTTTTCCAGAAAATTCCCTACCTGCTGAACCATTTTACCTGTCCACATTTCATTTTAAGCTGATGTATAGTAATTCATACGTTTGGCTATTGTGTGATAATTTGATGCACATACATATACATTACGTAAAATGCTTAAATCAGAAAAATTATCATTTCATTCCCCTCAAACACACATCATTTTTTTATGCTAAAAGGTTCTTAACTCTCTTTTAGTTTGTTGTAGAATACATAAGCAATTACTGACAACTTTAGCCATAGTACTTACTAGTTGTAAAACAAAGCTTGTCTCTCCTAGTTGACAGGATTGGATGCTCTTGGGATAGCCTCTCACAACACTTGTCCAATCCCTGACCTGATTTCAAATGTTTAAATACATTGAAACTTATTTCTTTTCCTATTTTATTCATTTATTTTTATCTATGTGTATCTCTATGTGTGCCTATTCATCTTTTTGATCACTACATGGGCACTGAGGCCAATGAAGTCCAGAGGAGGGTGTGGATCCCCTGGAATAGGATTTTCAGGCAGTTGTGAGCTTCCCCATGAGTTCCTGCTGTGTCATCTCCCTGGCACCTCCCTTGTTCCCTAATTTCAAATGATCATCATTCTCTTTTCCTTGATGAGACTGTATTTTCCCCCATGAGAACACATTTTAACGTATCTGTGCTGTTTACTCAAGGCCCATTGGCTTGGCTTGTGAAGGGTGGTAGGGGTCTGTTGAAGGGCTTCCTTGAGTAGGGGAGTTTGAAAGCCTGTACTTACAAGTCCATGCTAATGACCTAGTAATTGTTTTAATGGATTTTCAATGAAGTGTGAAGTTCTCTGCTGACTTCTCAACAAAGTGTGAAATATGGTAAAGTTATGTGAGGAAGTCAGTCTCACATCTGTAAATTTTTCCTTCCTTCTGCAGAGTCAAGAAATATTACCAAATTCCACTTTGTCTACTATGTCAAGCCACCTGGGTGTGGGGGAACAAAGCAGAAGTGGCCTTTCTCAGTTTTGTCAAAAAGATGGGCTAGGGAAATAGGGCGCCTACTCTAAGACATGGAGGTCATTTCTCAGAGGAAAGGGCCCTGTGGATCCATATCCTGTGCTCCAGAGGTCAACTTCTTTTCTCTCATCTGTCTTGTTCGATTTTCTCCTATCTCTCACTTGGAAGAGTTTCCTGGTTGGTTTATATCAACTTGTCACAAGCTAGAGTCATCTGAAAGGAGAAACCCTCAATTGAGAAAATGCCTTCATAAGAGCTAGCTGTAGGGCATTTGATGGGGAAGTGCTTAGTCCACTGTGAGTGGTGCCATTCCTAGGCTGGTGTTCGTAGATTTTATAAGAAATCAGACTGACAACAAGTCATGATAAGCAAGCCAGTCAGCAGCACCTCCCCATGGCTTCTGCATCAGCTCCAGGCTGTAGGTTTCTGCCCTGTTTGAGTTTCTGTCTTCACTGTTTTTAATGATGGCCTGTTACATGGAACTGTGGGTGAAATAAATCATTTGTTCCCCAAATTGCTTTTGGTCATGATGTTTCATCATAGCAATGGTAACCCTAACTAAGACATGGTAATTAGGGTTACTCTTGGCCATTTCATGTCCTGTTCCTAATATGTTTTATGGAGAAGACTGAATGCTCTGGACCTGTCCAGTCCATCCAATAATGTGAGAGAACATTTCCAGGCAAGTGGCATTGGGATGCCATTGAGATTTCCTGTGGGCTAAGCTATTTGGGGACATGCATTTATGCTAACAAAGAGAGATTCAGGACAAGATATATACTTCTATTTCTACTTCTACTGCTGCTGCTTCTGCTGCTGCTGCTGCTATTATTATTATTATTATTATTATTATTATTATTATTATTATTATTTTGAAAGGGTAGAAAGTACAGTTTTCTGTGTTATGAAAGGTTTTCTTGTGTTTTTCTTTGGTGGAGTCTAAAAGATATGGAAGCCATAGAATGGTCAAATGTTGTTTCTTATTCAAGTTTCTGAGGATTGGAGTCTCTGCCTGTTTTAAGTTAGCTCCTTTGGAGAAATATTACTAAATACATTGAAACCACTGAAATCTCTACACTTGGGTGGAATTCAGCCCAGGACAAGGCAGCTATGCTTTAGGCCCTCATCAGTAAGTTTTCAGGCAATGTTATAAATGGATGCGTCTCATAGATCTGAACTCCATAGAGGTTCTTAGCGCTCTGTCAGGATAACAGAGTGGGGCTCCTTTTGTAATGGATCTTAAAGTAGAAAATTTTTGTATAGTTTATTGGGAAGAGAAACAGAATGGGAGTAAGGGAGGGGACAGAAATGCATGATGGGAATATCTCAGGGGTGGTAAGGTTGCGACAGAAGCCTCAGCCTAACTCATACAGAGCTCTTGGTTTTGGGCAGCCATGCGGAGTTGCTCCAAAACAGGCTTGGACTTTTTGCATGGTCACATCCATCAGCCATTACCAGTTGTACCCCTTCTGGTAGGGTTTCTCTACTCTTACATAGTCCTTGAAACAAATTCAAATGCACTAGCGAGATGCTCTGTGTGCATCTTGATACGCACACTACAAAGTGACCTTAGTGGTTGCCATGGCCTCTCTATGTCCCAGACCCACGCTGAGCTCTAGTGGAGGCTACCTACCTTCTCTTTCACATCAACTCTTAGAACACCTGACCGGATGCTCAATCTCCACGACAGCTCCGGGCTAGGCAGCACTGTTCAGATTTACTCAGTGGGGGAAACAAATGCTGAATTAAAAGCAGAGATAAGTGAAACCTGTAAATTGTTTGTAGCAACTTCAAACAAGACTAGAGATGACAGAGTATGACTGGACTCTTTACGTAGTAGTTTTGCAGCCTTACGTTAGCAAGTTGGCAAGAGAACAAAGTAAATGCTGTCAGCATAGGGTCAGATCTAACCTGTCACTGGTTTCTGAGCTAAAAAGCTGCTCAGGATCTGGAAGATGTCTTCCCTCTAACCACTTATCGATTTGATGTAAGAATGTATACTGAAAGTTATTTGGTGTGGCGAGGGTTACATTTACCTCTCTGTCTATGCTTTGTAGAGACTGTCAGACTGTGGAGTGCAGACAGTCACACTGAGGGCCATGCTTCTTTTCTCCTGCCTTCTCTGTTAAATGCCCCTCTATTCTTGGAGCGTTCTTATACCTGACCTGCCTGTCTCACTGTGTCAGGTTGTTGGAGGTATACTGCCTTCCAGATGAACTTTACATATGACCCACACCCTTTCGGTGCATAGTGGCACTGATCAACAAGGAAAGGGTATTTTGAGGTAAGAGGAGACTATGGTTTTGTCCTGAGAAAATTCAGGTTGAAACTTAATTCCCAGAGTGAATGTTAAAGATACAGTCCCGGAGGAATGGTTGAGTGATGAGAACTGCCTCCCACAAATGGGATTAGGGCTTAAGATCACCTGGACAAGGGCTAGGCAGGGCAGGGTTTGCGTTTGCTTGTTTTTGTCTTTTCTATATGTAATGACACAGTGGCCTTCCTCTCCGAAGGCTGTAATGCCAACACTCTGTCTTCTCCATCTTCAAATTGTGCCCACATCAGATGCTGAACTCATTGATAAAGTGAATTTTGAGTTTTAGTTTGCAGACATTGCTGTACTCTCCCCCACCCCCAAGTACTCACTGTTGTTATTTTCAACTGTTACCCTGACAGGTTGTAGAATCACCCAGGAGTCAAACCTGTAGGCATACCTGTGAATACCCAGTTGTAATTGTGGGTGACACAGTTTTATGTATAGGCTTGGGTCCTGGACTGAATATAACAGCACACAGCGACTGAACACTAATTTGCATCTGCTTCCCAACTATGGATACAATGTAACCTGGTAGATTGCGCCCTGCTGCATGACTTTCTCACTGCATTCTTGAGCTGTGAGCCAAAATAAACACCTTTTTCCAGCAAGTTGCTTTTGTCCTGGTGTTTTATCACAAAAACAAGACCTGACGTTGATTCTCACATCCTTGGGAATCATTTTATAGCCATGGACTAGGACAATGAGGGTAAGAGAATAATAAATGTGGAGCTCAGAAGTGACACTTTCCACTTTAGAAGTGGCTTAAGTGTGGACATGGGGAGGCCAGTCTGATGTGTTTTATCACCTAATTCCTTTTCTTTCATTTTTAGTATGTTGTATCTGTGCATAGATATGTATTCACCTACGTGGCTACACATGTGCCTATTGAGACTCATACATTTGTCTGTGCTTGCACTTGGAGGCCAGAGGTCAACCTTGGGTGTATTCCTAAGTTGCTATTTACCTTGTTTGAGATAGGCTTTCTCAATATCTGATGCTCCCTAGTTTGTCTAGGACAACTGTCTAGGGAACCCCAGAGATCCATCCATCTCCATCTCCCCAGTTCCAGGCTTGAACTCGCATGCACACAGGCACACACATGATCAACTGAGATGCTCTCCAGCACTGCTGAGTTTCCTACTACCAACCTACAGAACTAAACCCATCACCAGTGGTGAAGCTCACACTTTTCCTCTAAGCATTTCTCTCTCTTTCAAGTGTCCACCCTCATGAATATAATGAAATGTCTCTTAAATATTAATCTACATTTGTTATTTAATCAAAAGGCATTTCAATTCTCTTCTTACTTTACATTAGCCTTTTTTGTGAGACATGATATCAAAACAGCGAAGTGCTGCATAATTTATATCTACAGTCTCTCTCTCTCTCTCTCTCTCTCTCTCTCTCTCTCTCTCTCTCTCTCTCTCTCTCAAATGCCCATTTGTGGAAAAGTGACACCTTTGCAGTTCCTTGGAGAATATTACTGTTAAATCATTCCCTAGGGTCATTCTTCCCTTTCCTAGTCAATAATACAATAAATCATATTCGGGAGGTTTGTAGAAGATGCTGAAGCCATCTTTCAGAACTCCAGAGACTATTCTATTTTCCCAAAAGCCTTACTTTTTGTCCTGGCAAACATTAGGTCCTCCTTTCTAGATGGTGCTCCAGAGTTGCTCTTGGCTCACTTTGAGAGTTCTGGCTCTATCCCCTAACTCCACAGCATCTGACCTCACCCTTGAGTTTCTGTATGCACTGCTTACTTGCCTGGTAATGATACTAGCGTTCATTTACTTAGTAGAGGCTTGTTGAGGGACCATTCTGGTACAGCCTGCCTTTCACTCAGTACGAGTTTTAGAGGTTCCCATTTGGGGATCCTTGCATTCCCAGAGCTCTGCCCTGATTTCAGTGTTCCATCATGAGCTATGAACTGAGAACTGATTGTGGCTTCGATGCTACTTGGAACTGGTGAAGGGCAGCATGCACACAGGGCCATACTGAGGTACTAGAGAGTACATATTGATAGTGGGCAGAGGGATGGAGTACTACTTAGCCCTGCCAAAGGCCAATGGGCTTTTTAATAGTCCATTTTATAGGAACTGCTACCTGAGATAAACCAGCAAGGAAAATATGGGATTACTCAAATGAAAGAGAGGAGAGCCGGTTAGGTAGTAGAAATGACGTGGATACACTTTGGTAGTTCTGAGAATATTTTTAAATGTAAATATTATTCATACATAAATATCATTTGATATTGTGCATGTGAGATGGGCAGGGAAGAAATTAGAGTAGCTGCAGTGAGGGTGAAGTGGCGTTGGAGGCGGGCAGGTTGTATAAAGCTGCACGTGCCCCGGCAGGTAGCTTGAGTTTCATTTTATAGGCAACAGGGACCACTATAAGGTTTTGAGTGGGAATGGATGTAACTCCGAGCTTTAAAATTCCATTCTAGGGCATAAGGATGGCACATTGCAGAGGAGTGGGCTCTGGAGCACAGAAGTCAGGTTGAAACTGGCTGCTGCTGTCCACAGGAGACCTGTGGGTGACTGGCTCTCAGATGGAAGCAGAATTGAAAGAAGGGATTGAGCTGAACATTCTGTAGGGAAGGATTGCTGTGGGGGTGAGTAGATCAGCTGTCAATCACGGTGAGTGGCTCAGACACACCCTCCATAGCTGTACCTGGAGTGACAAAGCCATCATTCTTGATGAAATGATACCCAGACTCCCTGAACACTGTTGACACATTAAGCATCAGACCCCACAGAGGTCATGGACACATGGAACCAGATTTCCTGCAGTGGGTCCAAAGCATTTCTTTACTCACAGAAGTTTCTTTTTTTCTTCTCAAGAATATCTGAAGCTTAATTCCAGTGAGGAGAGCTGTCATTTCTTCCCAGACAGGAAGCTGAACTGTCTTTTCTAATACCCCGGGGCTTTCTGAACTCACAAACCTTTCATTATAAGTACTTGTCTAACTTACAGGGACGTTACAGAGTTCTCACCCAGTGGTATGCTTACCATTCACTCCACGTGTCTGAGCATCTGCCCTTGGTCCATGGAACCCTCAAAGAAATCTGTCTCCGTAGAGGTCAAGGGAGTTGTTCTTTGAATTTGGAGGGTGGGTCTCACTAAAGGGGATGTGATGTTGTCTTTGCTCAAGAATGCTCATAGATGTGTTTTGTACAGAAACTTTCATAGCTGCCTAAAGAATAACAGTGAGAATTTTAAAAATTAATTTATGAAATTATTTAAAATATTTATGGAGATTCTACTCTATGTGTTGGTGTTAAGTTAGCTGACTTGAAGTCTCCCCCATTTTCTCTTCCTCCCCACCCACCTCTGTGGAATCAAATGACTGTGAGATCAGGCTGTGGATTTGTAGATCTGGGTCATAGGAGGTTTGTGGGAGGGAGTCAATATCTCAGAGAACAGTTATAAGCAGAGATGATAAAGATGTGGTGTGTGTGTGTGTGTGTGTGTGTGTGTGTGTGTAAGTCAGAATCTGTACCAGAAGTCAAAAGTTGAGATCTAAGCCCATATGTTGGTGTGATATCCAGAGTAAAGTGAAAGAATTAAGAAAGAAGAGACAGCGCTGGGCATAGTTGGCTCCAAGTGGCCACAGGTTCGGATTGAGAGAAGGAAGCATGCCTGCTAGTACATACACGTAATCTCAGCACACAGCACGCTGAGGCAAGAGGACAAAGTTGGCTACACAGTGAATTCCAGTCCAGCAGTCTGGGACTACAAATTGAGATCTGTCTTAAAGGCATCCTCAATTAATGAAGGCATGGAGAGACGTTTTGCTCCACTAAGTGCTTGTCCTACAAGCATAATGACCTAAGTTTGGACCCTATACACAAAAATCTCTAAGTGGTAGCCTGTAAACCCAGTGCTGGAGATGCAGAGCCAGTGAATCCCTGGCTTCCTGGCCAGTAGTATAGCTGAATACGTGACTGACATGTTCAGTAACAGTCACTGCTTCAGAAGAATGAGATGAAGAACAATTGAAGGAGACATTTGAGGTTGGCCCCTGGTTTCTACTTTCAAATACACACATGTGCATATATACTCCTACACCCATGTATACACACACATACACACACATGCAGGGCGGGGAGGGAAATTCGAACACCCTTCCCCTCAGACACATACAAAAGAAAGTTCAAAAACACTGTTGCAAACACCTATGGGCAGCCAACCACATAGGATGATGAGACTTACATGTATATTTTGTTTTTTTGTCTTTTTTTTTTTTTTTTTTTTTTTTTTTGTTTTTTTGAGACAGGGTTTCTCTGTGTAGCCCTGGCTGTCCTGGAACTCACTCTGTAGACCAGGCTGGCCTCGAACTCAGAAATCTGCCTGCCTCTGCCTCCCAAGTGCTGGGATTAAAGGCATGCACCACCATTGCCTGGCTTACATGTAGATTTTGTCCACTGACTTACATGGAAATGCAGGGACAAAAATGGAGCAGAGACTGAAGGAAAGACCATCCAGTGAATGGCCCAACTTGGGATCTATCCCATGGGCAGGCACCAAGCCCTGACACTATTACTGATGCCATGTGCTTGCAGACAGGAGCCTAGAATGGCTGCCTTCTGAGAGACTCTACTAGACTGTGACAGATGCAGATACTTACAGACAACAACTGGACTGACTTCAAGGATCCCTATAGAAGAGTTCGGGGAAGGACTGAAGGAGCCAAAGGGCACCCCATAGGAAGAACGACAGTATCAACTATCCTGAACCCGTCAGAGCTCCTAGGGACTAAGCCACAAACCAAAGAGCATACATGGGCTGGTCTGTGGCCCCTAGCATGGATGTAGCAGAGGACTGCCTTGTCTGGCCTCAATGGAAGAGGATGCACTTCATCCTGTAACAACTTGATGCCTCCCAGTGGGGGTTGGTGAGTGGGTGGGGGAGCACCCTCTTAGAAGCAAAAAAGGGACTGGGGTGAAGAACTTGGGGAGGGGGGACCAGAAAAGGGAGCAACATTTGGAATGTAAATAAATAAAATGATTAATAATAATAATAATAATAATAATAATAATAATAGAACAGAACTGTACTATAGACAGTCTTATGAAGACAAAAATGTGATGATTAATCTGATAGTCAACTGATGGAATTTACAACTGCCCAGAAGACAAACGTCTGGATAGGACTATGATGGTGTTTCCAGAGAGGTTTATCTGAAGAAAGAGACCTATCCTAAGTGTGGGTAGCATCGTTACACAGGCTGGGGTCTGGATGCTTATGAAGGGGAAAGGGCAGAAGCTAGCTGAGTACCAGCACTAACCTTATCTGCTTCCTGACTGTGGGTTCAGTGTGACCAGCTGCCTGTTGCTCCTCCCACCTACCTGCTGTTCCTCCCACCACACCTACAAATCTTCTCCCATTACTGTCTTCCTGCAATGACGACTCCACTCTGAAATTGTGAGCCAAGTCAGAAAGTTCTTTACTGGGGGTGCCTTTGTTGGAAAATTTTCAATAGCACCGAGAAAAATATCTAATACGAAAACTAAACCAAATGCAAGTAAAGACTGACAAATGACAGAATTCTTTTGAATTTGAACAAGTATACTACCATTTGAGTAGGCACCCAGAAGAAGAATTTAGCACAGGCTTTAGTGGAAGCTTGCTCAATCAAGGTATGAAGTTGGATAGCCATCGTGCCCAAGAACCTTGCTTAATCTTAATTCAAATAAATTCAAATGACTTAAACAACTCCAAAACTCTCCATATTCCCTAAGTAACAGGGAAGTCACAGTCTACATTTGTGCTCATGGGCCTGCTCTTCAGGAAAGCCCTTATAGATGACGCCAAGTCACTATTTATTCCTCTCTAGAGAGCTAGTGAGGTCCTTCCTATTGGTAAGTTACTTACTGCACTAGATCAGAAGTTCCATAGCATGCTTATCACGCACTGCTAATTGTCCTGCACATCCAGTCTACCACATAGTACATATGACCGGATGTTTATGGCTCTCATATATCTGTTCTCACAGCAAAGCATTTTATTGCTGTGATTTGGAAAATGCTACCTTTCAGCATCCCTTTGTCGTAATCCAGGCTGTCCAGGAGCTCCAGCTTGTATAATTGTAGTCTCTCGCTGCTGCTCCCCTGTTTGTCTTCTCTCGTCATTTCTAGGTCTACTTCTTCCTTCAGTTACTCCCTCTGTTTGTTTTAAGATTCATCTTTTATTTGTGTGTGTTCACACATATGTGTGGGTTCCCATGGAGGTGGGAAGAGGAGGGTCATATACTCTGGAGCTGGAATTATTGAGAGTTGGGAACAACCCAGCCTGGATACTGGGGACTGAACTTCTAGGCTCTGCAAGAAGGGCATATGCTCTTAACTGCTGAGCTACCTCCAGCCCCATTCCATATTCCTCTGTATTCTTGCTTTACTTGGATGTTTTTTTTCTTGGTAGCCATTTTCAAATTTTGTTCACATGAATCTTAGTATGTGTTGACCATTAATACTCTATGTGCTATTGTTATGTATTTGACAATGTATTTGTCTGTGAGTATTCTTATATAGTTCATCCATTAAACCATTCAATCCCTAGGATCCATTAGCACATTTTATATCTGGAAAAAACTGGATTAGACATGAGAAACATATCTGGGTGCAAGAAGCAATCTAAGTTCACCAACTTTATAGTTTGGTGCATGCATCTAGTTATTCTCCCGCTTTGTCTTTAAAGTCTTTTAATACCGACATTAATGCTTATTTTATAACATACTTCCAAATATTATTTGTTATACATTTTGATCCTTTGCACAAAATTAGAATGCGATTTATTGAAAAGTCCAATGGCTGTTAAATAAGTAAGGAGGACACCCAGATAGCCTAACTCCCAGACCCTGTTTTGACTCAGATCCCTGTTCTATTTTAAGAATTTCTCTCAGCTTCTTTTATAGCTTTGTGGCGTTCAGAGGACAGAATGTCTACACAGTAAGCATTTAGGACACTTGGGCCTTCTTCATAACAGCTTTGTCATTGCCTGATGTTCTGAATCAAAGACAGGGGACATCAAAAGTGATTGATTTATCCAATTTTATTAGTTTGAGAACATTTGGCTCAAGAAAAAGTTGTGCCTGAGAAAGAAATTTCATAGAATCCAAGGAGAGAATCATAAACTTGTAGCTTAGAAGAAACACAAAATAGAGTTTGGACTCTTCAACCCAGACTTGGTGTGGTAGCCATAGTCATAACAGTGGTAGTTGTAATAGGTATATATTTGTGTGTGCATACGTGTATGTGTATATGTGTGTGCCGCATGTGTGTGTGCAAACATATGTGCATGCATGTGTGCATTGGTGTATATGCATGCATGGGTGTGAGTGTGTGTGCATGTCTGTGTGTGAGTATGTGTATGTGTGTATATATATGTGTGGTTGTAAATAATGATTTCTAGCTCTCCAATGCTTCTTATGTGCTTCAAGAATTTTTTAAAAAAATACTAGGGAGATAAAGTATCATAATGTGCTGAGTGGTATCAGGCACACGAGGAGATCATGGGGCCCTGAGCCGTTTTTACTTTTGCTCCTGATAGTTGTTTTCTAGTTGCTTTGGAATTTTTGTCTCGAGATCCTTAATGTCTTTGAGCTTAACCTTGGTGACACTGAATGTTCGAACTTACCGTAGATCAGACATTTAAGACTATCCTCAAAGAAGTACTATCTTAAAAATATTGTTGTAAGCTGGAGCTGCCTCCAGTTTCAACCTTTATCATTCCTTATGATTTAACTAAAGTCCTTTAAGCCAACATTTACTGATCATGGGCAGCCTTTAGGTTTACAGGATTCATAAAAAGTCATACTCACATCTCGATCTCCGGCAGACCCAGGAAGTCTTTATTTTTCCCACACCTAATATGATAACTTTTGTCCTATTTCTCTGTGGTTCTACAGGATGTGAGAAAGACACCAATTATATTTTCTTCGTATATATAGAACAAAATTGGTTGACATGTTTTTCTCTTTTGTCAACACAACCCTTTCAGTCTTAAGCATGTCCTTTCTTTGGTGCCTGGTGCATTTGATCACCTTGTTGCTCTTCCAGCTCCCCACAGAGAACCAGGGGAGTACCACAAAGAACATTTTATTTGTTTCAACTCAGCTGAGTTCTTAAGGCTCAACCTTCTGGTTGGACAGACATTATACCAAACTTAAAAGCAAAAGGTAGAACTTTGAACAGCCTTCTCAGAGGAGTCTCAAGCTCTGTGAGGTGGGCTGATATCCTGGCACCTTGATTCTCTCTGTGTTGAAGATTTGTAATTAATTGATGTGGCATTGGTGGGATCCTGCTCAATGTGTACACAGCAGCCCTTCCTCAGCCCTTGTCATTAATACTGGCTTCCCCTTAGGAGGTCATTCACACTGAGATGGCTTGCTCTGCTCAGATGTCAAAGAAGTAGCCACTGCTGGAGGGTGTGTCTGGTTGATTAAAATGATTAAATGGTTGATTAAAAATGTGGATGCCATAATAAGCAGACATAGATTCTGTAGCTTTCTTAGCTTATAATAGGGAAAACTTCAAGCTCTGTAGTAGCCATCAGGGCAGAAGGAGGAAAGAAAATCTCAGTAGAAAGAAGAGTGAGCAGACAAGGTTTTCAATTCAATGTCTCCGAAAGCTCACACATTTTGTGTATATTCTGACAACAATACAGATATGCAAAAGTTTTTCAAGCCCTCCAGATATTTCAATGATAATGATCCGTTTCAAGATCTTTACTGGCCATGAAGTGATAAGCAGAAAGAATGAGGAGCCTAGAGCAAGGCCCAGGACTATTGAGAGTCTTGAGAGGGTTTTATTAAATGACTCATGAAGACCAAGAATGAAATTATAGCAATTACTGTAAGCTCATTTTAATTAAAGTGAAAATTGTATGTTTGGGGGGATATGTGGCTGTATTCTGATCTATCATGATAGAGTCTAGATAATTTAAACACTTTAGAACTAAGCCCTGGTAGGAGCAAGAGTGCTTCAGGGTATTAGTGTAGTCAGTCCTGCTGTGACCTTAGGGGAGTCCTTGAAGTTGCTTCTGCATTAGGTTTTTCATCTTCAAAATGAAGGTTGTCATAGGTGTCTCCTGGATGTCACTTAAGTAGTCGGTGTATTAGAGAAGAAGGGCTTAGGAACAGGGTGCTCTCCCCTGACCAGGCCTCAGCTGCCCCTGATCTGCCCCTTGCATTAGGCAACAGAAGGTGAGGTAATCAGAGGAGCTTGAACGAACACATAGAAACAATGTCTATTATCCACATGCCCTGAAAGGAAGGAAACTCTTTGCAATATGCACATCCTGGTTCCTAAAATAGTCACAATAAGAAGGGGCCTAGGGATAGATCAAGCCAAGGATCTTGAGATGGGATGATGAGTCTAGGTTGGCTTGGTGGCCCAGTGTAAGCACAAGTCCCTTATCAGTGAAGGTGGTTAGTAAGCCAGAGGCCTCCAAAGTTAATGAGAGGTGTGAAACAGCAGGCTGGGAGCTGTACAGAAGAACCTGGGCTGAGGGGTAAAAGTTGCCTATAGGTGTTGGAAAAGAGGGGTGAATGTCACCTTGAATGGCCTAGAAAATTCCAGCCTTGCCAGCAGCATGGGGGAGAGCAGCGGAATCCATTTTCCGGCTTCCATATTACCAAACAATGGAATCGTCATTTTGCGTAGTTTTAAGTCATTGTCTTTGTTGAAATTTCCTCAGCAGTAATAGGAAAGTCTCATGCTTTTCACTCCTGTCATCTCATCATTTGATAATGACATGACCACGCCATCAGAAGTCACCTTTAGTTTTAACCCACTACAGCAAGAGGATCGGGGTTGCAAGGCACTGAATTCCCCAGGGTGTAGATAAAATTTGGCTTAATTTACTCGTTATGCCATATTTCTTACCTTCCTAGTTGTCACAGCATACATTTCAGAATTATTTTCCAAAGTCATAATTTTTAATTAAGAAAAAAGTTTTAAAGCTGGGCAGTGGTGGCGCACTCCTTTAATCCCAGCACTTGGGAGGCAGGGGCAGGTGGATTTCTGAGTTCGAGGCCAGCCTGGTCTACAGAGGGAGTTCCAGGACAGCCAGGGCTACACAGAGAAACCCTGTCTCGAAAAACCAAAAAAAAAAAAAAAAAAAAGAAAAAAAAAAAGGAAAACAAGAAAAAAGCTTTAAAGTATGTGTATGTGTGTGCGTGTGTGTGCATGTGCATATGTGTGCGTGCATATGTATGTGTATGTGTGTGTGCACATATGCTCACGCGGCTGTCTATAGAAGCAAGAGACACAGGGCCCCTCACAAGCAGGCATATAAGTAGTTGTGAGCCTTTTAATGTGGGTGCTAAAAAGTAAACCCTTGTTTCCTGGAAGAGCACTGTGGGCTCTCAGCTGCTGAACCATCGCTCCAGCCCCAAAGCCAGAAATTTGATCATACTGTAGTCCTGCTTAGAATTTTCCATATTTTCCTATTGCCTTTAAGAGAAGGGTGAGTTTCTTAGCACAGTCTACAAGAGTCCATGATTTGTTCTTGATTGAGCCTCTAGCTATGTGGCCAACCACATATCATCTGCTACCCACATAGGTGGTAGACTTTGTTCATCCCAAGTACCTAATGGCTGCCACATGCTGTGGTTTCTGTCTCCTGCTTTCATTTCAATATGCTTTCTTTGCAGCTAACAGTCTGAGTTCTTACTGTGTCTGGCATTTATTAATGTGGTTAGCTATAAAGCCATTAGATTACAATGTAGTAGATACTGGTGTTTTCTATTTAACAGATGGGGAAACTGAGGCACAGAGAAGTCAATTAACTTTACCAAGGTCCTGCTCACAACCTTGACCTCTTGGCCCTGGGATAGCAGGATGGCAGAGACTGAGTAAAGAAGAAAGAGGGGAAGACAAAATGAGGGTGTTAAGGCAATCGATTACATCCACAGGTCACTTGAAGTTTGATCCCGTAGCATTCCTTTTTTACAAACAACTATTTGTTTATGTTTTGAGGTTATAACATAATTACATCATCCCCTTCCCTTTCCTCCCTCCAAATCATCCTGTGTATGCCTACTTGCCAGAGCATTTTTCTAAGCAGCAGGAAGAATGGATTTCAAAAAAGCATTTTTCTCTGTTTCCATTGAAGTTGTCTGACCAGCAAATTAAGTGTCCTGCAATTTCTGGTGGTGCATATATGCACAGAAAATAGATCCCAGGACTATGCCCATGTTCTTCTTGTGGCATTGGAAATCTTGATTTGGGAAATCAGAACCGAGAGTTAAAGGCTCCCAGAATGCACTGGGTGAAATCCATTGTCTGAGAATACTCACAAATCACTTCTATAGCTACAGTAGGCATTGGGGGGAAGGCCATAGATGTAACATGCAGCTTAGTGGGCTTGTGATTGTGTGCCTTACAGATTCTTTACTAAGGTCCAAGGTGCTAGTTCAGTGGCTTTGGGATATGGAGTAGAACGGCTACAGATGTGTATCCATCCCCACAGTCATACACTTGTCCTTGCCAAGAGACTCAATCATGTGGCCCAATGACTCACCTAGATATGTCTCCTGAGGCCTACCTAGCTTTCAGACTACTATGGGGCAGAAAGTTTGAGCAGCCCCTGAGGCACCTGGAAAAGGGTGGAGACAGCTCCAGGGGGTGAGACTGCTGCCCCCATGAGAAGGCCTCTGGAGACAGGCACTGGCTGTGCTGTTGACTGAGCACTGCTGGGTGAATGAGCAATGAGTGACCAGCTGGGGTGTCAGCAGGAGGATGGATGGTCAAAAGGAAGCTCATGTTTGCATGAAGAAAACCAGAATGATGAATTACCCAGAGGCCAGACTCTCCAGGAATTCTGAGGTCCCCCAACCTCTTAAAAAGGGGGTAGAGGGTTATTTTCAGAGTCTATTTGTTTCACTGCTGGAGATGAGGGGAACACAATGTAAAGGCTGTTTGTCAATTCTCAGGCAGAGAAATCACTAATTCTCTTCTTACTGGGGTCACAGAACTTGATCTCCTTTTATCAGAAGAAAATTACTTCACAAAGCACTGTCATTACAAAGAGGAAAGGAATTAAACAGCACAGAACTTTGCAACCAACTCATTTGCTTCTGTTCTTTAATTGATTTTTAAGCTGGTGCTTGCGTGCTAGCTATCTGCCCACAAAGTTAGAAGTGGCTTCTAGTATAACCATAAGGAAATCATTAAATTACATTTATTTGCAAAGAAAATATACTCAGTCAGACACACACACTGACACACACACACACACACACACACACACACACACACACACACACACACACACAAGCACATTCACACATAAGTGCATGCACTTGCATAATAAACCTAAAAGCTCACATACACTCACACCCAAACACATAAATATACAAAAATCTCATATGCATACACACAATCACATACTTCCATGTAACTCTATTCTCATAGACCATCTTTATCTTTAATACATACTCAACCCAGCAAGTATGTATTGAACACATATTAGTTACCAGACTTCCTGATGGATACTAGGGAAAAAGAAATCCATGTTTCATTTTTCTGTAAGGAATTGAAAAAGACCTGGGAAAAATAAAACACTTCTTCTTCATCCCTCAATATACAAGCATGCACTGTAAGGCTGATATGAATCAGTAACATTACGGACAGAGATGCGAGCGAGCCCCCTCCCCATGCCACTCCCATATACACATCGAGTTGAGGACATTACAAGGACAATCCATAAAGACAGGCCATATTGAAAACCAACCCTGTGGCACCTTGGTTTTACACTTTGGGCCTTTAGGACTAAGGAAAAGCAAATTTGTTTTGTTTAGACCACCCAAACTTTCCATTTTTGTGATGTCTTTTGAAACCTGGTGCTTGGTTTACATTATGGCACACTCTGTGCAAAGTGACAACATATGACACTGAATGCCATGGGGACAGTTCCTGCCCTTAAGAGATTTCCAGAGGAAGAAAATATAGTGCATCAATGGGACATTCAGAGAAGGACCCTGGTTTATCTGGGCATAGTTCTTCAAGGGAAATTAAAAAATGGCAAAGGTTGGTACGAGGAACTGTCTGCTCAGCCTAGTAGAGAGCCAGAAGGCAGAAGAGCCCTGGGATGGCCTCCTATGGCCGAATAAGTCTGGAGAAGCTGAGCTTAGCTGGCAATGGGGACAGGCCACTTCCCACAGGCTTAGGAGAACATGTCCAGACTGAGCATTCAGCTGTGAAGTTCTAAACTAAGGACAAGAATTCACTCAAGTGTCATGGCGGGGCAAACTCTTCCTGGTTCAGAGAGGACAAGTCACCGGGTCCTTCTGTTCCTGGCTTCCCTTACTACTGTTCTCTGTTTTCCAGAGCTGGGTGATATTCATGAAAAGGATTTGATGGAGAGATGGTTATTTTTACAAGCCCAGGAGGACCTGTCCCTTAGGCATGCTTTGTAATTGCACTTTCTGCAGCCTGCTAGGAGTAAAGTGACTACATCATTAGACAGTCATGGTTAGAAGGCCATCAAAAGTCACATCCACACAACCCAAGCAGACTCTAAACAAAGAGTATTGAAAGATGTGCTTACTTAGAAATGCCTTTCTCTGCCATGAGTTATAGAAATGTTTGCAACTGATAAATGACCTGCTAGAGAATGTAGCTTGTTGGGGTGCTGACATCCAGTAGGTGTTAGCAATTATGTTCTTCTGACAGGGCTCGGAGCCACACCTCTGGCACTCTTTGCCAGAGACTGAAAGCGTTGATGATGGGAAGGTGATCCATTATGGCAGAGACTGGGATTTGCTGGCAAGATGTCACGCCCTCAGCATGGCTGTCACTCTCCAAGCAGAGAGGTGCTAAGGGGAGATCAGAGGAGGCAGAGATCTGAAACTAAGGCTGTAGAAAGAGCTGGGCGTGGGAAGGACGAGGGGAAAATCATGCAGGCTGCCAGACACTTGGTACAGTTTATGCAATTAGTTCCCTATTCCCGCCATGTAGCAGAGCCAACCCAAGCTAAGCACAAGAACAAGTCTCACAGCCCTGTGAGTTTCACAAGAGTGACTTTCTGGAACTGAATCAGACATTTCTAAGATTTCCTTTGGTTATGATTTTTTTTCTTTTTCTCGTGGACTATATTCCCTTAGTTGCTACTTGGCTGTGCGTCATCTACCACATAGCACACTGGATGTAGACACATCTCCTTTTAAATGTGAAAGCCTTGAACTTTTCAGAGTCCTAGCGTAGCCCAACTGTTGAGAATCTGTTGCTTATTTTGCTCTCTCACTCTGCAACGCCCAACGGGCCTGAGTTGAACTTTCTTCTCTGAACTTCACCTTGGAGTTTTCTGCAACTCTTCCCACCCACAGGACTCTCCGGTTATCAGTGAGAACTCTACAGGGGCACTAAGCAGAACATGCTCCAGGGGTCTGTGGGAAAGGCAAGAGGCATGTTTGCCCTCTGACTGCAGAGACTAGTAAATTATCATAGATTATGTTAACTCCATATGCAGTATCTGGCATGCTATGGAGAAGAATGTCTGGAGAATGTGGAATTCTAGAAATGGAATATCCCTTAAATATAGAAATGGAGGACATTGTTAAATAAAGAAAGAAGTGGGAAAATTGTTTCAAGGTGGATTTGTCATTTTTCAGAAAAATATTTAGACAACCCCTCTGTCTCTTGTACCTTTCTCTTACTGGCCTAGTTTTAATTCTTTCATGTGAAAAATGTTCTTGTTCTTTAAAGCCATGAATTAAGTAGCTTCTTGCAGTTGCTTCCAAATCTGAGGGGGTAAAACCTTGTTCACATCCTCCCCACATGCCAAAAAAAACAAAGAAAAACAGCCAAGCCTAAGCCTGTCAAACAAAGATTCAGTTTTAGAAAGTTTTGTTTTTCTTGTGTTCGTGGCTTCTTCAGTTACAAATGTGATTAGGTATTTAAAATTAAATTAAGATTAACATGAAACCTCTGCAGTCTTTTCCTTTGGAATTCCAGGTTTTCTTTTGTCTTTTACACCTATGCACAGAAAAGAATTGTTGAGCTGGTTCAGGTTGCCTTTCTCGGGTGCTGAGCATAAACCTCAGAACATCAGGTCCCTCTTAGGCACTTTGACGTTGGAAGTGGTTTTATTTTATTAGCACTACACAAGCAGAGGCGTTTTGCTCTTTTCCTAATAGTAGGTTCTATTTTCCTTGCTCCTCAGACTTTCAAGAGATTCCCTTCTTTCTCCAACACTCCTTAATGCCTTTGTTTCAAACATGCGTAAAACGTTTCGCAAGTCTCTTACTTAGCCAAACCGAAAGGGTATGTTATAAAACACTGTTAAGGCTGAATCTGAAAACCGCCAAGAGTAGACGGTATAATTAATTAACTTTCATTCTTTTTTTTTTTTTTTTTTTTCGAGAAATGGTTTCTCTGCGTAGCCCTGGCTGTCCTGGAACTCTCTGTAGACCAGGCTGGCCTTGAACTCAGAAATCCGCCTGCCTCTGCCTCCCAAGTGCTGGGATTAAAGGCGTGCGCCACCACTAAGCTTGGAGGGCTAGCTAGACTGAAACACGACTGCTACAGAGTGACTTTGAATAGTGTGGAGAGCACAACAACTCAACTCTGCTTTTCTTTCTTTCTCTTCCTTTGTTTTGCTAATATTTCTAGAACTGGAAAGATAGCATCTTCCTTGAGTTTGTAAGGATCCCCTTGGGTAGTGTCCATTGGATGATGTTTGGGGAAAGAGATGGCATATTTGTGAACAGTGGGAGGGAGCCCCCTCTGAGATGGTTAAACACACATTTTCTAGCCTCAGACTCACCTCCACGTCTTTATCATAAGGCGGGGATAATAACAGTACACACCCACCCCAGGGCTGTCCTAAGAACTTCATTGATTTGTGTAGACTATTTACTGCCCTGGCAGATAGAGAGAACAGTGAGCTCTAATTTTATTTCTCTAGCTTTCCTTCTTCATTTCAACAGCAAAGAAATAATTTCTTCAGTATATAGTGAATACCTATATACTATTTTAGATAGAGCTGGCTTACATGGTCGCAAAGAAGTCATTTGCTCATCACCATTTTTAGACCATGTGGTGATGATTAAATTACATAACAACAAGATACATGATAAAGATATGTGTGGTAAACAAGTAGGTAAGTAGAATTTTCCTAGGTGGAGAATTAACAAGGGGATAGCAATGGAGATAGGGTTTACAGTGGGAGAAGCACACACAACTATGTGGTGATATGGACTGACAGGCAGGGTGTGAGGGGACAGTCAGAGGGACCGGAGTTGAGGCAGAAGATTTGCATGTATTCAATGATGTGCACAGGGTATTTTATTTGTACAAAGGTATGCTCTGCTTCCTGGAAACCATTGCTCTGTCCCATCTGTGATGACCTCACTCACTACTCATTTAGCACAATTATCTCATCATCACCCTGTATTGTAGAGTTGCCAGAGAGGATGAGGTTGAGGACCGGTTTACACTGCTGATGATTGGAGCAGCTGAGAATTTACAGGGTAGTTTGGCTGTGCAGCCTCGGCTTTTGCCATCTTGCCGGACTGCTTTGAAGCAGAAATCTAATCCTGCGGAAAATAGAAATCTCCTTATTGATCCTAGGATGACCTAGGTTATGACCTTTCTTGTTACTTAGCAAAATTGTTTCAGTGGCAACATTGGATGCATTGGACTGGGAGAGGCTGAGGGTGGACTGTTTGGTTAGCAAGGAGCAATTAATTAACTTGGTGTATGGGGGGGTGGATTAAGACCTGTAACACCATGATGCATGACACATTTAAGGGTGAGTTGGGAGGCGTGCTCGTAGGGTGGTGGAAGGCAGGAGGCAAGACAAGGTGAAATTCACTTTGTTTTTCAACTTGGGTGTTCAAAAACGCGATTGATCCATAAATGCTCCAGAATCAGCCATGTGGAAAGGAGTAGGGACTAAATAAGCAAGAGGCAAGTTCTCGTAAATCCAGGAAATATAAAATGCGTCATTAGATAAGAATAATTATACGGCTCCTCAGCTTGAGTCCCCAAACACCCGCAGAATTGGTAGGAATGAATGGATGGATTGGGGGTGTGTATTTAACATTCAAATGGGAGGAACAAAGGTTAACAGGATCACAGAGACCTGGATTGCAGATATATGAATTTTCCTCTTCTTAGGATACAGATGAACCCACTTGTACCATAGCAACAGAAAGAGCGTGGATAAGCCTGGTGATCAAAAGATGAGAGGGTCCCTCAGATAGATTCAGATCCCACAGCCTATGAAGGCATTGCGTGTTAGATGCATAGCCCTCACTATCACCCTGATACTGCACCCAGAACCAACAAGGGACAGAAAGAATATAGAGGACAAAGGAAACCAGGACAACTGGATCTGCTTTTGTTTCTTTCCGTAGACTGCCTTCCACTCATCTCTAAATCCTGTCATTCACTCACGGCTCTCTTTCCCACCACACCATCACACTTTTCTCCAATTAACATTAATCCCTGGAGGCTGATTGCAGGATGTTGCATTTAGAGGAAGGAGAAGACTCTCCTAAAGAATGGCACAGAACCAGGCTACTAGGAAACTACACTGAGCAGAAAGGAAAGAAAGACTGTTAGCTCAAGAATAGCCATCGGAAGCCCTCTGAGGTCAGCATGTTCACAAGCTATCTTGGCTTTAGCAGCCATTAAAAAGTCTTGTGGCATTGCAGGCTGTTGGGACCAGAGATTGGAATATAGGTATACCATTGGAAAGGCGTGGATTTACTGTGTTTGAATGCAAAGCGACTCCACGCAGATTGGGAATTCTGTATGGCTAAGCCCATTAGAACTTCAATTTACTCCTCTCGTCTCCTCTGAGTCTATGGGATGCCATTAATATTACCAGCTGCATGGTGTTCTCTGAGTACCAACAGCAGAGGGGAAAAATCCACCCTCCACAGCTATTGGCTCTCTCGCTCTCCACTTAGCTAGCTATTGTGTTGCCAAGGTAAATGGGAAACAGGCTCCCACAATAACAGCAATTTCCCAAATGCCTTGTTAATTTTCAGTAAACCAAAATAAAATGTGTTATTATTTATTAAGAATATGCACTACATACGGTTTCCAGATGATAAGTATTTCAGTAAAGTACCACATGGAGAACAATTTGAGCTGGCTTGCAAGCTGTAACCTTAAAGTAATGGGTATGGCCCAGGGTCAAAATTGTCACTTTTATTGGGTTAATTCAATGTTCGTGGTTTACAGACTATGATATAGGACCAGTGAAAAGTTTTTCTGTCCCCAGGATCAGCTGCATTATACATATAATTTTACGTAAAAGAGTGGAGCCCCATATATCATTATTTATTCATAATGACATTTACCAAACAACTGCATGGCACAGAATGATAGTGCTGTCTGGGGTATAGAACAGGGGGCACAGACTTAAAAAACTGGATTGGAGACAACTCCTTCAATTATATTAACTTTAGAAGCATAAAGGGAAAATATAATCTCTCAGTTGCAAGGCAGCATGTTATTCTTTTACAAATAAAGTATGAAAATTTGAAGAGCCCCAGGTTTGGAGACGAGTTTATTTTTGTTGTTGTTGTTGTTGTTCTCAGGATAGTTCATACATATGGCAAGAACATGGTTATTTATTTGGTCCCTGCGTCTCACTTTGGATCACAGAAGGCACTGATAGGACGTCTGATTCTTAGAACCTTCTATCCGAGACAGAAGAACTGCCCCTGTGAGGGACTCGGGTTCACAGGCCAGGGCCTGGCCCCCATCAGACTCCTTGTGAGGACCATCTGCCTTGGCTTTATTTTCTCTCTCCTGTGTCTTAGGTTTTCACAGCTGGGTCTCCGACATTCTAACCTAGTGCTACCAGGGTCAGGAAGGCCTTCCCCAGAGCCGCTGCTCTCCACTGGGAGCCTTGCTGTTGAGATGTTTGCCCACACCAAGGTCTGGCACCCTGCAAACAGTTCTGGGCTGTGTCACCATCTCCTACCCTGAGGTGAAACCTTGTTGTCCTCACAGCTTCGGGTCACTGGATTAGAATTCCTGTTGGGTTTGACTTATTTTTTTTTTTTTTAAAGAAAAGAAAGTTATCTTGCTTTTAGAAAAATTATACAGACAACAATACGGACTTATTTAGGAAATAGAAACCTCCCACATCCCCAGATTACACAAATACCCGATGCATAGTGATAGTTGTCACTATCATTTTGAGGTTTATTCTTTAAGAAAAAATTCTCTGCACACACACACACACACACACACACACCTTTTCTTACATTACAAAATAAGGCTAAAATTAAATTATATGTATGCACACACAAATGGCTAGTTTTGCAATCTGAACATGTATTTTCTTACATAATGCCCTGTAAAGCACACTCTGATATTATTTTAATGGTTGGTTAGGATTCTGGTTTACCTTAAATGAGTTTTCAAAATTCAAGGAGAATGTGTCTTCATACATCTGCGGTGTTCATTACCTCAGCTGTTCTTCCAGCTCCTCCATCTGGAACCCATGGCTGTATATCTGTGACTCCAAAGGGATCATTTTGTTTGTAATGCAATGTATAGGCTGATCCCTGACATTGGTTTACAGTTATGTCCCCATGGTTTGTGATACTGAGGACTGAACCCAGGGCATTAAAAACACTAAGGCAAACATGCAACCCCTGAGCTACCTCCTCAGTCATTACATTTTGGAAGATTTTCTATTTCTGTAGGCTCTGCAGACCTGGCTGCTATCAGACATTCAGTCTTTTTACCTCAGCTTCTTGAATGCTGGGATTGTAGGTGTGTGCCACCAGGCCTGGGGTTGCTAGGTTTTAACATCAGAAAATGTCCTTCAGTGATTTGGGATTGAGGTTTCTGATTCTTAAGAGTGCCTGCAGGGACTCTGCTTCAATGTTCTGCAGGTGGTGTTCTAAGCGACAGAGCCTTCAAGGTGCCTCCTGGCTATTGCCCTGACAGCCCTCTGTGGAGATCCTGTAGACTGGACACCGCTCATAGCTGGCAGCTCTGCTCTCAGCTCATTGCTAGTGAGAGTTTCCAGGCTTCTCAGAAAGTGTTACATTTTCTTCTTACTGCATGTTCAATGCTCGTATGCAGCTGTACTTTGTGCCAGCTTCTATCCCACTGAACCAAGAGATTCTTAGGGTAACAGCCATGTCTTTGCTAGGTATGGACCCGAAAACAGTGTGGCATCTGACATGGCTCATGTTCGTCTGTTATGTTGCATGAAAGAAAAAGAAAGAAAGCAAAAGAAAAAAAGAAGAAAGAAAGAAGAAAAGGAGAAAGAGGGGGAGAGAGGAAAGGAGGAAGAGGAGAGGATTCTCCTGTACAGGATTGCATTTCACCTAAGCCTTTGAAACCTTAAATGCTATTTGCTGAATGCTACCATCGTCCTTTACATTACAGCAGCTCATTAATGCCTCATTCTCTTATATAATAATGCATTTTATAATTTATGCAGCAGCTATGAGACCAGGGTAATTAAGGTAGCATCTGTAAGAGCATCCATTGAAGATCAAAGGATTCAAGTCAATACAGTCTTGTGGAGCAAATGGTGGAGATGGGACCCAGCACACTGTGGGCGCGTACAGCTCAAGATGAGACGTGAGGGAAGAACAGCTGGGGTTCTGGGTCTCTAAAGTTACATGGTGACCAGTTTAACTTGTGTGCTGGTGGAGGTTGGGGTTGGAATTTTGGATGCTGGGGAGGTATTTAGAGCCGAACCACTGATTCTTTCTACTACACCAGTCACAGAACGTCTGTGTTCAGAGTCAAGGATGTATGTAAGCTAGGAGGGGAATAGGTAGGGTGTAACAAATTAATTGCTTATCATAGAAGCACAGCAGGGTATGGGATTCACAGATGTGGAGCGCAGGGTAGCATCAGTGAACAGTGGGAAGGGGACTTAGAGGTGACATAGTTGATATCTAGAACAGTTGACATCTGCAACTATGTAAGTCTGGTTGGAAGAATAAGCAGGTTTCTGCTCTGGAATACACAGCACTTTGACCAAAGAAAACCAGCAAACCTGGTCTGGAGAGGTGCTCCAAGCAGGGGTGGGGGGTGAGTAGGTAAATTTAGGGCTGAGTTAATTTGAGATGTCAGAATGATGGCAGACAGAAATGTAAGAGGATGTGCAGAAGAACAGAACCAGAAGAGGAAGTGTATGGCAGACAGAGAAGTGCCATATAAACAGGCGGGTGCGAAGTGAGTGCTAGCAGGGAACACAGGAAGCCTTTTAGAGCAGCAATGGAAGCTGGTTAAGGGATTAAAAAAAATGAGAAAGGCATTTAATGGGACTTTTCTTGACTATGATATTGGAAGACCTTAGAGGAATCATGTCGCGACGTTAATAAGTGATTTTTCTCATTACAAAATGCCCCCATGTACGTTCACATGTGTGTAAATGCCTGTGTGTCAGGCCTCATACAGCCTCTGGTGTTGTTCCTCAGGAGTTCTCTTCTCACACAAGCCCAGATCTCACTGCTCAGTCTAAGTTGGCTGGCCTGGGCGATCCAGGCACACCCCCACCATTGAGATTACAATTTTGCTTCACCTCCCTGCTTTTCTTTTTATCATGGGTTCTAGGATTCAAATAGAGTTCTTTTTCCTTTTTAAAAAAGATTTACTTGTCTTTGTTTTAAGTCTAAGTGCTTACTTGCATGTATCTATGCTTACCGTGTATATGTCTGATACCCATAAGGCCAGAAGAGGGCATTGGATTTCCTGGGATTGGAGTTGTAGGCAGTTGGAGCTGCCATGTGGATGCTGAGAATTGAACTTGAGTCCTCTGGAAGAGCAACACATGCTCTTAACCACTGAGGCATCTCCCCGGGCTTCAAAATCAGGGTTTCTTGCCAAGCAAGTCACTAACTGAGCTGTCTTCCCAGTCCAAAGTTTATCTTTTCATAACAATGTTCGCAGACTCTGAATTCTCTATAATCAGGGATTATAGCGCTAGCACAACAATAGTATTTATTAAACTTGTTTTTATTTTAAAAATTATTTAATTTTGGACAAAAAAAGCTATCCTTTGAAGTGAAATATCCACTCCATTGGTAACAGAGACAGAGAAGCTCAACAGCATGCCTGAAGTCACACAGCTAAGTGCACGCTTGCCACAGTATCTAAGCACCTAGGTCACTCCTTGTGCTCTTCATGCCGGTGCTGTGCCTTTCCTAGTGTAGATAGCACAGAGTTTTTCCTGTTTCATCCAGAGTGGACATTGATCAGAGACCGTGTGTTAAAGGACAGATACTGTCTTGTATACCGGTGGCTGCTGATTTGTAAGAGGTGTGTCTGACAAACAGTGATTGAGAGAGACTTTGATGGCTGACTCCTGGAATCTCTTACTTAGCTGTTCTTATCTCCCTAATGTTGCATGTTTTGTACCACATGTTAGCAGACAGACATGTTCCTGTTTTCTTTGTTCCTGTGCAGGCTCATAGGTGAGGGAAGTCAAGAAGACATTTTATAGGGTGTCCCGGGGGTCCAGCCCACACCCTACAGGGTGTCCTGGGGAGTCCAGTCCAATGCATACATTTTGTTCTTCATTCCCTTATCTGCTATTCCTCAGGGGAAGAGGAAAAGGCGGAAGAAAAAATCTAGCTACTGTGTGGCGCTAATCCTAGGGTTAGTCTCACATCAATACTGTATATGACTGTGTTCACTTTGCCTTTGAGAGCTGAGAAAACACAGGAAAAAGAGAAACATGGTCCAACTAACCCACACACACTCACACTCACACTCACTCACACAACCACACACTCAGTCACACACTCAGTCACACACTCATAAACACACACACTCTCACACACAATCACACACACACTCACCTACTATCACACACACACAAACACATACACACACACTCACATACTAACATTCATGCACACCGTCACTCACACACACTCACACACACTCACACACACTCACACACATAAACTCATACATACACATTCACGCACACATACACACAGTCACTCACACACTAACACTCACACACTCAAACACGCACTCACAAACACACTCACAAACACACATACACTTTCATACACTAACACTCACACACACACTCAAACACATACTCACGAACACACACTCACACACACTTTCTTCAAGGTGTAACCAACAAAAGGAATCACATAGAGCTTCCAAAGTCTCGTGCGTTTGGAAGCTAACCTTCTCCTCCCTCCGCCCTCCACTTTAACAATACTGTGCTCTGATGTTTGAGTGGCATCACCTGCAGACACCTCTACAGATCACTGACAGGTCACCACCTGATTGATTGGGACTGAAGTTACAGGAAACTTCCTGCAGGGGCTGCGGGAGGCCTGGCAGGCGGGCATGTTAATGTTTCCCCAGCACACTCTGCCTCCCTCCCCAGCACACACTGAGCACACCCTCACCTGTCTGCTCCCAGCCCACAGTCTCATCCCAGAGGTGCCACTTATCTCTGCCAAGTGGCTTCTCTCTTCTCCAGCATGTACCTTCAAATTAAACAGTGACCTCTCACTTATCATCAGGAATAATACTAGGCTGGCTGTGATCCGGCCCCAAAGCCCATCTCCTGATTCATGTCACTGACAACCAGGACTCTTCAATAGAGGGAAGAAGCCCTTTGCTCCTCTGTACTTGTCATCAAAGCCCAAGAAGCTCACTTTCCTCAGGGCAACATCTGGCCAGAATTTATATGGTAGGCATGGAAATACTATTTTCTACATATTATGATTTCTTTGCTTTGGCAATGCTGAAAACGGCACCCTGCCACCACCAGAAACCAACCATGTCATTTTTCTCATGTCAACAAGGTTCTTGCCAACAGTGATTTCCTGTAATTCCTTTTCTGTTTTAGAGGGAGTGGCTGTTCCACTGGCAGAGCACTTAAGGAAAAAAACCTCCTGCCATCATGGGGGTGCCTGTGCAGAGCCCTTCCAGAGTCACCCCACATTGATCCTCACTCCAGAGTCACCCCACATTGATCCTCACGGCACCTGATAAATCATTTCCAAAGCTCTTTCCACAATCACTGAAAGGATGACCTCACTTCCCGAACCATTTCTAAGCTGCTCTGGATTTTCATTTGTAAACATCCCACACCACGAATGCTCTGAAGTCTTCTGGCCCAGCACTGTAGTCCCTTCCCTTCTAATTCAGCCTCTCTTAATGTTTAATGGCACTGGGAGAACATAACCAAAGGCTAGGAGGAAATTTAACACAATGTCTTCTAGCTGTGTTCTCACTAGTGCCTTTATTCTCTAAAACCTCATGGAGAGCATCCTTGTTACCTTGTTACCATTAACTGAATGGCCCGTGAAGAGTGTTTACAGCGTTTTAGGGCCTCTCTAGTCTGCAGCTCTGAAATCTTTCATATTCTTCCCGCAAATCAGGTTAGAATGCATAGAACCACATGGACTGGTTTCTCATAGCAACAGCAATGACGGCACTGCTGGTACCAAATCTGGATTGGCAGGATTTTCCAATAGGAAAAGAATCAACAGAAAGTGTATGTTCTCGCATTGAAGACTTCTGTGACAACCTCTCTCCACCTCCACCTTCCCAAAAGAAACGGTACAGAGAGGAAAATAGTGAAGAGAGCCTATGCTGAAGTGTAGCTTTTCTTTATTCCTGGGGAGTGGGAGCCAGTTAAGGACTCAAAGGAGCTGAACACTGGGACTTTGACCATGCTCCAGTGAGTATACGGGCAACACAAACTGGATGGATTACACCTAAAAGTCCATTATTTTTATTTTTTAGGAGGAAGGGAGGGTGTAAGTGTGGGAGGGGGGACCTGGGAGGAATGAGACACTAGTGTGATCAAGCTACATTGTAGGAAACTCCCAAATATTTAATAAAACATTGATTTTTAGTAATGAATTTTATGTTGGGGTAAAAGAATGTATATTTGCTTATATACAAATATTTATACATTACATAGTACATATATGTGTGATTGGCTTGTAAGATGGTGGTGAGTAGTCCAACAGTAGATGTTACCAAGTTGTAGTAAAAGCCTTCCATAGTGAGTCCGTGTGAAAAGACCATGAAGTTAGTGTTTAAGGTCAGTCAAGGTTAGAGCAGTACTAGAAGCAGCAGTAGTAAAGTAGTAAAGTAGTTTTCTGTCTTTCTGTTTGTCTTTATCTCTGTCTCTCTCAATTTCTGTCTCTGTCTCTATCTCTGTCTCTGTATATTTCTATCTGCCTGTCTGTCTATCTGTCTCTCTGTTGGCCTGTCTGTCTGTCTGTTTCTTTCTCTCCCTCTCTCTGCACAGATTCCTTAGCATCTGACCTATCTGTCAAGAGGGGTGTCTTGACCCCAGCTAATCCTTCTGGAATATCCTCGCACATACGTTCGAAGGTGTGTCTACTAAGTCAGTCTAAATCTATCCAAGTCGATAGTGGGGACTAACAGTCACAACTCTCAACTCCCAGCTTAGACACTGGACACTTAGCTTGTTTCATGCGCTTCACACCTGACCTATGCACATATCTGCAGAGCCTATTCCTTAAAGTACTCATTGATGAGCTAGGCTAAATGAATGATTAATAATCATATTCTACCATATCACTTCTAGTTAAGAGGAGAAAATAGAACATGCTGTGCTTATTTTGAGCACATTTAACAAAATTGCTTCTATAACCCAATACCTAGGTTCAAATCCCAAGGCCAGTACTTGTACAGAGAGGCTCACACACACAAAAATTAAAAAAACAAACAAACAAACAAACAAACAAACAAAAAAACAACTTTTAGGCTTCTTTTTTGTGAAATTTTAATTCTTTTGATAATAATAGCAATAAACATAATAACATTTTCTATTTTTATTTGCATGGTTTTGCATGTACTTATGGCTAAGTTATCTCCAATTTCACTCAATAAAACTCTTTTCAATTACTTTGAGAAGTAGTTGGGAGGATGTCAATGTCTTGCTCCTAAGCTCTCTCCCAGAAGACTTGAGGATGTCAGAGTCATTCTTCTTCCTTGATCAATAGTTTTTCAGAGCTCCTAACCTCTTACTTGCATTCGATTCCATTGCCAACATCTACTCCCTCTCTCTGACTGTTTCTCCTCCTTTTATCACACTAGATCAGTTTGAAAAGAAGTGAGAGAATTTTTTTCTTCCTGTCTCTGAAAGTCTGAAGTAGTCTCTTTTGTATCGCCATGGTTGTGGTAGTTCATTCTTGAAACTGCATTCTCTCTGGATTCTGAAATTGTTATCTCATTCGCTTTTGTGCCACCAGTGAGAAGTTCAAAGCCATTGTCATGTTGATGTTCTGATCTTTTCCATGGCAACCTTCAGTGTGTTAGCCTAACTCCCAGAGTTGAGAACCTCACTATGATGTGCTGTGGTATACATCCGTGTCATCTATAAGTGACAGGCACTTGGGCCTTCAGTTTCAGAGATTCTCTTGGAATACAGTTCTCATGCACTGGTCTCCATTTTCTCTGCTTTTTTTTTTTTTTTTTTTGACATTTTTGATACTTGCATTACAATGTTTCTGTTAGTTTGATACCCTCAGTCTTCTTGTCTTTTGCATGTTTAAGTGACCAGTGAGCCCTCCAAGAACTTTCACTTGGTATTTTTTGACTTAAAAATGAGTGTTGTGAGTCTCTCGATATCTCTTTCTCCATACTAATGTGTGTGGTTTTATTTCTTTTATTTCACTGTGAAACGTACCTTTCAATTTTTTGAAAGATTTTAGTAATGGTCACCTAAAAACGTTTTGTATTTCTGTACCTCTCTCTCTCTCTCTCTGTCTCTCTCCTCCTCTCTCTCCCTCTGGGTTTTTGTGACCTCCATTTTGTTTTGATATGTGCCATTTGCTCTAGAGACTGTGCTCCAAGATCTGATATCTTTACTTTGGATTTATAGAGTAAACATCTCTCATTTATATCATTCTGGTGGGAATTCCAGAAGGTATCGAGGTCTATATTGCTTGGGTGCTTGGGGTAACACCAAGCAATATAGACCTGAAAGAAATACAGGCTTATAAATAGATCCTGTAGAGTATAGGAAAGGATGTACAGGAAAATAAGATAATTTGAGAGAGCAGCAGAGAGAACGCTAACTTGAAATAATTTATCAAGTTGTGTTTTCCTGAGAAAGTAGCATGGAACTGAAGTCTTGAGAAATATGAGAGCTAATCAGTCAAAGAGTACAGAGAGTGCATTCCCTATAAATGGCATGGTAGTCAGGACTCTGGTCTGAATGTAGAGAAACCTATGCTCATGCTAGAACTGAGATCCTGAAGGTTCATATAAAAGTATGAGAGCGGGACATCTTTATGATTGATCAGCAAGTCTTCTACCCCAGTCATTTTCTTTCCATCTCCTGATTCTGTGTCCTCTTGCTCTATCCTCAGACACTTCATTTACTTTCTAGGTTGGATACTGGAAATCACAAGGCTACATCATTATTATAGGCTCTCCTCAGATAAAAATGAGTTTTTCATTTATATGTATTTATATAGGATTTAGATATCATTCTATATATTTTTGCAAATCACAATGTACAGTTCTGTGTTGGGCACGATATGGGTCTAAATGTATGGGCAGAAGGTAATTCACCTCACACTATGCACTTAAAGATAGATAACATCAGAGAAACTATGAGAGATGAGATTAGAGGGATGTAACTTATTTAAAGCAAAATCTTTCAGGTAATATTTTGTATTTGGAACTTAAATAAACCAAAAGTGAGAAGCTATGGTGGATTTTAATCAAGAGATAGCATAAGTCTTGTTAATTACTGTTAGGATGCCCACGTTTTGAAGTAAACAACCTTTCCTGCCCCCAAATATGTGCCAGCAGATTGTCCCCAAGTATGTGACAGCAGTGTGTCCCCAAGTATAATCTGAGCAGTACCACCATCACCCTACAGTGTATTTCCCAAGACAGAGTCACTTGGAAATCTGTCATTAAGGCATCACCCATATACAATGAGTCACTAAGGTCCAAAGATTCTCTTTCTTGATTCTCTTGGTTTTACCCTTGCTTCTGCTTTGTAAAGATTGTCTCATCCTGCAGATTCTTATCCGAAACTTGGGCTCTTGTCATTGTCTTCTGCTTGCTTCTGTTTTATTTTCTCCTGGCTTCTAAGTTATCAGACATGGTACTGTCCGATTGTTCTTTCAAAGATATGGCTATCTTCATGTCACTCCTCCACCTAAGAGCTTATGATGGACCCTATCATTTAATGAATCACACTCACACTGCTCAGCATCCAGCGTCTTCTGTCACCTGGATCTGTTGTATCTGTCCAGCTTTTCCCCCATTGTCATTCATCAACAAGAGATTGCATAAGACATGGCTCCTAGACCTACCTCTCTAGGAGTGAGAGGAAGGTAGATGCTTATAAATCACTTTTCAGTCATAAAAGGAAAGAAGCAGAGGGTAAAGTAAGCAAAGTGAGGCAGTTAGAGAAGTGACAGCTAGACCCAAACCAAAACTAAACAGAACAAGAATAAAAAATGTGATCAAAGCTAATTTGTGTGGTCAAGATGGCCTCTCTTAGTATCATAGCCAGGTGTTCATGCCCAGAAAAAGAGGTCAAGGGGTGGCATTGGCTGGTAGATATTTGTTTAAGAGAGCCTTTCCAAGTGATGATATCCACTGCCCTTGACATAGTGTGTGGGCTAGCTCACAGGTTTCTGGGAATTTGCCCAGAATTTTTAGGGTCAATTGGTGCTACAGAGAGATGATGGATTATGCAGAGAGGTGCAAATAGTGTCAGGAAACAGGATCAGTGCAGGTAGGATCTCATTACTTAGTTTTGTTGAAGTGGATATTTTTTTTACGATGATATGGGATGGTATTAAGAATCTGCAGAAGTGAAATACTCTGCCAGGAGGAAGGGAATTTGATAAGTTGTAAAACCTACTGAAATTCTGGGGAACATGAAGGAAGATAAAATAATGGGCAACTTGTTTTTTCTCCATAGATATGCTGTGGCTAGCACATCATTGTATTAGTGATTACTAAGTGCCGTGAAAAGACATTATTGGCACAGACTTGATAATAGTTTCTAAAATAGTTGAAATAAAACTTATTTTGAACACAGCAGTTTTTGCTGGATTTAAGGAGGAGACCAGTTTCATTTATTCAAGTGGCCATTTGGAAAGGATAGGGTGCAAAGCTACAGTGACTGGAAGAATGATGGCCTCCCTAAGCCTTCTACAGCCAATTCCCACACAGAGGGACTTCTCATCTGCAACTTAGGAAACATAGATGGAGCTGAGAAGATCAAGCTTCCTCATCCTACGTGGGCTTGCTCTAATCACGGAAGTCGTTAAAGTTGAAGCGCCTTTCCCAGACAGGAGTGGTCAGTGGGAGACGTGCTATGGGAAAAGATCAGAGAGATGCAGTAGTGTCCTGTGAAGATGGAGGAGGGGATGATAAGCTAAAGAATGTTAGGAGCTTCAAGAGTCCTTCATGGAACTCACAGAAAGAAATGCAGCCTCACCAACACCACAACTCAGTCCAGTAACTCCTGTGTCAGACACCTGGCCACTAAGACTATAAGGTGATAGATTTGTGTTGTTTTATACCACTGAGATTGTAGTAATGTCTATGGAAGCCTTAGACAACTAATGTAAGTTGTTTAATATGGATTATAGTGTCTCCCACAAGTCAATGTGTTTGAACACTTGGTCCCCAGATGGCGGAGCTGTGTAGGAGGTGTGGAACCTTTAGCAGAGCCTTCCTGGAGAAGTGAGTAACTGGAAGCAGGCAGGATCTGAGGTTTTATATCCCAGTTCCACTTCTTTGATTTTATTATTTATTCCCCTCTTATATATCACATCTCAACCATGGTTTCCACTCCTTCCCTCCCCGAGCCTCCCATCCTTCACCTCTCAGCCAGATCCCTCTTCCCCAGCCTCCCAAAGATGGCATAACAAGCTATACTAAGAATAGGCACATACCATCATATCAAGGCTGGACAAGGCAACCCAGTAGGGGCAAAACTACCCATAAGTAGGCAGAAGAATCAGGGAGCCCCACTCCACTCCAACTTCAGGATTTCCACAAGAATTCCACTTCTTGATCACCCTCTACCCACTTCTTCTCCTGTCAATGTATCTTGTCTATATACTGCCATGTTTTATTTTTTCCATGATGTACTGTATCCTGGAACTCTGCACCAGAATGCATCTTTTTTCCCTCAGGCAGATTTTGTTAGGGCATTTTAGTCATAGCGATGAGAAAACAACTAAGGCAGTTAATATGATTCAAATGAATGGAACTAATCTAATAATTTCACAAGAAAATAATAGAAACAGGTCTTGTCTGATTAGGGCAGTAAGTGGCTCATTTCCTAATATTTATTGAGCACTTACTATACACTAGACACTTTTCTATGTTCTTTTCATTAGTGTTTTCCCGATAATAATTTGAGATAACTGCTATTAGTTGAAAAAATTATAAAGTCATATAATTAGTAAATAGAAATGCTGAATTTTTAACTTGGCAAACAAGGTATAGGACATTGTTTAGTCTGTATAATAGTGGTCCACAAATTTTGCCGTTCATTAAAATCACTTTGGGGTATGTTGTCCAAATCTCAGTGTTCACAGTATAAAGTATAGCAGTTAAATCAGAATATTTGACTCTGGATTCAGGCATCAATAGTCTTTTAAAGATTTCAAGTAGAGGAAAGTTAGAGGATCACTAAATTTGATGTGTTGTCCCTCAGTCTACAAGATGACTTTAGTTATTTATCTGACTGAACAGAAAATATCATGACTCTGTATAATACACATTACCCTTGACTCGAACTGGGTGGCTTCATTGTAGTTAGTCACTGGCTAGTTGAAAGGGCAGTTGTTAGTTAATCCCAAAAAAATAAAAAAATTCTTGAGTAAATTCATTGTAATGTTCACACAATTTGAGCTGTCAGTCAAAATAATGGAGAGCCAGCAATGGGAAGACCTTTCTTAAAACTGGACAAGAAGGAGAGAGAAGTGAAGATCTTAATCTGATGTCTAAAGCCAGCAGGGAAGGGTGAACTGGCAGATGAAATCTGTGATCAAACTGTCTGCACATTTTGTCACTGCTTTGGAAAGCCAGTGCACCGCTCTGTGGTTCTTGCCTGAGTTGGGGGGAGGAGCTGGATTCTCCTGGTAATGCGGGCACTATGTGCAAGAGCCCGTGTGCCCTCTGTCTGTGGATCCCTTGCCTTTCTTGTGCCACACTGACAACAAATTCATCAATCTCTTCAGCAAGCCAAGCTGGCCACCCAATCCCCTTCAGGTTAAAGAACAGACGAAGTTGTAGCATTGCTGGATTTTGAGCCATAATCTCTGGCTCTCAAAGTGATGGAAGGGTGTTCTCTCAAATGATTCTTATCTGGGGTAGATTACCCAGCTGCCCCTTGGCAGGGCAACCTCTGTCAGTTTCTTACCCTGTTGAGGTCACAGTTACCACAGTTCATTGTTCATTGGTACATACGAAGCCATAAACTTACCTCAACCACCTCAGATTCACCACCAAAATCAAAGCATTTTTGTCTCTGGCAACCCAAATGGCCCTGGTGTGTGCATTCTGTCCCAGTGCATCCTACTTGGATGTATATGTAAAATAGTTACCTTGAAAAGTAAAAAGATATAGTTTCAGAAATATCACAGAATCAACACTGATCTTTCTTTTGGGTTTACTTGAGTTAGTAAGCATTACAAGATTTAATTTGACTGTATTACTAATCTTATTTATTTCCTGAGTCTCTACATTGGTCAAGAAAGAAAAAATTCAATTACAACAAATATGCTCTCCCCTAAGTGAGTGGAAGCCTTAAGGTTTGCCCAGTGGATTCATATCATATAAATGGGCTGAAAAGACAGATTAGGGGCAGCTGAACAACTGTTTATCATCACAGATTATCAAAGAGCAAGGACTCTGGCTTTCTGAGTTAATAGATTAGTCATTTATTTATTTTTGTGTTTAGTGTTTGTGTGTGTGCATGAGAGAGACAGACAGACATACACACACACACACACACCACACACCACACACACACACACACAGATAGAGAAAGAGAGAGAGGGAGAGGGAGAGGGAAAAATTCAAAGAAAAGTTTTCTCTTTCTACATTACATAACTTACAGGACCTGGTAATCTCATTGAACTCAAGTCTTTCACCTCACGGCCAAACTGCTTCCTAGGGAGGAACTCAGGGGAGTAAGAGCCATGGTCTTCAATTGTGGACCCGGTGCTGTCAGGCTGCAATGCACAGTACCAACAATAGCCCTGATCAAACTAAACGGATCACACAACCAAACCTGAACATGTAAATACTGTAAATTGACAGACAGGGGGAGGAAAGTGGACAGGAAGGAGTGAGAGGAGTCAGGAGGGCCAGAAGTTACTAGAATACACAGTTAAAGTACATGACGTTGTCAAATAACACAGTAAAAATAACCTAAAACCACTGACAATCACGGTCTTGGATAAATTATATTACACAATACCCCCTCACACACACACAGAAAATCCCTACCTCAGTATCCTTTAAGGTAGGAGAAATCATGATTATTTTTTGAGAATCCCCTTTGCTTTACATTGTCCTTGCTGGTAATTTTAAAATTCCATTTTTTCCAAAAACTGATTTGTTGTTAATACAGTGAAAGCTTATGCTGTGCTTGGTAATTTCTCTAGGAATTATATAGTTCCCTTCCTAGAGATAATTTTGCATAGCTCATAGATGCACACATGCATGCAGACACAAACAAACTTATCAGCCCATATCAGTAAATGGCCACAGCCCTGAGGGAACTATGGAAAATTACACTTGGCTGTAGTATAGTGCTAGCTGCAATGTATTGGCTACTTATCCATGTTTATAAACAGGACACAAAAGCTTAATTTTATCATAATTGAAGAGCAATTCTGGGAAATTCATGTAATTTAATGTTTTAACTCTCTTTTATTGCCATATGTAAATTGACTGCAAAACAACAGTGACTGTTTAGTGCAATCTAATGCACTACAATTTCTCTGGAACACAATTTAAATTTCAAATCATGTTTAATGCTTTTGTACACGTCACAAGTCTCTTGTATCAAAGTTTATCATATGGAATCGATATATAATCAACCAGCATTTGGAGAAAAACAAAAACAGAAATGAAAACAAATGGGAGCCGGCCATTTGGAAACCTGTCCAAAAGTGCCTGCTCAGCCATTGTGCTTCATTCCGTCTTACCTGGACTTTCCCTCCCATCTTCTAATGTAGCAGTCCCTGATTGCGTCAGACACGAGAAAACCTGAGGATAAACGGCTTTCTGCAGTTGCACTGTGTTACCTTGGCTGAAACACTTCCTCTCCATTGTTAGGATTAATGGGGGATGGTGAGACGTGGTAAGACATACTGTGCATTTATGGCTGGCCTCTTCTTGTCAACGTGATCTGCTTACTGGCTTCTTTCTGAGCTGTCATTGGTGCTTTATTAACATTCATGACCATGTGTCCTTATTTTACTTATTACGTGTGTGTGTGTGTGTGTGTGTGTGTGTGTGTGTGTGTGTGTGTGTACAAGGTGCACGTGTGGTTAGAAAACCACTATTGGAGTTGATTGTCTCCCTTCACTGTGGGTTTTGGGGACAAAGCTCAGGTCTGTTGAGCTTTCACACCACATAATTTTATTCTATCTCCCTGCCCAGATTGTATCCTTCTGTATGACATAATGTCCATGTCAGAAAGGAGCATACCCTGTTGGTCTGATCTGATTTGATTTCTGTGCCACAAATATTATACAATTGTAAAGGATTAGTCAAGTTGAGGTGGATAAAAACCAATGGGATTTTAGGATATTGGTTTCAGAAACAAGCCAAGATGTCTAACCGTCTTCCATTGAACCAGTCTCAATGGTAAAGGATTACTTCTCTGTGGGATTTCAAGTCTTAGAAGGAGAAGAGGCAAAGTATCCTGTGTAACAACAATGTATCATTGAATTTTACTTTCTAAAATGTTCGTTTTGTTTTGCTTAAAAGATGACATTAAACCAAAATTCATAAAGCAAAATGGATGTTAATTTTAACATGTCTATAAAGATTCCAGAGTACAATTATTAAATCGACCAGTACATACTTATTAATGCAAAGGGAAGACTGGAAGAGCTCTTGCTTATCCTATAACGTTTATGACTCCACAGTAGACTCATTGTATTTATTTATTTAGCTTTTACCTTCCAAAAATATTTACACTTATTGGGTAGGTAAAGTAAATATTTTTTTATCGATTTATTTATTTTATCCTTCCTCCATTCCAGACTTTAGACTCGTAATAATGGACCAAATGGTGATGAACCTCATAGGTGTTAAAGAAGAAGCAGGGAAACGTTAATATAACTGGAATCATTCCTTGGTGGAGAGGGGACAGCTGGACAAGCACGGAACTTGCTCCGACCTGATGATTGTCACATGGGTGTGAATCCTGACTGTTCCAGTAGCTGACAATACAGCTGTAGATTTGTTAAGATGCTGAGAGCAAACCTGCTTTGTATCTTGTAACAAAACCCTACTCAAGGGACTGAGACTCAGCTCTACCTACCTTCTACTATAAGCATCTGACTGAGCAGTGTCCAGTTTTGTTTTTCCCCATCTCTTCAACCTTGGGAGTGATGGTTCTGTAAACTCTTGCCTGTATGAAACCTTGTTATTCAATTGCTTGTTCAGTTATCTAAACCTCAATGAACAATTCTCTATGTACTAAAGTCTTCCTGTGAAAATATACACTTTGCAAAATTCTTAATGTTAATCTCATGTGTATTCTTCTAAAAGCCTACCTGGATTATCTATGAGTCAAAGTTGATTCAAATAGGGAGGGGTTATATCTGTTAAATTACCCTAAGTTGTCGTGAAACTATTGGTGATGCCACTGAATTATAGACAAATAATAAAATTTTCTAAATTTGGGAGAAATTAAATTCTTGACACTATTATATTACCTTCTTCCTTGACAGAGAATACATCTATTTTGCCTTGAAATTTTATAGTTTTCCATATATAGTATACTTTCTGTTAGTGATATACATGTCAAGTGATAGAGTACATACATGATGTTGCTTTTTAAATTTCAAATTCCAGTTTCCTTCATTCTTTGTATTTGTAAAAGAGTATTGACTCTTTTATTCATGCTAATCTTATATCCTATAACCTTGCTACTATATAATAATACATATTAGTCCCACATTTTGAATGATTTCGAATTTTCACAGACATGGTTATGTCATCTGTGATAGAAGTTATTTTTATCTATTTCTTCTCTCCCAGTCTGTATAACTTTTATTCCTTTTCGTATCTTATTGCATTAGCTAAGACTTCTAATATGATATAGAAAAACACAAGTAAGAAAATCCATCTTTGTTTTATTCCTCTAGTGTGGGAGCATCAAATTTGTCATCATTGGTTTTATTTTAGGTGGAGTTTTTTGTGTATATTCTTTACTCCATTAAGAAAAACCTCCTTGGCTTACTCTTCTGAAGGGTAATGGAGGATGAGTGGGTCTGGGGGAGAGCGGAGGTGGGAGGTGTGGGAGAAGTGGAGGCAAGGAAATTGAGGTCAGGTTGTAATGTATAAGAGAAGAATGCAATTTAAAATAGAACACAAAAAGGATGGTCTTCTCTATCCCAGGTTATTAATAAGATCATGACAGACTCAGGCATTGCAAATGCTTTCTGCATTTATGGAGATAAACGTGTGGCATTTCCTTTGTAGATAGTTAAGCTTATGGGTTACAGAACTGATTCTCAAATGCTAAATGAGCCACCTATATGTATATGTGTGTGTGTGTATTGTACATCATACTTGATAGTGATATATAAATTAATTTATGTATTGTTTAATTTAATTCTGTATGGTTTCACACCTATTTTTATACAATGCTTGGATTATAACTAATATATTTCTTATTTTTGATATTGGAGTAACACTAGTGTCAGAGAACACATTAAGTATTTTATCCTAAGTTTTCATCCTGGCAAGAGATTGCATAGAATTGAAGTATATTTACTCTGAAATTTGGTAAAATTCATCAGTTATAGCATCTGGGTCTTCTGATGTTTTTGCTTTAAGATATTATCTGTTATTGATTGTTGATCTTTACTAGGTATAAGGCCATTCATATTTCTATGTTTAAGTTTTGTAGATGATGTTTTATAAGGAATTGGCTTGTTTTTTTTCTCTTTTTTTCTGTTTTGTTTTTTGGGTTTTTTTTTGGTTGTTTATGAAACAGAGTCAAGATTAGCAATTCAAGCAAAAAAGGGATAGATAATGTCTGTGCTATTAGAATAAAAGAAAAACGTTTTGAATAACCTTTTTTAGACAATATGTGGGTGAGTTGATTAGGATAATGTTGAAATTTTAAGTTTGATAAACAAGCTTATAATACATTTTTGGTGATATCATTCTGAATATTCTCATTTAAAAAAGTTGGATAGGCTTAATTTTTAGCAAAATAGATACCAAACGTATACATGTTTAGGTTTATGGTCTATTTAAATTGGATGGTTAGTGCTACTGAAGGATTGTACTAACATCAAACTTTTCTGGGTAGACAACTACTTGCACTGTTCTTAGATAATTGGCTATTTCACATGATGTGTAGTAGTCTGTGCCTTCCTTAAGTCATCTGTTTTGAAACTCAGGCAAATCTCTAAGTTACTTAATAAAATAGTGAATTTTAATTATATATACATATATACACATATACATACGTATGTGTGTGTACATGTGTGTAAAGCTACAAATTACTCAACATGAAAGTTTAATTCATATGGAAAATTTCCAGTCACACTGTTAGTGCCTCAGTCCACACACACTTTGACAATCTGCCTCAAGATGAAGTATGTTAAGACTCACAAACAGGCCGATGACTGTATGTGCCTATTTTGCTCTTAGGGATAGTGGTTTAGGGCATGAATCTCAAAGGTATACATGACAGAAATTACACATAGGCTCAGAAAACTAATATTTCTCTAGAGAAAAAAGTGAACACTTGTACTCTATGAGGAAGTTAATAGTCTATACTTTAGAGCAGTGGTTCTCAACCTGTGGGTCACAAGCCCTCTGGGGGTCAAAAGACCCTTTCACAGCAGTCACCTAAGATGATTGGAGAACACAGATATTTACATTTATAATTTATAACTAGCAAAATTACAATTATGAAGTGGCATCAAAAATAATTTTTTATTATTTTTACAATATCTTAACCTTTATTATTTTTTTCAAAATTCAGTCAGTTTCTCAATTTTGTGTTTCCAGCAGTATATCTTTACAAATTTTAAAGCACATTCATTTTGCCATGTTACTGCAGCCTGGTGAAATCATGAATCTCAAGTGGGCATGGTCACGTTCCTTCAGAGCCACTGCTCTGTCAAAAAGTGGCATAGGCGAGTGGAACGCAAGCTCTCTGCCTGGTCTGCACAGGGCTGATGTCTCTTGGTTATTTGTGTTCTGCACTTGGATAAGGCTCTTGATTCCTCTGACATCTTAGCTTCCATATTTCTATGTCTGTATTGAGGATAGGCAACATTATTTAGGTGTGATAACTGATCACATGGCCCCTGTAAGGGACTTTTCTTCAAAAGGGGGGAGGATAGAATGTGAGTCTATTGTAAGTCTTAGGAACCAGTAAGTAATAGATGGCTTTTCAGAGACACATATAACAGGTCAGAAAGTGGTCACTAGTTGCTGGTAGCACCTGGTCACCAGCTCACGTGGCTGAGAGCTTGTGTGGGAAGAAACCCTGATCCTACAACTACAGTAAACTTTGCTCTGCTAACAATTTGAAAATCCTTCAGAGTGGATTCTTCTTTAGTGCCTTCCCTATTCCTACTGATCACCTGCTTCTGGCCTTGGGGAATCTTATGGTGATTTCCATGTCCTCCAAGTTCACTGGTTGAAAATGAACCTCCAAGGCAACAATACTGAGAGGTGTAACTCCTATATGCTAATGTCTTAAAGACTTGTTAGGAGACTGGGTTAGAATTGTGGAAATAGATTTCGTGATGGCTATTCCTGGTATCAGTTTGACTATATCTGGAATGAACTACAACCCAGAAATGGAGGGCACACCTGTGACCCAGATCTTGAGGCTAGAAGACACAGGCTTCTGATCTTGACTTGGGATGACATACACTTTTGATCGGGATCATGAGGCATGGTAGCCATGAAAGGCTTAGGCCCAGACAAGGTGGTACACACCTTTAATTTAGGAGTCAGAGGCAAGCAGATCTCTGAGTTCAAGGCCAGCCTGGGACAGAAAATTCTGAGTAAAGATAAGTTTAGGTCAAGGCATGGTTACACATACCTTTAATCTGGACCATACCTTCTGCTGGAGGCCTACATGAAGACAAATTGTAAAAGGAAGGGTTCTTTCTTTGCTTGCTTGCACTTATCTGCCAGCATATCTGCTGGAGCCTACTTCTTCAGGATTCCAGCTTCTACAGAAGACCAGCTGAAACACCTAGCCTCACGGGACAGAGCAATTACCAGACTCTTGGACTTCCCATTCACAGATACCTATTGTTGGTAGTTGGTAGTTGGACTGCAGATTCTAAGTCATTCCAAAAATACCTTACTAAATAGGTTCTGTGACTCCGGAGAACCCTGAGTAATACAGAACGCAATCAAAGGATAATCTCTCTCTCCCTTTTTCCCTTTATACCACTCCTTTCTTACCTTTCCACCTCCTCCTATGGGATGACGCAGCCAGATGTGGGGTCCTGATGGTTGGGGTCACTACTACATGAGAACCACCACTTTATAGGCAATGACTTCTCATCACAGAACTTTATGGTAGGTGAGTGTTGAACAAGCACCTTGGCTAGTAGTGCACCCAGGAGTGGGAACAATCACAATAATCAGTGCTGGAGCTCAGGAACTACAGAGGACTTAGAAGAAACGCTGATAGAAATCAATAGAAACAGGTTGGTTTTCATCACAGTAATTTACAGGCAGCTCTAAACACAGCAGGAAAGTTACTACTCACAACACTTTTTATTTAAATTCTAATACTTATAAATTGGTGAATTTTAATTATATATACACAATTTCATATATGTATGAAAGCCACAAATTAGCAAATTTTTTTCTTACCCAACATGGACATTTATTTCACTTAAAAGTTAAGTTGGAAAATTACAGTTACATAGTTAGTTCTTCAGTCCACACACACTCAGACCAATCTGCCTCAAAATGAAGTGCGTTAAAACTCAATGCTATATTTTTTTCCATTATTTCTCCATAGCTCTATTTTTCCATGCCTGTTTACATTTCTAGTCCTATGCACTACGTACTTCAGGGCCTTAGACCATAGACTAAAAGGAAAATAAAGGTACAGAGGCCACAAGATGCTTGGATCGTGTACTGGCTGGTTTTGTGTGTCAACTTGACACAAGCTGGAGTTATTACAGAGAAAGGAGTCTCCCTTGAGGAAATGCCTCCATGAGATCCAGTGATCAAGGGGTGGAGGGCTCCTTGTGGGTGGTGCCATCGCTGGGCTGGTAGTCTTGGGCTCTATAAGAAAGCAGGCTGAGCAAGCCAGGGAAAGCAATTCAGCAAACAGTTTCCATGGCCTCTGCATCAGTTCCTGCTTCCTGACCTGCTTGAGTTCCTTTGGTGATGAACAGCAGTGTGGAAGTGTAAGCTCAATAAACCCTTTCCTCCCCAACTTGCTTCTTGGTCGTGATATTTGTGTAGGAATAGAAACCCTGACTAATTCAGATAGTAAGGAAAAATTAATTTGAGTGGGACTTTTTAAAATTTAAATGTTATTATTTAAACTAAATCAAACTCTTTCTAAATCACTGTTTTAAAACTGGAAAAATAAAATATACCCATATCAGTGGTATAAATTGCTAGCCACTTAAGTTATAGTTTCTGTAAATACTGCATTCCCATTAAATATATCTATTAGTTATGAGATCATCATCTCCATGATACATCAGAGTCTCTGTGTGGTGTGTGACTTTTTTAAAACATGTTCTCTCTGTCCATGACATTTTCTATCAATTTTTATTATTTGTTTCATTTTAAGTTTTATTATTCATTTCATTTCAGGATCATTGTTTTAAAAACATTTCCTTATGGTGGTTCCCAGGTATACCACTCCGGGTCATGTACCCAAAGAATGCCCCATCCTACCACAGGGCACCTGCTCAACTATGTTCATAGCAGCTCTATTCTTAATAGTCAGAAACTGGAAACAACTTAGATATCCCTCACTCAAAGAGGGGATAAAGAAAATATGGTACATTTACACAATGGAGTATTTCTCAGCTGTTAAAAAATTTGACATTATGAAATCTGCAGGCAGATTGATGGAACTAGACAAAACCATCCTGAGTGAGATAGTCCAGACCCAGAAAGACAAACATGGGATGTATTCACTTTAAAGTGGGTATCAGCCATGAGGTACAGGGTAACAGACCCAGAGAGGCTAGCCCACAAGGAAGGCTGAAGTGGGGAAGCTTGAATCTCACTGGGAAGGAAAATAGACTAGGTAATGCAGGTGGACTGGAGGCAAGTGGGGATAAGGACAGCAGCGATCAGGTGGGGTGGGGAGAAAAAAAGAAAAACAGTCTTTTCACTTTGTAATTGTGTGTGTGCGTATGCACGTGCATATGTGCACACAAGTAGAAGTGGCCTCTGAAGTCAGAAAAGGGCACTAGGTCCTCTGCAGTTGGAGTTACAGGTGTTGTGAATTATCCAAAGTGGGTGCTAAGTACTGAATGCGAGTCCTCTACTGGAGCAGCATGTGTTCTTACCTGCTGAGCCATATCTTGCCCTCTTTAGGGTCTTTCCTTTAAGTAATGTCAGCCATAGGAAGTGGGTATTAAAATGACCTCAACTTATTGTATATTTAGATTGGCCTGCAAGTAAAGTATATCTATTGACAAAATGAGTGGTCTGTTTTAATCATGACTGAGATGTGCTTCTGGGGAAGGTACAGAGTCAGGTTGCAAACACATACTAAACTGTGGGTGGCAATGCTTCCTAAGGACAGAACCCCTGTACCTGGAAAACCAGATGGTGATTATTCATTAACCATTCGAGAACACATGTTGGCTAGGGGTCACTAATGAAGCCACACACTTATGGTCACTTGATTTTCAACAAAGGAGATAAAACCATCCAGTGGAAAAAAGACAGCATTTTCAACAAATGGTGCTGGTTCAACTGGCGGTCTACATGTAGAAGAATGAGAATTGATCCATTCCTATCTCCCTGTACAAAGCTCACGTCCAAGTGGATCAAGGACCTCCACATAAAACCAGATACACTGAATCTAATAGAAGAGAAAGTGGGGGAAAGTCTCAAACACCTGGGTACAGGGGAGAAGTTCCTGAACAGAACACCAATGGCTTATGCTCTAAGATCAACAATAGACAAATAGGACCTCATGAAATTACAAAGCTTTTGTAAGGCAAAGGACACTGTCACTAGGACAAAACGGCAACCAACAGATTGGGAAAAGATCTTTACCAATCCTACATCTGATAGAGGGCTAATATCTAATATATACAAAGAACTCAAGAAGTTAGACTCCAGAAAACCAAATAACCCTATCAAAAAATGGGGAACAGAGCTAAACAGAGAATTCTCAACTGAGGAAATTCGCAGGGCTGAGAAGCACCTAAAGAAATGCTCAACATCCTTAGTCATCAGGGAAATACAAATAAAAACAAGTCTGAGATTCCACCTCACACCAGTCAGAATGGCTAAGATCAAAAACTCAGGTGACAGCAGATGCTGGTGAGGATGTGGAGAAAGAGGAACACTTCTCCATTGCTGGTGGGATTGCAAGCTGGTACAACCACTCTGGAAATCAGTGTGGCATACCCTCAGAAAAATGGACATAAT
>CM052704.1:116140720-116168220 GCA_028551405.1 Uromys caudimaculatus
TACCCAGAAGATGCTCCAACATGTAATAAAGACACATGCTCCATTATGTTCATAGCAGCCATATTTATAATAGCCAGAAGCTGGAAACAACCCAGATGTCCCTCATCAGAGGAATGGATACAGAAAATGTGGTACATTTACACAGTGGAGTACTACTCATCTATTAAAAGCAATGACTTTATGAAATTTGCAGGCAAATGGATAGAACTTGAAAATATCATCCTGAGTAAGGTAACTCAGTCACAAAAGAATGAACATGGTATGTACTCACTCATAAGTGGATATTAGCCCAAAAGTTTGGAATACCCAAGTTTCACTTCACAGTAACCACTGGACTGAGAGAGAGGTCCCAGATGAGGAGTTGGAGAAGGGACTGAAGGAGCTGAGGGAATTTTCAGCCCCATGAAGAGAGCAACAGTGTCCACTGGCCTGATGCCCCCCCCAGTCCTCCTGGAGGCCTAACCACCAACCAAAGAATACACATGGAGGGACCCATGGTTCGGACCACATATGTGGCAGAGGAGGGCCTTGTTGGCCATCAAGGGGAGGAGAGGCCCTTGGGCCTGAGGGTGTTAGAAGCCCCAGTAAAGGGGAATGTCGAGGTGGGAATACAGGAGTGGGTGGGCAAGTGGGTGGGAGGTGGAATACCCTCATAGAGGCGGGAGAGGGGGAGGATAGAGGGGGTTCCCAAAGAGGAGACCTAGAAAGGGGGAAACATTGGAAATGTAAATAAAGTATCAAAAAAAAAAGAAAGAAAGAAAGAAAGAAAGAAAGAAAGAAAGAAAGAAAGAAAATGGAAGAGATTACAGCCACCCCCCCCCCAAAAAAAAAGAAAAAGGAAAAAAAAAAAAAAAAAAAGAACTTCTTTGTCCCTTTCACTTTAAAAGGCTGAGGGCAGAAACCAAGGAACACTCTAGAATAACACAAGTCTGTGTTAGATCTTCATTTTTGTCTCTTTCCAGTTCTGTGGAGCTGAAGATCAGTTTCCTTACCTAGCAACGTGTAAACAAAACAGTACTTGACACAGCTGTTGTGAGAATCCAGTTACATAGGTAAAGATCATAGACACTGCTCAGTTCATATGTTGTGCCTGATAAATGTGTTTCCTTTCCCTCTCTGCCTTTTGTTACTGAGTTTGTTCCTTAGTTCTTTTCACCCCTTTTCATTAGATGGGTGGTGTCCTTGTATTTGACGCTGACGTTTTAGCACCAAGGGTCCTATAAAATGTTGGCTAATGAATTGTGATCTTTGACATTGGATTCTTGATGGCACTGCTAAAGTTTGCACAAATTATTTAGTGACTGATTTGAGATAAAAATAAATGAGTAGCATTCTTTTTTACTTGATTAAAAATGTATGTATCTTTCAAGTACAAATGGGATTTCTTATCTTCAAGATTAGAAGCCTGCAGAAAGCCCAGAGAGGATGCATTGCCGGTGTAGGTAGGGAGTGGGATTAAACCGAAGTTGGTCCATTGTAACAGTTTTATATTGCCCTCGTCCCAGGGAAGATCTGTACTGGTGGCCTTGAAGTAAAGTGCTCTGCATCCCATTAGCAGCCAGTGAGTCATTCATCCCCCAACAGATCCAAATACCATTTTACAGAATACCCTATGGCATGCTTTTCAAAATATATGAACGCTATAAAATATATATCATTTCTTTTAGCATATGAACTGACTCTGTCCCCTTTTCTGTTTGGGACAGTCATTCTTCCTTGGGTTTTTGGCTCCAAGGTTATCATCAGATGTACTCGGGTTCACTGAACTTTTCCGTTCTAAGTCCCCATGGTATTTTCAGGAGTTTTATAACTTGGTTGTAAAAATTCACTCTAAACTAAAACTTGGCAAACAATATATTAATCTGGGAAGTTAATTTCTTTTATAAAGTCCAGAATCTGTTTAGCCCCTCTTTGAGTTCCCAGAGACCTTGGAAAAATAAAGAGAGCAATTAATTGTGTGTGTGTGTGTGTGTGTGTGTGTGTGTGCATGCGCGTGCGCACGTACCTGAAAAAATGCAATTGAATTTCTTCAAAATCCCTTCAACCCTATTTTTACAGGTGAATAGCTTATTTTTTTGGACTGAGTTCTGATATATTTTGAAATAGTTTTTTTTTTTTTTGGCACAGTGAAATAGAGTAATTAAAAAAAGGAACTAGGCTGAGCTTACGTCACTAGAATAACAAAGTGTTTTATAGAGTGGAGACTGTCTGAATTTACAGAAAAGACTAAGATCCTATCATTGAATATCCACTGACTTACAAATAAATCAGGAAGAGGTAGCACTCCAACCCTGTGACATGCCTCAGTCTAAATACTGTTAAACTTGTATTTGGAGTTGACTCGTTAGACTTTGAGAGTGATTGTTTCATGAAGCAGTGCCCACAAATGAAAATTAGATACGGATGTCCTTTCAGTATCAGAGAATGCCATTTCCACCCGGCCTCCCACCAGGACCAGGCTTCAGGAAGGAATTTTTCCAATAAGTTGGTAGACCAGATGTAACCTACTCTAACCCTATTTTCAGCATAGAGACAGGCCCAAGAAAAAAGGTCAGCAAAGATGAAGGAGTAATCAAAGTGACATTTAAAATGGGGCTTACAGCTTTACAACACTTTCAAGTATATTTTACTATGGGAAGGCAGAGGAGAATTAACTCACGGTATTTGGAGTTGGAGAGACTGGGTGGTTTCTGGTTATGTGGCCTTGGTGATCACGTTTAATCTTTGCAAGTTTAGTTTGCTTATTTCTCCAATAAGAGACAATAATGTTACATATGTCTTTGAGTTCTAATACAGCTCAGAATAACATATGTATTATGGAGATCACAGAGGAGCTATCAAGCAGTAATTAATATTTAGTTTTGTTCTTAATTCTACTGAATATTCTGGTTAGGTTTTAAAAACAGATTTTGATATCATTAATATCACCATTTTACAGATTAAATAAATAGGTTCACATGGGTCTTTGATTTGTAGGATATCACAAAGAACTTGTTCTCAAACTAAAGTTTCCTAACAAATTATGTTTCTCTTCAAGGTAAACATAGTGATTATTTGAGATTGACTTTCTTTTTCTTTTTTTAACTCAAAAAGTTGGAAAGTAGGTATTTCATAAAGAATATAAAACTTTTCAATATTGAAAAACTTAGTTAGAAAATTTAATTCACAGGCATCAAAATTGTTCAATACATAGTCTTTGGGGAATCTATGAAGTTTTTTATTGAAGTATATTAACTACGTGGCAAAATTGTATGTAATGGCTTTGATGGATCTGTTATTGTCTTAAGAGCACCAGAGTTTTCCCCCTGGACTGGAATAGCTTAGAATGAAATAGCCATAATACTTTAATAGCTCATTGATTTCTAAATCCATATGGTTTTCTCGGTATCATAGGGTTTGTTCCTGCACGATTATGATAGCTAACATATATGCATATTCACTAATAGTCATATATGTATATATTCATACAAGTGCAAAGACATAGCTGAGTAGGTATTGTTTTAGGAAGAAGAGTCAAGGTACATTTTGCTTTCCATAAGAAGTTGATTTGAACTCATTTGAAGTAAAGCAGAAACTTTGCTAGACACCAGAGAAATGGTAGATGATGTGGAGATGGGTTCTGGTGAACTTAGATTTGTACCATAGGAGGTTGTCAACTTCACACAGTTCTAGGCATTCCGGGGAAGAAGAAGTCTCACTGGTGGAATTACTTCTATCAGAATGGCTGTGGGTATCTCTGTAAAGTATTTTTAAAGTTGCTAATTGATATAGAATGGCCCATCCCACTGTGCTCAATACGATGCCTGGGTAGCTGAGCATGGTCCATAAGTGTCGTTCCTCCATGGTTTCTGCTTTGAGTTACTGCCTTGGCTTCCTTCAATGACAGACTGTAACTTTGAGCCACATAGACGCTTTTCCCCCTCAATTTAGTTCTGGTTAGTGTTTTACCACAGCAACAGAGAAGCAAACTAGGACCAACCCCCTTCAAGAGTGAGTAGTCATTCTCTTAGCTACTGGGACACTTGTGGGTGCTCCTCTCTGCGATGGCTAACCACTGAAATGAGCTGCATGCTTTCTGGGTCTCTTACCAGTAGTTAGTGTGTAGGGTCCAGAGAATGTGGGCTCTGACAGGATTCACCCTTTACCTATTTGTAATAACTCTAAGGCAGCATCCCAGCTTCAGACCTACAATACCATTGCCTGGGGCCTCTCTTCTAAGACAATTGCAATGCAGCTTGTTGGTCAGTTCCAGTTCTGTCACCTTCTCAACACTGTGACTATGCCAAGTGTTCTGAATAAACTTCTTACCTGTGTGCAGTCTAAACCCATGTGTGTGAATTGCAACCTACAGTTGTGTTGGGTACAAAAGAGTTAAGTAGGGTCCTCATATTTGGAAGAAGCATTTAAAAGTTAGAAGAGAAATTAGGACATATGGTCATAGAAAAGAGAGGCAGAAAAATTAAATTTAAAATAATGTTAAGGCAGAGAAAAGAAAAACAGATAAATAAAAGCCAGGTGAGCTCAGCAGAGGCTTAGCCTGTGTTTCCATAGTATGCTGTTATGTGATGGTACTAGCTGAGGGAGATTCTGAGTTAGTTCATATGATAGTCAATATATTTCTTCATGGCAGCTTGATACTGGAGGTTATGGATGATCGTAGATCTTAGAGATTACATGACCTTAGCAAGATGCTTGTGGGCAATATGGCCATTGTTTGAGGTATGACAATCATTGAAATGGTCACAGTAGAATGGGGCTGGAGAGACAGCTTCATGATTAAGAGCACTGACTAATCATCCAGATTTCTAGGTTCAGTTCCCACCACTTACATAGTGGTTCACAACCATCTATAATGGGATCCAATGTCACCCCCCACACTTTTTTTCTGCACAGATGTACATGCAGACAAAACATCTATATGCATAAACAAAGAAAAAAAATCTTCATAAAGTGTCTTCAGAGCCAGGCATGGTGGTGCATGCCTTTAATCACAGGAGAAGGAAGGCAGAGATAAGCAGATCTCTGTGCGTTCAAGGCCAAACTGGTCTACAATGTTGAGTTTCCTGACAGCCAGAACTATACAGCGAGATCCTGTCTTAAACAAAAACAAAAACAAAACAACAACAACAACAACAAAAAGCAAAGTGTCCTGAGGAGCTGCCAGGGCTTCAAAATGCTTCTACTGTTGAAAAGCATGGAGTAAGTTTGAGGACTAGTTTGTCTCACCAAGTTAAGAGAAATAAGAAAGGACTGAAGAGAGCAAGGAGCCAGCCTCAGAATGAGTGAAGTCATGAGGGACTGAAGGAGCAGCTGAGGGTTCCTGAACAGGTCCAGGGTGCATATCAAATCCTGGAGTAAGCTCAGGTGTGGTGTGTTCTGAATTCAGGGAAGCTAACTGTATCCAGAGTAGCAAAAGCTGCATTGATATTAATTATAATTCACACCCTCTGCATCATCTCTGTCTAAACCAAAACATTCAGGATCCACATCAGTTTCTCTATTGATATTTCAATATAAATGCTCAAATGTTGACATCCATGCTAAATGTATAGAACACTGACTTTTCTGTCCAAATTCTATCCTTAATTCTGACTGTAGCATATGTCACTGTCATTTTATATTTAACCTGCTTTTCCTTACTGAGTTTGTAGAAGGGAATATAGACACACTTGTGAAAAAGGAATGATTGAGCAACTTCCAATTCTAACTGAAGAAGGAGTTAGAAAGCGGTGAAGAAAGTGTGGATGGTACTGAGTTGACTCTAGAGTATCCCAAGCTTTGTCCCTCTGGCTCAAGGTCCCACAACAATGACTCCCTGACATCCCAGCCTCTAGACTGATATAGAACTCATTCTTTTCCTCCTGGATTAAGCCCCCAAGCCTTTTGAAATGAGGTAGAGGAAGAATTTGACTCTCCCAGCCATTCTTAAGCCTTGTGTTTTATTAAGTTAAATGAATTCACTTTACTTTGTTATATTTGATCATAAAACACATTGGGTTTCATTGGCTCTCACCAAAATCACAACTGCCTACAGAATCTCTGTAAGTGATACTGTGTTGAACTCAGTGGAATCAAAGACTATGCAAGGACTGGATTACCTGGCAATTACTTCTTCAGCTTTCTCCCTGGGAGAGAGTCACCATTCATCAGTGTTTCTCAATTGATTAATCGGAAGGAAGGTACTGATGGCAAGGAGACTCCTTCGTCTGTCACTCTGACAGAATAAGTGTTGAGCCAAGAGTTCCCAGTAGGCTAAACTTGAAAATTGCTCAAGGTCATCTTTTATTTATTCATCTATTCACTAAATACACATCACATATGGCGTCTTTAATGACAATAGGTTTTTTCGTTTGCATCTTTCCTCCTCCTCTATTTTTATTTTATCAGGCACTCACAGTTTGTGTTTCCTTTTCCTCTTTTGCATTTGAAACTTATTCTAAGTTGTTTTTTGGTTTTTTTTGTTTTGTTTTGTTTTGTTTTACCATATTAACTTTTTTAGTAACTAAGATGGTAACCTTTGCTTGGCAACCTTGCACTCAAACTCATAGATCCAAATCTTAAGTTAAAAGAATAAAGTGTGTCAGTCATCACATCAAGGAGAACTTAGAACATCTGAGTCTTACTAATTTCCCCAGAATCATATAGTATTATAATTTAATTGTTCTCCACAGTAGGCTGCTCTTGGGCACTCATATCCAAGGATTCAGGCCAACTGGAAGTGAATTTAGATGAAAGCCATCACAACAGACCAGGAAAGAATTCTCACTGAGTAGGGGATTTGTAAAGTGAATAATTCATGTTGATGTTGGTGAGATCAGACTTCATTGCTCAGCAGCAAAGGCTGGCTCTGGCCCTCTGCAAATTCTTATTATTAGCCTTAATTACTTATTTGTACAATGAGAACACTACTACTACTACTACTACTACTACTACTACTACTACTACTACTACTACTACCACCACCACTACATGTTTTTTTTTGGTTTGTGAAGGCTGTAGAATGTATCTGTATGCAAAGATCTTCTGGGACCATGTTAGTTCTCCAAAATTGTTAAATAAATATTTGTGTGGATGATTAGAACACGGAAGGTAGAGAAGGAAGTGAAAATAGTAGAAAAGGGAGTCAGATGAGGAAGACTGAATTTGAGTGGTTTTGGGGAGAGCTGTATGTTGCTAGAGCAAGGTTATTTGCTGTATGTTATGCGCCTAATTGTTGAGGCTCATTAGCATTGCTGAGTGATTCTTCTACTCTCAGTTGCTGACTGGTTCCTTTTAATGAGGTTACATTGACCAAGCATCATCCTGGTTGAAGGCTCTGTTCTTGTACGTGACTCTACCTTGTAATAATTTGCAGTTTAGACACTCCCTTTCTTTCCTAATTATTCTGGTGGCACTTAATCTAAGGAGAACTGAAATGGAGATTGGACCCTGTCATTCTTGCATTCAAGAAGTATTTACTGAAGGCCAGTATTAGCAGTAGACACCACATGGTGAAGTTTCATTCATTCAGGAACACGTAAGTCTACTTAGTGGAATTTAAATCCAAGGAGGTTCACATGATAGGGCGCTAAATTAGAAATTGAAAAGAAAATTATAATGGCATCCTACTCCAAGCCTAAAGTTTCAAAAGTCAAGTGGTGCTCTCTCACTCTGATGACAAGAACAGAGTAGTAACAGTCTTGCAGGAAGACAGCTCAGTGTTTTTTTTACACACATACATAACTTAGGGTATGAGACAAGAATATAAAATATGAAACAAATAACTGGTATTTATTCAAGAGAAATAAAAAAGTTAAGTTCGCCCAAGAATTACAGGAGTCTTTTTATAATCACTCAAAGTAGGAATGAGTCTCAGTTGGTGGATGAGTAAACAATCTAAGTCTATTCAAAGACTGGAATGGTGTTGATAATTATAAAGGAACTTATTATTGGCATAGGCAGTGCCACAGATGGAACACTAATGTTTTGTGTAGGATGGAAAGGGAAGCTGCTGTTCTTGTTTTCTATTGCTGCCTTGACCCCCGTCCCTCCACACCCCCCCCCCCCATTAATCCATGGAGTTCCTTGGCAGTCAGCAATATTGTCCTCTTTCTTAACTCATGGCTTTCATCTACTCAACTCATTGCTTTTGTTTACTTCATTATCAAAGAACTTAGCTCTTGGACCAAATATTCTCCTCTTCCTTGTGATTATTCTAGGTCACTTGAGTATCTGTAGCTGCCAAATACTCCTTGGTCACACAATTGACCATTCATCTTATTGACTGCTGGCACACCACACACACACACACACACACACACACACACGAATTTAAATCTATTACTCTGTTGATAGTAACTCAATTACATCTATTGAGCATTGTAAATACTGTTTCAACAACCATGAGCATACAAGTTCTCTCTTAAATAAGTAGATTTCATTGTCGTTGAATTTGTATACAATATTAAAATAATTTGATCATTTGATACTTGTGTTTTGTCCTTTTAGAGGAATCCTGATACATTTTTTTTCCTTACTAGATTATTTCACAATATATAAGACTTTCACTCTTTTCTAAACCCCCATCAACATTTTCATATGCTATATTAACATATAATACTTTTATTTTGCATTTTCCTAAGATTGGTGAAGTTAAAGTTGTTTCCCCCTGTACTTCTTGGTCATTACTTCTTTGGAAAGATGCTATAGTGAGAATAATGAGCCGGGCCGTGGTGGCACACACCTTTAATCCCAGCACTCGGAAGGCAGAGACAGGCAGATTTCTGAGTTTGAGGCCAGCCTGGTCTACAGAGTGAGTTCCAGGACAGCCAGGGCTATAGAGAAACCCTGTCTCCAAAAAAAAAAAAAAGAAAAAGAAAAAAGAAAAAAAGAGAGAGAATAATGAATGCCCTGCTTCAGCCTTATTTTCTAAAGTTGGTTCCCAGATGGAAAAGGTGTTCTATACCAGTGTAATATATAAGCCCCAATTAGCTTTTAGTTTTATTCTTCACAGTCAAAGAAGACACAAGCTGTGATTTTGATTTTTTTAAAAATTTTTTGAAACTTGTTTGTGCACTAGCATATGCAGTATATTAGATGAAATATTTTTTAAATTTTACTAGGTTCATATTGTTTATTGACTATTTGTTTTGATCTTCGATAAGAGAGATGCTGAAACCTTCAAATATTATTTTAGTGGTCTCTGTCTTTTTAGCTCTAATGATGCTTGCTTTATATAGTTAGATATTTTGTCTTTGTGCACACATTTAAAAATTTTTCTTTTCTTTTATCAAATTGATTACTTAATCATACATGGTGATCATCCTTGAATTTTGTTTTAAAATTTTGGCTTAAAGTCTATTTTGTCTAATATAAGTATTGACATTTTGCTTATGTTGGTTCTCATTGTACAATATAATTTTTCCACCACTTCACCTTTTGTTTATGTGTATATGTTTTGAGGAAATGAATTTTTTGAAGGCAGCATACTATTGGATTTTGACTATTTGTCTAATTTATTTATCTGGTCATTTTGGTTTTTTTGGAAGAATGTAAACTGTTACATTCAACTCATTGATGCTAGCATTTTGGTTTTCTGTATTTAATGTAGCTTATCAACTAGTTTCAACTTTCAAGTCTTTTCAAGGTAGTCTTCTTCCTTTTTCCCCTGAATGTAAGAGTTTATTAACTATTTTGTCTAGTGTAGAGCTAATAAATTTAGTTTTAGTTTATCTGAAAATATTTTATTCATATCTAAATTCTGGGTATATTTTGCTGATCAGGATGTCATTGGTTTCCAATCTCTCCTGGACTCTATAATTTTATCTAAGAAATGTGCAGTCAATCTAATGGGGGTATATTTGGCATTCGTCTCTTATTTCCTTTAGGAGTCACTTTTTGTCTGTGACTTTGGAATGCTTATCTATAGTATATCTTAAATGTAATTTTTTCTATTTAGATATCCTTGGAGCTATATGGATCTGGTTGTATATATTTTCCTTAATATGTGGGATGTTTCAATTATCATTTCATAATATTTGTCTGATTACAATGATCTTATTCTTATAGATTTCATAGACTATATTCTTCAAGTTCAGTATCTTCCCAACCTCTTATTTTTGCTTGATTTAGTCAATAGCTCATTTCTAATGTTTCAATTTTGGCTATTTTTAATGATCTTTTTTTTTCTAATTTAAATTTTTAATGACAATTTTATGATTTTTTAATATATGGATATTTTACCTGCATGTATATCTAGGCACCATTTGCATGCCTTGTCCTCAGAGGGCAAGAGAGGGCATTGTAACCCCTGGACCTGGAGTTAAAAGCTCACTTATATGTCCGCACACCCAGGCCTTCTTGCTGAACTATCATCAGCACTGCCATCTCTCTAGTCCTTTCATGGACTTGTCACTTATATCAGCAGTTATTTTTCTATTTCCTTCCTCTCTCCTTCCCTCCCTCTCTCCTTTCCTTTTCCTCCTTCCTCTCTCCCTCCTCCCTCCCTCCCTCCCTCCCTCCCTCCCTCCCTCCCTCCCTCCCTTCCTTCCTTCCTTCCTTCCTTCCTTCCTTCCTTCCTTCCTTCTTTCTTTCCTTCCTTTGCCAGCAAGCAAAGGTTTTATTTAAAAAGTGCAAGACCATGTTGGGCACCAGTTGATCTTAGAGTGACAACCGTACTACAGAGCAATGGCAGCAGTGACATCTTAAAGACTTGTGCAGCCAGGACTCCTGGTCAGACAAACTAGTTTTCTCTTAAGTCTGTCCTGACTGGTTTATTACTGCCTGTAGGTCATATAGTGGTCAGCAGCTGGAGGTTTTAGGGGTCTGTTGTAGCTGCTGCTGTATCTGGGCAAGTATACAGATGAGCATATGTGATGACAAGGACTCTCCCTTCCTAGAAACTGATGGCTTGACCCCAATTTCTCAATAGTTATTTTTCAAATTCATTCAATTACTTATCTGTATTGTCTATGCATTCTTGAATTTCCCTAGAATCATTCTTTTGAATTGTTTTTAATATATTTAATCAGCTTTCCATTTTTGTGGTCTGTAGCTACATAATTATTTTATTATTTGGTGGTATTACTTTGCCTGGCATTTTCATGGTTCTTGTGTGCCCAAATTGATGTTTGTGCATTTAGAGGACAAATTGTCTCTATGAATTAATATCTGTGGTATCTCAAGTCATGGATTTGCTAGCAGACTGGGGTATGGTATATATGGCTGTGGTTATGGAGGCTCTATTAGTTTCTCATAGGTCATGTAGAAGTGGGCTTGCTTTTGCAGTACAGGTGGTTTTGTTGCAGTGAGCATGTCTCTGAAAATAGAGCACTTATTTTTCAGAAGGGTTTGTGTTTAAATGGTATTAGGGGTAACAGTCAGAGTAAGGAAAGACACACTATGGATTGAGATCCTTAATGCAACAATGCAGTGCTGAATATCCCTTGGAAGCTTTCCAAATTTGCCTCAAGATCTTAAGGACTGCATAATATTTCCCAGAAACAAAGATTTCTGGTGATTTTGCCAGGAATGAGGGTCTTTGGGGTCACCTATCGACTCTCCCAGCTTCAGGTTGATCTTCAATTGGGAGAATAGGGCAGTTGGTGTAAAGTGCTTTTAAATATAGGATGTCCTGAATCATCATTCTGCATGAGCACTTCACTCCAGCGTTTTCTATCAAGACTTCTAGTTGAGCAGAAGTTATCTACCCTCTGTTTTTCTTTCTAACTTTGTGGGGGACAAATATGCCTGACATTTCCAGTCAGCCATCTTCTCCAAAAGCTGTCTTCTTATTTCCATTTATTAGTTCAAAGACCATGTCTTATACTAAGACCTGGTTATGATTACTTACAAGTGAGGGCCTGTGAGTGTGTGTGTGTGTGTGTGTGTGTGTGTGTGTATGTGTGTGTGTGTGTGTGTGTATGTGTGTGTGTGTGTGTGTGTGTGTGTGTGTGTGTGTGTAGGGTTGAGGGGCAAATAACTAGTGATACCTTCACCATTAATTAGAGACAAGTTTGGATTTGAGCAGTGTTTACACAATTTTTTTTCCAATGAACACAGGCATGAGTTAGAGATTTTTAAATGAATTGATGAAACATGGGTTCTAGTGCTCTGGGATTCATGTTAAACACAGTTAACGAGTAAAGGAGTGAGTCCCTAAAACGGTTGAAATCTTTAAAACGCCCTTCCTGAGGACTCCTAATCCTATATTGTATTCTTTCTTCAGGGACCACCATTGGCTTTTGACAAGGCTGCTTTGTCACAATGCTCAGAGCAACAATAAATTCCCTCAAGTGTGTGACTAAGAGCTGCCTGAAAGGCTTTATAGTCACCCGCCCCATCATTTTTCATAAGCTTCTGCATGGCGATTCCATTTGTTTCTTCATTATTTTGTACAGTTTCCCTTTAGTCGATGTCTGTCGACTCCTTCACATCTGGATCCAATTAGAGATCACTCTTTATGTGGATATAATTATCTGTCTCTACATGTGCTCAGCAGAGACACAGTTATTAATAAGAGTTGGAGTGGGGCTTTACATTTGCAGATTCCCTTTTTCTTTTATTAGGCATCCTCAATAACTTGAATTCCAGTCCTAATCCCTACTCTGACTTTTAGAAAGACATTCGGGAAACTGGGGCACAAGAAAGTTGAGCAATTTTTTTTTCTAATAAGTGAAGAGCAAACCAGGTACATATCCACTGACATTTCAGATAAGAAATAGTCTTTGTTTAACTTGTTCTTTGCCTTGATGGTGAACTGAGCCATCACTGCTGTTACTATCTTACCTCTATTTTTAAGGAGGCTGTAGAACTGTGTTTATTTGTTCCTGTAATGATTTAATAATTTTTGATTGCCCTGGCACTATTTCTTCTCCTCTTGTTAATGAAATAAAACAAAACTGTTTTGTTTTGGAGAGATTATTATTAGTAGTATTATTTCCTATTTGTTTTGCTGCCATGTCTCTCTTTATTCTCTTTTTTGCTAATAAACCACCAAACCCCAACTTGTTTGTTTGGTGAAGCCATCCCTGTATATTCTCTCTCTTCCTCTATATCTGTCTCTTTTCCATGGAATTCTCTGTGCCTACAATCAGGGATTAGTACTTAACACTTTGGTTGATATAATCCAAGCTCTTCTGATAAGGAAACATCTCAACTTAAGGGATTTCTACCCAAAGAATCAGAGCTTACTTCTTTCACTCAAGTTGGAGCAACATTGAAACGTACCAGAGCCTCTGCAACATGAGACATGGATGATGGCAGAGAACACAATCTACTCAAAGGGAGAGAGGGTAAGACCACAGAAACCAGGACCTACTACTCTCATCTCAACTCTTAGTGGAATCCAAACTTGACATTCCAACATCAATTTTGTTGTTGTTGTTATGTCAAACTATATGTTAAAAATTCTCCTCATATTTGAGAAAGTTAGACCTAGGTTATTGTTGGCTACAACTGAAAGGATCTTCATTGTCCATTTGTTATTTTTGTTGCATTCTTTTCTGAAGAACTTTGATACTAGAGAGTCAAAGGTAGAATTGTGAAGGACAGTGATGGTATAAGCAAGCAGGCACATAGATCCAGTGACAATAACCAGGAGCAAGTGACAATGCTAAGGAGTCTGACTGAGAACTCAAAACCCAAGGTTTCATTTGGTGCTATGACCCATTAAACTTCATTTTACTATAATTTCTTTTCAAGAATTACTTTGTGTGTGTGTGTGTGTGTGTGTGTGTGCGCGTGTGTGTGCATGCACATGCATGTGTGTGTGCGTATGTGTGCATGTGTGGTTTTGCGGGTGTTCTTGTATGTACACATTCATTTGCAAGTTCATAGAGGCAGGAAGAATTTGTTGAATCATTTGGTGGGAGTAGTACACAGTTGTGAGCCAACAGAGAAAGGTGCTGGTACCAAATTTCAATCCTCTACAAGAGTAGCAAGCATTATTGACCATTGACTGCTAAGCCATTAATCTCTTCAGTTCCTGTAATTACGGTTTTGAACAAATATGATTATATGAAACTTGAGAGAATGGTATGCTAGAACAGACATCTTGGTATGATGTAAAGCTCAAATTCAGTGGCGCCTCATTTGCCCCTCACCACTGACTTGCATCCTGCATCTCCCCAAGGCCATAACCCGTACTTTCTCAGTTAATTATATTTAGACATATGGCCTTTAAAGGTCTTGTTAGGTTAAAATGTGGCCATTGAGGTGGACTCTAATCCAATGTGGCTGGTCTCCTCATAAGAAAAGGAGATTTAGGACCACAGAGGGACACACTGCAGCAGAAAGACTCTGTGAGAACCGAGTGACAAACTGGCTAGACCATATCAGGAGACAAAAGATCTTTCAGACAACTTAACTTTGAACTCTTGGTTTCCATAAAGGTGAATAAATTATTTTATGCTGTTTAAGTCACGCAATCTGGGATATTCTGTTATAGTGTCTTTAGCAAACTAATTTGTTGTTTCCATAAGCATTGGACTTTAATTTCAAGAGTAAGCACAGCTTTGGGGTATTGTCAAGTATGTTCAAAGTTATATATTATATGAAAATATGTGGATTTGTTGGATAAAGGGAAAACCTACATATAAGATAAACTTTTTTTTTCATGAACTACATAGGCAGTTGAGTGATTAAACTTTTTGCACATTAAAGGGCTTTGTGTGTGTCACATTAGAAGTACATCAGAAATGTTAAGTGTACAGTACAAACACGGCTGTCCGGATGCCTCAAAAGTGGGGAGAGTCACTTTATACTGAAATAGTTAGAAAAATGTTGGCTACAGAGTTGAGAGCATCACAATTGTAAGATGTGTAAGCAAAGACATCCAGAAAAAGAAAACACCACAAAACAAGGAACACTTCCAAAGATATTTAGGCCATAAGATTAAGTCAGTTAGCAGAAAGAACCCAAGAGTACAGCAGAAAATAAACTTGCTTAGTTAGAAAGAAAGCACACTGTGGTGCCGGGGAACAGGCTTAGCAGGTTATGTGCCTGCTGTGCATGTAGAAAGAGCTGAGTTGAGACCTAGCATCTTTATTAAATGTTGAGTGTAATAGTTTGACTACCTCATTTTCAGTGTTGGGAGTTGGGGAGGGACAGACACAGGTAGATCCCAGGGGCCACCAAGTTCTGTGTGAGATCCTGTCTCAAACTGTAAGGTAGAAAGAAGTGAGTGAAATAGTGGACCACTGGCCTCCACAGGTGCATGCATCAGTGTTCTCACCTGAATTTACACATGCTTACATATAATACTTATTCAATAATGCTCACATAAAACACACACATACATTCACAGGGACATGGGCACACACAAACATAGCGGAAAGTTTGACTGTCAGGCATGTTAATTTAGTTTTTATTTTAAAGGTAAAAAGATGGCAAGCCCCTGATGATTTTTCTGTGGGAAGTTATTTGAGCAGAGCCTATTTGAGAGAACTTCTCTTTTGGAATCCCCGTAGAGTGTGCTAGAAGGATTCAAGACAAGGGCCTTAAGGCAGCAGGGGAGACAGTGTTAGTCATGGCCTTCCAAGGAGACTGAGGTCTGAAACTACATTGCATCTAAGTAAGGATGAAAGTTCTCTTTCCTTCTCACCTGGAAATATGTGCCCAAGTGTAACTTTTCATCTGATTTGCCTCAGGCTATGTCAGAAGCTGTGGCAGGTTAACCCTTTCTACGCATCATCTAGATTCTTTTAAAAGTGCTAACTGGATCCTTGTTCAGCTATCTTCTACAAGAGACTTGGCAAATTCTAATAATAATATACTTTCTTGAAATAAGATCTTTATACATTTCTTCTGTTCCTAATTCCCCCTGGTGCCTTTCATAAGATGCATGAAATCTCCTCGTTATTACTAAATGCCCTTGCAGATATAAAACTATTTATTGCTTTGTGGGAATTTTTCTTCCAACACCTGTTCCTTTTTAAAAAGGAAAGTCTCCAAAACTCTTGAATTCATGATTTCCTCATTCACTCATTTTTCCTCTGCCTGTTCTTTTCTTCCCTCTCTTCCTCTTTCCACCTCCTCTCTTTTGATAACAAGTATTCGGCCCACTGAATTTGTGTTCTCACAGGATCTACTGAGTAAAGCATGGGTTTGCTTTCTCTTTCCAGATGTGGTTTAATTGTTTAACATAAAGACATATGCTGAGATTTATGAAGAACTCCCTTCAGAACTCAGTATTATCATTATGTGCCAATTTAAAGCCATCAATGATCAACCAGAGATCATTTCTGCCCTTCAATTAAAACATACTGGATGGGCAGGATATGGTAAACCAGATGTAATAATTAAGAGAACAGTTTAACTGTTGGTATTGCACAGTGCTGTTTGCTACAGCACGGCCATTAAACAAAAAGTAAAGCCAAGAAGGGTTGTATGGCCTCATAAAAATTCCATTTGGCTTGGAAATACAGTACCATTTTACATTAATGTTAAACACTCCAAGAGATAATTACAGAGCCATGAGTCAACTGTGTCAAATAATTAAATACAGGAAATGGATCGATGAAAAAAAGTTCCCTTTACTCGGCTTCAACTCTTTCTAAATAAATTAAAGAAAAAAATCACCACCTGCATTAAGAAATTCTCTTTGGAAGCCCCATCTCTTGGGAACTGCAGGTGGCAGCAGGGAAAGATATTAGTATTAACATTCCACAGACACAGGAAACTCTTCCCCCTGGGAACTCCACGACAGAGCAATAGGACCAATTATCTAGGAAGAGTAATTGTATGGCAAATACATCAGGAGAGCTCAGAGGGTTGCCCAGCATTTGTTAAGTTACATGGGAGATAAATTATTACTTTCTACTGAGGTGATTATAGTAAAGTATTCAATGGAAATCTAATGAAAGATTTTCTGATTATAAAGCACAGACACACACACACACACACACACACACACACAGAGAGAGAGAGAGAGGGGGGGGAGAGAGAGAGATAGAGAGATTCATTTCTGTAGATGATTATTATCCTACTGCCAGACATTCCATGTTGAGCATTTCTCTGGAAACACTTTTATTACTTCACTTTGAAAATGTTCATCTCCCTCTCCTTTCTTTTAGCTTCTCTCTTCCTTTACTAAATGAAGATGTCTTATTTTAATGTAGTTTGTGAATAACAAACCAGTCTTTTAGGAGTGAATGAATGGCTATTGCAATACATATGTGGCATTTTCTTTAGAGGACAGAGGTATCACTCCTCTCTGGCAGCAGGTAGTTAATTCTATTAGAACCTATTTTCTTCAGGGTTTTTAAAGGTCCTTGAAATGAGAGTTTTCAGAATTCCCTGGTTTCCAATTAAGTTGTTGAGGGAGAAGCTAACCAGGGTTCTCCTAAGAGTTGGATGTTCCAGGCAAAACTAGCTGTTAACTTAATGAACCAATCAAAGGAATTTATAAAAAGATATCAGGCATGGGGGAACCAGAAAAGCAACTGAAAGGGAATTAATCAGTTATATGAAAATCAAGACAGTGAATTCGGTAAAAATCTACTGAACTTCTAAGAAGTGATAATTTCATTTGAATTAAATTTGACCTTAGTTTTTGAGGATTTGTAATAAAAAGTTATGTACTCATACTCCTGTTAGCTGTAGACCAGGAAGTTAAATCCCAAACCTTAGAGGTTAGAAAAGTCCTATTCATTCAACTAATATATAACTCGTACCTTGATATTTGCACTGTGCATAGGTTTTGATTTTTGTCTTTTAAAGAAGGAGCATTTTAATCTAGATTGTCAAATCAAGTACACTAATGAGCCATTTGCAGAGGCCAGAGCAGCTATTGTCACACAGGTAATGCGAGCTAGTGATAAACTATAAGCAGCATAAGGCCATTTTTTTTTTTTTTACAATACAAATCCATAGAAACCAACTGTATTATATTCCCTAAATGTGGCCTTTCCCAATGCTTTATGGCCATTTCCTATAGAGATTATGAAAGTGTACCATTGCCCCATAGCTATGGTCAATAACTATTAGGATTATATCATCAAAGAGGAAAGAAAAACAGTGTTGTGGTTTCCTTCTTCATATTGGTTAGGTTGCTTACGCCTTATCGTAGGGATATGGTAGTACTGCTATTCTCTCTTGATAATTCTTCCAGTCTGTATAGCCAGAATGTGGCAGAAGGCATGACATAACCAAGTCAATTACAATTCTTTTTAGGACTTCCCAAAACTAGTAGTTAAAAAATAGTCTTAGTACTTTCAGTAAATTTGCACCATGTCCGTCTTGAGGATTTATAACAAGAGCTAGCTAGAAAAAATGAAGCAGCTTGAAGCTGACTGAATGAGGAAAACCTCAAACATCCTCATGACAACAGACTCTCAGAACCACATTTCAATCCAGCTTTGTCTTTTGGGGATTTGAATGAATTGAACCATCTTGGCTAAGTTTTTGTCATGTGCATTTAAGGATGCCATAGAATCTCAAAACAAGAAGTATTAGTAATAATGTTTGATGCAACATTATCTGTTTACAGCTTTGAAAAATGGAAGTTGAGACTCTTTCTAAGGTTCTCAGCGAGAGGTTCACGCAGATGAATAGACAGGTTCATACTTCAGAGCATTCCTGAATTTTAACCTTCTCTGGCTTCTTAGATAGTTGGGTGATGTATATCTAAGGCAGAGCTAGCTCAGGAATTTATATTTCTAAAATGCTACTAAGAGCTAGTCAGTGTTACTGATAGCTGATAGAATGGGAACAATAATTCTTTTACAGTATAATAGCTTTTACAGTAGAGAAAGGGTTGGGTGAACAATTCACAAAGCTTTCCCAGATACTAACATGGTAATGATACTTACAGTCACATCAGGGGATTTTCCTGAATCAGCTTCCCACTATTGCATAAGTTAGTTATTGTAGGGACTTTGTAAATTTATAGTTCTTCAGTCCTCATTTCAGTCTGACACATTACTAGTCCATATTTCCATAATATTATATTATTATATCTCCATATTCCTATAACCATATTTCACAATATCATATACCAAATATTCAACATTTCCACACTACACCATAAGATATATTATAGTTCTCAACTAGCTAATACGTTAAGCACTTAATATCAATGTTGATTACAAGATTTTTCTTATTCTAATTTTGGATGATTTCTGTTAAAAAAATTTCCTCATAAGTAAAATTTATCACTATTTTAATAACCATCCACATAATGACCTCCTCATTAATGGGATAGGTGGTTAAATAGTTGAAAGCCTTCCTTTCTTTTGAGGCACCTTTGATTGTTTCTTTCTTTAATAGAACCATTGTTTCCCAAATTAGTTCTATCCTGGTGACTGTTATCTGAAGGTACTACAGCTTTTGATTTCTTTTCAAACTGCATGCCCTAGAATATTGCTCTGGATGGTACAATCTGCAAACAGAAAAACAAAGTAGCAATATCTCTCTTAGTGCTAGATATCAGACTTGGATTTATACAATCTAGGAAAACTTACTAGCTTTGGCAGCTAGTGACAGGGTTAATTTGTTTTGGGTTTAGACTTAACTACTGCTAATTGCTTACGTGGTGTTGGAATCTTTATTCTAGCTGGCCCTTTAAGAACATTTTTCTTAATGCAATTAGCCTTACCATGCTTGTCAGTAACTCTCTAATTATCATGTTATGTAACTAGAAATGACATGAAATATTGCGAGGTACTGGACATAGAAAGAATGACCGACCATATGGTTTATCAACCAAAATTTTACTCTTTTGAGAGTAAAAAAGGGAAAAAGGAAGACGTTCTTATTCTAAGGTAAATAAAAAAAAAAGTTGGCTGAACCGGGTCAGCTAGGGAGCCAAGCTGCCTAACTATAGAGGTATTAGACATGATATTGAAACATTTGTTAATTAACAATTTGTAAATAGCACACTGTGCTTCAAAACATGTACACAATGAATACATAGACTTACATGGTAACTAAAAATAATGAATGAAAACAATATTTATAACTGGTATTTATGCACACATCAGTCTAAAGCAGATGGAAATCCAACCTATGAGTTTGAAATATTTTGTTAACTATGGAGTTTTAAGCATTTGTCAATAGTGAGAATATATTTACTTAGCTGTAGTTTGTTTCAGTAGAATAGTTTTATCATTTGCCCTCCATTGCAGCCCTTTACTTTTCACAGACTAGAAGCTAAAGGATATCTTTCTTGACAGATATTTCTAGGTTGGCTAATCTTTTTTATTTTAGGAGAGAAATGGAGCCAACAACTCTAGTTTCTAGCTAGATTTTCCAGACAGCACTCCCACATTCTCTACTTATCTCTTGGGGTACCATTTCCTCCTCTGTCAAACATTTCGGCCAGTTATCACTGGACAAGAATTTAATTAATAACCACCAATTGAATGCTGGGCACCTGGGCTCACCCATGGTCTCCAAGCTAAAGATTTGAAGAATTCAAATCCTTCTCTAATTCTTTTTTTGGGCATAAGGATCAAATGCTTGCAGGCTGACTGCCAGCTTGTCCTCAGTTCAACTCAAGTCTTCCCATCCATTTGGGAACAGGCAATTTAAAAACAAAACAAACAGAAAACACAATTCAGCCTTTCTTCCAAATAAATTTTGTAAAGTATCAGGTTAACAAAAAAGCTTTTATATTTTTCTTCTTTGTTATTGTGTTTTAACCTTCTCTCTGGATGTTACATATGGTCCATTTTCTGACTTGTGCTCAGAGCCAGACTCCAGGCTTGAATGAAACTTCAGAGGTTAAAAGAGATAGGTTTTAAGGTGGAGTTTTGAGGGTGACAGAAAGGCATGGTCCTGGTGTCTACCATTCCCGTTTTCTTGATTCTGCTTGCTATTTTTGTGGGAGAACATCACTAATTGGAAATAACTTCCAAATATATATATTTTTAAAGATTAAATGTGTGGGTCCTTTTCAAATTAAAATTTATAAAAATATATCAGTAAATTATAACCGGTGCCATACTCAGGATAATATCTCATTTCTATGACCCTGCCTTGACATTCTTAGAACATACAGGAAAGGGAATACAGTCCTAAAGTTTAAATCCCATCTCTGAAGCCCTGCAGATGCAGACCATAAAAGACCTAAGCATGAATACTAATGCTCTTACTGTAAAAGCCAAGGCCTTCTCACTGAAGAAGCTGAACAACAGACTCATGAATTCAAATTATTTACTTGTTGATTTCTTTTAAGTGCACCAAATGCTTCAGGGCTCCCCAATCAAAGGACAAGTGCTGCAGGAAATTCAAGCCAGAAGTCTGTCCACTCTGCATGAAGCCAGACCCAAGAGATTTAGTCTTATTTACATTTCCCAAAAAGTGAATACATTGGAACCAAATCTGGGTTTTCGGGAACTTACTCACAGACACACACACACACACAGACACACACACACACACACACACGAGATGCAAAAATCATAGCAACATTCTGAGCATGGTATTTGGCCATCTTGCTCCCTAGGTCACAGTATTTCCTGAAGTCCATCTGTGAAGAAGGCTCATGCTTTTCCTGGTAAGCCTTTCATTTATATGTCACATGATACATGTGGAAACAAGAACCCTCCATACCTACAGGAGAAGGCCACTTATTTCATCACTGGCAAGTGACATCTATCTTATGTGGAAAAAAAAAAAAAAAAAAAGAACAAAACCCAGACGATCAGAAATTAGGTAAGAAGGCTGAAGTTCAAAATGTTAGTGAAGGCGATGAGGACAGAGCTTAGACATGTTTATCATCGCTGCTCCTCAGATTCTGCCCCCTGTACCTCCTCATACACATGTAAAGGGAATCTGCATAGACATAATAAAAACTAATCTTATGAAACTCTGCATGGCTCAGCTGGATTTTAAGCAATCCACATTACTTAGGAAATAATTAACACATTTTCTCAATTAGACTAGTTGAACCTTCCACGTTGTGACCATAAACTTGGCAAAGTGCATTGTACATTTTAGTTTGCAGTTAGAATTTCCCTCTCTTTGGATTACTACTCAGTAATCCTAGTGGTACAGTAAATTATTACAAAACATCATTGCCATTCTAGAATAGGGGATAATTACTAGAAAAACATTCTGAGTTGCACCAACTTATTCTATTTTTACTTGCAAAGAACTCATTTGCTAATTTGTTACACTATTTCTGAAGAAAACAACATAGGGTGTAGTGTTAGATTAATTTTTCCAGGATGTCTCTTTTATATACTAACAACTAGTATGATAAAGGGCAATTATTTATAAGTCAAAAAGAAGGAAAGCAATTTTCTCTACTGTTTAGTTATTTTGACTATCAGCCAGGTTGTTGCCACGAATGAGTTTTGTAAAGCGGAACCACTTACTGTGAGTATTAGTCCTTTTACTCACCAATTACTTGTCTGATATGTCTTAGATTCCAAACACTGTGCTCAGTGCAGACAGCTTATAAGGCAGAGTTAACACCATGCTGCAAGGTGAGTAAGGCACAGTTAACACCACGCTGAAAGGTGAGTAAGGCAGAGTTAACACCATGCTCAAAGGACACAAGACTAAGGGAGGTAGGTACACAGAAACAACATCAGTTTCCACATGTCCACTGAGACTCAGACTGTGTTTTGACCTCCAGGAAGAAGAGACAGTGTCAAAGTCTCTGACTTGTTAGAATTTGGAAATAAAGTAAATTAGGATAAACCTTAAATATTCATTTATAGATAGTGGTAATTATAATAAGACAAACAAAACAATATAAAAGATAGAGTAGTAGGTGAATGTTTTATTATGGTGTGGAGAGACAAAATCTCCAGAGAGATGACTCAGGAAATAGACTGCGATTTACTTAGGGGAAGATCCTGTGTCGAGATACAGGCTTGAGTCAGTAGCAGAGAGAAAAACTGACAACTATGAAGTGGGGGGATGGGTGGATACACAAACTGATGCAGCCTGCACAGTGAGAGGAAACGAGGGAGAGTCTGTAGCAGACGCCAGTGTCACAGAGTGGACAGATCACTTATCTTACAAAAAAATGGAAGCGTGCGTTTGGAGGATGGTATGGTATAGTCATATACCGCCTAATAGGAAGACGTATTGAGGACTGTATTACTTGATGCCACATTGTATGAATAGCCTGGATTACAGTTACACAAAGATGGCCTAGGTCAATTCCTTCACATGGCCAGCACTGAGGCACAGTAAAATCAAAATGCATGAGTCTACAGTTGCTGGGACATGGGAAAGGGAGCATCAGTTTACTTTAACAGCAATACCCTTGAAAACCTGACCGCACTCCAGTTGAAGGCTGTACAGCCAAAGCTACATGGGCAGCACAAACTAAGGCTTCTCTTTTAGAATTGTGGCGTATTTTATGTATTTAAATGTATGTTCTATATGTAGTAGGGGTGAGCATTTTGAGCCTCCTCAAAAAAAACATAGCTGAAGAAATAAGTGCTTCAAGTTATTGCACGTCAAGGGTTTAACTGGCTAACCTAGGGATGGAGAATAGAGAGGTGCCATCCCCTTGTATCTGTGCAAACTATGCCATGAAAAAAGGTTTTCCATGATGAGTAATGTAGCCTCTGGGCCAGGGAGCAAAGCAAGGGAATGCATTGGATAGAACACACACAGGAAAAGAAGGATGAGCTCCCGGGTGGGAAGCTGCCTGAGAATTGGCTGAGAACAAAGCTCTCCACAGACAAATGGAAATCATGAGCTACTTTATAAGAAAAGTTTGAGTAAATTTGGAGAATAAAATCCCTGTTACAATGAGCTTAAAAATGAAGTTGGAAGGGATGAAATACAACCATCAAATAGAGGAAGTTCTAGGAATCCTAGAAAGTGATAAGCAGAGTAGTAACATGGGGACACACAGAAACAATCTACAGATTGCTCAGTTTCTGTGACAATGATGCTTAAAATTTTTGTTTTAGAACTACTGTATATAAAATTTATTAAAAATGTTTAATCAAAATATAATTTCCTCCCTTTTCTCTCCTCCCTTTTCTCCCTTCAACCCCTCCCATGCTTACTCCAGACAACTTCTACAATGTCCCCACTTCCTTTCAAATTTGTGGCATCTTTTTTTTATTATTATTGTTACACACACAGACATACACACATATACATATACACATAAATACATAAGTACAACCTTCTCAGTCAATATAATAGGTAATAGGAGTCTGTAATTTCAGAAATAACCAATTTATATTGGGTAACAGTTTGTAAACCTTACAGCATTATTAAAAGTTTGAAAATTTGGTAGATGTAGATTATAACACTTGATGCTTAATTGTAACTTAAATTATAGATAAAATACCAATTTATTTAAAAATTGTCATGGGTTGATATAAACATCTTTTGTTGAAAAACAATCATTTCCCCCAGAAAACTAGTGAGTTGAGCAGATTTATATTTATACTCTGTCCCTTGAATCATTGACTTCATAGAAAAACTTAGATTCTCATATCTGTCTCTATATTCATCTTAGTATGAAATGTTGTTTTGGCCAACAAGACAAAACAGACAAGGACTGACAGGCATTTGACTTGACAGGCTTCCCTGGTAGCTGTAGGCACGCTAATAGCCTATCTTTAGAGGATGATGGAGAAAAGTGCCAATAATATTTTCAAAACCTCATGGAAATTATATTGGCTTCATGAACATACTGAGAGAGGGTTCGGAGTCTCGGAGACTGCTGGACCACATGGAGAGAACCACTGAATGTATTTTATGTCCAATGGCATCTGAGTTTTGTTTTGTGTGAAATATTGCTATGATAACAGAAAAAGGTAATGACAGCTATGGCAGGGAGCTGGTGACAAGCTGGAATTATTTTTCTTTTCTTTAAAAAGAATAGCAGCTAGGTTATTAAATGGAGTCTTAGGGAGCCCCAGCTGTGAAATTTTCTCACCGCCAGTCCCTTGAATGTGAATCTGAGGTGCAGTGAATCAGATGGTAGCTGCCCTTCAAAGAGTGTCCACAATGAACAGTGCTGTCTTGTGATTAGTAATAGATTTTGAAAGTTGTTATTTGTCCCTTTCTTTCTGCTGTGAATTATTTGGGGTGTGATAGATGGTAATGTGTTAAAATGCATTAATTTTAATGTGTTTCTTTATTTTTCATGTCATAAAATTAGAGATGGAAGAGCCTTCGTGAGTCATGCAGTCCATCACCCTGGCATAACATCATGGCTCTTTCCAGAAAAGCTTTGTCTGGCTCACTTTTAAATGAGGAAAGCAATTACACTCCCATTAGTTCCCTTGGGAGGCTATTCCATTTACTGATAGATCTCCATTTTGAAATGTTGCCCAACATGGAGGCCATGTTAGCTGAATGCTATTAATCCTTCCACGGAGAAGTCCCATGTGGTGCTCTCTGAGGGAGGCTCGTCCACATTACTCCTCTGGTGAGATTTCTAGCATGCTACCTGCTGTGGGCCAAGAACTGCCTTGTAAACTCTCTTGCTGCATCATCTGATGAAGAATTTATTATGACATTATTGTCAGATTCCAAGCAACGACATTTATTAAGAGGGCATTGGGGATTACCACATGTAGAAAATAGGTGAAAGGGTGATCTCATCTGGTATGAATTGCTTTCACGCACTAAGAAGAATGAAGTGTGACTGAGCTTTTCAACATCTTACCCAAACAATGGTCACCACTGAGCTTTTAGATTCAACCTAGGAGAATGGCTGTCATATGGATAAGTGAATAAACATGTCAGGTGTTTGTGGTAATGAACATGAAAAGATTTCATAAACTTTTAAAAACATAGAACTCACATTCTTCTTTCTGCACTACAAAATCATGTTGTAAATCTCTAGAGGGCATGCTTTAAAAACAGGATAAATTTTTTTATGCCTTGAGGATATTCATGTGGCTGTATGTAAACATTACTTTCTGAAAACCTAGTCTGAATTCCCAGTTTCTTCATGCTTAGCTGATTGGCTGATGGCTTGAGAGACATTCGGTTTTCCCCCTTTCTCTTACATTTAAAAATTTACTTCCACTTGCTCTTATAAATCTAGATTATTTTGTCGTCACTTTGAAAGCAATTTCAACAAATCTCATGATGTAGTCCAGTAAACATTCATGTGTAAAATGATCTCTAAGTTATTTTTAAGAGGCAGATTTTCCCCTTAATGGCATAACTTCTTGACTTGTTCACGTTCAGAGGAGGAAGAAATGACAGGCCAGATGTGGAATTAAGCTTATTTTATTTTGTTATTGAGGTGCTTAGCAAACTCCAGAAGAGTAAGTGCATTTTCTAATTTTTGTTTCATTTCTTCTGTTTCCCTCCTCCATGGTTTCAGTTGTCCTTTTACTTCTTTATTTTCTGATTGTTCTTTGAAGGAGACTGTGAAATTCAATGAAGGAATGATGAGAAGCAAGAGTTTATCAATTCCCTCTCCTCCCTCTCAGACAAAATGAGGCAAAGCCAGCCATTCTACATAAAATACTAGAAAGCACCCAGTTCCTGCGATCACATTTAAGGCAAAACAACAAAAAAACCAGAATTAAGACCAAATAAGCCAAGATCTGCCAGTGAGTGATATAAGGAAAGGCAAATAACCCATAGCCCATTTACAAATAGTGCTTCGTCATTCCTAGGAGGTATTTCACTCAAACTCATGGTGCAGCCAATGCTGGTACTCAAACTCCGTTGCGCATGAACAAATATTTATGGACTTTGCCAGAAAATTAGACAAAGATGCTAAACTTACTAAGCTGTTAAGGGAAACCCATAGTCATTGTTTTTTTCAAATTAGCGAAGCCAATACAAGAGTAGCAACGGTGGACTCTTGCTTTGTATAGCCCTCTGTGAATGTCGACACAGACTGTGGTTATCCTACGCTGCTGGTTGTGGGTCCCACATCCTTAATCAGCTAAGGAGTTCCTTTCGTCCTCTGTATCCTGGGGCTACTAAATGTAGCATTAGTACCCATCTCCATAGGCTGCAGAGATGAGACTAAAATGCCTACAGACGGTATTTGGCACATAATGAGGGCTTAGGAAGTGTTGCGATCACACTTATTATCATGTCTGGAGGAAATTTATGTCTTCTTGCTGTGTTTTCCCATCAATTATATCATCAAGTACTACTCAAATAACTTATTAGCATCCCATGACCTTTATATTCCTGGAAACGTGGCTTTTAGATAAAAATGAAAAATCCTAATGTGGTCTATCATTCTCAAGTGCTATCTTGGGGTTCCTGGCAGGATTAAGAAGCATCTGTTAAAACTACATCCATCACCCCCCCAAAAAAACCTCAGAAAAACCAACAACAACCCCAAACTCTAGGTTAGATGGTTATTATACAGTTTAATTTTTGTTATTGGTAGGATTATTCCCATGATTATATAAATATTTCAAACATATCTTATATTTTAAAGATCGTGTCTTGGTTCTATATTCTTTCTCTATGATAATGTTGGTTGTCAACTTGACAGAATTTGGCATCATTTAGGAGACTGGCCTCTAGGCACAGGTGTGAGGGATTATCTAGATTATATCACCCTCTGGACGTGCCTGTATTTTGTTTAGGTTAATTGATATGGGAACACA
>CM052704.1:116173220-116178635 GCA_028551405.1 Uromys caudimaculatus
TCACACTATTCTGCAGAGGAGGAGGGTAAGCTTCACATTAGAAGTAAATCAACTTCCTCATGTTTGCTTCCCTGGTGAGAGTAAACAGGCTCATGATCCTTCATTATCTTGACAACCACGTAAGCTGAGCATACGACTTATACGCCCCCCCCCCCAATGGAGATACGGATATTAAAAAGGAAAATTCTGTTGGAAACTACCATCCACATCCATTATTTTTATAACTGAAATAGTGAAGTCTCACATTGGGTGAGACCTCAGAACTACTGAACTGTTAACCTCATCATGGAATCTGCCTTCTCAGAAGGGATCTCATGACATTTGTATATCCCTGCAAAGCACAGCATTATAGCATCCTGGTAACCCTATTTGGACTGCCCTGCTCATACCTATCTCATAAAGGCAGACTGCGCCCATGTCACTAGAGCTCCAACCAAATTAACCTCAGAGATGACATGGCTTCTGGCTCCAAAGGCCAATTCTTATACACTGAAGGAAGTGCCTGAGGAGAATGAGGCAGGTTTAGTTTATTTTACGCTGAAACATACTTTGTTTAAAAAGCTACATAAATGTGTGCCATGAGTCCTGACTCTATAAGCATTAAATTCCTTTGTAATTATACTTTTTATGTAATCATGCTAGGACATTACTCAAAATATTTGGATTCCCAGATGATGTACAAGAGAGAGCTTTTCCCACAGAGAAATGCTCTAACTATATACAATGCCTGCCTTAGACTGGTGACATGAAACGAGGTAGAGGCGAGCAATTGCTTGCTTGTACTCGGTTTATCATACCCATTGGCTCATTTTGTCATGGAGTTTCTCTGTTCCCAGACCATTACACTAAAGGAAAAAAACATATTTCAAATTGTGGGTGCCATAATTCAGTAAATATACCTCAGATGAAAACTATCACTCAGTCAGGTGTCCACACTGGGACTCTGTCTCCCTAAATGATTCTTGATCGAGGTCAATGGGACCTTGCCCATGCTCCAGTCCAGCTTTTGGCTTTGTGTCTTCCTGTTGGCTTTGTTTTAACCTAAGTGAGGTATGTCAGGTGCAGATTTATCTCTGAAAAATTTGAGAGTCATGGTTTTGATCCTTTCAAATCTTTCCATGGATAGATATACTCTAGAGTCTTGTGCTGAAGAAACCAAGGCTGGCACACTTTCTTCTCAGACGCTGGTGTCACAATTCTGTTATGTCACAAACCTTTACACATGCTGAGGGTACACAATGAGGCTTAGTGGGAGCTGTCTCAGCTATAAAGCAGCTCCTGATTATTGTGAGAAGAGTCAGTTTCACACCAGCAGGGAGGGAAGAGGACCCGGAAGGTGAATGGATCTGTGGTGTAGGCGCATCAGGGCTCCTGGAGGAAGCAGGATGGCTTCCTGTCTATAGAACATGGTAGAGTCGCAGTGCAGAGCTGTGCAGTGTTGTGAAGTGAATTTTGATGGCCTATGCATCCATGTTCTAAGCATACCATTTTCATCCTCTAAATATTTAAGCCTTATCTTCTACTTCTGTTTTTGCTTGATATTATCTCTATTATACTGAGTGATCAGTAACTCATCTGCAGAAAAGTGTCACATGTCACACAAAGGAAGAGTTCACAGTGAAGCTGTCCATAGTGGTGGCCTGGAAGAGATTTAGAGGAAACTCAGTGGAGTCGTCTACATCCCAGTCTGTCTCTTGCCCTTCTAACACTCCCAGACATGCTGTAATAACAACACTATATTTTTGTGTGTCTTCTCTGCCTCACTGTTTTTCAAGTTGTATCTAATATTTTTTTTCTTACATAACCAGATATGGCTTTCCTATTTCTCTTTAAATTGTCTTTGTTTTGTAAACTACTTTTTTAAATTACATCGTTATTTTTTTTAACAATAGAGCTTTGAAGTTAAAACTAACCTTTCAACATTTGAAAGTTAGACTCTTTAAGTCATTAATTTTCCCTTATTTCAGGTGAAATTTAATGTTGTAAAATCTTACTAATATTCCTTTTACTGTTTCACAGAAAAATTAATGGGCAATGTTTTCTGTATCTCTCAGTTCTAAGTATATTTTAAAAAACTATTTTTGAATTCCACTATAGTCTGTAGGTTTCTTAGAAATGTAAATTTACTTTTAATTATTTGTATTATTAATTTAATATATTGTATTGGCAGAAAAGATGGCTTATAAAACCAATTATGTCAAACTTTTCTGAGTTGTTTTATGGTTTAGTTCACGGAAAACTTTCATAAATACTCTTTGCACAATTAGAGAGTGTAAATTGAAATGTGCGTTCAGTTCCTAGCACCCAAGTCGAGTTGTTCACCGCACTAGCTGTAGGGCATATAATGTCTTTTTCTGGAATCTTCAGGCATCTGTACTCACACATGGACATTTCTACCCAGCAATATACAAGTACATATACTTTAGAAAATAAAATAACTATTAAATTGCTATGTTAGCTTTCAATAAAAACTTTCATATCCCTTTCCTTCCCATGTGTTTTTTAAAAATATGTAACAGAAACAATGGAAAGAAAACTATTTACACTGGCTCACAGTTTCAGATGGTCTCAGCCTGCTGTGGTTGAAAGGCTTGGAGCGGCCTGACTGTGGGACTGTGCATAGAGCCATTCACAACACAGCGGACAAGGCAGTAGGGGCCACAGCAGAGAGTGGGGCTGGGCCCAGCCTTTAGAGGCCTGTCCTTCATCTCCTGCTTCTGCCAGCTGTGCTTCAGTCTCCCCAGACAGCACCCTCAGCTTGGGACTAAATGTTCAGAAACTGAATCTGTGAGGAATCTTTCAGATTCGAGAACACTGACTTACTATGCCATTTACTCATTTTGTATATCTTGATAGTTTTATAGTTTAACATCCCAATATTTGATAGAAGCTCATAGAAATCTTTACTACTGAATCAGATTTTCATACTTCTTTTGTCATAGCTATCAAATTTTACTTTCTATATTGTTTACTACTTTGTTAAGTGAGTAAATTTTTAATATTTGTCTAGTGAATTAAAACATTTTTTGATCATTTTCTTTGACCTTATAAAACTATTGTCTGACATTACTAATTACTATGCTACTATAGCCTTCATCGAATAAGTATGTACCTTATATGTATATATATATATGTGTGTGTTGTGTGTGTACATTGTGCATGTACATTGTGTGTACTTTGTGTGACACATCATGTATTACTGTGTAAATCGTGTATACTATGTGTACATTTTATGTGTATGCATATGTTCATATACATTGCATACATATGTCTTCATTTGATCAGTGTACATTATACATATACATGTGTGTGCAGATGGTGTGAGTATACCGTGTATGTAAATTGTGTTATACGTTGTGTGTATCTTCTGTGTAGACATTGTGTGTGTGTTGTATGCATGTGCTGCATGTTCACTGTACGTGTATAGTTATGAGTGTACACATTGTATTTGTAAGTGTGGATCTGTGCGTGTGTGTGTGTATACTGTAAATCTCCTACTCATAATTCTGTTCATTTGAATTATTGTTACAGAGTCTGTTTTCATCTTCATAGTCTTCAGATTTTTGAAAAGACAATTTTGTCTCATTTATTGTTTTGTAAACTCTCTGAGTTCCAGCAGTGCACTAAAGAATACAGTTACTGTGCTAGGTCCATGATGCACTTTCTTAAATTAGTGATCTTCAAAGACAAAGGTCCACATGATTCCAAGGCCTTATTTAATTTGATTTAGCCATTTTTCTAATATATTAAGCTTTTGATCATCTTTTATCTCATTCTCTGAATCCATACACTGTAGAGATGATCATAGCTCCCTCACTTGGCAGCCTTCCTGTTCTCATCCTTTATATCAGCTTGCTAATGGAAAAACACCCCCCCACACCCCTCATAAGAGCATGCAGGTATGTATGTATGTATATATGTATGTATGTATGTATGTACTCTCACAGGACTCCGTGTCATAATTATAGTTGCATGTTTCAATAAATAGCTGTCTTTGAGAAACAATTAGGTAACATAACATTACATTCAAGGGCTTTGAAGACATGCAGAGTAGAACATGCAAGAAAACATTATACCTCTCGCTATGCATGAGGTCTCTAAAATGTCATTAGTCTTTCCTATAACATATGCAGGATTATAAAAATAAAAAGAATGCAGAGTCACTGTAAAGAAATAAGACACTGGCGTGAGGAAGAAAACAACAACAACAACAACAACAACAACAACAGAAAGAGAAACAGGACAGAGGTTTGAAAGAAGTCAGTGAACAGCAATCAAATGCGATCAATAGACATTGTTTGGATCTGGAATTAAGCTAACTTAAAAAGACATTTTTAAATCCTCAGGGCAATTTGAATATGAATTGGCTATTACATGATATTAAATTGTAAAGTTAGTTATATGTAATAAGGACATATTAGAAATAAAAGGAAACATCCTTTTTTTTTTTCTTTCTTTTTTTTTTCGAAACAGGCTTTCTCTGTATAGCCCTGACTGTCCTGGACCACACTCTGTAGACCAGACTGGCCTCGAACTCAGAAATCCGCCTGTCTCTGCCTCCCAAGTGCTGGGATTAAAGACGTGCGCCACCACTGCCCAGCTGGAACCATCCTTTATTTAAAAAATAAATTCAATGAGATGTGTTAGAGAAGAATGCACCCAGGCCTGAGAGGACTTCTTTAGTGTAACAGGAGTTTGTAAAATAAAAGTTACAATGGGGTAGTGAGGCACTACGTGCCTCCTTCAGGAACATTTTAGAGTTTTCATCATGATAATGAAACCATTGAAAACATGTATTTAAAATATTTTATGAAAATGGACTTAGATACTTTCCTAAGAATGTCATTTTTAAGGAGTGACATTTTAAGTGAGACGTTTTCAGAAAACCTGGGTTAAAATGTGTGTGCATGGCAGCTCCGAGTGTCTCGGGCTGACTGAGGCTGTTCTAGTCTACTCTCTGCCCTAGGAGAGAAAGACAGAAGAACAGATTTATGTGTTGCAGGCTTTAGCTTCTGGTGCTGCCTCTGGGTTGCTAGGTTACTGATTTTTTCTCTCCTCCCCTCCCCTCCCCTCCCTTCCCCCCTCCCCTCCTCTCCTCTCCTCTCTCTCCTCTCTTCTCCTTTCTTTTTTTTTTTTTTTTTCCTTTTCTTCTGATTTGCTCCTCTGCCTTCTGATTTCTTGAAGGTTAGAATTCCTTTCTGCTTCTTTGGACTCTCAAGTGTCCTTTGCTATCAGTGAACCAATTATCGTGAGTTCAGTATCCTAGCCCTAAGTCTGCTCCTATCAGTGAACCGATTATCGTGAGTTCAGTATCCTAGCCCTAAGTCCGCTCCTATCAGTGAACCGATTATCGTGAGTTCAGTATCCTAGCCCTAAGTCTGCTCCTATCAGTGAACCGATTATCGTGAGTTCAGT
>CM052704.1:116178735-116215297 GCA_028551405.1 Uromys caudimaculatus
CTTAAGCATGAGCATAATTGCACTAATTTATTATTGTGATAACAAATTCTCATAAATTTGGAAGCATCAAATAGTGGTTTATTATCTCACATTTTTAGGCCATGAGTCTGGCACAGGTTTCACTGAGTATTGGGCAATTGTACTTCATTCGTAACTCTCCAGAGGAGGATCTTCTTTGTGTTTATCTGTGCTATTGGCAGAATTCAGCCTCTTATAGCTATAGGGTTCAAATCCCATGTTCTTTCTGGTCCTTAGCTAAGGGCCATTCGAGCCTCTTGAAGTCACTTGTGGCTTTGTCTATCCTGTGCCCTTTTCTCCTTACTGCTACACGAGTATGCTAGAAACTGGGACACTAGTCCTTCCACGCTTCCCGTCTATACTCTCTTCTTCCGACCGCATCTCTCTAACGTAGGGATTCTCAACCTCTCTAATGCTGCAGACCTTTAATATAGTTTCTAATTTTGTGCTGACTCCCAATCCTAAATCGGTTTTTGTTGCCACTTCCTAACTGTAATTTTGCTACTATTACGAACCAAATGTAAATATTTGTGTTTTCCAGTGGTCTTCAGTTACCCACAGATTGATAACCACTGTTCTAACTCTCCACTACCCTATATATTTCTGCATATTAAGGATCATACAACTTAGGACCCCAGAAACTCTAATTTTTCTCATCTCAAGGTCCATATTTTTTATTATATTAGAAAATTCCTTTTGTTGTCTTCAGTAACATTCACAAGTTTGAATGCATAGAGCTGGATTACGAGCAAGTTACCTCATTCAGTTTTTTCCATGGGTTTTCAATGGCCCTGTGCCTCTGTGCCATGGGACCAAGAACAGCTGAGTTCTGTTGTTAAGAAGCCCTATAGTTAATTTTCTGTTTCTGTGACAAAGGTACTGTGATCAAGAGCAACTATGAAAGATAGTATTTATTTTAGCTTATGGTTTTTGAGGACCTGAGTCAATAAAGCCTGACAGCAGGAGCAGAAAGCTGGGTGATCACATAAGAAGGATTCAGACTCCAACAGATAGATTGACAGAGAAGTAGAGGTAGAGTTAGACTGATAGAATAGATAAATAGATAGATAGGTATAGAGATAGATAGATGGTTAGACACATAGATTATAGATAGATGTAGAGATATATAGGTAGATAGTTGATAGATAGATAGATAGATAGATAGATAGATAGATAGATAGATAAGAGGAAGCAGGACAAGACTATACATCCTTAAGGTCACTTCTAGTGACAAATTTCCTCCAACTGGGATTTACCTCCATTAACCTATTGCTATATTTTTCTTTAAACCACCATGCTAACTAGTAAGGATCAGCTGAAGAGACATGTCTACTTTGAATATGTAATGTATTCATATTTGAGCTATGAATAAAATGTTAACAGATAAAATGGGTATTACACTTTCACATTTGACTTTGGTGATCCAGCATCAGCAAAAGACTTAAAGACCAAGGCACATTTGCTGAGTGGCAATGTGAATAAATATTATTACCTGCCTTTTATAAGGGTAGGTATTCACTTTTGTAGGTCTTTAAGGATATAAAATTTATGACATTTCATCTACAAAATACAATGTGAAGTCATAAACATAAAATTAGCCATAGGCCTTGGCAGGCACCTATGTAAACGAGGGTTGCTGACATTTATTAGATTTCTCAAAACCCATCTCTTTTTCTTCACTATGGTTTCCTTTTAACCTTCTTGCTCTGCATGGCTCTTTCCTCTGTTCCAATACTTCATCACTGCTTTTAAGATGTAAACCTTATCCTGCAATCAAAACTCCATTGCATTAATTCCCCACTGTTTCTGCCCCACTGTGTCAATAATCATGTATGAAATGAGTGTGTGATTCATGTTTTTATCATACATTTATCACATGCTCACAACATATTGGGCACTGGTCTCAGGAATTTAGGCAGTCTGATGTCACAGGCTACACTTCTCAAGTTGGCTGCCCCAAGAGAGTAAAGTAGAACTCTTCAGAGTAGAGACTTATTGCAGGAGGCCAACATAAAGTAGCCTTAGGAAAAGTAGCTGTATTGAGATTAGGAGGAGTTGTATAAAAGAGTGCATCTCAAAGTCTAAGGTAGATGAATAAGCACATGTGGTGAGAAGAGTATATTGACAAGCCTGGAGTTGATATCAAGGCAGGCTTTGTACATAGGAAGATGCCCTATACTCTGCAAGTCTCCCAGGACACAGGGAGAAGGCAGAACACAGTGACTGAGGTGTGGCTCTCAGAAAGAACTTCATAGGGCAATGTGCCAGGTCTTCAACTGTTCTTTATAATTCACCTTGAAATCTTAATTTGGCATCAAAATCTCTTTCCAGAGGTTTTTCATCAATCTTTTTTTTTTCCTCATGTCAAGACAAACTGAGGTTATTAATCTCTCCCAGACACTGTGATGTTTGACACATATTGTGTTACTAGGATAAATGGAATTATTAATAGAAATTCCAGGGAACCTGAAGGCTCCTGGGAAGAATATTTAAAAAGAAGGAGACAGGATTATTTTATTTTCTGGAAAGGCATTTAACAAAGGAAAAGGGAGTGCCAGCCTTGTAGCCTAGGCTGGATCTGGTGCTGCACTTACTATATTTGTTATATGCTGGCTTGTGAGTAGAGCTTGTTTGTTGCAGATTCAGGTTGGATCTTATATACCCAAAGGTACTCTCATATGCTTATGCTACTTTTTTGGTTAGGGAGTATAACAGTTTTTAACTGTCAGCTTGACACAATTTAGAATCACTTGTGAAGTGAGCCTCAATGTGGGATGGCCTGTGGGCATACGGTTAATGAGGGGGAGTTGTCGTATGTTCATGGAGATAGAAAGTCTCTCCACCTATGGGCGCCATCAGTTTGTAAGCAGGGATCCTGAATTGTATGAGTAGAGAATGTCAGTTGAGCACTAGCATAAATGCATCCATTTCCCTCCTTGTCTGACACTGGACACAATTGGACTGGTCTTCCAAGCTCTTGCCACTGTGATTCCTCTGCTGTGATGGTTGATGACCTGGCATATTGAACCAAATTAAACCTTCACTTTCTTATGTGGATTTGGTCATTTTATCACAATAACATGAAATAACATGAGATAGTGGGATTTCTCATTTTATTGCAGTTTACTTTTATTATCATTATTTTCTTCTCAAAAAAAAAAATCCTTTTATTTTAGAAACTGTGCCCTGTACTGGGAATGCTAAAAAATCTAGATTATAATCTCTGTTCCTGAAACTTTCTAATTAGTGGAGGGGATTCAGGGATCAAATAGAGAGAGAAAGAGAACTGTAACATGCCAGAGGAAGGGCTTGTTTGCAGAAGCACCAGGGAAGACTTCCTAAACACTGACAATTAGACATAGGTCTTAAAAGAGAAGGGATTGTTGGGAAGATAAAATTAGCAGAATTTAAGTAAAGCAGAGTGAGGGGATGGTGAAGCTAAGGGTTTTGAAGAAGTTTAGCTCTTTGAATAGAGAGGAGAGAGGGGTTCGATAGCTAGAATTACAGGACTCAAAGTCATCCATCTTGTGATGCTTTAGTAGGCTACCTAAGAGGTCACCACATGGTCACACTCTGCAACCTCAGTGTGTGGCACACCTCAGTCACACAAGTACTATGGTACCAGGAGGTACAGTACCACTTCTTACCCAAGGTTGAGAAAACACGTATTAAGGAGAGATTTTATTCATCTTTGATGTTTTCCTGGAGCTACAGACAGATACATTCTTGTTTTATTCTCTTGCGCTTTCTCTCACATTCTGTTTCTTGGTCTTCTCTTCCTCTTAAGTCTCTCCCTCACACATCAGACACTGTGGTCATAGCAAAATAGCACATGTGCAGGCTCTTCCTTTAAAGTATTTATTCATCATGGGAGGTTCAATTTAATGTGCCTTACTCATTTTCTTTAAGAACCTTGTACTTTCCATTAATTAGTTTTGACTGACTGTTATATACCTTGGTTATATCCCCCAGTTTCCCACAGAGTCCTTTCTGATTGACAAATTGCCTACATTTTTCAGGTATAAGTGCATTCAAGAGGTTCAAGACCAGTCAGTTCATACTCTCATAATGAGCTCTCGATATGTGGGCTGGAAATGGTTTTGAACAGAAAATCCTACATTATAACTTTTAGCAAGTTGAACACACCCATGAAATTTTTGACTTTCCTGAAAAAATCATCTAGTCTTTGATTCTTCTCAAGGAAAGCACAAATGGTGATGCAGATAACCTCCTAGTCCCTCTGCAGTGGATCCTTCTTCCTGACTCTGCCTTTCCCAATGTAAGGAAAGAAGGACTCTCTGAAAATGAAATGCAAATGTACTCTCTTGAGCCACATTGATTTTGATTAAAAGTACAAAATCTCTGGATATGCTAAAGAAGACATGCCATTATATGTTCTTTATTTAAAACAGGCTGGGATTAATTTACTGTAATATGTAAATTAAAACTGGTGGGACTGAAGGATTTCAGTCCTGTGTCTTGGTTACAAACAGGAATAACCAATGTTTATAGCTTGCTTATTCTTTGTACAAAAATGAGGTGAAATAACATTTGAGAAAGTTTTCTTTTTTTACATGACTTGAATTTTATTTTATTCTTTAAAGCTTATTATTTTTTATTAATTAATTGTTTGATTTATTTACATCCCAAATGTTGCCTTTGTACCCCCCTCACAGAGTTATTGCTCCCTTCCCTTCTCCTCTGAGACGGTGCCCCTCAGGTATCCCCCTACCCTGGGGCATCATGTCTCTACAGGATTAGGCATATTGTCTCTTACTGAAGCCAGACAAGGCAGTTCTCTACTACATAAGTGCTGGGAGCTCAGCCCAGCTCCTGTGTGCTCTTTGGATGGTGCTTAGACTCTGGGAGCTCCCAGGGGTTCAGGTTAGTTGACACTGTTGGTCTTCCTATGGGATTGCCTTCCTCTTCAGATCCTTCAGCACTTCCTCTAACTCTTCCATAGGGGTACCTGACCTCCGTCCAATGTGAGAATCTTCATTGGTCTCAGTCATCCGTTAGTAGAGCCTCTCAGAGGACAGGCATGCTAATTTTGGAGGGGATTGTTTTGTTTTCTGATTAATTAATTAATTAATTAATTAATTTTTACTTATTCACTTTACATCTCATTTACTGCCCCCACCCAGTCACCCCTTCCATAATCCTTTACCCATCTCCTTCTTTTCTGAGTGGGTGGGAGCCCTCCTAGGTATCCCCTCTACCTTGGCTCTTCAAGTCTCTGAGAGACTAAGCCCTTTCTTTCTCACTGAGGGTAGACAGGCAGCCCAGCTAGTAGAACATATCCCACTTACAAGCAACAGTTTTTGGGCTAGCCCCTGGTCCATTTGTTCAGGACTCACATGAAGGTCAAACTGCACATTTGCTACATATGAGTGGGAGGTCTAGGTCCAGCCTATGTATGTTCTTTGGTTTGAGGTTCAGATTCTGAGAGCCCTAGGGTCCAGGTTAGTTGACTCTGTCAGTCTTCCTGTGGAGTTTATACCCCCTTCAGGCCTTCAATCCTTCCTCCTATTCTTCCATAAGAGTACCCAAGTTCCATTTACTGTTTGGCTGTGGGTGTCTGTGTCTGTCTGAGTCAGATTCTGGGTGGAATCTCTCAGAGGAGACCATGTCTGTAAGCAAAACAGAGTATCATTAATAATGTTAGGGATTGGTACTTGCCCATGTGATGGGTCTCAAATTGGGCTGGTAAGTGGTTGGCTGTTCTCTCTGTCTCTGTTCCCTCCCTAGTAACTGCATTTCCTGTAGACAGGGTAAATTTTGGGTTGAAAGTTTTGTGGGTGGGTTGGTGTCTCTATCACTCTACTGGAGTTCCTTTCTGGCTACAGGAGGTGATCTCTTCAGGTTCTCTATCCCCAATGTAGTGAGTCATAACTAAGGTCACCCCCATTGATTCTTCGGTACCTCTCATATCCCAGGTCTCTGTCTCATCCTGGAGATTCCCCTTCCTTTTTGCCATTTGCAAGATTTCCTTTCATTTTCATGGCTATCTAGCCATCTCTCCTGTTCTTCCCCAAACCTGAAACTGAATCTCCCATTTCCCCTCCCTCCCAGTTCCCTCCTTCCATCTGTTTCTTATGACTATTTTTATTCCCCCTTCTAAGTGAGATACAAGCTTCTTCAGTTGGGTCTTCTTTCTTATTTAACTTCTTTGGGTCTATGGAGTGTAACATGGTACCTGTATTTTATGACAAATATCCACTTATAAGTGAGTACATACCATACATATCCTTTTGGGACTGCATTGCCTCACTCAGGATGATAGTCTCAAGTTCCATCCATTTGCCCGCAAAAATCACAATGTCTTCGTTTTTAATAGCTGAATATTATTTCACTGTGTTGATGTATCACATTTTCTTTATCCATTCTTCCAGTTGTTTCCAGTTTCTGGTTAATTATTAATAAAGCTGCTATGAACATATTTGAGCAAGTGTCTTTGTGAGATGTTGCAGCATCTTTTGGATATATGTTCAGGAATGGTATTGCTGGATCTTGAGGTAGAACTATTTCCAATTTTCTTTTTCTTTTTCTTTTTTGTATAGAAATAGAGTTTATTTAGGGCATGGGGAGAGGAGTTAAGAGGGTAGTAGAGGCAGAGAAAGGCAGAGAGAGGGAGAGAGTAGAGAAGTAGAGGAGTGGAGGCCGGCCATGATTCTGTGGAGAGAGGGGGAAAGGAATGAGGAGAGGTAAGAGAAGTAGGAGAGAGGCAAGAGAAAGAGATAAGAGCTACTTCCAATTTTCTAAGAAAATGTCAAATTGATTTCCAAAGAAAAACCCAGAAGACCCAGAAATTGAAAACACAGAAAGAAACCCACACACCAATGGACACTTGAATTTTGATAAAATCAAAGCAAAACAATGGAAAAATGAAAGCATCTTCAATAAATGGTGCTGGATTAACTGGATGTCTACATGTAGAAGAATGAAAATGGATCTATACTTATTACCCTGCGCAAAACTCAATTCCAAGTAGGTCAAGGACCTCAACATAAAACTAGATACATGAAATCTCAAAGAAGAGAAAATGGGAAATACTCTTGAACACATTGGTACAGGAGGGAATTTCCAAAAGAGAACACCAATGGTTCAGACTCTAAGATAAACAATTGATAAATGGGACCTCATGAAACTGAAAAGCTTCTGTAAGGCAATATAAATTGTCAATAGGACAAATCGGCAGCCCAAGTGGCAATGGATGTTTACCAACCCTATATCTGACAGAGTGCTAATAAGAAAAGTTTACAAAGAACTCAAGGAGACACCAACATCCCAAATAACACAGTTAAAATGGGGTAAAGAGCTTTCTGTTCCTCCCTGTTCCAGAGACAGCCGCATCTTCTTGTTCAGTGTCAGCCTTGTTCCTTAGACAAGACGGTGAAGGTTAGTGTGAACGGATTTGGGAATATTGGGCACCTGGTTACTAGGGCTGCCTTCTGCTCTATGCTTGGCAAAGTGGAGATTGTTGCCATCAATGACCCCTTCATTGACCTCAACTACATGGTCTACATGTTCCAGTATGACTCCACCCATGGCAAATTCAACGGCACAGTCAAGGCTGAGATTGGGAAGCTTGTCATCAACAGGAAGCCCATCACCATCTTTCAGGAGTGAGATCCCACTAACATCAAATGGGGTGTTGCTGGTGTTGAGGATGTCATGGAGTCTACTGATGTCTTCACCACAATGGAGAAGGCCGGGGCCCACTTGAAGGGTGGGGCCAAAAGGGTCATCATCTCCACCCCTTTTGCTGATGCCCCCATGTTTGTGATGGCTGTGGACCATGAGAAATATGACAACTCACTCAAGATTGTCAGCAATGCATCCTGTACCACCAACTGCTTAGCCCAACTGGCCAAGGTCATTCATGACAACTTTGGCATCATGGAAGGATCATGGTCCATGCCATCACTGCCACTCAGAAGACTGTGGATGGCCCCTCTGGAAAGCTGTGTGGCATGATGGTCATGGAGCTGCCCAGAATATCATCCCTGTATTCACTGGTGCTGCCAAGGCTGTGGGCAAGGTCATCTCAGAGCTGAATGGGAAGCTCACTGGCATGGCCTTCCGTGTTCCTACCCCCAATGTATCTGTTGTGGATCTAACATGCCGCCTGGAGAAACCTGCCAATTATGATGACATCAAGAAGGTGGTGAAGCAGGCATCTGAGGGCCCACTGAAGGGCATCCTGGCTACACTGAGGACCAGGTTGTCTCCTGCAACTTCAACAGCAACTCTCACTCTTCCACCTTCAATGCTAGGGCTGGCATTGCTCTCAATGACAACTTTGTAAAGCTCATTTCCTGGTATGACAATAAATACGGCTACAGCAACAGGGTGGTAGACCTCATAGCCTACATGGCCTCCAAGGAGTAAGAAACCCTGGACCACCCACCCCAGCAAGGACACTGAGAGCAAGAGAGAGGCCCTCGGTTGCTGAGGAGTCCCTGTCCCAACTCAGGCCCCAACACTGAGCATCTCCCTCACAATTTCCATCCCAGACCCCATAATAACAGGGGGGGATCTAGGGAGTCCTCCTTATTCTCTTGGATACCATCAATAAAAGTTCACTGCACCCACAAAAATATAAGGTACAAAATTAAAAAGAGAATTCTCAACAGAAGAATCTTGAGTGGCGGAGAAACACTTAAAGAAATGTTCAAACTCCTTAGTCATCAGAGAAATGAAAATCAGAACAATTATGACTTATACCCATAAGAATGACTAAGATCAAAAACTTAAGAGACAGCACATGCTGACAAATATGTGGAGCAAGGGGAGTACTCTTGCATTGCTGGTGGGAGTGCAAACTTGTATAACCACTTTGGAAATCACTTTGGTGTTTTCTCATGCTAGTTTTTAAAATGCAGATTTAAATGGATTTTGAACCATTTTCTACTCTCTCTTTTTAAATAAATTTTTTACTAATTCCTTGGGAATTTTATATACTGTATGTTGATCATACCTACCTTCTCCCCACCCAAATTCATCCTCATCCAAATTCTTGTTCATTCTCTCTCTCTCTCCCTCCCTCTCTCTCTCTCTCTCTCTCTCTCTCTCTCTCTCTCACACACACACACACACACACACACACACACACACACACACACACACACACACACACACACACACACACACACACGGAGAGAGAGAGATGCACACACACACACATTGAGTCATTTTGTAGTGCCAAGCTACTCTTGGGTTTGGGAGGCTACCTGGAGTGTGATTGATATACCAGAGATTATATAATAAAAATAATATGACTTTCCTTTCCCAGTAGCTATCCAATATCAGTGACTCCTTATCTAAGACTTAGACTACATGCACACCTTCTGGGATATTTTTCTGACTTGAGTTTGTGCGGGACTCACAAGTGATGTCATAACTATTGTGTGTTTATATGTGTATCTACTCAGTTGTGTTGGGAAAACATGGTTATTGCTCTTCTTCTTCATTCATCTTTCTCGCAGTCAAATTTTATTATCTTGTGTGCCATTTCCAGAATTTTGATCTCCATGGGTGATCAAATGCCTGCTACTGAGTGGTAGCATGTGGATAAGTTAATCCCTCATATGGAAACCTAAAGCCACCTCTGTCCCAGTAGAGATTTGATGTTTAGAAGCACAGGATCATCTCATGTGTGGAGTTTGAAATTTAAAAGTCCTCTTTCTTTCCCCCCCCCCCATTATAATTCATTCTTCATCTCTAAAGACACATTAGGCCCCAGAAAATACCTAAAACTTTGGAGTATAGTTGTATATCTAATGCTATTTTACCTTTGTGAAGACCATCTGAGAAGATTCCTGTGGGTGAGCTTCGCAGCTGCTTTAGCTACACAGGAAAGTATGTGAATCACATCACTAACAAGGGTATTTTCTTAACAGCATGGATGAAGAGGATGGGGGGGAGGAAATGGCACTGAAAAAAGGAACCTGATTGCTTCTGTTTAAAATAACTATCTGATTAAAACAACTTCAACAATAACAGCACCAGCAAAGAGGAAAATATTTTCTGCCACAAAAATCAACAACCCACCAACAATTTTCACTTTGGATGGACCATTTCCTTTGAAATGAAAAGAAAAAATGAAGCAGTTACACCATGGGTGTCCGTAGTATAAGATGTATCCAACCTATAACTTCTGATTACTAAGAAATTCACAGAAAGTAAATTCAGATGGGATTAAGGAAGCCCCCAGGGACTAACAAGTGGGAGAATATTTATCTGTTGTACCAAATAGTTGACTGAATAATGAATAACTATTAGCGTAAATTGCAAGAAACACAGTTATTGAACTGTAATCTAACAATTTACATTTCCTTTCTTCCTCTCTCCCCCCATCAGTGTCTGAATTTGAATGGTAGAAAGCATCTCACCATGAAGGTGGCAATGATCTTTCTCACTGAATAGCAACATTAGTTCCCAGGAGATTTGGGATCTGCATTTTTGTCCTCCAAGACAGGACTTGTTAGAATATAGGAAAAGCCATTGAGAGCCTCTGCCTCTCAGGACAAAGTAAAGGCATGCTTTACCTCGGAGTCTTTACTTCTTGTTATCACACACACTTAATTGCCTCTTTTGGGTTCCAGAGCCTCCACAGAACCCCAATATGCTGCTCACTTACGTACAATGACATATTATGCTATTAACATAAAACCACACACATCCTCCAATTTACTTTAGATTCTCTCTAGATTAATTATAACGCTTGATACAGCATGAATTATGCAGAGATGTTTGCTTTATTGTGTCGTTTAGGGAATAATGACACACGTAGTAGTTCACTCTTTCAGCCCACTCTTGCTATAACCCATGTATGTTTGACTTATAGATGCAGAGGGCCGATTGCAAGAATAATTAGAAACAGAGCACTAGATTCTGAATCAGACCCATATTTCCAAACATTGGATTCTCTATGTTGGAGTTTCACTCTCTAACAACTGGTTAATACTGTCCCTCAACCATGCCTCTTGGTAGTAGACATATGGCTATTAAGGCATATCTGCTTATGTCAGGGGACAAGCTTAAAATATATTTCTCATTTATGTTTTATATAGACTTTCTCACTGAAAAATAATTTGTAGACAGAGAACCATGTTCAACTCTAAAGTTGGACATACAAGAGGGAGTATGACAGGGCCCTTCTCAAATTGCCATGCAACGAAAAAAAGGAAGAGGGTGAGGAGAAAACATTGTGGAAAGATGGGGTATAGCAGACATATTTGTCTACAACATGTTAGGTTAACAGCTTTATGTTGAGAATAAAGAGCAAAGCTTACCACCTTGATATAATTAATGGGGCTGAAATCATATTTTAGTGTTTCTAGATCTATGTAGGGCAACAATGTATAGTATGAATTCAGAATGATCTGTGATTCTCTGGTTATTTTTCTCCATTTCAATCAGGAAAGGAGTATGGAAAAGGAGAAAGTAGAAATGGGTGGCTAATATACTGGGATTTTGGAGAGTTCACATGTGTCTCTAAATGTACATGGAGGAAAATCTGCATAGGTCCCAGAAAATAAGCAGTAGATAGAGTTGGGTGAAGCCCCATAAGACTAGAGAGATGAGCCCCAGTCTACACAGTGAAAGCAAGGCAGGCTGCATGAGCTGCTATGTAGTAGGAACTCAGTCTGAGGCAACACCAGTATGGGTTAGTGGTGGGAAATCCATGAGAGGAAATGACTCTGTGATGTATCTGAGAAGTCACAATTCACTATAAACCCAGAGAAGAAAAATGTCAATGCTGGGGAACCCAGACATGAGCCATCAGGCCAAAACCATAGTGTATATATATGTGTAGGTTTTGTGTGTGTGTGTGTGTATGTGTGTGTGTGTGTGTTTGCATCTGTGCAGACATATGACATATGACATAGGACTCTATCTAAGGCCACAGAAAAAGGGAAAATCATTAAATCATGAGTGTAACCTAAACTCTGAAAAATCAGTTGACACAAAAATGGATCTTCAGAATACCGAAGGCTACACACTTTTTACTTTTTTTAATTTGTGGGCTGTGATTTACACTAATAAATACAATGTTTTAAAATTAAACTCCCAGAGAAATCTGTTATTGGAAAGATTGTTTGGCTGTGGAGGTGAGGAGAAAAGAAAGAAGAAAAGAAACTAGTTCCTGTGACAGGTAATGGGCACCTCAACCATTGTGTTTTGTTCCCTGGGGTCAGTGAATGGCCGCAGCTGTAAGAGACTGAAAAGAAGAGGCACTAACTGCTTTAGTGTCACACAATGCCTGATGACCCTTTATTGGATTGATTCTTTGAAGGGCATCAGAGTGGCATACGAGCTAACGAACCAGGAACAGGAAGAATCAATGGGGGCTACTTTTCATTGTCCAGTGTGCTACAGGGTAAAACAATGGAGGGACCAACTTGAAACTCATCAGCAGATGTCTAGGCGATCATTTCTGTCACATAAACCACCATGATCATAAACCATCTGAGAGGATGAGGGGTATTAAGGAGTGGCAAGATGGACCACTTCTTCCTTACATGGCAGAAACTGAATTGTGGTTTCAAAGTGTCATCATGTTCACAGTGCAAGAGATGATTCATAAGAGCAGTCTGTAGAAAGTGATTGCCTTAAGGAGATCTGATACATTCTGCATTGATAATCCCCCCCCCCCCGGTGTGTGTGTATAGCCAAATGTCCTGAGAATCATCACTATGTATGTCAATTGATTTTAATTATGTGTATGTATATGTGTATGTCAGCTGAAGATTGTTTTGTTGATGTTGTGGAGTTGAGTAGAAGAGTGCATGAAGAATTCTAGCTTGCATATAGTCTCCAGTGTTGAGGAATTTGGTGATGGATTTTGACTCACAAAATGACAACCTGAAGTCCATATTTAAGTGTCAGGATTAATGTGACGTAAACATAAGCACATTAGGCATTAGGACATGAAGTCTTTCCAGTGGCTGCACCATACCCAAAGCATGATCAGGTTCTCTTCCTAACTTGTTACTCCACCCTGAAACAGATAGAGGCATTCATTTTAACAGTGTTTTCATTTGGGCTACGGAAGCATCTGGCAGAAATAGGAAGAGGAGGGAAAAAACCGAAATCTTTTTGACCTATGGATTGGGACTGTAATTACTTGGTAAACTAAACACACACACATACTTGATGCACACGGCACACCAAACAAATATAAACAAATAATAAGTGAAAAACACTGTAATGACAGCAAAAATAAGAAAAAGAATAGAGAATAATAAATAATTGTATTTTTATTTTATATTAAGCATAAAGAGACAATATACACTAGCCAGGATGGTTTCTCCCCTGTGAATCCCCACTCAGAGCCCAAGTGGTAAGGTTACTGAGGGGAACAGGCACCAAGGCTGGGGATTCAGGCACGTGTTCTCAGACCTTGGAGCAGGACACTTCTATCTTACTCCAGAATTGATTTCTGAAGTAGCCCCAAAGGCCACTGCTTGGGGTTGGGACTAGGGGATTGATTTTTCTGTGTTGACACAGTAGGGTGAGCCCTGTCTGCTTTATAAACAGATGCTATATTATTTTTGGTCTCATATGAAACTGAGCCAGGAAAATGATTTTTATGGGTGGGTATTCTATCTTGAAGTTTATTCAAAAGGTAGTAGGTTGGGAAGAGATCTGAAAGGAGACAAACAGCACGTACATCTGATTCCTAATTTTGTATTTAGCTCCCCAAAGATGTCATCACACTGAGAAAATACTGGTTAATTGGCAGTGTGGTGATTTCTTATAGAAGACACAATTTAGGACAGGGGTGGAGTTTACTGTGATTCTCACTTCCAAATGTGAGGTTTTGTTATCTTTACAAGCAGTTATTCATTGGTAGTGGATTTCTGTAAGCCAAATTGTATCTTCCCTTAAAGGGTCATTTTGACTGTGTATCTACAACAACCTTTTCAGAAGGGGCTAATTATTATTGACAGAGAAGATATAGAGATGGGGTCTCTATTGTTCTGGGCAATTGAATAAGCTTTTGGCCCAGTTTATTTTGTGTGGATCTTCCGTTGAAACAGCATTGTTGATCCGTGCTTAGACTACAATGAAAGTAAATGTGGGAAATCTCCCTGTCTACAAAGGCCAAGGCTCCCAGGACATCAAAGCCTTTTCAGGATTCTCTCTGTGTGTGATCTACAAATTCTGGCAACTTTATCTGTGGGGTCACTTAGGATAAAGACATCATTTGCAGTTGCCTTATTGTTCTATTTAGAGAACAAAACTAGTGGTTTGTAGTTGAATCCATCCTGTCATTTTAAGAGCTTGGTCCATTTACTAGAATAGAGTGTTTTCCTTTTGCGTGTATGTGACCTTGATTTTATAAGGATCTCATCCCAGTATTTTTCATATTTAAGGCTTTTTTTCCCAAGAGAGTAATGGACTTAAATTTTATTTCTGGTGTTTTCTGTAGTGAGTATATATTTTTACACCCACAATTTTTTGTCTACATTTTCTCTTTTCATAGAAGGTTTGTTATGGTTATGATTGGGATATGAAATTTTCTCACCAGACTCTTGTGCTTGAGTCTTTGATTGACAGATGGTGGCACTGATTTAGGATGGAGAGCCTGGCAGGTAGAAGACCATCATGGTTGGTTCTGGCCTATGTCCTTCATTTTGCAGCCAGTCCTGATGGAGCATTCTCCATTACACGAAGCCTTTGTATCCATGATTGACTAGAATCCTCTGAAACTGTCACCAAAATAGGTCCCTCTTTTCTTTCTGTTAGCCATTTTTGTCATTGTGACCAGGTAAGTAACTAATTTTGATGGAAATTAATATTATTTTGTCTTTCTTTTCAACAGCGTATCTCCTGTCTACTTTTCTGGTCTTTCCTGAGTTGAACTTCCTCCATTGTCAGGCAATATAATCTTATGTAAGCTGGGCAGTCCCCATCAGCTGTGTACCTAGCTCTCTGGTCTCTATGCCCATTCTTTTATCATGGCATTTAATTCAATGGTTTAGTGTTATTTTCTCATGTAGTAAGGCCACTTTAGTAATCTATGGAAATATTTAAACTTTCCAGTAGTTTTTTTTGTCATTCTAAACATGACTTTTAAAAACATATTCTAATTACTTATACTCTAGAAAGTTTAAAATACTAAAATAATTCTTGTAGAAAAATATACCTTCCAATAGAAGACTTTGATTTTATAATTACACTCAAAATTCATGGTCATTGAGTCGTTGTGCACACATTTGTTTCCAAAATGATCTGGAGTCTTCTTTGTTTCATCTGTCTTGTCATAAAGTAGGCTCTCATTGTTTTTCCACCATTTAACTTCCTGTATTTACAACTACAGGCTCTACCCTTGACACATAAAAACAAACAAACAAACAACAACAACAACAAAACAGATACAACTGGGCTTGTAGAGTTCACACCATATTGGAGAAAAGTAGATAGTTAACAGTGCACATAGCATGCAACTACAGTGTTTATTAACGTGGACTGTGATAAATGTTATGGAAAAGTAGAAGAGAGTCAGGGGAATAGGAAGTTCGTGTGCTTAATGAGAAGAGCAGCGGCTTTACATGGGATCCTCACAGACACTCCACTGAAGGTGCTGTTTCTAGGAAGAACCCTGAGAGAGGTCTGCCACAGTTAGCACAAACTTAGCTGACATCGACTCTCCACTTCTCATAGAAGCACTGAGATGAATTCTTGCTCTTCAGTTTCATTTTCAATATTTTGTTTCACTTTATTGCCTCCTTCTGGTAAACTAAGGGCACCGATCAAAATATAATACACAACTTCTATTACTATACACAAAGATAGGCAAGCTAAAACGAGAATCTGCATTATATACTAGCATTATTGAAATAATTAGAAAAGGTTTACCATGGATTAATCACTCTTTTCAATAAATATGAAACAAAACCCAATTATATATATATATATATCCAAATGGCCTTAAGAATGTATATTCTTTAGCTGAAATGCCATTAATTAAGAAATGAAACGAGGGGGAGCTTCAGAGATGCTTAGCACAGAAGACCCAAGTTCAGTGTTAGCCCCCATGCTGGGCAGCTTACACTGCCTGGAACACTGATTCACTTTCAAACTCCTTAGCCAACTATGTACACATTCCACATCCAAGCATAAACGCACTTTAGAATTTAAAGAAAATGGGAATTGAAATAACTAAATTATACACATGGGATTTTTAAAGTACATGAAATACAAAAATAAGATATAGCATTAACCAGAGAATCAAAAGTTGGTGTTAGAAACGATCCCAACGAAGCGAGACTGTTACTGTGAGCATAACAGCAGCATTCTGAGTTAATTTTCTAACACCCACAACGCTTATTTCAAGGTAAAACAGCTTAAAATAAATTGGGATATTCAACATATAGAAAATAATATGTAAATTATAAACAAAACAAGAGGATTTGTAAAAAAAAAAAAAAAAAAGAAATGAATTACACAAAGATTTTTAAAAGTTGAACAATCGATACCAGCTTACCTCATATGTTTGTTGAGGTAAAGATGATAAAAAGATAAAGTTACAGATGTTGAAAAATAACTTCTAAAGACAAATAACATATGCATTTAAATGAAGAGTATCAATAAAATGCATAGTTTCTTAGAAAAGGTTTAAATTTAAAATTGACTCAAGAAGACTAGATATTATTACTAAAGCAATTATCGTACAATAAACCATGATCAGAGATATCTCCTTAAAGAGAGCATGCTCAAGCATTCATCTTTAAGACACTGGGTTAGAGTGACCGTATTGTACTCATTTTCTCAGCTATTATAAAAATGACCAGAAAAATACGAGGAAAAACAATGTCTTTTTACTGTAAGTTGTTGGTGAAGCAGCTGAGTTCTTAAGTCTCTGAACTGCAAAATGAAGATTGTCTCTGGAAGGACAGGGAGGACATTGGCCTGGAGACTCCCCAGTGTTTCTGACTTTATGGAGAGGAGGAGAAAATGTCGCAGATGTGGACTGTGGGTCTGTGGGCTCTATCAATGTGGTGGAAGACAGAGCTGGCGACCTGCCGAGGAGAGCTCCTAGATTGACTTTGGTATACTGGTATGTATGCAGTTCTTCATAGGTTCAAATCCAACTATCTTCCTTTTCCACATGTGCTGTACAAAGTTAATTGAGAATCTTTAGTCAAATTAAAAAAGTAAGTTCTAAGAGAAAACACCAAGCTCATGTATCAGAGTATTAATTATCTACTCTAAGAAGGGATGTAATGACACAAAATATGTTGGGTACAGAATACTTTCTGTGAAGCAAAACTGGTTTCTTTTGAAAAATCATGAGGCCGTTATGAAATATGCTATTAGGATTAAAATATGATTTCATAAAATAAAATGCGAAGGAACCACACATAAGTATGGATGAAAAACTATAGAAAAATGCTACCCGGAAGTTTGGAAAAGGATGCCTGTATACAATCTGATTTAAGAGGATGTCTTCAAATTTACAAAAAGGGGAAGTCTTATGTTAAAATTCTATTGTGTGAAAGAAAAAGTTGAAATCCATTGTTGTAGGAAAAACAATGAGGCAACCTTATTGGTTCCACAAAATGCTTCAATCAACTGTAGTAGTCACCAGACCTCTAAAGAGATGAGAACAGGATTCCCAACTTTTCTACTCAGTCGAACTATTGCCTGCCTGTAATGAGCCGTTACAGTACCAGCATGCACTCTGTTTGCTTCTCTGGAGTTGGCTATGAGACCCCATTGGTAAGAAAGGTTGCAGAAGTACAGATGTGCATACTGCCTGCAGGGGCCGATCCAGTGGAATGACGATTATGATAAGATCTGTCCAATTATTACAAGTGAATCATTTGACCACACAATCCCATCTGTAGGGTGTTTTCACTTTGGAGGCACACAAAAACTAATATTATAATTACAAATATTTTATGTAATATTTTTCTTTTAGAAAGTCATTGGAAGCAAACTATTCATTAGTAGGGATGTAATTAAATACATCATTAATATTTAAGTAAGTAATAAAAGAACAGTTTAAAATGAAGTAAATAAATTTGGGAATAAAGCTATTATCTACTCCTATCTATTCTATTTATCTTATACCTTATTCTAAATTCCTTCTACTATCCATGCCAATCCCCCTTCTCTATGAAGCCTTTTGACCTCCATAAACATAGATGTATCTCTTCTACAAAACAAACACCTAAAACAACAACAACTACACCTCTCACAGCTCTCAAATTTTCCCAACCTCCTAGTGAATTACTTTTCTATTATAGCATATAATTAATTTTGATTCCTGTACCTCATTATTTATTTTGTTATCTGTTTGGATATTTTGCCGCTCCAGAGGAGACAATACTTCAGAAACCTGACAGTTCAGTTACAGAGAATAGGTGTCAGCTAACCTGCTGCTAAACTAGTTTGTTGCATGTAAGTGGGGGTACAGAAGTAAGGTCTTGCATTGTTCCCAGATATTACAGTCTGCCTTCTTTTGACCTGTCCTTGCTCAGGAAACAGATTTGAAGGTGTCTCACACACACACACACACACACACACACACACACACACACACACACACACACACAGAGGGGGGAGAAGGGAGCAAACGAGGGAGGGGGAGGGAGGGAGAGAGATACAGAGAGAGAGAGAGAGAGAGAGAGAGAGAGAGAGAGAGAGAGAGAGAGAGAGAGAGAGAGAGAGAGAGAGAGAGAGATTCGCACACACTATTATCCCTCTGTTTCTGTCTGTCTGTCTGTCTATCTCTCCCTCCCTGGCCCTTCACACACACATTGAAGTTCTGCATAGTTGTTCTCCATCTCCCACGAGAATTTTCATCCTGAGCTTGTGCATTTGTTACATGTCCCCTCTACCATATTAATGTGCTATTATACCACATTCTACAAATGGTTTGGGAAGTCAAAATAAGATTTTTTTCAAATTCAATATTTTATGTGCAAATCATGTAAATGTCCTCCTGAGCATTGCAAAGAACATCACAGGCTTTCCCATAGCTCTCATCCCAGTCTAAGATTCATTGGTTAAAAGGACAAACTACAGCCAATCAACAGCCTGGGAGGCTTTAGGAAATCTTTTCTTATCATACTTTCTTCCATCTCCTCTCTCACCTTCTAGAAGACTCAGTTTCTTCAAAGCCTGCCTCTTTCTTTCACTTCTCTACAAAGCGTTTATTTATTTTTTTATCTTCTTGGAAACAAAGATAACAATCTGGAAAAATGAACTCCTCTAGACCTTATCAAATGAATTGATAGTATGATATTTTACTAACACCATAGCTGTCCCTCAGCTTGGTGGCCTTGCATTATAGTGATTACATATTATGAACCTAATTCTTTAACTGTACTCAGGATCATCTATTGCCCTGAATTCTCTTTCATACATTGATGCTTAGTAAATACAATTTTCATGCTTCCTTCTTCTGAAATGTAAAACATTGATCTAACTCAGTGTTTGGAAATAAGGAGGTCATGGGCCCTTTGTGTCTACAATGAGAGGTAATGGGATCACTTGTCATTACTGATATGGATCTAAGAAGAAATCTCAGTTTGCTGAGACTCCTTAGGTTTGACCCAGCCATTCCCAGGACAGAATGGCAGCTGCACAGATTCTTATTTCTGGTGGCATAGTCTCATCCTTGCTTCATTCTGAGTGCCACCTTCAGTAGCAAATTGGCTTCTTCTACTCTTAAAATTTGGATGCTATCTCTGAATCCTAGCTTATTTGGAAAAATGCTATTTCTCTGCCTAGTAACATTTCTCTGCTTTTTCACCTATCATTTCGTTATTGATCTCAGCATATCTTTTGTAGTTTCCTGTATTGTGTGTGTGAGAGAGACATCTGTCAGAAGACAATTTCTACGAATTCCTTTTTTCCTCATTCTACCAAGGATTCTAGAGATTAAACTCAGGTCATCAGAATTTTAAGGCAAGCACATTTTTTATTGCTGAACCATCTTGCTAGGTGTTACATAGATTTTTAAGTGATGTCAACAAGTGTCAGAGCCAGTGTTTGGGCAGATCAGTGTTAAAATTATCTTCCATATAGAATATGAGTATTTGTGAAGGCAAAATATTGTCAAGTACCAACCTAGTATGTGCTCCCTTCAAATCCCCTATCTTTTACAGGGTAGAACAGAGGTCTTCCACTGTTCAATCCATCTTGCAAAGAAAGATGACACTGGAAAACTAAAAAACAGCTATTGATCCAAAATTCAAATCAGATTTTCAGATTCTATTTGTTACTAATTCATTCTCAACAAACACATAAAAACATAGGCCAAATTCAAAAGTTCCTATAGTGAAGAGGATATGATATCATCTATATCTTTCTTGGGAGATGTAAGCATATCCAAGAATTTGATGAAACAAAGAAAGGAAGGAAGGAAGAAGAAAGAAAAGAAGGAAAGAAAGGAACAAAGAAAAAAAACAAAGAAAGAAGTAATTTAGCCAATGACACCCAAATAGCACTTTTAGCGTGGTATATTTTAAATTCTTACTTCTATTATTTAATAGATAAACAATTATACACTATAAGGTAATAACTGTTTTTGCAGCCGCATTCATGGTTTTTAGAAATTTGCATACTTTGTCAGCGATCAGCTGGCTCACAGAAGGCTCCATTCTTTCAATGTCATCTTGAAACAAGGTGGTTTCTACTATTGGATGATGTCATCCACGGGTGAGTCTAGATCTCTAATTTTAAGGGAAAGTGGCAATCTCCTTGGACTTGAAATGTATGGGTATTTCTTTTACAGTTCATGGGAAATTTGATAAAATCAGATTAAAATAAGATTGCCTGGAATGAATTCTCTGCACAGATTTGGAGTCTGTATAGTCATACGCACAAGTGGTACTTATTGCCAAAGAATAACTTGAAAATGTAGGAAGATGAGGCGTACAGACTTCTCTTGAAGAGGACACTGCACCCAGCTTTAAATCATACCTTTCTGAAAGATGGTTGCTTATTGAAATAATTGTAGAAGCTGACAATGTTTCCCTGAGAAAGTTTCCTTTGTGCCTTATTCGTAATAGAAACTGTCTGAGAAAAAGATCTCCATTGACCTAGATTCTCTGTTTTCCTGTATGCCAATAAATTCAAAGAACCCAAATTTATGCCTCTGACACCCTCTCATCACAAATAACAATATTCCTGAATCTATAGTAGAGCGCTTTTCAAGAAGTGCAAATTATTCCACACATATTCTCTCATTAATCCTCCCATGCCATCACCTCCACATTTCAGGGCTATGAAAATTGAGATTGAGAGTAGAGTTACTTATAGCAAAACACATGCTATGCTAAGTAAAGGGTTTGGAAATGAATTCACAGATTTCCAATCATACTAGATGGCAGTTCTTCTCTCTTCCTCTTAGCATTACTGAAATGTTTTCCTGTATAAGTATAGCATTCTTTCAATAGCTGAAAATAGAGTGTAGGACAATTAAACATCCATCTAATTAATATATACTAACAACAATGCCTCATTTCAAAGAACAATGTCTCATCAGGTTTTAGTCATGAAACATAAATTCATCTGCAATAGAGAATACTCCTTCCATACCACTGCATGGAACTTGAATGTAGCATCATGGCCCTGCCATCTTTCCCTTTGGCTTGGGCTTTGATCATTTGCTTTGCCAAGGGCAAGATTTATATGCATGAACCACTTTTATTCTGATAATGAATGCATTACTTTCCCTCAAGTGTACTGTGAAAAATTACTATGAAGTCATTATTCTGGCTCAGCTGATTGGGATGCGGATGGGGATGAGGAAATGGTCCTTTTAAGTTTAAATTTTTAAAAATCCACCTGTCTCTAGAACTCCCTTTTCCCCCTGCAAATGTGGGGAAAACACATTCAAGCCATTCAAAGGAAAAACCTTAGTTTTTAGAGGAGAAGCTTTCTCAATCTCCATTTAAAGAGTTCAAAATCTATACTTCCCAGACTCCTTTGCAGCTAGGTCTATTACTTAGAAGCATTTGCATGGGATCCAGACATCAGAAGTGAGACAGAAAATATTTTTTTGCAGCTAAGTATGCTAATATATAAATGCTACAGTCATGAGGGCTCACACAACTTTAACATGACATTCAGAAAACAGCCAATGGTACCATTTGCTATGAGGAAGCCTGGCTACAGTGGTAGAAATTGCTAAAATCAGCTTCTTTCTATCCTTTGTCTTGCACATGGGTATAACCTTGAAACTAAACAATCAAGAGAAGTTCGTCAGTGTTCATTCCTTTAACCTTTCTGAAGATTTTGGAAACACACCCTCCCTGTAACATATTCTTTTTTTTCCTGTATTTGTGAAGGTTTGGTAATATTACTGAAGAAAGAGCCTATTTCCAACTCTTAAGTGCTGAGGAATAGATATTGAGAGATCCATCGCCACAGAGTAGAAGGCCTGACATCAAATATTCTTTCTGTCAATTAGTAAATGAAACTGTTTCATTTTACCATCTTAATAATGAATCTCTTAAAACCAGCTGTACAGGAGTTTCGTGAATACTATAAGTAATTATGTGTATGAAGTGCTGAATTAATTAGGTTGATATTATTTGACTTTAATAAAAACATTCTTTAAAATCTCTCAATAAAACTGACTTAAGGAAGGAAGGAATTTGTCTTCTGCAAGAACTAGGAGTTTCTGTGGAGGAGAAGCTCATGGAATGATACAGTCTTGGGTCAAGCAGGTCATGACATTTCAATGCAGTAAATAGACCAGTGGCTGTATGTGCAAATGATGTTTTATTTGAACCATAGTCCTTTCACTCTCTTGATATTTGCACTACAGTGACTGAACTGAATGGCTGCCATGAGAACCATGGACCTTCAGGTTGGCAAAGCTAAGGTACTCACTCTCTGCCCCTTCTCAGTATACCTTTCAGAACCCAGTTAAAGCAATAATACCACTAACATCCAGGAGTAGTTTTGTCCTAAATAAAGCTATGTTTATGCCTACAGATTCTGAAAGCAGCCAACAAAATTACAAATCACCCCTCTTACAACAGAGAATGAGTGGCTCACCTCCATGAAACTGCTATAAATTATGTTACATGGCTTCCACTGGGATACTAACTGTAGTTAGATGTCTGTAAAGAATGGAAGAAAGAAACAATTTATTGGGGGTGCTGCACACCTTTGATTGTAGCACTGGGCACTGGAAAAGCAGAGGCAGGCTAATCTCTGTGAGTACAAAACCAGTCTAGTCAACATATTGAGGAGAGAGAGAGAGAGAGAGAGAGAGAGAGAGAGAGAGAGAGAGAGAGAGAGAACAGAAGAAGAAAATGAATTGACGTATATCAGTGTCATGATTTTTTTACTCTGCAGCTAGTGAGAGTTGCTCATTTGAATATTTGGGTTCCATCGAAAGAACAGAAGTTGTACTATGTGTGTCACATAAATTGTTTTTCCCAAATGCATCGCAAAATGCCTGAGTGCAAGATAGATGCTCCTAAATTTGCTAACTGCTTTTCCCAATAGTGTTGGTACCTACTTAGAAGCAGTAACATGAGCACTGGGATAGGAGTTGGGTATAGTATCTTCAAACTAAGACTATTTTGTCACCACTATTTCACTTTAACTTCTCATACACATGTCTAAGGGCCATTCTCATTGTTAAATAGAAATACTCATCAGAAGCTCTGTTCTTGGGACTTTCCTAGCATTTGCAAAGTTATCTATTAAGTCATAAATACAAAAGAAAAGAAAACATGCCTCTAATGCCTCAGAGGTTTCACATTGCATCTCATATTAGTTGTCATGCACTTAAACTCATTGCAATATTCCAAGAGAGAGCAAGCACATCCATGTCCTAAGATTAGAGTGACTTTTTTTTAAATAAAGGCCCATTCTTGCTGGGGCTGAAGATCACCCTGTAGTGGAGACTGTAGAGTAATTTTAATCCAGCAACATGACTGTTCTAGCAGGGGATCACAAGCAAAGACCTTCTAGGTCTATGTGATCTGGCTGGAATGACACATCTTTAATTCTCATGACTGGAATGTAGACACACCCTTACTATACCCCTTTAATCCCAAACAATGTAGTTTAAGTTAGTTTGCAGAAGGAAGCAGCCATGTTTGAAAATAATGTCTAATTAGGGGACAGACAAGGTGATAAATCAGAGAAAGATCTTACAGAATGAGTCAGAGATTGGATGTGACTAACTCTCATGAGATCAGACAAGAAAGAGAGGTAACTTGAGAGAGGGGGGGAGAACACAGAGACAGACAGAAAGAGAAGACAGTTTTACAGAGACAAGTTGCAGGTGAAAACAGAACAAGTCATAGAATAAGGAACCAGAAGATTAGAACAGATGGCCAGAGTTAGTTTGAGGCCAAGTAACTCAGTGAGAACCTGAAAGAAGCCAGATTGAATCAGTCAGCTTACTGAGTATTTTTGAGCCAGATCAGCTGAGTTCAACCAGCCAGCCAGAGTTCAGAAATAACTAGAAGGGGTAAACTTATTCAACAGTAAGTATCCAAGATGATAATTACATCTGGTAAATAAAAGTACATTTACAGGACGCTTTGTGCTTCCACTAGACATTTTATTCATTCATCAATTTCATATTACCCAATATCCATCTCTACTAGATACTAAGCTGAGTAGAGAAGAACTTTGATCTCACAGTGTCTACATTCACATGGCTGTTGGAACCAACTGGTGACAATGTGAATGTAAGCACCTGGATATCAGGGAGCAACTCAGAGCTATGACGACAAAGCAGATAAAGGTGATCAAAAGGACGTGTGTGTGTGTGTGTGTGTGTGTGTGTGTGTGTGTTTTTCCTGGTTTATAGGTTTCATCGATGAGCTCACAATTTTTTTCTCTATAGGCTTTTCTTTGTGTAAAAGGTCTTTCTTGGGAAAATATAATGTATTGGAAGAAGGGGAAGGGATGCTGGGGAAGAAGAATTTTTAAAATAGCTGTGTATTTAAAATTATATTACTGAGTCTTCTAAAGTTGTAAACTATTTTTCAGCCACTATAAAAAGTCAAGCTCTTGTTCCCTGATTTTAGTAGCAGACTTCGCCAGTGGTTCTCACCCTGTGGGTCATGACACCTTAGGTGTCACAAATAAGTCATCATGCATATCAGATATTTTTATTATGATTCATAACAGTAATGAAGTGGCAGTAATAAGTAGCAATGAAATAATTTTATGGTTGTGGAGTGACACAATATGATGAACTATGTTAAAATGTCACAGCATTAGAAAGGTTGAAAACCACTGCTTTTGGCTATAAAAACTAAACTATCCAAAAACTTGTAGGAATATTTTTAACTATCAGTCAAATCATAAGATGAGGAATAGAAGAAGCTTCAGGTATAAGAGACCAAGCCCACTAAGAGGCAACAATAGCATCTTTCTGCTGGGATTCTAACCTGGGAATGGCTTCCTCCTTCTCCCAAGGTTGTGACATTTCCTATCCTCTCTATCGCTTGGTCCAAATTACCTGATGCTGCTGCTCTTCAGTAAATCCTGCCACTTCCCTAGAAGGTGATCATGTGGTGAGCTTTCATTCGCTTTCCTAGCCCTGTATCTGTAAAGCATTGTTTCTTCATTTGAATGTGTTTTTCAAAGCAGCTTATAAGCATTTAGATATTTGACTCTTGTTAATGTGACCCTTGCAAAAGAAACATGGGGTAATTCTGGGAAACACAAAAGCAATACATAAATGTATAATCCTTCCTCCAGGCATGACAGAACTAGGTGATGATTGCTGTGGTTGAGTTTGGAGGGATTCTATTAAATCAGGTTGTTTTATCTGTAGCTGGTCAACATGGTGGAGAGGCAAATGATTAATTCAATTTACTTCTTGACTCATTGCTATGCTGCAGGAAAAATAGTTAACAGATTTTGTAGCACTCCCTCAATAACAAACGGAAAATATCACTATTGACATTTATTTTGAGCTCATATATGTTGGAACAAGCCCCATGTGTCTGTCCCAGGCACTGCGGCTCTGGGTGGGACACATGGAAAGTGGCTGTGCATCTTCTCACACAGTCTGACGGGCAGGTGGGGGCTGTGGGAAGCCTGCCCGAGGGTGGGGGAGGGGGCCATTCTCAGGAAAACGTGGCAGCCATCTCCGTGGATTCTCTAGCCCAGGACACTGCAGTTGATGCAGGGTTCTGCAGATGAGCTAGCCGGAGCGCAGCTGGGATTCTCATTGAGACCTGGTCTCAGTGGCTTGGGTCACTGGGCTAGCTGCTTAGGCTTGGGTGAATGGGTACCATCTGGGAGCTCTGGGAAGCCCTCAGAGAGAGATTAGAAGTGGCTCCTTAATCGAGGGCGAGATCCCTCGCTTCCCATGGTGGGTCCAGATGAAGAGACAGTCCATAATTCTAAGACATTTATTTTCATCGTGTGGAGTGGAGTGGATGGAATTGTACCCCGTGGCATCTGGGAGATGCGAGGCAGATATAGTAACTGGGAAGGAGCGTGGCTAAACCTCTAGGTGTCTCATTAATATGAGGATGGTTTGGAGCTGTGTGGCCACGCTTCTACCTGAGGAGGGGTGGTAAGTGACCGTGACTAGAGCCAAAAGCCTCCCGGGAGCATTGGCATAATGCTTTCTGGTCCCTTGCGCATTGTTCCGCTGTGTCACCCAGATTTTACACCTGTGTTCAACCGGGTGCCAGATTGCCTGTCACAGATCACTGCCCCCCACATATATATGGAAACTTTCCAAGACAGAAGTAAATAAGTTAAAAATTGATTGGGAAATAATACAATTATTTTAAAAAGCTATAGTAATAATAAGATACATTTTAGCTTTTTATTTTTAGGGGTGTGTTTGCTTGCCTGCATGAATGTCTGTGCATTATGTGCATGCAGTACCCACAGAGGTCAGATGAGGGCAGTAGATCCCTTGGGACTGAATTTACAGGTAGTTTTAAGCTACCATATGGGTGCTAGAAATCAAACTCTGAGTTCCTTGGAAGAGCAGCCCTTGCTCGAAACTGCTTTAAATCCAGCCCTTATATAATATGCTTGCATGCTTGAAATACATAGAGAACAATCAGGAATAATAACAATCAGATATAAAATTCCTTTTGAAATTCTGAATTTAGACTGTAAACAAAAACATTCTTTCTAGGTTGCTTTGACAGTCTCTATTTAGACTGAGGATTAATAACAAACAGAACAGATGTTTGATAGGTCTGGCTTTAAAAGGTGACCATGGTTGCCCTTATTGTGGGACCAGATGATTAAAATATCATCGTGACTGTGACAAATTTCCCCAAAGTCTCTCACCTCCTCAGTTCGTACTCCCTAATGCAGGTGCATGGCTCCTGCTATGCTCAGCACACACTCTTCGCCCTACATCTGTAGCTCTCCTGAGACCTACCACCTTTTCACCACAGTGATTTGCTGATTGAATGAGATAATGACAGTGTATATAACAAACAGAATAGAAAGACTGAATTAACCTCTCAACTTATGATCTGAGATATTACTTTCACTCTGTGTGTTATAGGCTAGACTGTAATGGATAACTTTGCTTAAGAGGGGCAAAGGGTGACTCAGCTAGGCCTCATAGCTTTTATTGCCTTTTGTGATGCTTCTTGACATTCTCCCACAGTGCATATCAGTCATGGGCAATGGTAACCCAGTAGCATGTTTGCGTTCTTATAAAATATTAATTTCAAAGGCAAAACAAGCTTTTGTGTCTAGTTAAAGGACAATTAATGTAGAAATTCTACCTGGTCTTAACACAAGAATTTTTGGCATATGAATTCCATGCCTTGTTGCACTTGCTCCTTGCAGCTGGGTAGGCATTGTCCTCTTTGATGTGAGTTCTCTTTGATGCAGCAAACCTTTATAGGTACTCATGACTGTCCCTTATCTCATGGTCTAGTATTTGAAATTATGGACAATGATAGCAAATTACAAAGTATGAATCGTTGAAATTGGTTCTCAGCACCATTTGTTTGGTTTAATTTCCCATTTCCTTCTCCCTTCTTTTCTCCTTTTCTTCTCCCCCCTTTCCCCCTCTCTTCTGTGCCCTCTTCTCCCCCCTCTTCTTCCTCCCTCTTCCATCTTCTTTTCCTTCTCCCCCTCTCTTCCCCAGCTCCACTCCTGCCTCCCTCCTCTCCTCCTCCAGTCTTTCCTCCCTCTTCTCCCCTTTCTCTTCAGCCTTCCTCTCTCTTCCCCTTCTCCCTTTCTCTTCCTCTCTTCTCCCTCTGTCTTCCCCTGCTCCATTTCTGCCTTCCTATTCTCCCTCTCCACTTCTGCCTCCCTTCCCCCCTCTTTCTGCATTGCTATGACTCTTCTTCATATTCGCCTTCCCTTTCTTTTTTCTCTTCTTTCCCCTTTTTGTGTGTACACTATGCATACATGTGTAAGTATGTTTTCATGTGTGTGGGCACATATGTGAATGTGGGATTCACATGGTCGGCCATGTGATTACATGCATGTGAAGGTCTGAAATTGATTTAAGTGCCTTTATCAATAGTGTTTTTATTTTTATTTTATTTATGGAGACATGAGCTCCCACTGAACTTGGAGCTCATGAATTGCATATAGTCTCACGAACCACCTTGCTTCAGAGACTCTTGTCTCTGCTGCCTGAGTGCTGGGATTATAGGTGATGCTAAACCTGGCAGGGTTGTGAGTCCCAGGGATCTGAACTCTGGTCCTCACATTTTCTTGACAATCACTTAATCAGTGAACTATCTTCCCATTGCATCTTTTGAACAAGACACTTGTTTGTCTCTCTTTTTATTTAAAGTAGTGCAGCTTTATTATAAATCCAATTTTCTATACAGATCTCATCTTTGCACCTCAACTGCTCCTGCATCAGAATCCCCTCTACTACAACAAGCCTCCAACCTGGGTTAGTTTTTGTTATTAATCTTTTGCATATCTCCATAAACTTCTGGACAGTGTCATCAAAGCTAACAGTTCACTGAAGTCATCTCTTCCCTGCTCTGAGCCTGTTCTTGCATCACAATGCACACAAACAGCTTCAGTTGAAGTTTCCAGAAAGAAAACTAAGCATATGGGGCATCTACTTGAACAACACTGACCACATTTAAGGGCAACAGAGCCACAAATAGAAGTAAGAAAAGGACAGCATTCTGCTGGTTGTGATACTTGCCTGTTAACTCTACATGATGCATGAGACATATTCTATAGTCTGCTGATTGTGACACTTGCCTGCTAACTCTACATGATGGATGAGACATATTTTATAATCTGCAGATTGTGATGCTTGCCTGTAAATTCTACATGATGCATGAGACATATTCTATGTCATCTGATTGTGATACTTGCCTGTTAAATCTACATGATACATGAGACATATTCTACAGTCTGCTGATTGTGATACTTGCCTGTTAACTCTACATGATGCATGAGACATATTATATGTCATATGATTGTGATACTTGCCTGTTAACTCTACATGATGCACAAGATATATTCTATGTCATCTGATCAGCCCCATATACCACTCTGAAGTTGAATCTGCTTGGTATGTTGAAGACATAAAAAAAAAAAAAGTATAACACTATTGGGCTTAGCAAATGGTACAGCCAGGACTTCTTTCCTATCAAAATGTATAGTGATTTCTCCATTTTCATGTGGGAGAATTTTATCTGGAGTTTAACTACTGTGGTTGGAGAGGTGGTTCAGCAATTAAAAGTCATTGGTGCACAAGCATGAGGTCAGAAATTCATATACCAGCACTCACATAGTAAGTAGAGTGTCTTGGAAATGCACACAGCTTCAGATCTAATGGATCTGAGATCCTCTTCTGGCTCTTTCATGTGCACAGGTACGTGTACCACACACATGTGTATACACTAATCTACACACATACTTATACACATAGAAATAAATAAAAATATTTTTTAAAGTTTAAGTATTGAACACAAAACCATTGTAAAACCTTGCACTAAAATTAAATATGTACATATATAATTTGGAAGTAAAATATGTGCATGCACATATGCACATGTGCCTGTGTGCTTATTTATAAATAATTATCATACATAGTCTTCTTTCTTTGGAAAATGTGTTAACCCTCTGGCCACCAGGTACTCTTTGTTGTATCTGTGGTAGCAACACCCTCTTGAGGGACAGAGTAGCAGTCTTCATAGTGGTTAGAAAAGTACAGAGAGCATAAAAATATAGAGACAATGCCTGTGCATTTCTTAATATTAGAAAGCATTTCTCTCACCCAGCATGGCTAATGACAGTGAATGAATGCTATCATATCAGGGCCTTTACTTTCGCTGTCCCTAGCAATGATTCTACCTGCTCCCTGCCATGGGTGGAAGATGAACACATGTATACAGTGTGAGCATCTTTTACTTGCTAAGGTGCATTTTTAACTCTGAAAGAAGGGCACTGAAGCAGCGATTCGCCATGTCTGTTGACACCTTTCATGTCACTTCAGAGTCCTTAACAAAGCTCAGTGAGTCTCTGATACCAATGAATACAACTTGGCATCCCAGTTGAAACCTGTTTGTTGAGTCTTCTATAGCTGTCTGAAATAGGGAACCAAAAGTCTATTGTCTCATTAGTAGGACTGAGTCTAAAACTGTGAATCATCCTGGTAAATAAGCTGAATGTTATCTGGGACCCATTACTTACTGTGAGAATTTATGCTACAAAGAGAGTATTCAATGTATATTAACTATACGTTATGTTGGGATGATACGTCATCCATTTGGCTTGCACTTAGGTCTTGGACTCTCTGTATTTCATGTCTGTGCTCTAAGCCAAAATGAAATTAAACAACAACATTGAGATATGACCTAATTTATTTGTCTAGATGTGGCACCTTGCGATAAAGCCAGAGTGAAAATTTTCACTGATATTATTAATGATTCTTTCAAAATAGTCTCTCTTTTTGAACAACTGAGTTGATCTCTTTAGCAGTATTTCTTGAAAATGTATTTCCATGCATATTTATAAATTACAAGATGTTTCTCTGACATATTTCTTTTCTTGTTATTTTTCTTACACTTGTGAGTCAGTTTTTGTTTTATGTCTTAATGCAACTACTTTAGTATAGTTATTACTGATAACTTTAGCATGGAAGACAAACTGGCAAAAATAGAAAGCATCAAATACTGAAGTCAAATTTAAAAATTGTATTTAAACTTTGTGATACAAATTGAAATGTGTGAGTTTATGGAGATAGAATCCTTGGGGTGGTATAAAATTCCCCATTAAAATGAAATATATGCATGTATTTTCTACAAAGGTCAAGTAAATAGTTGCTTTACCATTGTAATTAGATATTTAATCCAACTTTCTAAGTCTAATTAACAGTAGAGCTTAGGGTTTATGTATAATGAAACAAACAAACAAACAAACAAACCACAGTTCCTATGGTTTCTGTGTTTATGTCCCCATCCTGCTGCTGACAACTTCTACATTGACATCCTTGCCACCAAAGTGACAAAGTGAGATGAACCCTTCCAGCTGTTTATATATATATAAACAGCTATGATTTTATTAGTATTATGTTTGTATTTCTTGTTCAAATTGAGGCCACTTATGCAGAGAAACAAAGAAAAAATTAAAAAGAAGCAACCAGGAGAAATGCAAAAGGAATTTTGGTTGGGTATGTAAGGCTGCAGGGAGAGAAAGGCACAGTATATATCTGAGACTGCCTCAGGTGGTATCCGCAAAGTTTTAAGTATCAAAGTCAGAGAAAGTTCAGGGCATTTTCTGAGTAAAGCATCTTTAATTGAGAGGAAAAGAGCTATTGAGAAGATACTGAGTTAGAGTATAGGGAAATATCATGACTGCCAGTGGCTTAGGAGAAGCTCCCGTGTGTCTTGGATGACTGAGGCTGGTATAGAGGACACGACAGGGCCCCCAAACTGTTCTCATGTTGCAGATGTCTAGCAACTATGTTCACATAAGCCATAACATGCCTGCATTTCCAAGGAAACAATGCAGGGTTACACAGTTTGTACTTTAGCACCTGAGCAGAAGAGTTGTGAAGTGTGTCTCTTGTAGGGCCTCCCAACAGGTAATCTGCTTAGACCTAGGATGGTTCCCTTTGGCAGAAAACACATCTCTAGGTTGAGCTGTAGTGTGCTCTGCACTGGCATCTTTTTAAAAACCTTGTTCCTCAATGACAGTTTCCTTGGTGATAGCCACTGCTGTTCAAGGCTTTCATTTTCCCCTCATTGTTGAAAATCTGGTTTTTGTCTGTGAGTTTATTATTCTTGGTCCAGGAAAGCCTTTCTGGGGTGCCTCTGGGGTGTCTCTCTGTTTTTGAGGAACATCAGATACTTGTCCACTATGAATGGCTGCTTCTCTCATGTGTAATTAATGGGTAAATCTCCCAGGAAATATCAGACTGGAATACATCTGCATGTTTGTATTCTCACTTGACTTTTACTGCCCTGGAGAATTAATTATGAACAACCTGAAGATTCACGGACATGTTGTTAAACTGCCACAGATTTCATTCATTTTCTTTCATACAGTCTATATTATGCATATATAGGTATGTATTCATATATTTATGTATATAAACATATGGAACATGGAGCTCATTAATGAAAATAAATGATTATACACACATGATACATAAACACCAACACATTATTTAGGTATAATAGATTTTTAAGAGTATTTTTTCTGAATTAAATTCTATGAAAGCCTGCATCTTCTTTCTTTGTAACCTATAGTCCTTGTTTACAGAAGATATTTCTTTGGGATCCAGCTCAAGGGGAGGCTCCAAGGCCTGACATTATTACTGATGCTATGGTGTGCTTACAGACAGGAGCCTAGCATCATTGCCCTCCGAGAGGCCCAACAAGCAGCTGCAAGAGCCAGATGCAGATATTTACACCCAATCAATGGAGAGAAGCTGATATCTCCTGTGGTGGAATTAGGAAAAGGCTAGAAGAATCTGAGGAGGAGAGCTACCCTGTAGGAAGAATATCAGTCTCGACTAATCTGGACCATGGAGATCTCTCAGTCACTGAGCCACCAAGCAGGTAGCATACACCAGCTGATAGGAGGCCCCTGACACACATATACAGTAGAGGACTTCCTGGTCTGGCCTCAGTGAGAGAAGATGCACCTAACCCTCGACAGACTTGAGGTCCCAGGGAGGGGGGGATCCCTGGGGGGAAGGAGTAGGGAGGTGGGAACACCCTCTGGGAAACTGGGGAGGAGGAATGGGATAAGGAACTGTCAGAGGGCAGAACAGGAGGGGGACAATGACTGGACTGTAAAAAGAAAAGATTAAAGAATAATAAAATAAGCTGGGCAGTGGAGGCGCACGCCTTTAATCCCAGCACTTGGGAGGCAGAGGCAGGCAGATTTCTGAGTTCGAGGCCAGCCTGGTCTACAGAGTGAGTTCCAGGACAGCCAGGGCTACACAGAGAAACCCTGTCTCGAAAAACAAAACAAAACAAAACAAAAACCCAAAAATAATAATAAAATATGTAAATGAAGTAGCTTCGTTGAAGTCAATAATTTGAAGATTGCTTTTTGGCTGTGAGACATCAGCAGTGGCACATAGATCGTAAGTTCCATTGTGTACTTTATTTAAAGAATGTTGAATAGTTAAGAATACCAAGGACTTGAGTTAGCTTACTTTCTGCAGTCTCTCAAAAGAGACTTTAAAATGTGGCAAACACAGAATAACAGTAAACTATGAAGTCTAAGCTGTCTTATCTCAGATAATAACTGGGAGCCATGTGGGGTTCCCAGGTTGCTACAAGTCAGTGCTCTAAACTGATGGAAGGGAAGCGTTTTCATGATAACAGCTAGGAGACAGGACAATTGTTTTTACTATGTTTAATAAGCGTTAGGGAGCCATGTTGGTAAAAATTTACCAGAATCTCTGCTTACTAAGCACTTGCTGTGCATTGGTCACTGTATCCTAGCATGCAAGGGGAGGTATCTGCTTGATAGTAAAGGTGGTCTTCTTACCGTCCTCAAATTGAGAGAGGTGTCACAGAGCATCAATGCTGTCAATCCAGGTCACAGCATGAATGATCACTCCCAGAGTGTTTCTCTTGATCACACATACTTTGGTACCCTGGGCGATCATTTATACATTGGTAAGATGATGTCCTCTGAGAGTATAGAAAGCTAAGGCTTTAAGTAGAAAGCAAGCATGTCCCTGCCTTGGGTCATGAAGTCTCCTCCACCTTTCTTTTCTTTGATGATTGAAATCCTTAATAAACATGTCAGTTCAAATGCTTTGGGCATCAAGAAGCTTTCCTTGTACTTCCCAACTCCTTGCCTACCAGCTCTTGGACTGATTTCTTCTTATAGGAGCTAGGTGCATGTTGTCTGTGCCTATATTACAGCCTCTCACATTTGGACTCATTGGACCCTGTGTGTATCTCATTCCCCAGCCTGCAGGTTTGCTCGGGATCATAAACTATGCCTGTCATCTCTGACTCTCTAGCCTTCAGCACTCACAGCCACTGTAGATGCTCAGTAAGGAACAGGAGCACACATTTGAATTTATCTCATAATGCTGAGTGGAAGATGTACAATGGTCCTTTATTGTCTCTCAGCTACACCTTCCACTGGGGAATCAGCAGTGAAATAAACACAGATGAAGCCGGCAACAAGTACGCTGGGTTCTGATTACTTTATTTCTTTGCTAAAGGACAGACCTGAGGGTAAAACATCTTAGTTTTATTCTGTGCGGCAAGTGGCATACCAAAGAGATTAAATGATGAAGTGTGGAGTGGCTTCAGGGGAGGCAAGGCGCCTCTAAATTCTAGTTCTCTAATGTTCTAAGAGAGTTGAAATAGAAAGTACTAGCACTTAAGTTTTAGGCGTAACAGTCACTGGTATATTCTTACGACACAGTTAACTAGCACGATGTTTTTAGCTGTCCTAGCTGTTTCTCTCATCATATGTAGTCTGCTGATGAAGACTTCGTCCTGGGAGGACAGAAATATTTGTAACTAACAGACATGCATATACACTGAAGGGGTAGCAAGGTTGGTAGTGTGCTTGTTTAGCATGCATGGGTCCCAGGGACCCACCCCCAAAACTACATAAACTTGGCTTGGTGGTGTACATCTGTAACCCTGAAACACTGGGGAAGCAGAGCTGGAGCAAAAAGCTCAAGGTCACCATGGTTTCTGCATGGCAAGTTTGGGGTCCAGGAATACATAAGCTCCTGTCTCAAAAAGAAAGGGGCAGGAGACGGGGTTAACTAATCCATCCTATCTACTCTTTACCTTGCCCCAAATGAGTACTTGGTGATTCTTATGAACAAGTTCAGAAAGAAGTCTCATATTTTCAATGCCAACACTCAATAGCAACACTTTACTGAAGACACAATGCAGTATGATTGTTTTCTTTGGAAAGAGATGGCAAAAGTAGTTTGGCATTTCATCAGTTCCGAGTGGGATTATTTACAGATCCTTGTTAAGATTGTTGTGGGGCTCAAGGTAGGGCCCCTTCAGTAATGGAGCTGGGAGATGAAGTTCCTGATGTTTAGATAGAGTCAGAGTTATGAACAGAATAGACTTGGAATTGATCATCAAATCTTAGTACTTGAACGCTTATGTAAGTTTTAGGGATTCCTAACAGTTTGTAATGGAAGTATGATGCATATGTCCAACGCTTTAAAGTTTGCAGAAGGACAGGTTCTGTCTTTCCATGAAACATTCCAAAATGTGCTAGTGTCACAGTGTTAATCCTAGCACTCAAGTGGTAGAAGCAGGCTGACTTCTATGAGTTCAAGGCCAGCCTGGTTCACAAGACATGTTCTGGGCCAGCTAGAGCTGTAAGATGAGATCCTGTGGTAGAAAAAAAAAAACCCGAAACCAGATAATGGTCACAACCCACAAGGTAGATTATGTCTGAAAACTATAGTTATCTTTCTTCGATGAGATCTAGCACATATTGGGATGAAATTTCCATACCTTTTTTTTTTTAATATTGAAGACATATTCCTTAAAAAGGAAAGCAGTTACAATGAGCTCTTCTTTCCTCTTGTTCTCTATCATGAATGATTGGAGATCCTTAGGGGAGAACTTAAAACCTGCAGCAGCATCCATCAATGAGGCCTGATAGGACTTGGAATGACATTGGGGTATTTCAGAGATTGGAAAGTGAAGGAATCCTGTGGATCACTAGGTGATACTCTTATTTATGAGCATAGCCAGTGGCCGTGGCGTTAATCACTCAATTGAGGTAGACAGCTATCTCTATATCTTAGATGACAAGACCAAGGTTTGAACAAGTTAAAAGGAGTCAGGTGTTGCTAGTATGCTAATGCCAACTTCTGTGCTTTTAGGCAGCAGTTGGAGAATGAAGGGACCACCATCTTCTGAGTTTGTTGTGTAATGAGGACTACAAGGAGGGTTTCTTTTACTTTATTCACAAATGTGCCTCTGTGTGTGTGGAGGTCAGAGAGCAGCTTTCAGGAGGCAGATGTCTTCTTCCTGCATGTGTGCCCCTGTCTGTCTCCTTCCTGCATGTGTGCCCCTGTCTGTCTCCTTCCTACATGTGTGCCCCTGTCTGTCTCCTTCCTGCATGTGTGCCCCTGTCTGTCTCCTTCCTGCATGTGTGC
>CM052704.1:116215397-116272450 GCA_028551405.1 Uromys caudimaculatus
TGCCATCTCACCAGCCCTTACCTTGATTTTCATTAAATTATCTGATTTATTGATTTATTGATTTTTCTCATATTATTTACTTATATTCATAGTTGCCTTTCCCCATGCACTTCCTGTTTACTTCATTGCTGGATCTATTGACTTGATGAAAAGCCCAGTAGGTCCCAGCCAACCCAACACTTAGGTAATGATAATGAGTTGCCACTAAGCCCCATTCCTGGACACGGTGGACCTGTTGTTAAGGAAGAGCCTGTTTTGTTCATATGAATACTAGCTCTCTTTCACAGACTCCTTTTTTAAAGGAAATATTAAATTGCCCCAAAGCTTGAGAATTAAAAAGGTTCAAGAGGCTATCCAATAGATGACCTTAGTCATGTGATACACACCAGGACCTGCTTAATTATAAAGTAACTCCAAAGAACTAGTTGGGGCATTTTCCCTGAAGGGAAACCTCAAATAGATGTCAAAAAGCTATCCATTATTCAATGCAAATCCATGAGTTCAATCTGTGTGTGGTATTCTACATGGAATAAAAGTACTAATATCTTTATTAAGTCTGGCAATCTCCCCTTCTGATCTTCATACCTGATGTTTTAGAAAGATCCTACTGTTTTAAAGAAGAGAGTCCAAGACAAATATCTGTCTTCCTTCTGAAGCATTTGTTCACAGACCAGATAGGCAGGATGCTACTACATACCAAGTAGGAGTTGGTTCTCACAAGAAAATTTGAAGGCAGAACCTTGAGTCAATACCTGTTTCCATTCCCAAATGCATGCCTACCTCTGCATAGAGGCTGGTACCTTCTACAATCTAGCCTAGTCAAGAAATATTTGCATTCACAAATGGAAAACAGAATATTCATCAAGTAAATGTTGAAGATTGCATAGGCTCTGGGTGATTGTTATTATAGTGGGGTATTAAAAGACAAATGCATCTATAAACTTGCTAAATGATTGTAGAAATATTAACTATCTCTTCCCATAAAGCATAAATAATATGCCCCGATTATGACCTCTCTGAAGGTCTACATAAATGTTCATTAATGTTTCTGTTCTTACTCAACTTTGAGCCAAGAAAAGTTGACTTATTAAAAAATGAATGTCTAAATAACTTGCTTTTCTGGGATTACAAATTCCTACCATGAATCACTGTGTGTTGTCTGATGTATTTTCTAAACTTAGGATGCAATTCATTATCTAAATCTTTACATGCTTCAAGAATTTTGCCCTTTGTTCTTCAATGTGTAAAAATAAAATAAAAAGTCCCTAAATCCACAGCACTGAGTAACACAATAAAACCTCTTTGTTTTAGAAAATTACATGTCAGTACTGAATAATCTATGGTACCAATTAACCAACAATGATAATTATAAGTTTTTAAAAGCTAGTGAGTTTGCTGCTGCATCTTACAGAAGATGTTTTTTTCATACTCTTTTGAGATATTTTCCCTTCTCACCTCATTTTCTATGGCCCACTTTTTTAAGGACATAAAACTATTTATACCAATAGATGTTTTAGGAATTGGCAAACTGTGAAATCCTAGATGGAATGGCAGAATAGCCCCTGAAGGAGGAAAATGGACTTTATTTATTCTTATTGAGTTCCAACTGCACAAAAATAAAGGGATTGTTAGTTGCCAGTGGGAAGGGAACATAATTATGACTTCACAGCTTCTTCTAGAGAGAATGGGGAGAGGAAAGAGAAAGAGCAAAAGAGAGCAAGAGGGGGGAGAATAGTCATACTTTTTTGTACACCATGTAAAAGAAATATACACAAAGGGAATGTATTTATGCCAGGTATAAAGAGACATAATCAAATCAGTACTGTAGCACCAAAATTCATGCCAAGAGATCCAGAACTTTTGTCTCATCACGCTGTAAATAACAGTGGTGGTGTAACCACAGCATTGTGGCAATTAGAGCAAAATATATGTATATATAAAACCAAAGTTTTCAAATAGTTCTTCCTAGTTGGTGTCACCTGGCAGAAGTGGAAAGGTCTTTCAGCAAAACTGCTATTTTCTGCTTTAATAGTTTGACATTTGCTAAGTGGTGAGTCTGATCCTGAAGTGTAGGATAACCAGCAAGAATGTGTGGGAGTTTTGCTTGGTATCTTGGAAACTATATAGTTTGTAAGTGCTAGGAGATATGTAGCACTCTGGGTCATTGATCTCATCTGCCAGTGTTGACCAATAAGATTCATCTCCAATAGTCATTTGTAACAAACTCTGCAAACAGTAGTTTTGGAAATATTTTCAATTTTGTAGATCATATGATTTTTGTTCTAACTATGCAACTGTCAAAAAGTAATCTTGGGTGATATGCAAATGAGTAAGCAGGATAATAAAGTCTGATTTATAAAAACAGAAAGAACTTGGATCTGGCACTAATCTATAGATAGCTCTATAAGTAAAGACTATTTGAAAACACTTGATCCAGAAAATTTAAGTCTGAATTCTGGGATTACAATATCCACATGGTTGTGAATGTTTATTAAAAGTAATATATTTTATTGCCACTAGAGACTTTAAGAATAAAATATACTTTATTCAATCAGTTCTGTTAAAATAGACAGACAACTATTATAGGTAAGTTTTCTTTCTTTCAAAGCTACTGTACAAAGAACAACTTTATACAGAAATTTATAATGAGTCTGAAACTCTAAATACCTTTAATTTGATTGATTTAAAGTAGATACATCAAAGAAATGAGCAGACTGACTGATTTCAATACAGATATGGTGGGACAGGGATAAGGAGATACTCTTGGAATAGGAGTTGATGGTGAATTTTGAGAAAAATCTTTGCAGAGAGAATTTGGGGTTGGGCAGACGGCTCATTTGCTGTGCCTATGTGAGGACCCAAGTTTGGAGAACTACCATTCACACTCCTGAGCAGGTATGGCATTTGGCTTGTAGTCAGTCCCAGCAATCCAGAGACAGAGAAGGGACTTCCCAGAGTAAGCTTGTGTACTGGCTGGTTCTGTGTCAACTTGACACGAGCTGAAGTTATCACAGAGAAAGGAGCTTCAGTTGAGAAAATGCCTCCATGAGATCCAGCAGTAAGGCATTTTCTCAATTAGTGATCAAGGGGGGAGGGCCCCTTGTGGGTGGTACTGTCTGTGGGCTGGTAGTCTTGGGTTCTATAAGAAAGCCAGATGAGCAAGCCAGGGGAAGCAAGCAAGCCAGTAAGAAACATCCCTCCATGGCCTCTGCATCAGCTCCTGCTTCCTGACCTGCTTGAGTTCCAGTCCTGACTTCCTTTGGTGATGAACAGCAGCATGGAAGTGTAAGCCGAATAAACCCTTTCCTCCCCAACTTGCTTCTTAGTCATGATGTTTGTGCAGGAATAGAAACCCTCACTAAGACAAATCGTTAGTTGGAATAGCCAAAAAGTGAGATATGAGTTCAAATGAGATACCTTGTCTTAATAAATGTGACAGGAATCTTTTAAAGAAGCCCCTTACGTCCACCTTGGGCTCCATGGAGCATGCATGCTTGAGTGCATGCACACTTGCATGACTCACACTCAGGTATGCTCTCACTCATGAAAATGCATTCTACACATGCATGTGTATAGCACATTCAATACACACAAATTTTAATAGGAAGATAAAAGAAGAGGCAGAGCATGAGGAGGAGGAAGAGGAAGAGGAAGAGGAGGAGGAGAAGGAGGAGGAGGAAGAGGAGGAGGAGGAGGAAGAGGAGGAAGAGGAGGAGGAAGAGGAGGAGGAGGAGGAGGAGGAGGAGGAGGAGGAGGAGGAGGAGGAGGAGGAGGAGAAGTCTTCGTCATCTGCCACATAGATTTGAAGACTTCTTCAATTTGCTGCAGAAAATCAGGTGACCAGGGAGGTATTTGCTGTGGACCCAGGGTGATGCTTTTCCCAGGGTCTTCTAGTAATTTGCATCGACCTCTACATGCCACTTAACTTCTATTTGATCTACCTCCCAATTGATACAATAAAAGAGAATAAAGCGATGTCTGTAAAGGGTTTTGAAAGCGCCAGTGAAAGGGCCCTCTGAAACTCAGGATGTCTGAATTTCAAAGAGTTAGGAGGACATGTTGGCTTTTCAGAAGTGGACACAGTGGTATTCGGTGAATGCCACATTGTTACTCGGCAGTATTCCAGAGGGCCAGGCAGATGAGGAAGACATAAAAGTGTCATTTTTAAGTTGAACTTCTAATTGAAACACAATGAGAACAAAACAGAGAAGGAACAAAGAATTGTTTTGCGATATTAACACGGATTTATGAAAATCAGTTCCCTTAGATATTTTAGAGGCTCTTTCTGCTATAATCAGGCCCCAGGTTTACTTTTTAGATGCTTAGTTACTCTCCCCTTTCATCTGTTTCTTTCTCATATTGCCTTCCTTGTATTGGTACCCCAACATGGAACATATTTTTGAAAACCCAGATAATATTACAATGTCAATATCAGAGGAGAGGCCTAAGGGAGTATGGTCAGGCTGACTTCAACGTTACAATATGTCCATGTACCATCTCTTCTTCGACCTTCATTTTTTTATGAGGTGGGAGATGATTCATATCCTGCAATTCTTTAATAAAAAAAACAAATACTAATACTAAAACAAAATTATGTACTGAAGAAGAAAGTGGTTAAATGAGTGTGAATGTGCAGTGGTCAAGTGTTTGAAGAAGGGTGCTGATGAAGAGATACTTAGCTCCACAGTCAGTGAGGGAAAGCATATGGAACCACAGCCTGTATTGCCCATGCCAGCTTTCTCAGGATGCTGAATCCAGAGCTTTCAAAAGTCCACAGTGCCTAGATTGCAAAAATGTCCCATCCAGTGAGTATCCGTTAAGTTCTTCTAAATCCGCAATTCTCCAGAAAGAAAACATCTGTTGCCACTGTCTCCAGTGAGGTCATCTAAACCAGCAGATGGCAGGATTATCTACCCTTTAAAGAACCTTTTCCATCCCTCCACCTGATAGACCTTTCTCACATTCTACCACCTGCAAGAAGAAACATTCACAGAGAGGTCTCAAGGGATATGGGTGGTCACGATTTCCCCTTGACTCTCAGGCAGATAAAAACAATTTGACTCCTTGTCATCAGGAAACAGGAAGTGGTTGCTATGGTCTTCTGATCTTTTGTTGCTCCTCTGAGGCTTGCATATCATTGCTTTGCCACTTTAGGCCAGTAAAACCGTTTTGCTCCCTTATATATCTGCTGAACATAGACACGGAAATAAAGAAGTACAGCCTAAATGAAGATTCCAATACCTGCTTGCAGGAAGTATTGAAAACAGTTCTGCAGAAGATTGGGAGTCTATGCCTTTTCCATAGTGAGCTTTAAAAGTATTTCCTTTGATCATCTGCAAGGTCACCTCACCACAGGTTCAGAATTAGTAATTGCGAGGGCTGTGAGTGCTGAACGTCCATAGTACAGCAGATAGAGGTTATTAAGCCCAGAGAACCTCAAAGCATCAACTGCTGTGAAGACAGAAGGGAATGCTTCTGCCTGTTGTTCTGCATGCCAGCTTCAGTGACAACCAGAGTCTGTGTCACTTCTGTTCCTAAGCTACTAGTGAAAGGAACCTACAGAAAAGCCTTGAGTGAAGAGGTTGGGCTATCCAAGACTGACAAACAGACAACCTTCTAGAAGCTGGACATGGACGGTTCTTCAGAGGACAAAGGACCCACAGCTCAGTGTTGTAGGCAAACAATATAGTGTGGTAGATAAACTAAAGGGTTTTAGATCTATAAAGAATTATCCTTGATTTCTGTTTGGTGTGGTCTGGTACCTTTCTAAGGAACACCCTCTAGTCCATTAACCGTAATTATCCTCATTACCTCCCTGAGTTGCTGACAGGTCACATAATTCCTATCATGCCCAGGCACAGTGTGAGATTTACATGGGTTCATGGAGATTGCTGGCACTGAGCAGTTTAGTTTGTGATGTCATAGCCAGAAGGTTTGAAGCTCTGCTCATCACACTCAGGAGTTCTCTTTCTTACTTTGGTCCTCGTTGCTGAACTCCCTTTACTTGGTAATTAGAGAAAGAAAGGCTGGGATGCAGGTTTTAGGTCATTGTTCATAAAACCCCAAAAGATAAAGTTAGCACTTTCCTGTAGTATCAAGGCTGGAAATGTGCTTGGGAAACTCTCAGAACTTACAATCATTTTCCCTTTAAAGTCATAAAAGGGTCAGCAACGTGGAGCTCTAAAGAACAACAGGTAGGGAAGGGTTTCTAACTGCCCATGAAAGCAGGGACTGTCTTCCAGGCCTTCTAACTTGTCAGAGCTTTAAAATGATTAACAGAGTCTTTCCCTAACTACCTGCTAGGCTTTATTCTACAAGTATCTCTGTTGTCCTCTGACTCTTTGTGGCTTGAAAAGAAAAACATTGTTTTCTTTCTCATGTCTCTCCTCTAATCCTCTCTTCTTTTCATCTTCTCTGTTGCTGTCAAGCTTTAAGCTGACACAGTGGGTCCTCCCAAGGGTGCTTAGCAGGACTGTTGTCTCTAGCTGAGCGTTCCTCCTGTCCTCTGACCAGTAACAGAACAAAGAACCAAAGGTTAGCGCTGCAAATAACAGTTCCTCTTTACTCAAGTTTTGTTCTACTCTGGGCTGCTTCTCTGATTCACTGGCCCTGTATTTTACCGACTTGCCCATTTTGCTTCTTTCTACTGCAGCTCATCTTCTCCAAGGAGCCACTTGGGCAGATTATACTAGGTTTCCTTCCCTCAATTAAATTTCATTGTACATTCCTAAACTGTAGAGCAGTATGAAGATATGGAAATGTCAGACCAATGCCATTCAGCTCCCAAGGTCTCTGCCTGGATTGATACCAGAATCCTGGATACTGCCATTGTCCTCCTAAACCACAGCAAATATGGCACCCAGAGCTGGTGATCTCAATTGGCTGGTGAAGTTCCCCACAATGCCATGATAGGAGCTGAAAGTGTTTTCAGATCAATGGGTGAAAGGATCCACATTGGGGAGGAAGAGACAGGTGACTCGGTGCGTTCAAGACTACTTAGTTCCTGTCTCAAAAACAACAACGACAACCAAAACAAAAATCAATTTCTCATAGTGTTAGAGGTCAGAAGTCAGGAATCAAAGTCCTGATGGGACATGTTTCCTCCTCAGGCAAGGGGACAGACTCTATTCCATGCTTGTTTCTTAGCTCTGTGTCGCTGTTGGTGTTGGTGACAGTGACTATTCTTTATTTGTGACTGCATAATTTCAAACTCTATCTCAATTTTGCCTCAATGGCTTTGTCTCCTCTTTCATTTTTGAAGACTGCAGGAATAACAGGTTCTTTCATAGTGACCTCATCATAATGAGGCTTTATCCGAAAGCCCCTAGTTCTCTATGAACTTATACTCATAGATCTTAGAGCTAAGAGCTTCAGCATAAATTTGGAAGGACAGAGTACAACTTCCTTTAATGTGTCAGTGTGTCAACTTCTGCCCCATGGCTCTCCATTTTGGGACATCGTCTTCGGTCCTTTTTGTGCCTCTAACTGACTTTCTAAAAACAGCCCATTACTTATTCCAGAGTTCTATAAGCACCTGCTAAATCTCCATTGCTTCCTGGTAAGGACTTTTGAACTATTTCAGGCCTTTGTCATGTTGGGGTCTTCCTGTGTTTCTCTCTGCACCTGTGTTCTGTCATCTTCTACCTCCTGGAGTCTGTGTTTGAATATCTAAGATCATATACTGCTTTCCATGATTTTCTAAATAAGAATGAAGCAATTCACCCTGTATCTCTCCATGACATTTGCTCATGTTTTGATGGATTCTTCACAGCCTTTCAATGTCTTATTTACACTGAATTTCCAAATGCATAGTGCTTATTATTTACAAATAAATGCGGCTGAGTAAATGATTTCAGGGAGGAATAAAGTATCTGGTAATAAGCTTTCCTAATACTTTTCCTTCTTATATTTTCTTCTGAAGTTGTAGAAAATAGACATTTTTCAAGATATATACTGCTCAGATATGTGTACATGCATAGCTAAGAAAGCAGGTTTTAGAACCCAACTGGTTTACTTGAATGTTATGTAATGTTTGTATTTACTCTCTTCATATATCTGACAGAAGCATGAGATAAATGGTTTATACATCTATTGTGAAAATAAAATTAGGAAAAACAGCAAATTGTGTGTGGAGACACACACTGTAATCTAGGCACTAAGGATGATTAGGAGTTCAAAGTTACATTTTGTTTTTCCTCCTTGGAAACCCGTAAGACAAGAGCCTCTCTTCTATCTCAAATCCCCAAAGAAAGCCCCAACATATTTATCAGTAATATGAGTCAGACCAAAGAAAGATTTTGATGATGCTGATGTTGATGACGTGAAATTGTTTCAGGCTTTATGAGAATGACCAAAGAATGACCACCCTGAAGTAAAACAAAGGTAGTGGGCACGGAAAATGGCTCAGCAGTGAGCCTGCTGTTAAGATTATACTCTGAGTTTGAACACTGAAACTTACATAAAGGAAGGAAAGAACTCACTGTTGCAAGAGATCTCTGATCACTGCTAGGGTGTGTGTGTGTGTGTGTGTGTGTGTGTGTGTGTGTGTGTGCAGTATGGTGCATGTGTGCATTGGCTTGTGCTTGCATGTACACATAAAACACATATAACCAAATTTTTAAAAATTGTGATTGGAACGTTTAACAAAAACATCATTTATATCAGATGTTCTCTGAGGTCTACAAATTAAAGGTAATCTCTTTAACTACATTTGTACTTTTCTACAGAACAAAGACTGGTTAAAATACCACTTTTTCCTTGTGTCCATTCTACCCCACCCCCAGTGAACTAGTTCACTTAACTTACAACCCGGATTTGTCTGTGGAATGAAATTCAAGGGAGCTTGAGTTGTGGCATTGGGCTTAGGGATAATTAATCTAAAATGCACTTTTAAAATAATGCTGCTTTGTTTGTATTGTCTTAACTAACTTTACTCTTAGACAACTGTATACATGTATAAATTATAATGAATGCATAAAGAATGTAGTCATAATATATATGCTGTCAGACATCCTCAGAATATGATCTTCCAGAACACAATCTTCCAGTAATAGTTCATTTTAGCACTGGGCCTAGAGCAGGTGCTAATCAGATGGGCTATAATAATTATTCTAAATTCAGCCTTATGACAGCAGTAACGGTGCAATGTGTTGCCTTTTTCCTAAGTAAATGTATGGCTCCAAATATGCTTTATATGTGATATAATGGGTTTGGAAAGTTCCCCTTTAAAGCATGTAGTAAAAAATATCAAATTATACTTTAAAAGTTTAATTTTTCTGAAAAATGCATTCACATAAAAAATAAGATCCAGTGTCAGATATCTTCAGTTTTAAACAGTGGGGTCATTTGGTTTTGCCAAAAGAGGAGGTGTCATGGAATAAAAATTTGGTCTTACGTATTTTCTCTCCTTTCTCTCTTCTACCTTTGATGTACATTAGTTCCCATGGAAACTGAGTTGGGGTTGCTTAAGAATGACATCTACAAATGTAGTGTAAGGTCATTTTTATCTAATACTTTGAAATTTCAACCATGATTTGTGATATATAGTGAAACCTCCTTAACATATTCTGAAGGACTAGGAAAAGACAGTTTCCTGAAAGAAGAAGCAAGATGTGTGGCTGCATTATACCAGGTCTCAGCAAGTTCACCCTTGTTTCATGCTCAGGAAAACAAAACACCTCATCTCCCCAGTTTGCCTGCAGGAGACATGGCTGGCAATGCTTGCAACCCCCAGGCAGGGGGAGAAAAAGACACTTAAAAAGCTCTGTCTTCATCCTCCTTGCTGGGTAGCCTGAGTGGCAGGCCACCACCATGGCAGGAACACGTGTCCAAGGCTCTAAATGTCCCAATAACTAACAGCACAAGGGCAGTGATAAAACTGCAGGGGGTCTCTCTTTTGTTCTCTTTCCACCCATGCCTCTACTCTGACCTTCATAGGGCGCTGACATCATTTACTTTATTAGCCAGTGCTTACCTATAAATCCCAGGTGCATTTAAAGGGATGGAAAGCTGTGTCTGGTGAGAAGAGGCGCTTCCTGACAAGTGACTGGGGTCTAGCAGAACAGGATCTAGATGTTCTGGGTTCAAATCTTCATTCCCTTGAGAGCTGCGGGGAATTGGGCAAGGCAAAACCTTTCGGAGCTTTACAATGCTGACCGGATGTTTGCTATGCAATAGTTTATCAAAAGGAGATAAAGTACAAGAAACTGCTCAGTGCTAGCCAGTGCTGTAAGTTAGAGATATTCGTGCTGCAAAAATGAGGTAGTATACCTGCAGATCTTTGTGTGTATCTGTTTGTTTTCATAACACGCTTGTTCCGTGTCATAGTTACGAATAATTCACAAGTCGTTTACAATGTACGACCACCATCTAAAACTTGTGGCCTGTACAGTTACTTAGGACAGCGTGAGAAAAGGCAAGAGGAGATAGCCACCTGGGCTCCTGGCTGCCTGATCTAGAAGTGACATATATCAAGCTGCACTTTGGCTACGCGGGCCAGACATAACTGCAAAATTAGTATATACCCATGAGTCTGGTGATGAATGATATACACTATTTCTACCACAGTTTTTAAGAAGTGCTTATTTGGCCATTGTGGAGATGGCTCAGTAAGAGAACTTGTTCTTGAAGCATGAATTCAAATTCCCAGTGCCCCAGGAAAAAGCTGGGTGATATCCGCATTCCTGTGACCTTAGCAGTAAGGGTTTAAAGACAGTGGAACTGAAAGCTGGTTGGCCAGGTACCAAAAGCTTCTAGTTCAATGAGAGATCTCATCTCAAGGTAATAACGCAGAAAGTAGTAGAGGCAGACACTTGCTGTCCTGCTATGCCTGTGACTGTGCACTTATACGCTCTGCACAAGCATATCTGCACGAGCAGATACGTACCCGACACACAAAAAATATTAAATATGCTTATTAGATTTCACTGGTCATAACAGGTGGTTGTCATCCAAACAGAAAGTCATAAAACATGCATATTTTCATGAAAACGCCAGATGCTGTGTTCCTGCTGACATGCCTGTGTCATTTGCTGTCCCAATACCACTGATCCTATGTAAATGAAGGAAAGGCATTCTTTGTGTCTCCTGCCCATATAGACTTCAACTTTAAGAGGTGCATAAATAAACACCTTGGCATGTGTGATCTCCTGACCGAGAGGTGTTAAATTCCAGGAACTGTATTACTCTGCTATTTTTATTTGTCTGTGGGAAATCGTTTGATTTATGCCCAATCTTAGAACATAATAAAAATGTGCAGGTATGCCCAACTAGAGATATTCAAACCTGTCAAATAAAAATTTTAGTTGCCCTTAAAATCTACAAATAAAAGTAACTTTTGATTAAGGATAATACAGCTTATATCATATGCTTTTCTATATTCATCCTCAAAAACATATTCAAACAAGTCCATTTCAATCCATCCTGAGATATATATATATATATTTCCCTATGTGATGAAAGTCTCTATTGGCAAAGGAATTACACAGAAATGGCAGTTCTAGCCCAAAGGAGCTAACCCAGGGTACACATGATGGAGTCATGGAAAACGGACCCAAGCAGGCCCTGAAGTTTCTCAGATTTGACTTACTTATACTAACCATTCATTCTTAGTTCATGAGCTTTAGAGCTTTGGGTGCTTTCCAGCTAGAACACCCAAAGTGCCAAAGCAGTTTGTTTATAAATCACCAAGTGCAGAGTACACTTGAGACTTTTGGGGAGGAGTCTTACAACACAGGCTTCAAATGCTAGAGATCCTCTAAGTTAGAATTGTGGCAGGTCTACGCAGGTGCAGGATGTGGCTCAAATCACCTGGAGAATTTCCGTCCGTCCCATTAGCATTCTATTTATTACAGACCTAGGTCAGGCCTAGGCCCTGAGGTTTTGCCTGGGCTTAAATGAGGGAATGAAAATCTTCTCTAGCCAATGCCCTGCTGAGCCCACATTCTGTTCTGTGTCCAGAAAGCACGCTCATCTCAGCTTGGAGCTCGGACCGCTGTGGAGTACCTCAATTACAAAACATGCTCTTACCTCGTGTGTACCTTTTTGTCCATCTGTCATATAGAGTATTTACACTCTGAAATGTTTTTTCCATGAGATTTTCATTATAAAAATTAAGTATAATCTTGTGAATGCCCATTCATTATTTCTTTGAACCCTTGTATAGGCAAAGGATTGCAACACTGTCACCGTGAGAAGCACAGTGCTACTGAGACAGGAATGTGCGTCAGGCCATCCCTGTGATTCAGCCTACAGAGCGGCAGTTCTCAGCTTGGGAACAAGGGCGTGGGTGAGTGGATGAGAACAGAAAGCTCCCGGATGCATCCACAGCTTAGTCCAGGTGGACTGTGTTCAGTCGTGGGAATCAGAACAAGTCTGTGGTTTGGCAGTGAGATGCAGGCAGCCACCAGGGGCACTTTCCTGACAAAGGTGATTGGAACTAATTGTGTGCTTGGGACTCTGTGGAGTCAGAGATGCACAGATGCATAAGTGTCAAAAAATGTTTCCTGTGACTGTGAGTAGGTGGTGAAGAGTATCAGCAATCTTCACATTCATTTGTCCAAGGTTAGACATATTAGGAACCTTATGAATCTGATTTAGAAGGTGTGTGTGTGTGTTGGTGAATGTGTGGTTTATATGTGTTTGTGTTGGTGAATGCTGGTGTACACATGTATGTGTGTGTGTGTGCATATATATATATATATATATATATATATATATATATATACTGGTTTTGAACATACATGCAAATATACATATATATGATAATATACATATATTCATGTGTGTGTATGCGTGTCTGTTGGTTCTTGTGAGGTACATACACGTGTGTATATATAAACATATATATTTATATCTATAATATATTATAGATATTACTTGCTTTGTACATAAATACATTTATACACACATGTATACATATATATTCACACACACACATATGCATATATATTCATGTGTGTGTTTGTGTGTATATGAATTGTGTGTGCATACCAGAGCATGCATGTGGAGGTCAGAGTACAACCAGGCAGGATCTGGGGACTGAGCTTGGTCACCAAGTTTCCAGGAGGAGCCTTTACCAACCAGACTACCTTTTCAGCCTCCGTACCTCATGTCTCTGTGACGGTTTTTGCATTGCAGTTGGGACTCACCATTTTGATTGGAGCATGTGGCCAGCTTGCAGCTGGGTTCTCCACTTCTACCCCACACAAGCCCTCAGGCCAGTGCGGTGAGTACCACACCCAGTGAGGCAGGCCCCAGAGGAACATTTCCGTTGTGATTTCCACAGTTCAAAACTAAATCTATTATCATTTCTCTTTTAATATAGTTTCATTAACTGCTATTCAACATTAAAAACGTAATATGAGAAAATAACTATGAAAATGAGTAAATATATGGGTGTACATGATACAGTAGTATGCTTTCCTGGGAGGGCATACACATCCTGACATATACACGAGTAATACATATGCTTTATCAGCATGTATTTGTGCTGTCTATGCATATAGTTATTTTGGTCTTTAATTCTCTCACATTAAAATTTCAATCTCAAATAAGGTATGTGTGATTTATGTAATGTTCCCTGTTTTGTGACTGCATACACATGCACTGTATACGAAACCGTGCACATGCATGGGAAACTGCATAGTGCTGTCATGGCGTCGGGTGTGTGCCTGGCTTGTGTGCTTCATGATGATGTCCTCTCCTTATCCATTCCTTAGCTTTCATCGAATGACTATTGGATCCACACAGGCGGTTGAACACTTAGAATGTGGAAATAAAATGAATGCCCTCATCCCTGCCTCCAAGAATGTCACACTGTCACGGGGAAGGCAGACTCCTTGACACATAAGTGCCTTTAAAAAGAGATGCAGGGAAATACTTCACAGCGGGGCTTAAGAAAAAAATGGCCCAATATTCAGCAACCCCCTCCCTTCCCACATGCCAAGCTTTCCTCTTCTTTCTAACCTGATCTATCTTCTAAGTAGTGATTCGAAAGATAATTTTTTACCTTAATAAAACCTTAAAATGGTTGCAAGTGCTGGTGGGAGGTTTTGATTTATGTCTCTATGAGATATGAAACATTGGACTTCCCTCAGCACAACAAGAAGATTTGCGGCTTGTACTTAGTGAAGTTCACTCTTTTAAAATTCTTCCCTCTTTATCATACTGCGGCTTAGGAAATGGAGTGATTCCTTAGTAGCTTTTGAGCTTTCTCTCTGTCTCTCTGTGCATGTGCATGTGCGTGTCTGTGTGTACAATATTAGAGAAGACATGCAGCTCTGTCCACACTGGAAGTGGATATGGGCATCTGATGCAAACAGCATTGCTGTGCTGTGATTGCATTTTAAACATTCTGTTTAACGTGCTGGGTGTTTCATCTGCAAAAAAGGACTAGCCATAAGCTCACTTCCTATTTAGGATTGTCATGAATTTCAAACAAGATAACACAAGTAAGTAGTTTATGAAGTAACATCGGCCATACAATCTATGTCTGGTTAAGGTGTGAGAGTCATCTGGCTGCATATAAGACGCTTTCAGGCTCCGAAACAACCAGAATGACTTCTGCAGGCCACACAGGGTATATTTTGCATTCATAGTTTTCTGCAGAGCACCTGGCACCTCTTTCCAAAGCTCTGCTCTGCCCTTCCTGGCTCCACTGTATGGGCTCTAGTTTCAGTCTCTGCTTCTGTCATTGAATTTGACACCTTCTCTGATAACAGCACAGGTTCTTCATGAACTTCAACTGTGCCACCAAATCCAAGTCACCTCCTCAGCTTCACGTAGAAACCATCAGCCCTGAAGCCATCGTCCAGCTCCCTGGGCCGAAGATCATATGATGTTTCACTCAGCATGTCTGGGCATTTCTCCAAGGCAGCAAATACTGGAAACTTTTTTTTAAAAAATCCAGTTCTTTAATAATGGCAAAAATACTGAGATTTGCTCTCCAAAATAGTTCAAGGCCTTGGAGAATAACAGACTTCTGCAGGCATATTCACCTAAAAGAGGGGGGGGGGGAGATTTTATCCTTTAAATTCTTGCACAAATAAATTTGTTGATTAAAATGTGAGGGTCCTTCCAGTATGCTGGAGGGATGAAAGGTGAAAGAACTGAGTGGTCCAGACCTGGATATCTAAAGTGTCGTCTTTTGGTGAAAAGACTGTAAGGGATGCTTGTCTATGTTTAAGACAGATGACTTTTACATCAGGAAGATCTGAACTTGAGTTTCACTCATGGCTTTTAATAGATCTGACACAGAGCAAGGTACTAGACCTCTCTGAGTCTCCATTTTCTAACATAAAATGCCCTAGCTAAAGCATTCTCATTCTCTCTCTCTCTCTCTCTCTCTCTCTCTCTCTCTCTCTCTCTCTCTCTCTCTCTCTCTCTGCTAAGAACATAGAAGGCTGCCAGGAACTGTCATTTTATCCTGACTGCAAGCAAAAGGAATCTACAAAATCACTTTTTTTAAGATCAAGAGATGAAACTTCTAATCACATGAACTGACTTTCAAAGACTGCAAAACTCCCTCCCAAGAAAGAAGAGACAAACAAACCATTTCACCTTTGAATGATTTTTGGAAGACAAGGTGACTGCTAATAATAGCAGGTACTGAAAACAGGCAAATTTTAACACAACTCTAAAGGCCAACTACGAGTTAATCTAACAGAGGAGAATTCTCCAGAGTTCAAATATGAGTAAAATCTATACTTTCTCAGGTTTTCTTTTGCTTTATTCTTTGATCTAAAAATATGCTTATGGGGCTGGAGAGATGGCTCAGTGGGGTAAAGTGCTTGCTCGGTAAGCATAAGGACTTGAGTTTGGATCCTCAACACCCAAGTGAAAAATTAGACCTTTCATGCAGCTAATTCTTAAGTACTGAAAGAGTCCCCATGGTTCTAGGCTGATCCCTAGAACTTGCTGGCCAGCAGGACTCACCAAAGCAATGTTTTCTGGGTCCACTAGGAGATCCTCTATCCAAAATAACTTGGCAAGCAGTAGTGGAAAGCACCTGAAATCTATCTCTGGCTTCCACAAACACTTGCACTTTCATACACACATACACACATTAACATTTATATATAGACACACAGGAACATGTACATACATAAATGGACCTGTGCACGCATAGTAAGTAACATGTACACATGTACTGATGGACATGTACATACACATACATGGATATGTATTCATACACACAAGAACATGTTGGAAAGTAAGAGACCTAAATGAGCCGCTTCTAGTGAAGCCTCTTCATGTTTCTCGGTAATGAAGTAAAAATCATAAACTCCAAGGAAATTATAGGTCAACCCTTTTAGCACCGGGAGCAATGGTTTCTGCACTGGAGAGAAGGTAGAAGCAAAATACTGAGGAAAGCTGACATTTCTCTGTCAGTCCATTTAGGCAAAGGGGGAGGAAGGAATGGGAGCAGAGGCTATTTCTCTAAGGAGCTCTGCATTAAGCAATAGGGATCATTACAGAGCAGCCACATTCCTATGCAGATAGGAATGTGAGGGCAAAACCTAACTGGAGAAGTAGAGACAAAAGGCTTTGCCTGGGAAGAGAGAAGTAAGGACACTACAGGCCCGAATTCCGAAATGATACAATTCAGAATAATAGAACGTTCTCTCTACCCGAGTCCTTTTATGTTTCTTCAGAAATAAAGGGCACTTGGCTACCACGAGAGTGCACAGAAGCCCTGAGAAAGCTTTTTCCTCAGGATGTAGAAACAGCACATAGACAGAATCCTGGATCAAGAGAGTAAAACTCTCCACTTCACCTGCAATGAACCATGAGGAAGCAACCAAGAGACAGTAGGATGGAGAAGCCCCTCCTGGCCCCACCTTGGTTTAAGACCATGAAGACTATTATAAGCTGAAGTTAGAGAAAGAAACAAAACTGTGAGAAAAAATTTTCCTAAAACAACACCTAAATTAAGCAAAAGGTGTATCCACAGTGAACTGTTCCAGGAATTCCCAGTGATTGCAATGAAGGTAACCATGGTAACAAGGGCAAAGCCAACCAAGCTCCTCAGTGCCTAGAATGGCTACACTGTTCTAATACAACTCACGGGAAATTGAGAGATGAGTCTCTCTCTCTCTCTCTCTCTCTCTCTCTCTCTCTCTCTCTCTCTCTCTCTCTCTCTCCGTGTGTGTGTGTGAGTGTGTGTGTGTGTGTTTCCCTCCTCTGCCTTCCACTTCTGCCTCTCTCCTCCCCTAAGCTTCCCCCCTTCCCATTTCTTCCTATCCTTTATTCTTCCCTTCCTCATTCTTCCCTTCCAGAACATTCTGCCTGTTTACCTCCACTCATATACTCTTCTTCTCTCTGCCCAGGTCCTTTCTTACCTCTTACCTGTTCTCTTCTGCCCTCTCCTCTCTCTCTTACAACTTTGTACGTTTTGTTGATATAAAGTTGAGTTATATACACAGTCTGCATGGTGTAGGGGCGTCATCTTCTAGTATACTACGGTTCTGCCTGAGTTGAAAGCCCTGCCCAGCATGTCTACGGCCCATTGCAGAGGTGCCAGAGTAATGCTGTGGACGTCAGGAGAGTCTACTGACTGGAATTTGGGGTAGCAGCAGAGAACAAGCTTTGAGATATCAGAAGCTGGAAACTATGTGGTGGCAAACTCCCTTAAATATCAGACATCTAAAATTGCAAGGAGAAGTGCTGCAAACAGGGTTTTGTAGTTGCCTTGCCTCATGTGAGAAACATAGACAGAAGCAGTTATAGTTCCAGTCCCAGAAGATAGATTTTAGTGAATTTCTGTGAGCTAGAATGTATCAGAATTCTGATGTTTGTAAGCACAAACCTTGAGTTCAGAAAGAGTAGGTACACCCACAGGGGAAGCACATCTTCCTGTTTCTAATCATACTGAGTACAGCGGACAGACCTTATTCTGAAGAATTCTGGAAGCTCCTGAAAGAACTATGCACAAATTGGTATAGACACGGATAAGCAGCCAGAAGAAATGGACATCTGAGGGACAAAGCTTCTAAACCCACTCATCAATAAATCTGTGGGAGCAGCAGAAGGGAGGTTAAAAAATATAGAGGTCAGGATCGATGCAATGTGGAGTGTTTCCAGTGTATTTGAAATTCTCCTATCCATGATCAATTTTATATTCATTTTGTGCATATTCATAATTACTGACTCTCTTACTAAGACATATGAGGGTTAAGGACAGTGTTGCACACAGGCCATGTAGTTCTAGGCATAGAACGTCTTTGTGAGAAACATCTTCTAATTATCACTTCAATACTGTGAGTCTAGGGGAAACTATCACTGACAAATAGGAGTTGTTGATTGGTGATAGTGTGATTTAGCTACTTATTGAAGGTTCCCCCGGGATTGACCTGCAGTCCTGCGGGGTGCATGCAGTCACCTCGGCCTTTGCTCAATGTGCATTTGTTCATAGGTAAGAATCTCCTTCCATCCACAGTAGTAGACCAGATATCATACTTGCCTACCTCACACTCAGGCTGTGGACGTCTCCCTAATCTCTGCAGGACTGGTAACCCGATTGCCCTATTTCTATCCTAAGACAAGTTCCTAATGGTTATTAATAACACAAGTCTTTCTTATCCATTGAGATTATGAGAGTAATTCTAAGTGCCACTGATACTGGAGGAAAGGTCAAATGGGAGGAGCTAGCATCCCATTACTCTTTGCTGGCCAGGCACGAATCAGCACAAGAAGGAATTTTAGTTATATATCTTTACAGTTCGAGATGTTTGGGACTTGACAGTTTAGATATCAATTATGGATGTAAATCATAATGGATTTGTTATGAGAAGAAGGAACAGTTTCATATTTCTCAATCCCTCAAATGTCGTGATTTTCAGGATATCATACCAGCCCGTTCTACCTTCATGCATCCTCATCTCTAAACAAGCCCAGTGCTTATAAAAATGTGTCAATAATATGGGTAATTATCAAGATACTAAACTACTAAGCATTCTGTATCTGCTGTGTTATATGTGTGTTAGGCTCCACATAGCTAAGCTACCATATAAAAGTCATAGCGAGAGATTGTTAGTCTAACTCAGTGAGGTAGGAGAGAGTGTAAGATTCTGATAATGGCTCCAGGATGGCCTTAAAATAATGTAGCTTCATGTCTCATAGTGATGGTAGGGTTACAAGACTGATGTTCGACTTCCAGTGTCAGAATCTCTTTCCAAGATAGAACAGAGGAAACCATAGCAGACAATTAGAAGACCATGTGCCAGAGACTATCTACTCACCAGCTACCAGGAAGGGTGGAGCTGTGTGTAGTATGTAGGGATTCACCCATGCATGGCTGTATATAAAAACATTGCTGCTACAAACTAAATCTGGTTTATTTAAGACAAGGATCTTGAGTCAGAAACAACTGGGGTGTGCCCATTGACTGTGGTGCAGTCATTGTCTCATTGCTGTGGCAGAGCACCTGACAAAAACCACTTAAGGAGGAAGGGGTTTATTTTGCCTCTTAACGTCAGGATACAGTCTGCCATGTGGGGATGGCATGGCTTTGGGCTCATTACGTGACTGGTCACACTGCAACCATTCAGGAAACAGAGACATGAATGCTGGGATTCAGAAGGATCCCCCCCCCATTTTTGTTGTGGTTTAGTCTGAGATTCTGTCACCCAAGTTTAGAGTGGGTATCCCCCATCTGTGAATCTTATTTAAAAGTGCCTTTATAGCTCCACCAGAGATGCATCAACTAGGTGTTTCTAAATCTAGTCAAATAAAACAAAATGCAGAATAACCACCACGAGCGGTGGTCCTCAGAGAAGACTTAGAAGAGTTGGACTTTGATCCCCCACAGAGTTTGCTAGAAGGAAAGTTAAACAGACTTTCAAATAAATTTCAAAACAATTAAATTTGCACCCACGAAGTTCCATTAAGTGGAGAATTATTGAAAAAGATCATCAATCTGCTTCAAAGAAACAGGGGACAACTCTTGGGAACCGGTCACAGGCCAAGAACTGTGTGTACTTGGTAATTTTCACCAGCTTGTGACTGCTTGCACCTCCCTCCTCCGAGGCCTCCCACAGAAACTCCCGCACCCTGGAGGCTTTGTTCTTGCTTCCTCTATGTTGAAAACCTTTCTGTCTGGTATTTAGACTTCAGATTCTTCTTTCCACCCCTTCAGGTTTCAGCTCAAATGCCATCTGCCTAGAAAGGGCTCTCGTGAGCATTCCATCTGTGATCCTCAACCCCCCACACCATAATTTCCCATCTCATCCTGGGATTTCTTTCCTCTATGGCTTATTATTCTCTAAAATCATTTTAAAAATGTTTATTTATGTGTTTAACTCCTGTAGTTTTGCAACATCATTTAAATTCAGTGGGAGTGCAGAGATACATATATTCTGCTTCCTGGTTTTCCTGAGGGTGAAGCATGTGTTGGGGATTAAACCCAGGAACTGTACATGCTAAGCAACTGTGAAGAACACTGCCCATGAAGCACATACCTGGCATCATCTTCTTACCTACTGACCATAGCTTACCACCTTCATCCTAATGCCAGATTCATGGTAGAATCTGGTTATGTTTTTTAAATTTCTTGACAAGGATGGAATCTGTAGCACTGAGCAATATGTGATTAGGTGTGGTGCCCGTGTTTCCTAGGACGTCATCAGTACCTATAATTCTGTAGGAAGCACATGTGCTGGCGACTGGTTCCACCAAGAACAATAAAGGCCAAGAGTGAGCATGAACCATCGAGGGACTAAAGTCAAGCCATCAGGACTTCTGGCAGTGGAGTGGTCTGGTTACTAATGGTGTTTACACGGAATGGTGGGAAGAGAAAGCACAGAATGCTCTGTGACTCTTTGAAGTTTCAGAGAGCTTATTGCATAGACATCCGGCATGTCTGGAAAAAATGCACAGCAGAGCAGAAGGCACCAGTTCCTCAGACATGTGGGTGACATGAAGTATAGTTCTGAGGGGAGCTTAATTCAACCCAGAGAGCCCAGGAATGAACCCTTCAGAAATATTTAATTCCATGGTTATGTGCATTTACTTGAGCTGAATAATAACTAAAGTGTTTCCCCTTTGTATAGGAAACGAAGGACCTTTATGTTCTTCACAATGCTTTCTTGCCACGTTATGAACTGTGATCTGGTATGTTCTGTTTTGCCTGCAGATGGTACATCGAGCAGTAGAAACCAGAGAAGTGTCTGAAACAACTTAAAAGCTAAGATTTTGACTTAAAAAACAAGCTGGCAAATACTGTGCTTCTGTTACTCACAAATATTTTCTTTTCCTTAACATTTAAACTAAACCATGGTTGTAAAAGAGTTGTTTTGCTCTTACCTAGCTAGGGCAATTATTTTAGAAATATTACATGATATTGTACTGTCTACAGCAAGTTTTATTTTTAAGAAGGCAAACCCATCTACTATATCCTGCATGGAGATGTCCTCCTGGATGGCATTGACAGTAATCTTAAGGTAATCCTGTGAAATAAAAACCTATAAAAATGTCGTGACAGGAGGAAGAGATAATGTGTGTGGTAGAGAAAATGAAAGGAAAGTGGTTACCTCTCTGATAAAACAGAGTGTCTCTTCTGTCAGCTATAGCAGAGCGACTCAGCTCACTGAACTCTGTAATTCTCTCTGGAGCTTAATTAGAAATCTTGTAAACTGACTGCAAGAGGCCAGAATATATGTTTTGGATGAACACAGAACAGGCTCGTTATGAAAACAGGAATCCACCCTGCCATCACCTTACAATGGCATTTAATGACTTTGTAATTGGATTGCCCCACTGGGTTCAGAGAGGGGATCTTCTCTGTCTGTAGAGGGATAATGAGAAATATAGACTTCACTTTCTTACAACAAAACACATCGTTTGTTTTTCAAACTTCACGGGCATAAAACACATTGATCCAGATTCTCCCAGGAGCTGAATTGTGGACAGAGATGAAACACCCCAGTGACTTCCTAAATGATACCCTGAGGAGCTGAAAGGGTTAACGCCATCTCTGCTCACAGCAGGGAGTAGAGGGAGTAGGGGCCTGCTGTCAGGAGGAAACAAAACTCAAGACTATCTTGAGTAATTGTGCCCTGTAGTCTTTCTATGGAAGAGAGTCCTGACTTTAAATAGGCCAGTCAATTTTACACGTAATGAAAATAGAGAGTTCACGCTAAACACTTGCTTGTGTACTCGGACGGCAAGCTGTGGTCTCTCCTATACACTCTTCCTCCCTTTTCCTTTTCCTTTTCCGTTTGGATTTTTCCTCACCCTTTTTCTAGGCTTGTACCAATGCATTCATCTTGTTTTATTACCATGTGATTTTTAAATTTTTTAAATTTTTTTTTGAGTTCCCATATCGAAACCATCAAGCTTGCATGGAGGTTTGTCTCTATCTTGAGACAGAGTTGGATTTAGCTTCAACTTCTTTCTGTGGGGAGGTGTCTGCTTCTGTCAGGCCCCAATCTTGAAAACAACTATGCAGTACTGAGAAAAACAGTTAACAGCTTTGGCTTGGAGTTCACAGTTTCAAGACTGTAATATTTGGAGAGCAAGAACATCACAGAAACTTTAAACATCACTAATCAATAAAATAAAGGACCCTTTAGATCTATAGGTCACAAGAAAAATAACTCTATAAGAAACACTTTATATTTTTCCTCTCATATGTGTACTAATATTTCTGTTTATTTAATTGTAACCAGTGGTAGCATATAAATGGATGTGTTCCCTAAAAGTGACAGTTTGTGACCACAAAAGCACAAGATTTAGAGTCGGCATCTTGTTAAGTTTCTTTAATGAACTCAATATTGTAACTCATCAAATATCCCCTCTCTTAAATATATTGAAAGATGAATGTACTACAGAAAATAACTTAAGAGAACATTTTCTAGTTTTTAAGTTTCTTTTTTATACCAATACATCATGATCATGCATATTTGTTGCTGTTGATATTTGAGTCTCCTGCAGCCCAAGTTGGCAATGAACTCCCTCTGTAGCTGACATGGCTTTGAACTTCTCACCCTCCTGCCTGCACGCCCCGCCCCCATGTCAGGGATGAGAGGCATGTATCACCATGCCCAAATGATGCAAATATTTTCCTGTGATTTTTATTGTTGGTTGGATGATCTTTCTTTTTTTTACTTTTGTGTCTCTTCATGCAGTTGAATATGCCAAGAGACAAAGGAATTGTGATAACCTTTGGGACTTTAGCATGCTTTGTGAGGCTGTGTTCCAGTCCCCTTTCGCTAGAAATTCATAAATCTGATGACATACGATAGAAAAAATAGTGTCCTTTACTGGAATAATGCAGTCATGGTTTTTAATGTTGCTCTAGATGCTCCCAACGCTCCATTCCTGCTAATATTTTTCCTGTTGTATTTTAAAATATTCAATTAACTTTTTTCTCTAGTTCTTTCTACTTTTAAAGGAACAGGGCTAATGGTGAAGACATAACTCTGCCTTGATGAACAACTATCTGAAATACTAAATGAGGACACAAGTAATTATAGAACAATGTACAATTCACTACATGTTCAGCATGGGACTCTACACAGAGTGTGTGTGCAAGAGCTGGTCGCTCTTTTGTCTTTCCTAACTCTGTGTGACTTGCTACACCTTGTTGGATCAACAGAACAAGCCTTTAGGATCAAGGTAACCCTTTGTCTGGAGCCAATAAAAGGCTAGAGCTGAGATGACACTGGGAAAGATGAGTAGCTTCCTGAAATACTAGGTCAGATTTATTTTAAGATGGTTATAAATGTTTTTAGCACCATATATCTATTATACATAACAGTAAATTTTATCATGTTGCTTTATATTTGTACATAATGCATTTTGATCATAATTATCTTCCTATGCCTCACTTTGTTTCATTTTCTTCTTTCCAATAGCACTATGTATATTTTCTTCAGTTATATTCCCCCTTCTATCTCCCTCTCTTTCTCTAAATATACACAAACACACGTACACACATACACGCACATATTCAAACATATACACATGTATACACACACACATACACACATATACACACACAGACTCCCCACATCTTTCCAATAAAAGAAGATATTTGAGTAGCTTCACTACCCTGGTAAGGCCTCAAAACCAACTCTCAAGGTTCATTTGTAGGGATATCTATGTTCATTTAGCCTTTAAGATTCCAAACTTACCCAAGTAATGGAATATATCTAGTTGACCATCTGCCCTTCTTAAAAAAATAATGAACACAATCAAATCATGACCTAGGCCACGAAAACACATTTGTAAGCCGCATATGCTACATGAAGTTAGATCAGAGAGAAAAGTGAATTGCTATTGCATGGATCTGTCTATGAGAAGCAAGTCTTAGGAACTGACTTGCCAACCAGTGGTCTTATTGGATGAGATCAAATAAAGCGGAATCCTTCCTCTCAAAGGAATAGATGTCCTCACTGTGCTCAGTGACATGGGAGATGACATAGTTCATTATAAAACATGAGTTCAGTCTTCTCTCCCTATTGTCTTCTCTTATCCCACCTTATTTCATGGGACGAGGTAGCAAAAGGTGCCTTGCGAGAACCAGTGACTTGATATTGGACTGACTAGCCTTCAGACCTGGGAAATTAATTTTATATTGCCTAGTCTCTGATAATTTCTTATTACAGCATGAACTGGACTGAGGCGGGGGGAAAGACAATTTTTCAGGTTAGTTATATTAGATTGATACTAATTGCAGTATTTTTCATCATTGAATATCAGTGTAGAGTTCACCTAAGTGTCATCTCTCTATTATCCATTTCTTAGCAATCTGTTTGTCTGTCTGTTGTCTATCTATCATCTGTTGGCTATTCATTATTGTCTCTCTGTCCCTGCCTCTGTCTCTCTCTCATCTATGTAGGCTTAGATTTTTCAAAACCTACTTTTAATAAGGGTTCTTAAATGTTTTAACCTCACTTCTAGCCCACTACCCACTAGAGGTAATGGAAAGAAAAGGTTAATAGAGCAAAGGAGGATGTGGACCTGTTTAGAAATATTTCTTTGGAGCAAATCTAGTCTGTGTTGTCAGGATATCAGCAGCTATGTGAAACACCATTCATGAATCAGCAATGGTAGGTCAATCCAGAAGAAACCACTAGGCTCTGCCAATCAGCCGGAATCCGTGGAAGCAAGAAGCTGCCAGAACACCACCAGAAGTTTTTTGGTACATTTCTTTCTATGTAGTCATGACAAATGGTGAACAACAAAGGATGTTAAGGTATACCAATACCACCCAGCATCATTAGTAAAGACCAGCATCAGAAAAGCTCAATTCTGACCAGCAAAGAATATCAAGGTATACCAATGCCATCCAGCATCATCTACTGTCTGTTGGGCTATATTTATATCCTCTCCAAACATCGTGTGTTCTCTCAAGCATCTGTTCAATATCACATGCCCTTTTCCTAGGCTGCCTCCAGAAAACCACTACGTGTCTGGTCTTAAGAAAAAGTCCTCCTATATGTCTGCTTCAGCAAAAACATCCTCTCAAAAGACAATTTCCAGAAAAAACATCACATGACACAACTAAGTCTCCAAAGAAACCAGAAATTTCCACTTAGCCTCTATCTATTGATTGTTCGATTAATCTATCTATCTATCTATCTATCTATCTATCTATCTATCTATCTATCTATCTATCTACTATCTATCCATCATCTATCTTTACATACCATTTCATTCACTCAGACATCTTGGAAGAAAACTTTCTGCCTTTCATAGCTAAGGTTTTCACAAATGCTGCCATATTCACACACATGTATGGAGCAGACATATTCATTGAACAGATGAGTCCATTAAGTATATCTAACCAACAAGTACATCTAATATTTAAACCCCCCCCCCTTTGATTCCACAACTTTAACAAAAATAGAACATATACTGCTATTTTTGAAATGCTAGACTTCGGGTCTTTTCCAGGACTCAGTTTCTCCAGATGAGGGACAAATACAGACTTCCCAACTCCCCGGTGTCTCTGATTTTGTCCATTCAATTCTCTCTATTGCTAGTGACGTGAATCCATATCCTAAGTGGCCAGGAAATCAAATTGAAAGCAGGATGAAATTTCATCAAGACTTATTTTCTAATTTAACTAACTGCTCAGACTGATGTAAAATGAATTTGAGCAATTTTTAATGATATGATTCTCATAGCTAAAATGATATTATAGAGAATTTACATTTATAAGTCCTACAAATTCTGTGAGAGTAAGATAATATTTAACCATAATTTTATAAGCAGTACATTGAGAAAGATCCAGTCAATGGTATTTTACTTGCAGATATCCAAAGTTAAAAAGAAAAAAGTTTGAGCAAGAATATAAAGGCCCTAAACTCCTTATTGCTTCAGTTTAACAAGGAATTATGAGTAGAGTTAGTCAAAGAAATAATTGAAGACACCCTGGGAAGAGGCGACTGAGGTTTTCAAGTTTATCATGAATCATTCAACGCCGTTGGCAAAGCCTTGCTGGAACTTATGATATTATAATGAATCTTAAAATGTAATTTAAGTTTTCACTAAGGACTTAATTCTGATTCTAAGGGGAATTTTATTCAAGAAAGGACTGCACGACAGAGTCCCGAGAGACACATTCTATTGATCATGATAATATTTTGCCTGAAGGAGAAAAGAAAGGTAAGCTGGTGTTTTGAACCCAGATGAGAAGTATTCCATCTATTTCTTTTGTACTGAGCAGGGAGTAAACCAAGGAGAGGACATGGAATCTGTGCTTCTTTGGGGGTGGGGGTGGGCAGAGAGAGAGAGGGAGAGAGAGAGGCTATTAACTGAGAGTAGCTACATTTGTGTGGGTCTGAAGTCAGGCCTTCTCTCTGAAATCTCTATCACTGCTTCTAAATGGCATAGGCGTGGGCATTGGTGATGGCTCAGTAGCTCTAAACCTGTCTGAAAATCTGAGCAATTGGAAAATGTTTGTGCTCACTCACCTCCTGACAAAGGAAACAATAACTAACACAGTGGGAAGCTGCAGCTATCTTCTGACACATTATGTTTCTAGCCCCAAAATGTCACCTGCAACCCAGAGAAGGGAGATGAATGAAAACCAGCAGTGTCCCTGAAACACACCAAAGAAGAAAAAAAAAAATCCAGCTGCAAAATCGACTGAGATTTCTTTAAAGCCCAACACGCTGTTGATGGCGGACTTTCGCAGACTCTGAGCTTGGATTCTCTTGTAAGGTCAAGGGTCTTCTAATTGACCGGCAGGGGAACTTAAGTCTCTAATTTGAGGTGTAACTGCAGCATGTGACTTCTTTGCAAGAAGCCCCAAGAGAGAAAAGCTAGGTAAATCTTAGGATGGTTTTTACTTTCTCTGTCACATGAAAATGCAAAGATTCCGAGTGTATAATGTTTGAAACAGAGGAGACCCGGGAATTCACCTTGTCCTCTGGAGTCGATTCTACAAATTTTACACGGAGAGCCCCGTGGTACTAGCAGAAGGATTCCTTAGAGCTTTTATAAGTTGAAGGCAGGTGAAGAGGAGAGATGAATTATTAACTTCACAGCAATATCCTTCTTAGAGCTTTTCCAAATAGCTAGTTTTGGAAACGACATGATCTTTCTCAAACATAAATATTACTTAATTAGCCAAATTAGAAACATATGCTTATTAAAATCTAAGGTGGGAGTGAGGGTGAACAACAGGGGCAGAGATAGTTGAGAAGGAGACCAACAGGAATGGGAGAGGAACATGAGAGGCTAATAGGAAGTGAATATGGTTAAAATAATTTTATGTATGTATTAAAATTCTGCAATGAGACTGATGAGCATATGCTTTAAAAATCTTAGATTATTTGAGCTAATGACATACTTTGGGACTCTTTAGAGTGAAGTTATGAGCAATCATGAAAAAAAAAAAACAACCATAATTGAGTTTAATGTATCTGCAAGACTATAACATGTCCCATTTCTCCTAGTTTCCCATACTCCTGCTTGGTTTGTTTTCCACTGGCAGATATTGAAAATGGCAATATCTTCTGAACAAGTACTAAACGAAAGTAACTTTAAAAAAATTTTTTTTTTTTTTAGACAGAGTCTTATGTAACCCAACTGGACTGAAACCCAATATAAACTTGATCCTCCTGCCCCGACCTTCCAGGGCTAGAGTTACAGAGAAGCACTCTATGACCAAGTGATGCCTTATAGAACTCCAAGTACTATTCATAGTGGTTATTTTTCTACTTTGAATTAACACAAACCATCAAGTTTCATACTTGATTTCCCATTCCAGAAAGGGGATGCTAATGCATTGAGTTATTGCTTAATCATTGTTATTACTATGGTTTCCAAATATTGTCTTCTCAATAATATTCACAACAAACTTGCAGTCAACTGAGATCACATTTTAAGATTGTAAAGATGATTTATAATCAGTTGGAAAGGTATAATAGGACGTTTCCAAGGCGAGAGGCTAGCAAGAGAGAAATGAAGAGGCTTAATCCTACCTAGCAAGGTTATCTATTATATTTATTTGAACAGGAACACTACATTTTAAAATTAAATAAAATATGAGTTAGGAAATAATATAGACTTGGTTTCTTTTATGCAGGTATAAGATCTCATTAAAAGAAAGTCAACCTCAGGACAGAGTTTGGATGCTGGTAAATTAAGTGCACCGACCAATCTGTGTCATTATATGTTGGTATGTTAAGGTAAATAAACATGATTTAAATGCTAATTGACTCATTTTACATATCTTGAAAGTGTGTAATATTAAGCTAGATAAGTAGATTCGATTGTATCTCATTACCGATATACGGTTAATAATTGGACCAGAAATAAACTTTCTCTAATCCTTCTAAGCACTTAGAGCTGCCAGAGATCAACAAATGTTCCACGATTGTTAATAAAGCAACTCATCTCAAAATGAGACTCCCCTGACTTTCCTTTCCCTAGCACTTGAGATCTCTCTGGTAGGCAACATGCCATGATATATCCAGCACTCAGCTGAAATTTATATGAAACATTACACATTTACAACACCCCCTTCATTCTGTAAAACTTCATTTTAGTCATGTAGGCATTATGCTATGCTCTGATATTTTAACAGTAGTTGGCACAATATATTACCAGAGAAATATGTTAGAAAGGGAAAAAGAACAAGGCTTTGGATGATTAAGTTACATTAACAGCTTTCTCTAGCATTATTTAAAAATTGATACAATAAATGTCACCTTAAATATTTTATAATATATTTAATCTTGAGGAACAGGGGTTTTACAATTTATTATCGAACATAGAATTTCTTAACAAAGTTTCTTGTAGAAAATTTATTAGTGTGTAGAATAAAAAAATGTGTTCCTCTTTTTTGCTACATGTAAAATTTGTTAGTACATTAAAATAAATAAATAAATAAATATGATTTGGATGATGGTAGACTAATTCTACACATATTAGGAATGTCTAAATTACTTGGTATTTCTAATTTTAGTTTTTGACCTAACATGTACTAATCAAATTAGTATTTGATTTTGTGATGTCCTAGTTCATAGAGAATTTAAATCTTTCTCTTGGGACGTTGACTGTTTCCAGATTATGCAAAGAGACCAACGGATGAATTAGATCCATCCGTCCATCCATCCATCCATCCATCCATCCATCCATCCATCCATCCATCCATCAACTGTTTTACTATCTACTCCTTTATCTATATTGGTTACATTTCTATCAACTTGACAGAAGCTAGAGTCATCTATGAATCGGGAATGTCAGTTGCTGCACTGATCAGATTGGTCTGTAAACAAGACCACAGAGCATTTTCATGATTGATGATTGATGTGTGGCACTGTGGGTAGTACCAACCACAGCAGGTGGGCCTAGGTAAGCAGTGGTGAGCAACCCAGTAAGAAACAGTCCTCCACAGCTGCTGTTTCTATTTCTGCCTCACCTCCAGGTTTCTTCCCTGCTGTGTTTCGGCCCAAGTTGCTGTTGGTCGTATTATTTATTATAGCAATAGGAAAACAAACTAGGACACCATTCATCCACTCATTCAAAGATGTAGGTTTTGTGCCTAATATGCCCCAGGTACTATCCAATGTGCTGGGGATACAATGTAGGGAGGGTGTAATAATATTCCTGGCTGTGCAGCTGCCTCTGGAAATGATGGGCAAGCGTATTAATGATATAGCTCAGGTCCAGTGTAGGGATGACATGATCCAGGTTTATGATTCTGTTTTGGTTATGATCCAATGTGCTGGAATACATGGCTTTGTTCTTCTCAGGCCTCCAGTTAGACCATATTATATTAAGAGTTTGGGGATCTATAGGCACACATGCACACTTCACTAGAGGGATCTGTAATTCATGACCCAAAACTGTGAAAATTGCTTGGTCATTTTCAGTGAAGCGACCATGTGGATCAGAACAACAAAATGCACATGAAATACAAACATCCTGCATATCTTATGGGTAGGACAGATTTTGAGTAGAAAGTTTTGTGGTTTGACTGATGTCCCTCTTCTGGAAGTCCTGCCTGGCTAAGGAGGTGGTCACTTCAATCTCTATATCTCCCACTCAGCTAGCTCCCTGTGGCCTCCCCAATCCCAGGCCTCCAGCTATTCCTAGAGATGTCCCCCACCAATTTCCCCAGTCTCATTTCCAGCCTTTCTCCTGTCCCCTCTCTCCCCACACCTGACCATCATTCCCATACAGCTCCCCATTCCCTCTCCCACCAAGTTCCCTCTCTCTGTTCACCTATGATGACTGTTTTATTTCCCATCCTGAGTGAGAGTCACACATTCTCCCTTGGACCTTCCTTATTATCTAGTTTCTTAGGTTCTGTGGATTATAGCACAGTTATCCTGCACTTTATGGCTAATGTTCATTTGTAAGTTAGTACATACCATACATGTCTTTCTGGGTCTGCATTATCTCACTCAGGATGATATTCTCAAGTTCCATCCATTTGCCTACAAATTTCACAATTCATTTGTTTTTAATAGCTGAATAGTATTCCATGGTGTAGATGGACCACATTTTCTTTTTCTGCTCTTCAGTTGAGGAACATCTAGGTTGTTTCTAGTTTCTGGCTATTACAAATAAAGCTACTGTGAGCATAGTTGAGCAAGTGTCCCTATGGGATAGTGGGGCATTTTTTGAGGATATGCTTGGGAGTGGTATAGCTGGGTCTTAAGATAGAACTATTCCCAATTTTCTGTGAAACCACTAAATTGATTTCCAATTGTTTGAAATGTTGTATGAATTTGTACTTCCACTGGCAATGAAGGAGTGTTCCACTTGCTCCACATCCTCACCAACTTGTGCTGTCACAAAATTTGTGCTGCCTACAAGATGCTCAGGATAAAGATGGAACAAACACTGAGGGAATGGCCTACCAATGACTAGCCCAACTTGAGACCCATCCATGTGAGATAGGCAACCCCTGACACTATTAATGATACTCTGCTGTGTTTGCAGACAGGAACCTAGCATAACTGTCTCCTGGGAGGCTTCATACAGCAGCATATGGAAACAGATGCAGAGATCTATAGCCAAGCATAAGGCAGACCTAGGGGAGTCTTGTAGAAGAGTTGGGGATAGAATTGAGCGAACTCAAAGCTGGGGTCAAGGACACCACAAGAAGACCTACAGAGTCATCTATCCTGGGCCCATGGGAACTCAAAAAGATGTAACCCCCTACACATTTGTAGCAGATACACAATTTAGTCTTCACGTGGGTCACCTAACAATTGGAACAGGAGCTGTCTATGATTCTATTGCCTACCATTAATAACCCCTGCACTGCCTGCTTTGGCTTCAGTGGGACAGAATATGCTTAGTCTTGCTGGGGCTAGAAGTCCAAGGATGGGATGATACCCAAGCGGGGCTTCCCCTTCTCTGAGGAGAAGGGGAGAGGTAATGGGGAGAGGAATTTGTAAGGCAGGAATGAGAGGAGAGGAAGGAGAGGGCTACAACTGAAAGGTAATGTGAATAAAGAAATAAATTCTGGAAAGAGAGAAATATAAACATTTTCTTAGATAAAATGTGTTCCTGTTGTCTTTTGGATTTAAAATATCACCTCAAGACTTTTTGAAGTATTAAAGGGTTGTTTGTCTATTATAGTATTTAAAGATACAGGATACATGATACACGTATGATACATAGCTCTGAGAGGTAATCAGGGAATGGGAGTTTTAATTTTAGCATTTGATTCTTCAGTGAACTCATCTATCCCTCCGTGAGCTATTCAGAGATAAGACCTGGTTGGGGGAAGTAAGTCACATGCTTTAAATGGTCTATTTCTCCATAGACTCTCCTCCTGCATCTACCATCCCTTCATGGTTTTCCTCTGCCTCACAACATGACCGTGAAACAGAACCAGCTGAAATCTCTAAAACCAAAATTCAAAATGAATCTTTTTTGCTTAAGGTGACTTCCCTGGTATTTATTTCACAACATGGAATGGCTGACACCACTTCATGGGAAGCTTTGAATCAAACTACAAAATACACAAAAATACAAGCACCAAATAAAGTCCTAATCATAAAGTGGAATACATCTTCTAAATATCACAATGCTCACACTCTCAGTAATCATGCTAAGGACAGAATCTAGAGATAATCAACTTAGTATCAGGAAATCTACACTAATTAAATAAAACACAAAGAAGTGATAGAATATGAATTTGAAAAAATTTTTAATTCAAAGCTTTAAAAATTATGCTGTACCTGAAAGCAAATGATATACACACATGGACACATTAAAATAATCAAGGAATATGATAAGTTTTTTGACTTTTTAAAGAGCTGACCAGAGTTATGAATGAAAATTACATTATAGTGTTTTTTTAAAATGTGAAAAGTTATAATTTCTTGAATAATTCAGTTTAGCTCCATATGACTATTTTAGTCTGGATCTGTTGGTAGTGATTCATTACCACTGAATGGGTAAGCTATACCAACAAGATGTTTATGTTGGCTTCACAGTTCTGATGTGGTCATGGCATTCTTACAGGTATACCCAAAGACTTATGGGATGGGATGTGGTAAGAGCCAGGAAGTAGGCAAATTTATCTTTTCTTCTCTGACTCCTCTAATTCTCTACTTCCAAAGCCACCAGTGTCAATAGTGGTGATATGTTAAATATCCTGCCACTTTCTATGTTCCCCAATGCCAAGTTGGACTGTGTTCCATTTAAAAAACTGAGACTATAACATAATTACAACATCTCCTCCCTCCTTTTCCTCCTTCCAAATTCTCCCATATATTCCTCTAAGTCTCCTTCAAATTCATGGCCTCTTACCTTACCAGTTGTTATTGCATGTCTCTGTACATATTCAGATACATTTTTTTAAATATAACCTGTTAAGTCCATACGATGCTTTCTGTATGTATGCTTTCTGAGCTGTTTGGCTCGGATGAGCAATTGTGTTCTTCCCTGAGAAAGACACTTCTCTTACTCCCAGCTTTCTGTAGTTGCCTATAGTTGTTCATGTAGAGCGGAGGCCTTATGGGCTTTTTACCCATCCGCTTTGGCGTATCCATTATTCACCTCACATTGGGGCAGTTGGTGAGACTTTATGGATTACCTTCTGATATTACTATCTCACAAATTTCCCTGGTTTTATAATCTTTTCCTCTTGTCTTCTGAAATGTTCTCTGAGCCTTAGGTGAAAGAGTATTTTGTAGATGTATCCATTGAGCTTGGGCTCCAGAACTATTCATTTCAATTGACTATGGTTTTTTTGTAGTGGTCTCTGTCTCTTGCAAAGAGAAGTTTCCATAACAAGGAATGAGGACTACACTTAATCTGGGGGTATAAGGGCAAACATTTATAGATTCTTGTTGGGGGAATTAAACTGATTTAGTAACGTAGTGGCTGTGGATTCTCCTTTAAAAATCCATAGCTTCATTAACACTGAGTAGTTAGCTAGGTTTTCAGTTTCTTAATATTAATAATGGAATTATACACCAAAATGTGTTTTAAAGAGGTGAGTGCAATATACATCATATTTGCTCAGATATATGAGTTCATAATAAAACTTTAAAGGTAGATTTAGATAAATTATTTCATATTACCTGATTGTACTCAGTATAATATAAATGTATATTATTATATTTATATTTTTATATATTTCTATAACATATTTATATATACATATACATACATGTGGATACATATGTATGTGTATGTGTACCAGACACAATAAATATGTAGCTATAGTGTAATAATGTTTGTGAGTAAACAAGTGATTTTTGTTTAGAAATAAATATATGTCTTTTGCTCTTTAAATTAATTTCTTTCATCCTCTGCCAGCTAATCTTGATTATCAACATTGTTGAATTGAGAGATATTAAACATTTTAGAGCTCTCTCTCTGTCTCTCTCCCTTTTCCTCTCCCTCCCTGACCTACTGTGTGTGTGTGTGTGTGTGTGTGTGTGTGTGTGTGTGTGTGTATTCTGAGAATATGACATAATGAATGGTTTATTGAACTGATTAAAATTTGGAATAAGCTTGTTTTGGGAGGGTGAATGATGGATGATGAAGCTGGTTAGAGGAAGTGTGTCACTGAGCAGAGTCTACTACTAGGGCTCCACCTTGCCATGTACCCTCTTGTCACTTCTCTGCCCTACTTCCTGTTTTCCATGAGCTAGGTGACTGGTAGCATTTGATGTTGTTACTACAATGTTCTGCTTCACTTTGAGCTCAGAATCAATGGCACCATGAACCATGAGCTAAAAATCTCTGAGAAAGGGAACTAAACTACATTTTATGTCTTAAGGTTCTTCTGCTGAGGACCTGGTTAAAGTAATGGTAAAGTCTACCGCAAATTCCTTTTTTTCTTGCTTTAGCGACATAGCACTTTCCTGAATGTTTTTCTTTATCAGTCATGTATTTTAAGCCTCTTTTTAATGTGCCCTCTCCCTGATCACTCTGTAGCAAATGTTTCAGAACTCAGGCTTTGGACTTCTCTATTCTGTTTGTACTTATGACCTCAAAACTGCCACAGCTCAAAGACATTCTAGGGACAATTTCTCTGACCTATAGAGAGTTCTGTATGTGATTACACCCTTAACTTCTTCTCATGATAGCTAATGTCCCAGCTCCTGGTACTTGCCTTGCCAAATTATGTCCATAAAATCTGTCTTTATCTAGAAAATGGCAGTCCTGCCCTGCTATTTCTAAGATTTTAAATCTTTCTTTCACACAGTTTTTATCTCTTTTTTTTTGGCAATCCCTTTAGCTGCCAGGTACATCTAAAATTTACCTTCTTTATTCTGCCTCCACTGGTGAGCCAGGTCTTCGTCATCTCTTATCTTAATCATTCTGAAATCATGTCACTCTTCTTCACTGAATGCTGCAAAGGCTGCCAATTTAACACACGAAAAGTACCATTCAATGAATCCCAACCCCCTTACCACACACATCCTCTCCTCCCTGACTATTACACAAGCCTCCTTTGCTTGTTCTTCATCAGCCTCCTGATGTTCTTCAAACCCTGTGGAAATCATCCCCCTGGGACCTTCAGCCATTGGGTCTTCCCATCTGGAAGATTGCCTCTGACCTCAGGACCATGATGTGTTTCTTCATTCTCTTATGCCCAGATTTTGTTCTTTCAATGTGGGCTTTCCTAATCACTCTCTTGTCTGCTTTGGTTTCTCCACAGAGCACATCATTAACCAATAGTCTGTATGCATTTGCAGTACATCTCCAAATTGTAGCATAACTTCCAAGGATACAGATTTAGGATTGTTTTATTCATTGATAGTTCTCTGTGGCAGAGCTGTGATTTTGTAGACAACACATACACATGCACACACACACACACACACACACACACACACACACACACACAGAGAGAGAGAGACACATACACAGGGTGTTTGGAAGAGAGGGGAATGATAGAGAGAAAGAAAGAGAGACAGAGAGAGACAGAGACATAAAGACACGAGAGTCACAGAAAGACATGTATAACCACCAAGTAATTCTTGCCACATAGTGAACAAACTTCTATAGACTCATCTTTGAACCAAAATCACAGTTAAATTTAGTAAAATGACAGAGTAAAATGAAGTTTTACAAAAGCTTGAAGATATAATATTTAGTCATGAACGAAATTTTATAAATTAGTATCATCTAAGTTCAAAATGTCAGCTATCTGTATTAGCATGATCATCAACACATTTCAATGTTCCCACAACAGATTTTTAAAAATCAAGTAAATGGAAAGATATTTTAGGAGATAATTTTATAATCTACAGAACAAGACAATTTTCGAAACCATTAAAAATCTCCATAGATCCAAAAAGACTCCAGATAGAAGCAGCCAGATATCTTGGCATCCATGTAAAATTAGGTATGATGATTCATTAAAAATATCTCCTGGAAAGCACTGGTGATTTTCTAAATTAGGGGGTTAAAAACACAAAAGAAAAACCAAACCCAACAACCATATGGATGGAATACTAAAACCATGTTTAACTGGATGACAGCTTGTCTTTTAATAAACAGCAAGTACAACAAAAAGGATTTCAAGTGGTACATTACAATGTTTGTTCTCAAAAATAAATAAATAAATAAATAAATAAATAAATAAATAAATAAATAAGAATGGAGTGTCTGAAGAGCAAATAAATGGAGTTAGGTAGAGCATGCTTCAATGTCTGTAGCAATCTTGCATTTACGTACCGGGAGTTCTGTACTTCCTCTTCCTGGTAATAATAATATGTGGAATTTTTAGGACTGTTTGTTTGTAATTTAGGAACACAGTATTTTGTTTTTCTTGAAGTGAATGGGCCTTATTTCTAATGGCGGCATCTCATTGAGAACATACCAATTTCTCAATGTATAGCTACGGATAATAGAAAATGCTATGTAATGATGTTGCCTGCACACTGGAACCCGACACAGGAGTGGTACTGAGGAGACAATGGAAACTGAGACCCATTGCATTGGGTGAGCAGCATGACTGAGCACTGGAAGCTAATTCTGTCTGCTAATAAGAATTCAGTTTACACAAAATCAGGTGTGATCTTGAATCCTGGATACATCCATTTTCTTAGTCAATGTAAAGCACGGAAGAGTGAATCTTGTCTTTTTTTATTCCCTCTCTCTCTCTCTCTCTCTCTCTCTCTCTCTGTGTGTGTGTGTGTGTGTGTGTGTGTGTGTGTGTGTGTGTGTGTGTTTAACTGTGGGACATACACCATTGGAATGAAACAGGCAGGGAAACACAAATACTCCATTGTTTGCCTTTGTTGACAGAATGACTGGAGATAAAGGAACTAGAATGCTGACTGAGGAAGAAATTTTGCAGAAATAGATGAGAAAAGTACCCACAACTACAATCTTTTCTCGCTGGCTTATGTTTGTTTCTCTGCATCTTAGGCAAAAATAATTTTAAAAGCGTGCTCTCTCTCTCTCTCTTTCACACACATACACACACACACACACATGCACGCGCACAATAGCACAAAGGTGAATCAAAGAGTCACAGATATAAATGAGAATGTTCCTAAAACACTTACAAAAATGAGAAGCTCCTCCCTCATCCTCATCTTCATCTTCATGCACACATCCTCAATTAGAACAATGCCCCTGATAGCAGGCAGTATAATCTGCATTTTATTTCACTCATGAGCAAAATAACAAGTTACTCAGGCCTGCGGCACTCATGAGTGATATGGGGCGTGTAATATCCTTTCCATTGAGTTTCCTATTATTAAGCTTGAAATAAGGAGTTCAGAATTAACTGTGACAATGATTTTATCTAGTGTTGGCATCACCATTAGCTTTTGCAGTTTACTGCTAATAAAAGTTTAAATTTGCTATTACTTCTAATAACCTTCTTGCCACCTTAGATGTGGGAATTAGACAAAGAACCCCGCTGATATGTGGCTAGTGACATTTTCTGAAACTGTGGAAAACTGTGATGACAACAGTGACTGTTATTTACCCAAGTGTAATAAAGCCAGGCCCTGCTGGTCTTGGGCAGCCTAATGCAAAGCACCTGCTCTTGGGGTGCAGCAGGGGCCCATAAAGAACAAAGCAGAAGATGTTGGTTTCCCACAATGTCTTCCAAGCCTCAGAGATCAGTTTCCTAGCAATCTAGTAGATTCTAAAGTAGGAAAAAAACAAACCCAATCTGTGACATGGCCTACAGGCATGAGTGGAATCTCTAAGTCATTCATTGTCTGGTTAACAGAGATGCTCACCTTCACTTAAAGCATTGAGAGTGCACCAGTGTGTTTAAGCATTCCACCAAATCCTAGTGTCCTTCATTGGAGCCATCCCCTGAGACACTGGACAGTGCTCTTTCCCCCAATTTGGCTGTATGGGGATGAATTCCCAAAATTCATTTCCCTGTGAGTGCTTTTGTGCCTCTCCATAGTATCAGCAGAGGTCTATCTGATAGCCTTGTTTCATTAGAAAACAACCCTAATAGTGAATATAAATGAGACAATGGGATTCAGAATACAGAGAAATACAGCGAGTCCAAACCATTATTAAAGTATTTACTTTTTATTACATAAAGTTAATTATCAAGTTGGACTTGGGAAAACACACTTCCGGTCATGTTGTGGTCTGGCTCTGGTGTGTGACCTTCTGTCTAAGCACATTTTCATCATGAGTCATGCTGTGTCAGTGGGCATTTTGGTGTGTATTTACTGGTTCACTGTGATTGTTTGCCTAATTCCTCCAATGGGGGGTAACCCGGAAAACTTGTAGCCAGTTTAAAGCCCAGTGTTAATAATGATGTTGTTTTGCTTTAATTAGTACATCTTTCCTCAATTTCTTCTCATTTTAACAATATTGAATTTCATTAAGAAACAAATATAAAAGAAGAAAGAAGCTTGTTTGCCAAATAGGGCACTCTACAGGCCATCTTCAGTTTGCCCACAAGTGAGAAATTAACACCTGGCTGCAGAACTCTGAGCAAGACTAACCTGTATGAGACCGACGAAGCTGGCGAGCACATGACAGTAACTGAACTCTGAGTGACTTGCGTAGGAGAGGAGGCTCAGATCTCTCACAGCCTTACTGGAGCGAACAGTGCTACAGCATGTGGAGACCTTTTGTTCCTCTCCTGCCTCCTCCGGCCTCTCCGCTTGCTGAGCACCATTATCACCTCCTGGTGGGTTTTAAGCCTGCACACATCTTTCCTCCCTCCTCATGGGTCTTTGTCTTAGTTCAACACTTTAAGCTAGGACTCTATTGCTGCTTTCTTCAGGATTAGATCAGTGAGATAAGTCATGCAGGTGCCAACGGTGGTCCACCTATGTGGCTGGGAAGGTGTGATGTGGAAGATGCCCTCGGAGACTGCACACAAAGGAGGCATATGGACCCTGGCAGGAGACCAAATGGTATGCTCGCGTCATCACCTTCTTGGTGACCCAGGAAGTATCCCTTATGGCTTTTGTTAAATTCCACTATTCCCTCTCATGTCTAGGAAATGCAATCTGGGCATTCAGAACCAGAAAGCAATGGTATCTTTCCCTTAATGAGTCAGGACCTCATTCCTTATGAATGTGAACGATTCTTCTCACATCTGGAATTCATCTGTTTAACCACAAAATGTCTGTTAGGAAAGAAAAAATTCAGCAGAGAAAGTGATACTCAAGGCCAGCCCATGTGAGTTGACTGGAAATTTTGTTAAAAGAGATAAAAAAAAATGACTGAAAATCAGGTGAAAGCTACTGCTGGCTATCTACTGAGAATGAAGGCAAAGCAAGACACCACTGTCAGCCCCATCCCTGACATGGGATTTCATACATAAAGCAGACCCATGCCAAACTCTCATCTTCGGTCTAAGCATGTTACCTCTCTCAACTCCACCCTACCCTTTTATTATTAAAAAAAATCTTAAATTTATTTTTACGTGTGTGTGGGGTGTGTGTATGGGGGTGGGTGGGTGTGTTTGTGTGTGTGCCTGCTTTCTGTATGTGGACTGTATGCATATTTACAGAGTCTAGAAGAGGGTGTTCTCAGATCTCCTGGAGCTAGAGTTACAGGCAGTTGAAACTGTCCAAAGTGGGTGCTTGAAACCAAACTCCAGTCTCTGAGAGCAGCCACTGCTCTTAACCATTGAGCCATCTCTTCCTCTCTTACTTAAAATTTTTGCCCTGCACTGGGGATGGAAACCAGGAGCCCTCACAGTGCATAGGTTATTTCTGTAAGTGATTGGCTTGAGTATAAGTAAGGGGAGCAAGGATCCCGATTCAATACTGGACTTTGATCCTGAAATGGCACAATTTAGACTTGTAAAGGGTTGACCACAGCTTCCCAAAGGATCCTTGTTTGAATCTCTGGCCAGAGCTATGAGCAGTGAAATAGTCAGGAGCATGTAGAATTAGTGATATTATTTTTGTAACAATACTGGATATACTAATTTCCATATGTATGTTAGATTTTATTAATTCTAGTAACTCTGAAAGCTGTGTGTTTGCTGAAGTTCTTCTTCTTAAATTGACAAAAACTTCTCTAAACTCATTATTTGCTCCCAAAAAAGACTGAAACTATAGATATTTATTTCTGGATAAGTTGTTTGATATCCTGTTAACTGTATAACTGGAATTCTTCACCTCTCAATTGCTGAAAGCCAACAATAAACAATAAGGTGTCTTCTGTTATACACAAACAGCCTTCACTCTGTTAATTGGGGCTAATGAGAGGGCAATTGAACTTTACACTGCCTGTTTTGTTGTTTCTCTAAATGGCAGGCTGATGGCACTTAGAATTATTGGCTTCTCAACCCCTCGCTCTTATTCTTTTCATTATCTACTGGGACTATACTTTCACTGTCAGTGTCAGCCTATGAGACCACCAGGGGAGCAACTGTGCTCATGACACACACATGGAACAACAGCTTAAGGGGGCTTCATACAGATGCTGGCTCTAGGAAGAACTTTAGTTTAGGGTAAGGGAGGGAGTCCTAGAAAATTAAGTAGGAATCACCTGTCCTCTGTTATTTAAAAGTATTTTTCTCCTTAAAAGTAAAAACAGCAGAGGTTGCTGTTGCATTCTCTACTTATTAACAACGTGGAGTCTCTGGCTCTTCTCATTCTCTCTGTGGGATGGGCAGTCTTTCCATGAGAAATGGGCCTGGAGCCCCAGCTGCAGAAGGAACGAGAGGGAAGAGGAAACAGATAGTTGAAATCAGACAGCTTTGAACTCGATTTCTGCTCCACGGTTTCTCTTGTTTATTCATGCACGCTGCCATGATCCTCTGTGTTTTATGTTTCCTGATTTAATTTATGGAATGATAAAAGACTTAGTGAGGCTGGGAGTCACCTGTTTGGTTGAGAGAGACCAGGATTCATTCATTCATGAAACTCTCTCAAAATCTGCTGTGTATCACATGGGATCAAATTTTTAGAAATGAAACGCTAACAAGTGGCTATACAGGGTCGCCAAAGAGTTTTGATCTAGTTGGAAAAAAAACCAAAAAACCAAAAAAACAAAAAAACCAAAACCATCACAAAACAGTGAGAGTCCACTGGCTTAGAGGTTATCAACATAGTGATTGACCGGTTCAGAGCAAGGCAGGAATTCAGGTTGGAATGGAGAAGGGCAGCTTGGAGAAAATGGCATCTTTGAGAATCAGGAAATGGGCAAATTACCAAATTGGAATAATAAATGAAATCGAGATAAAAATATTCAGGAGACAAACAAGTAAGGGCTCTTGTTACAAAGAAAAATCAAAGAACTACAAATATATAAAGTGTTGTTCAGAAAATGGGTCCCACGGTGACAATACAAGTAGTTGGTAGGAAAATAGATAGGTTCAAGGTCATAGCTAGAAAGGGATAGGCCCTCCACAGGAAGACCAACAGTGTCAACTAACCTTTGGGGCTCCCAGATACTGAACCCCCAACCAAAGAATATACATGGGCTGGACCTAGGCCCTCTGCACATATGTAGTGGCTTTGAAGCTTGGTCTTCGTGTGGGTCCCCCAGCAATTGGAGTCAGGGCTGCCCCTAAAGCTGTTTTCTGTCTGTGGAATTCGTTCCCTTGGCTTGGCTACTTTGTTTGGCCTCAGTGGGAGAGGATGCCTCTCACCTGAAGAGACTTGATGTGTCAGGGTGGGGAGGTACCCAATGGGGGCTCCACCCTCTCAGAGGAGAAGGGGAGATTGAATGGGGAGAGGGACTGTGTGAGAAGGGGGCACCAGGAGAGGAGCAGTGGCCCCTGGATGTAAAATGAGTAAATAAGTAAATTAATGGGGGGGGGAAAAACATAGCTAGAAAAGGGCTAGAAACAGATTCAAATGATTTCCTAATTTGGAATCCTATCCTTTATTATCACAGCCTTTTTATAAAATTACTAATTTATTTTTGTTTTGTTTGTTTGTTTGGGGTGTATGTATGTCTAAATGTATGTGTATCACCTGCATTCTGTGCCTGCAGAGGCCATAAGAGAGCACTAAGATTCCCTGGAACTGGAGTTACAGAAGGCTTTGAGCTAACATGGGACATTGACAACTAACCCTGAGATCTCTGGATGATCAGCCAGTGCTCTTAACCACTGGCCCAAAATCCAGTCCGTGACCTCACAGTCCGATCTCAGTTTAGTATGTGTGTATGTGCATGTGCTCATGGGACATATGTGTATTCCTATGTATATGCATGTGTGCATGTGGCTATATATTGGAATGAGTCCTCCACATATATGCTTACTACTCTACAGCTGTCATGATTCACCATCAACTTGTGGATTATATTAAAATCACGTTCTAATGGAACAGACCTTGAAAGATGTCTCCAGATAGACTTTTATCCTTCTCTGTAATTTTAAAACAGAACAATTCTAGCCATTTGTGTCTGTTTTTGAAACAGTAGAACTTTAAAAAGTTGCCTTTGATGAGATGAAGTAAAGGTGAAAAAATAATAATAATAAAGAAAGAAAATAAAGCAATCAGTTGAGCCAAGCAAAGGTGGGTAACATCACTTTATCTGGATGTGAATCAAGAACCCTTACGAACTGGGAGAACCTTAATTATTTGTCCAGTGATTGAAAATTTGAAGAGAACATTCTGTCAGTAGGTAATTTTTCACGCTTGAATTATTTCAAATTTGGATCTAGAGATATCTATCTCTAGATAATGGATAAACAAATAATTTACCTATGTATGGAAGTAACATATTTTGAAAGACACTATCAGTATGTGTAACAGGACAGCTGGATTCTGCATAGAATGCACATTTTCCAGTCAATGGTATCATTTTCTGAATGAAAATATATAAATTTCCATATTTTAAGTGAGATCCTGTGATTTTTGTAATCTTTCAACCTAGACCAGTTGATTACAGAAGCCACAGTAAAAAATTTATGAAAAAGAAATCACAAAACAAAAATAACGTAGCTTGTATCTAATACCCAACAGATTTAGGTGCTTACAGTAAATAGCCTCTTTAATGGTATGGCTTTTAAAAAATGTAGTCTATGGTTCATAAACATTCTCATCCTGTTCTGGAAAACATGTGACTGAATTTTTATAGTTATAATACATTATTTTAAAATGCACCTCGCTATCAAATGCCTTTAAAGAAAATCCTACTTTCCTGTATTTTTTTTTATGAAGAATATAGCATATTTCCAAAATCTGAGTTAAAACCAAAATGAACAAAATAAACGGAGGGTTTAAGGAAGAGATTATTCTTTCTCCTCCTGGGAATGTTTTCACAGCCCTCATTGTAATGTTGGATTTACTGAGAAGTCTATGACATAGGTTAACAGATCTCTCTCTCTCTCTCCCTCTCCCTCTCCTCTAATTTCACTGATTTTCTAATCCTTGAAATCTTGAGCAACATTTTCTACAATGCTTACAGATATCATTACTCTGAATTCACAAACTGAGAATATGAAACGCTCCTTACAAAATTCAGTACACTGTAAATATGATAAAAGCTATATATTTTTTATTTTAAAATGCACTTTTTAATTTTAATTGTATGCATGGGAGGGGCATTTGCAGCTGAGTGAAGCTGCCTGCAGAAGCCAAAATGAGGGATTGGATCTTCTGGCCCTGGAGCTACAGGTGATTGTGAACTACTGAGCATAGGTGTTAGGAACTGAACTCAGGTCCTCAGTAAGAGTTTTCTGTACACTTAACCAGTTGAGCTACCTCTACAACCTCAGCTTGCATGGTTATCTCACCAGCAGACCCACTGTTTTGTCTTATTTTTTTGGTAGCTAAAATTGTAATATTCTAATTGTAATATTAATTTCATATGCACAAAATAAATCTACAAAGGTATATGCCCTTATAAAATCCCCATGGAAGAACACTTTTCAAGCTGTTCTCTTAGATCATGATGTATTTAGTTTCTTTTTCTGTTCTAGAGCGTTCATAGGGATTGTGAATCCGGAATTCTTTTCTCTGTCTTTCTTTGGGGTCCAGTCAGTGAGAGGCCCTGCTCAGAGGGGGGAGGACATGAGAGAAAAAAGAAGGAATTGGTGCGTGTTCCTCTGCCATTGGCTGCAGATCCAGCCAGCCAGTCATCTCTTCAGACTCAGAGTTAATCAACAGTTTAAACTTCCCCTCCATTTTTTGCTACAGTCTTAGGTTAGGGAAGGGCTTAAACAATAAAGCACATGATATTTGGGGGAAAAGAAGAGCCCTTGTTAAGAATTGGACTGCCTCACCTGGGGATACATCCCATATACAGCCACCAAACCTGGACATTCTTGGGGATGCTGGGAAGTGCTTGCTGATGGAAGCATGATAAGCTGTCTCCAGAGAGGCTCAGGCAGAGCCTGACAAATACAGAGGCGGATGCTCGCAGCCAACTGTTGGACTGAGTGTGGGGTCCCAGATGGAGGAGTTGGAGAAGGGACTGAAGGAGCTGAGGGAGGGTTGCAGCCCCATAGAGGGAGCAACAGTGTCAACTGGCCAGATCCCCTGGAGCTCACAGAGATTGGACTACAAACCAGAGAATACACATGGAGGGACCCATGGCCACATATGTGGCAGAGGAAGGCCTTGTTGGCCATCAGTGGGAGGAGAGGCCCTTGGGCCTGAGGGTGTTAGATGCGTCAGTGTAGGGGAATGCTAGGGAGTGGGTGGGTGGGTGGGGGAGCACCCTCATGGAGGTAGGAGGAGGGGGAATGGAATAGGGGGTTTCCAAAGGGGAAAACATTTGAAATGCGTATAAAGTAAATATCTAAAAATTAAAAAAAAGAATTGTAGAGTCATATATATCATATTATATATCTATCAATATATCTATCAATATATCTATATCTAATCTATATCTATATACCCATGTATACTCTGGTTTGTGGCTCACTCTTCACTTTTCAAGAGCTCCCAGAGATCCCGTAAGTTGACTCTACTGGTCCTCCTGTGGGGTTCCTATCTATTTCAAGCCTTCCATCTTCCCCCAACTCTTCCATAAGGGTCTGCACCTCCATCCAATGTTTAGCTGTGGGTATCTGCACCTACTTCAGTCAGCTGCTGAGTAGAGCCTCTCAAAGGACAGTTATGCTAGGCTCCTGTCTGCAAGCACAACAGAGCATCACTAATAGTGTCAGGGTTTGGTGCTTCCCTGTGCAGCAGCATCTCCATGTGGGTGCCAGAAAAACTGAAGCAGAGGCTCTCCCCTAAAGCTGTAGCCTGACTGTGGTATCCGCAGCTTTGTCTGGCCTCAGTGGGAGATCATGCACCTAATCCTGCCCAGATGTGATGCACCAGGGTGAGGGGATGTGTGTGTGGGGGACCCTCTCAGAAGAGAAGGGGTGGGGGAAGGGGGAAAGGAATCTGTGAGTGGGGACTGGAAGGCGGAGCAGTGTTTTGGATGTAAATTAATAAATAAATAAGAACTGGGTATTGTCAACATGAGGCTGACTTCAGCTCCTAACACACAAGAGTGAAGTGGAAGTAGTACTAGTTTGAATTAGAAAGCAAATGCTTTTGCTTCTGTCTCAAAAATCCATTAAAAAATATGGTTGATAATGTTCTTACCTAAGGAATGTTCTAAGCTGCCCCCAGGAGAATCCAAAGCCATCCTGAGGAACATTTTGCATATTCTGCTCAGAATACACTAAGAGAGGAAAACGCCAGACATCAGCAGACTGTGCCTAAAGGACAAATGCCAACCTGTAATGACTAGCTGCTAACTCCATCATTGCTGTGGGGAGGGGTTGTTCTCTTTCATTTCCTGGTTTTCCTCCTGCTTCACACTTTCTAGGTCTCTGGCGCTGCTTTCTACTGTAAGTCAGAAATGAATTTTTTAAAATAAGCACTTGTACTTTGAACCATAAAACAAAATCTGAGGCAGAAATCAGAGGAAGAAGGTAAATTACTTTTAGTGCTCTGCAAAGAAACTTTCACTTGGCTATTTCCTCTTGTTTTGAACCTCTGAAAAATCAATACAGAAACATATCATATTCTGAAGGCAGGTCAACTGTGCACTAGGTGTTTTTAACAGTTGGCTTTGAAGGGGATACTTATGCCCCCTTGACATGAATCTACAGTTCTTTGCACTAAGTGTCCCCATGAAACTACATTTTTGCTCAGGCTATCCATCTCAATGGTTATTACTTTTTACTGTTCCAGGCGTCTATCTTCTATTATGGATTCACTGATAGATCAATATGACAGAAGCAAGATAAAAGTCAGTTAGCTGTACATGTCTATTATGAGCCTGAAAATCCAGACACACATTTTTCCTGACAGAAGCCAGGCACATAACTGACTCATTATGTGTCTGGGTGGTTTTCTCGTCCTTTCTGTACAAACTCACATTTCTGGACATGTTTCTTAATTTTGAGGTCCTCATGGCTTGTCAGGGAGTTAGGAGTGAGTGGTTCCCTCAGGGAGAAAGTGATTTTAAAATATAATCTTTACTTTTGAAAGGAGAGAACAAAACCCATTTGCTGCTACTCCAAGGCAGTAAAATGGAACGCTGACACACTCTGTTTCTAAACCACAGGCAAGTGGACTGTAAAACCATGCAGTGGTTCAAAGTCAAGGAGGGAGTCCTTGCAGGCCTCTAGTGGGTAATGGGAATGAGGAAAGGGGCTTCGAGCTGGTTGGAAACCTTGAGTTCCCTCTGGAGTTGATCACCTTGGCCATTTATCACTCACCATTTTGAGAGAGGAAAATAAACTGCTGAACATTTATGCTAACTTCCACTAGAAGCTCAACCATCTGCACCATAGCCTTCTAGGTTGTGTGCCAGCTGACAAGGTTGCCCACCAGGAGCTCAGAATAAATAAGGTGCTGGTCTCTACTCCCTCCCCCCCAATCCCCACCCCTATTCTCAGAAGGCCCCCTTGTGCATCAGAATTATGCAGCTGGTGTTTGACATTTCTTTAGAGCAACGATGAATATTTAACCCCTCATCCACATTCTTCCACTTCATACATTTAATTATAGCAGGATACATTGTGGTCTCAAAGGATTTCCAAGGAAATCTCCACATAGCCTGGGAAGAGGGCCACCTCAATGAGAAGCATGGTAGAAATAGTTGTAACTGGGGTCTGCTGTAGCAGTGTGCTTGCAAACACACACACGCACGCACACACACACACACACACACACACACACACACACACACACACACACACACACCAAAACAAACAAGAGCCAACTTTGACTGCTTGTTTCTAACTGCACTCGGCTTTGATTCCTCTCTCTTGCGAGAATAAGAGCAAAGACTGCTTCATCAAGCATGAGCAGAGATTTCCCTATAACCACAGAAAGTCCATGTGAGCTTTCTGTGTAAGGGAATGAGAGGGAAAGGACATTCCCTTCATAGTCCCGACATTCAGTGAGCTCAAAGAGTGGACCAGAGGAAAGGAAATCCAAAAGCAAGTGACACAAATTTATGAAAAGAGGTAATGTAGGTCAAAACATTAAGACTTGAATCGAAGGTATACTCAACGAAAGGAAATGATGCTAGAGGAGACTGCATAGGAGACAGGCTCTCTAGTTACTCAATGTCACATGACAAAGTGACTTCATCTTCATTCCTGCTGCTTGAGAAGAAGCAAGAGAGAAAATCAGAAACAACCCTCAGATCCTCTGATGTTGCTGAAGCTTACCCACTGAAGTTGGCCATGACTTGCAAACTACGACATAACCAGTGGCACCATTTCCTTTACACAGATAGATGTCAGGATGACTAAGTGGGTCCTGAGTAAGTGTCACAGAAAGAATGGAAACAAAGATAGAGCTGGTCCTCTGTGAAAATCAGGACCTGGGAACAAATGACAAACTGTCCTGTGCTCTGTTTAATGTCACAAGTGTGGTAAACTAACTATCTCAAAGAAGCCATATTGAGAGGTCTCATTTTCCCTAATAAAGCTTTTTTAACCAATATTCATATGCCTGTGGTCTAGGTAAAGAAAACCTAAGGTGTGATAAAAGAGGCAGAGAAGAAAGACAGAGAGAGAGAGAGAGAGAGAGAGAGAGAGAGAGAGAGAGGAAAGGAAGTAGAGTAAAGAAGACACGTTTTAATATCTTTACTGAGATACAATTCATATATATAAAATTACAATTTAATGATGAAAATAAAATGAGTTATTGTGTATTTCTGGAGCTGAAAAGCCATTATAATAATCTAATATTACATGTTTATTACCTACAAAAAATTGTTTTTCTACTCATACTCTTTACTGTCCTTCCAGATCAAGTGAATTACCAGTCTATTTTCCTTCATTGTTTCCCATTCTGAATATTTTATATAAATATCATCATATGGTAGGTCCGTGGTGACTGGTTTCTTTCACTTAGACTATGTCTTCAAGATCTCCATATTGTGACATACGTCATTTCTCAATTTTTCTCTATTGTCTAATAGTACTTAGATTTATGGTGACATTATTTTATTTATTCATTCATCAATTAGTCAATATTTGAACGATTTACATTTCTGAGCCATTTTAGTAACTGTCATATGGACATTCATTTCAAGGATTTGCATGGGATTTGGTTTGCATTTCTCTGGGGCAAATGTCTAAGAGGAGAAATGCTGTTTAACATTTTGAGAGACTGTTAAAGCCTTTTCCAAGATGGCTACCGTGTCTGCGGCTCTCCCGGCCTTGTCAGTTTCCCTAGTCTTGGTTGCACATTGTTGCTATGTGTCTTTAATTCTAGACATTCGAGTGAGTTTGAAAGGTTATCTCATGTTGATGTGGTTTGTGTTTCCTGTAGGTTTGCATTTTGCCTTGTGATCAAATGAATACACTTTTCTCTTATTCATAGAATATATTTTCCTGGAATTTATAAAAGATGTATTTATTTTACTTTATGTAGAGGAATGTTTGATATACATATACGTCAGTGCACTGCATGCATACGTAGTGCCATCAGGAGGCCAGAAGAGGGTGCTGAATACTTTGGAACTGGAGTTACTGAATTTTGTAAACTTCCATGTGGGTTCTGGGAATTGAACCCAGACCCTCTGGCAAGGGTAACACATGCCATTAACTGCTGAGACATGTCTCTAACCCATCTCTTGCATTTTTAAATCTTCTTAAGCTTTGTTGAAAATTCAACAAATGGAATGATTACTTAAAAATTAATAATAAAAAAGAAAATTCTCTAGTCACCCACTCATTCCCACCATAAGACTGCTTAGTATACAGGACAAAAGACAGGGGCATAAAACATTGAGAACTTCTAGACTGCAGGAGTCACTTAGGCTCATGTCAGGTGAATGCCTTCAGCTGCCGGAGAGTAGCCACTGAGAGTTGTTGGCTGATCTCCTAGATTAGTCTTAACGTCTTAATGGAACAATTCAATTCTCCTTCATGTATCTCTGACCCACTCACATAAAAAGCCAGAAAGGTCCTTCCTAAATACAGGCCAATTAGCCTAAGCAGACATGGCAAGCTGCAAGGCTTTGGGTTTAATTCTGCTTTTGTTCCATAGCTGTGTCCACTGACTAGGAAAGACATGTGACAGAACTCAGAAGGAAGGGACAAAGGATACACTGCTTGGTGTGAACAGTTGGTTCACAGAAAAGGCACAGATGCCATGACAGGTGAAGACTGAAGGCTATTCACAGAATTAGTTCACCCCAGAGAAGAGGAAGGAGATGGATGTTAACCGTTGCTTCATGGTGTCATTGGCGCTTCCAGTCATCTGTGTGAAACCTAGATTCATTAGCTTCCTCCTGGGGTAACTATTCTCTTAGAGACAGCAATTCTAGTTTTACAAAAGAGAAAAAAAGATGTGTACATAGTAAACGAATACTCTATTGTTTGAAAACAGCTCTAGTTTCACGGCGAGAATTCAGGACTGACCTAGATCCAGGGCTGGCAGGTACTCTAAAATACTTGATAAAGTGCTTAGGACTGGAATATTGACATTGTTTAAGCATTATTAAATGTCGTATCATCTTTTAGGCAAAGCTAATAGAGTGGTCGCTTTGCAGCTCTAAACAAAATTGCTTCTGTTTGTATAGAATCTGCAGTGTGGAAGCCTACATACTACAGCTCAATACAAAAAAAGGACACTCCACACAGACAGAATCTACGGTCCATTAAGTTTCAGGTTTGCCTTGATATGGACCTCTCTGATGTATTACTATGATACCCTATTTTTGTTGACTCAGTTACTCTGTCAGCAAAACCAAACATCTTGGCCTGTGGCCCAGCCTCGAGTTGTCTATGGAGGATATGTTTTTGCCTTTACCACCATGACAGTAATGAGCAACTGGCATTAGTTTGATTTGCATAATTGTGTGCTTCCAACTCCGAGTCTATGTCAGTAGGAGACAACTTATTGTGATGATATCCACAGCATATTATCTGTTTTGTGTGATCAGCATTTATTTATGTAAATTCTATCATTACAAGGGGTCATTTTCTAACATTCTACCATGAAATTACATTCTCAGCCAATAAGCAACAAGAGAAAACCCTAGAAAGAGAGCTGGGCATATTTTGTCATTCATAGCTGTTGGTCAAAGAGGTGGAAGGGATATTTGCGGTGGCTGCCTGCTTGTTTGCTTGTTTAGGTGAGTTTCCGTTAAGGACTGACAAGCAAGATGACAATCGGGCAGTCTGTCTATCAGATTTGGAGTGAATGCTGTTAAACAGACAGCTTTCGTCTCATTCCCAACATGTATACACCACAAGTCTCCGAGCTAATTTGAGATTTTTTTTTTTTTTTAAAATAACTTATGGTCTAAAGATTTATTTTGTGTTTTGTAGATGGTGAGCGAATATTTTCTCTGATAAACAGAAATTCCATAACTAAAATACAAGAGATGAAAGTCAGAATAACTAGGTGGAATATTCTACTTGTCCAAGTAACCAAGAAAGCAGAAAGGAACCCAGATGAACCTGAGATTTAATAGGCCAAGCCTCACAACTCTGCTCAGAAAATACAGGCCAGATTGGCTCTATTATCTGTCTCATCTTTACAGGCAGATGAGCCTGCTAGGCTCAGTGTAACTGGGACTGTAATTTATGCATTTCTTTGATAGTTATCTCTAGTTAAGCACAAAGGGATGTCAGCATTTAACCCCACTTCAAGACATGACAATGTGGAAAAAAGGAACATAAAGAAAGAAAAAAACCCAGCAGCCAACTACTTAAGTCAAGTTGACACCTGTCAAAAGGAGCCCTTACTAAAAGGAGGGTAATTAGGATATTACTCTGTTGTGAGAGTGTCGTTCGCAGCCTGCTATGTATTGCTCTTCAGGCTGGTTTGGGAAGAGTAATATGTGAGAAAAATAAAAATGAATCGAAGGAACACACACAAGAAGAGAACCCAGAAACCACATTTCACACTTCAGCAGACTTACAATTCAGACTTGTTTGGCAGGTGGCTGAGGCAATAGCTCTGCGGATCAAGTGCTTGCCTTGCAAACTGGAGGACCCAAGTTCAATCCCCAGAACCCCATTAGGAAGGATGGTGCATGCCTATGATCTCAGCATTAGGGAAATGGAGATAGGTAGATCCCTGGGCTCACTGGCCAGCCAAGCTAGTTCACTAGATGAGTTCTAAGCCAAGCGTTAGATAACTCCTGAAGAACAATATACAAGGTCCAGGCGGTACTCTGGCAGCCTTGTGTATGTGCACAGAGGTGCTTAGTCATTGGTGCGTGCCCATGCTCGCACATACGTACACACACACACACACACACACACACACACACACACACACACACACACCACACACACACATACACACACACCACACACACACACACACACACACACACACACACACACACACACACACACACACTCATACCTACACATGAAGAGTTTGTTTTATTTCCAGAGGTTCTCTTTGCAAACCTCACTGACCCTTCATCTGAAAAGGAACAGAGTAAAGATGTTATCTTAAAACCTTCCTTCTTTCTTGGACTTTATTAAGAAATAGATAGGCTTTTCTTTGGCACCTTTCCACACTTTGGTCTAAAGTAGAATATAAGAGGAAGGCTTTTCTCTGACTCCAACTCCTCACATACCCAACTGTTTGGAAGATCATCTTGTCAGGTCTGCATTTCTGCTTGCTTGCATTCCTCTAGGTGTTCTGTTGTTTATTTCATAGCCCGGCATTAATTCACAGGTATACTATGTAAACATAGCATGGATGTCGTCTCCTCTGAGAACGTCCATCCATAACTCATAGTGGTCCCTTCATCCTCCTTTCCACCGCCTTCCTCAACAATCTTATCATCAGTGTTATGTTTCAGGAATGAAATATCTCTATCTAAATCACTCAGAATTTGCTGTCACTTTGATTTCTGCTTAAACCCCTAACTGGGAAATGAAACTGGGTCAGGAGTCGGGATCAAGTGAGCAACATTATGATGTAGTGTGCAGCGTATGTGTGTAGGGCTTATTTAATCCCCTGACATTTTCTGCCATTCACATAAAGAAGGCTGGTTAGCCTTGAACTCACTGAGTCCTTAATTTCCACAATGGTCAAGTGCAGTCACAAGTCCTGAGGACCCATCTCAGCTGATCTCGTGATTTATGAGATAGTTTTTCTGTCCATGGGGGATTGAAAGGCAATGAGCTGGTGATGCTATTTCTCATTTAGTGTAAGTTCTCAAAGGGAGAGAACAGGGTTGCTAAAGAAACCTGAAGGCAGACAAACGGAGCAGCTTGTCTTTTGGATCTCTGCTAACAAAGAGTCCAACTGAGGGAGTGAGAAAGAGTTAAAACCTGGCCAGGGAAGAAAAGCGAGGAAAACCAGAGTTACAGTCTCTGCTTCATCTACAGTGGGGAAGTCACACTACATACACGTCAAGTGGAAAAGGCAGTGTTTCTGAAGAGCCCACTGTGTATTGAGAGGAGTGGGAGGTTGAAAGCCAGTGTGAAATGCTAACCAAAAACCAGAGAGCCAGAGCAGTGAGCCTGAGGGGAGGAAGAGTGCTAGCCCCAAGGGGGTCAAGACAGCAGAAGGCTGAAGTTTAAGGAACATAGGCAGACCCATGTGAGGCCATGAAAGAGGACAGACTGAAGGAAATGACAGTGGCAGTCAGAAAGGAAGTTCATACATTTGGCCACAGGGACTGACAAAAGCATCTGGAAACAATAAAAGGCAGAATTTATTTTTTCTTGGGAAGTTTTCTTTGAAAATAACTCTCTAGTGAAGAACAAAAACCACAATAACAATATCTTCAGCATTTCACTTTTCATGTTTTGGGAATGGATCTAAGAAACAAACACAGAATCCCAGCTTTGTTAATTAAGTGGAATTATGGGTTCTAAACAAGCCTTCGTACCCTTTCTGATTTCATGAGGTCTAAGTTTACTTGGAAGAAGCCCCGGGCATAAGAAGACAGCTTAATGAATACTTTCCTTTATTCCCCATGGTTCCCCTTTACTCAGCTCAACCTCCTTTAGACATATGGAAACATCATGTGAGCAAAGGACAACAACAACAAAAAGTCAAGGGTGTCTTTTCTTTGTTAATGACAAAGGGAAAACTCATGCTGATCATTGATAATACCGAATGTAGTCATATCAAAGATAACATAATCAGAGGAGAGGGGGTTATAAACTACCCAATTGACTCAGCAGGTATCACCAAAATATTTGCAGGTTGCTTGGTAACCCAATTAAAAGTCTCTATTTAAATCCCGGATCATTAGTGACTGAAAATCACTATCATTTGATGGCTCATCTCAGTCCAGTTCTTAGGGGAGATTTTCCTACATCAAAACCCACCAACATATTTGGCACTAATTGGCTCCCTTGGTGGCAATCTCAGCCTATAGGCCAAGAACTGAGTGGACCTGGGAGGATAAATGATTCCCCAGCCTGAGAGCTGGTGCTTTTCAGCACAGGCTGAAGGACATTGGTGGGTTAAGATGAGATTTTTACACAGATATTACCTGTCTTTGAATAAATTGAGATATTCTCTTTTTAAGAATATTATATTGTTGGTAATTTCTTTAGAAAATTAATTATATTTTTGAGGACTTTCTTTAGAAGATATCTCTTCTTCCTTCTGCTTTACATTACTCCATTTCCCAACTTATAACAATCAAGAGAAATAGTATTAAATTTTATCATCTTTTAAAATCAGAAGCCATGACTAAGGACACTGACATGACACTGATGTGACATAGATGACAGGCCTACTGTGAAAGTGAAATGTACTGTCACCAAAATTAGCTGAGTGGCGGCCTGTCTCCCTCACAGATATGGAAAGCTGAGAGAGATGGGCAGATTTAGAACTAAATAAATATCCAGAAGCATTATCGAGTATATTTCTATTGAAAATGGCTCCGATTCAGATCTTTGGTAATAAGGGATTCTCCATATATTATGGTGTCAAAAGTAACAAACACATTCAAAATCTTCAAGAGATAGATGTAAATGAGAAGAACGCAGCATTAGGTAATTTTAAGATACCACTAGAAACTTTATTTTAACAGTGGAACTAAATGATATTGGACATTTGATTACTTGACACTTGCTAGAGCATGATCCTGACCATTGTGAATAAATCCAGCATACTTATAGGACTGTGCAATATTTTTCAACAGATAGAAGGATCAGAGACAATAGAATAAACTTACAAATATTAAAATGAAACATAAGAGGGTTGATTAAGCATTAGCAGATCTGAAATTTGAAAATGCTGGGCCCCAACTGCATCCTTCACTCTTTCTGACCTGTTTCTATATCGCTAACACTGGAAATGGAGACAGGGAAGCCATCTTTCTTAGTTCTGTGATGGTGATATTCAAAAGAGGTTTCTTTGTAATATTTTTTCTACTGATGTAGGTTATAGGTATAGTAGACATATAAAGCCAATTATATTTTATCTTGAGCTTTTTAATAAAATTTCTGAAACAACGAAACCAACTGAGTTTATTAGACTGCAGCACCTTCCAGAACGAACCTCAGAGGATCTGTATCAGAAATATTTGATCATGCAAAGATAGGTTTCAAATGATTTAGCTCCAGTGTCATATAAGAAGATATCAGGCTTGTTGATTAGTGTTCAATGAACTACGGGTAAAACCTCTGTTATTTTTATAGCAATGTACTTTCCATACAGATATCAAGATAACAATAAAGGTAAAATTCTGCATTTATCAATTAGATTGACTTTCAACCATTTAAACTTTCAGAAGGATAGAAAAAATTTTCCAAACTGTTTATTACTAGTGACCAAACATAATAGTTTTTAATTTTGATCTCCATTGTTAGTAATTTTTGCTAAATTTGGGACTAGTGTTTCAAAATCACTTTTTAGGTCATCTTTCATTCAATTACGTGTGGTTTAACTTTTCCTATATGAATTTATACTTTTATATATAATATAATTTAATCTCATGGCATTCAAAGAGAGAGTGTTCTCCCTTCCACCGCCAATGTATACATGCTGGTGAAGATCTGCCATTTTCACAAATACACCCAAATGCATCTTGAAATCATGAGAGAGACACCAGTGGCTTTTTCAAAACACTCTCTGATGCATGAATTGCCCACAAAACACAGCAGTCTACCCTTTAAAGTTGGTAGAAAATACAAGTCTCAAATGTGTGTAAGTGGAAAAAGAAGCTTTGTATTCAATTAATTTAGGGAATCTAGTGTGCCTCTATTAAAGAATCAGAAACTTAGAAATATCTCCGAGAGTCTCCCAGTAGGAAAAAGGCATTGCAGAGTGCTTGATCTGGAATACCTTCCCCAAATCTGATCACAAAATGTACTTTTGATTTACTTGTTTCTGTTGTATTCTGAAGACCAAAGTGTGGAATAAAATAGCTGGGTACCTTGGTATGAACAACCAACAATGTTATAGATGTCTTTGTGGATACTTCTTCCATCTCCTTTACTGGAATTCTTCCTTGTTACCTTCACCTTTTCATTGTCACTGTGATGGGGTTATGGCATTGGTTGACCTTAAGATAATAAGGTGGTCTTCACAGAAATATACCAGCCCCTTAAAAGGATGATTTTTCTCTTTGTACTCAGAGAAGAGTAAATCAGAGTTTGAAAGCAGAGGATTGACTCGGGGTCATTGCTGGCTTGAATATGGAGGGGACCACATAGAAAGCCAGGCTGGTGACTTTCAAGAACTGAGACTGGCCACAGATGATAGCTAGAAATGAAATATAGACTTTAGTCCAAAAGCCACAAGTCGTTGAATTTGGTCAAAACCTGAATGATCTTGAAAGATGATCTTCTATCAGTGTATCCAAATGAAAAGTCCCTTTCACTAACAATTCCATTTTGGCATTGTGAGATCTGAGCAGGGAATCGAACAGAAGAGAACTACAAAACTCTGCTCAAGGAGATGGTCACTTTTTACTCTGTAGTGTAAAGTAATTGGTACACAGCAATGAAGAGCTCAAAAAATTCACATAACCAAAGCTCAGCATGCTTATCGTATCCCATGCTCTGCATGTTGTCAAGGACAGACACTCTGGCAGGCTTCAGAATCCATGATCTCATGATATTTCCTCAATACTGTGATAAGCGGCAAATGCCTGAATGGCCACATCAGAGCCTCAGGCTCCTCTTTTCCTTTCCTGAAAACGCGAATAATTTTTGTTCTTTGTCTTTTTTGTTGCTTCCCCTTTTGTTGTTGTTGTAGTTCTACGAATCTATCTTTTACTGTGGGAATGTAAAACGAGGACAGGATTACTCGCCCTATATATATATATGCTTAGCTGGTGTTAGGATCTGAATCCCACGC
>CM052704.1:116272550-116338347 GCA_028551405.1 Uromys caudimaculatus
CCTTTTCCACATATATTTGTTGCTGTGATGGCCCCCTCCATGGTGTGGGGCCAAGAAACTATGGAGAAAAACATTTGAAATTTTGAGCTAAGAGAAAACATTCCTTCCTTAACTCTGGCAGTCATGGTCATATTTTATGGTCACAGTGGTGTGATAGCTAAAAAATATATATATTTGACAATTCTTTAATTTTTTTGAGTCAGGGTCTCTCTATATAAACCTGGATGTTCTGAAAGTCATATGTAGAAAAGGCTAACCATGAACTCACAGAGACCCTCCTGCCTCTGCCTCCTTAGTGTTGTGATTAAAGGCAAGTGTCACTACTTTTAATAATCCACATAATGTTTCATAGACATATGTTTAGATAATGTTTCAAGTATATTATTCTAACTACTTGGTTTGGGGAACGCTTTATATCCATTATAGTAAAATTATTAGCATTTAATACTATTTCTTTGAGCATGGGCATAGCACAGTATTTGTCTGAGTCTCTAAATAGTCACAATTCAAAGGAAGACATTGTCTCTGCTCTTGATACTCTGATTCAACCCAGTATCTTTGTTGTCATGTAGTCTACACCAATAGTATTTGTCTGGAAATTCTCTTATTCAGTTGAGCTGTTTGTTTTACTCTGTCACTTCAATAACTAGTGGATGGGGGCATTGCCTATAATTGATCTTTGTTTTTAATTCCTCTGGTTTGTTAACATTTTCTCAGTCAGTTCTACATTTATTAATGGGTACAACCAATACTAATGTTCTCTTTCAATTTCAGTTCCAAACCACAAAACTTGAAAATATTCTTTAGATACATTTCACAATCCACTAGGAAAACATTTCAAAAACAGTAAGGAAAAACTATCCAAACACCTACATAGTGCTTACGTAGCATATTTTAGTGAATATCATTCTCTATGTTTCTCAACCAGAATGTAATACTGAATTCTGTTATGTACGTAAATCTTAATGTAGTATAATGACAAATTAAATGTGAATTAAACCATTAAATAAGAGGAAATTTCCATTTTCCCCACTTAATGAGAAGAAACAATTTTTTTTAGCAGTTCCTTCCTCTCATTAAGTAGGGAAACCACTGAGAAGTTCTCAGTAAAAGGTCATGTTGAAGACTACAAAACCAATACTTTTTTTTAAACATCAAAACAGATTGGTACCTCCCTGGTAGATTTTCAGATGAAATAGTTGCCATGAATGTCTGTATAATACTACACTGAAAATAAGGGTGTTGAAGTAATAGGACTATGCTTCACGTCAGCCATGTCTTACTTTCCAGGTCTTGCCTAATGGGGTTTTATGCTCAGTTACTGAAATAGTGGGAAAATCTTGCAGTGATAATTGGATTGTTCTCTCTGCTTTTTTATCTTTATGTTTTTAGTTTGCTTCCCTTTTCTTCCAATACAGTTGAATCTGTAAAATTTTAAGTGTGAATCAAGTGACTGTACTTTTCTACACAATGTATTGATACCCTTGTTGACTATCCTTGTAATGATGACAAAAACATTTAATATCCTTATTTTTCTTAGTCTCTTGATCAATTTAAAGCATTTATTTTGGCTTTGCTTGTTCAGAAATGAGGAAATGAAGAATTAAAGGAGAAGCAAAAGTTTTTTTGAGTTTTATTGATCATATACTCTGCATCCACAATTCTGCTTTCAGATTCAAATCTCTAACATTGTCTTATGCAAGCATATTAATTCATTTCCTCCATTGATGGAGGGATAGACTCAAGGAAGGTCATGTATGGAGGGCCATTTGTCTAGTCTGAAAAGATGCTGTTCTTGTAGGGGGTGAAGTTACAGCAAGAGTCTGCACCAAGTTTGCCCCTTAAAGCTAGGCGCCATCTCATTGTTCTGACTTAAGACCAAGGCCTTCTGTGTGAAGGCAGGGTTTCCAAGGCATTGTTACTCAGCCTCCTAGTCCACATACTGCAGATTTTAATCCTTTTATACAAGTAGGAAATTTACTTCTTGTGATTCTAATTCATTTATATCCTGCTCACAATGAGGTTTAGTGTTTACTGAGAGGAATTTGATCTGCAACCCAGACAACTTTAATTTTTTTAAATGTTACTGGAAGCAAAATTTTGATATAAACAAAATGAAAGTAACTCAAGCTGTAAGATTAAAAGCAAAACTTAAATCCCTAGGTTTATGCCTAAAATAATGTGCTATAAACTTGGCAAAACATTTCCTTGTTTATACTTTTGATTACCTCAAATTAGAATCATAAACACAAAAGCGTGCTTTTGCTCTTAGTGATTATTGAATGTTCGTGTGTGTGTGTGTGAAGAAGAGAGAGGTATGTGGTGTGTGTGTGCGTAGGTGTGAAGGTGTGAGTGTGAGTGTGTGTGTGTGTATGTGTGTGTGTGTGTGTGTGTGTGTGTGAGAGAGAGAGAGAGAGAGAGAGAGAGAGAAGAGAGAGAACATGTTTGAAGGTCCTATTTTCCTGCACACATCAATTGGTAGACTGTCTCCTTTTAAAATAACAATATTTATTACCATAAATTTTCTTATGCCAATCAATATTGTGAAAAGGCTTTGGACTGCAGTGAACTTGAATGGGTGATATAATGACTTCATGCAAAGTTGTACACGTCAGTTTTTAAATCGAAGAGGTCTGGTAGCTCAAAGGCATGAAAAGTGAACTTTGTAAATTTCCTTAAAGAGTTGAAGTTGTGAGAAACACAAATTTGTTGGCACTTGCTGAGCTCAAGAAATAAATCCCACTCTATAGATTGACTTCCTAATGTCATGAGTCAATTTAGACATTAGACACAAGACAAATGCCTTTCCTTTTGTTGCACCAATGTAGTTAGCTTAATCATGGGCATCAGTGGAGACAGATTGAAAAATAAATTGTTCACTGTCTCCAAGACAAACCACAAACAGGAAACTTGATATTTTGCACAAACTCTATCTCCGAAATATGCTTTGAAAAGGCATGGGATAATTATGTGTAGCATTATAGAGATTCTTGTGTTTATAAATATTTTCAGAAGGCTTTGAAATTGTTTGCAAATCCAAAGTTTATAAATGACTTATGAAATCCACAAATTTGCTAAATATGTTTCTGCATTTTTGCATTATGCACTGTGATTTTTCTTTCTATGTGGTGCAAGTCAAAAGAAAATGGTTTACAATAGGGCTAGATGGGACTACATTTTCCAAACAAAAGAAGCATCTGTTTTTCTAATTTCGATTTTGAATTTACTTTGGCTTCACAATTGGTTCCACTACAAACAATGTGGTTCAAATGACAATGACATTGATTACAGTTTCACTGTGCACTGAGAGTGCTCTGTATCCAACATTGTCAACTCTCCTCAACTAAGGACAACTAAGTCTTTCAGCACCTCTGAATCTCCAGGATTGTTTTAGACAAAGGCATGGACAGAAGGATAACTTGGCACAAAGCTGCCACAGTTTGCACAAAACCACAGGCACCTTGAACTTGTAAATGACCAGGCTACAATAGTTTACAAGTGATAACTTGATGTTCCTTTTCAAATGTCATAGCATGGGTCTTACAAACATCATTTCTTCACCCTGCTCCTTTTCAAAGCTCATTGACATGATTTGATTCTCATAGGCCATGGTCAGGTGAGCTTTGCCTCACTACTAATCATCTTCCACCGGCTGATATGTTGTATCCCCTACTTTCCATCTTTGCCAGTATAAAAGATGAAGTGTGTGCAGTGCTAGTTAGAGTCCATAGCATCCTCCTGCCATACAAGACTTTATTCTCAAATAAGATTCCATTAATTGCATTGATTCAGAGGTTTAGTTTGAACATCACTTATAAAGTCATAGCTACATCTTAGTTTTTAATATAAATCTGTTTTTATCTCTCCTGTATACAAAAGACCAACTCTCTTCAAGTGGAGAGATTGGCTTTCTCCTTATCGAATGTCATTCATTTGCCTATACTGGAAGTACTGATTGAATATTTGCCATGTAGTTGTTGGCTTTTGGGCACAGATTGTCATAATAATGGCAATAATCCAAGAAAATCCGTCACTAAATGAGTTGACCAACACAATCTATGAAGTCTTTACAGCATGATCTGTGCTCATGATATTAAAGCATCTTAGGCTGTATCTCCTACAGTTTCAATGTATTAGTTATAAAGACTATCTCTTTTACCTTATGAGTTACATGGGCATCTTACTTGTTGTGTTTTATAAAAAGATAGAAAAGAAAGCAGGGATGTGTTTGGTATGCACGGTGTGCCGTGAGGGAAGGGGGTGCCTCTGTAGGTCCATGCTGAGGCATCCCTTCCCCCTGAGGGACCAGCCACACCAGGATACAGTATAGAATAGGGTACAGGGAGGAGAGTTGAGAGAGTGGCAACATAGACAGGCAGAGAGAGAGAGGAGGGGAGGGGCAGAGAAGAAGAGGAGTAGAGGAGGCGGGCCATGTGCACTTGTAGAGGGGAGGAGAATAGAGAGAGAAGGAGAAGAATATAAGGGAACAGGAGCAAGAAGAGAAGAAAAGAGAGCAAGAGAGAGAGGAGGGGGCAAGCAGCCCCTTATCTAGTGAGTCAGACATACCTGGCCATTGCCAGGTAACTATGGGGCAGAGCCTTGATGAAATGCCAACATTGCTCATCTATAAACAAGGAATGGGAGTTTCTGATCACCTCACAATGGTGTTTCTTCTTTTGTGATATAATAATGATATTTTGGTGGTTACTTGGTGCTTTAGTTTGTGTTTCTTGGCTCTGAATAGACACCATGATGAAGGCAACTTTTATAAAGGCAAACATTTAATTGGGGCTGACTTACAATTTCAGGGATGCAGTCTGTTATCATCATGGCAGGAAGCATGGCACCCTGCAGGCAGACATGATGCTGGAGAACGAGGTGTAAATTCTATATCCTGATATGAGGGCAGCCAGAGGGAGATTGGCTCCTTCAGAATGTTAGGAGGAGATTCTTTTCTTCCTTGGGCAGAACTCAAGCTAGGAGACCTCAAAGCCTCCCTATACAGTGACACACTTCCCACAACAAGGCCACACCTCCTAATAGTGCCATTTCATGTGTCAAGCATTCAAACACATGAATCTACGGGGTCCAGACCTATCCAAACCACCACAGTTAGGTATTAAAATACTACTGTGAAATGGTTATGAACAAGATATTACAATGATATGTTGACCTGAGTTCATTTGTTTATAGTATAACCAGAGTTTAATGATTCCCCCTAAATGGCATTTTTATCATGTATAGGAATTATCAGCTAAAATGTTTAATTACTACCTCAATTAATACCTCATTGAGAGAGCAAAAAATTTTAGCATCTGATTTTATTTTGTATATAGTTGATATTATTTAAACATGAACTTTACTTGCATTTCTTTTTAAAATGGAAAATGACTTATCTATTTCTGGATTCAAGTAGACTTCTCTAGAATTTTTGCTTTTACTGCTCACAAATTGCATAATCAAAGATAAATGATTTTATCCTAGATAAAACTCAGTTTTTCTGCCTGTGAAATGGAATAATAAAAGGCAATTTTATTAATAATTACATGGAATGGTAGAAAACAGGTCAATACAAAGTAGCCAGCCTGGAAATGCAACTAATTCTATAAAAGTGGGTTTCAAATTTAGGTTAAATGTATTGAAAGACATAAATAAAACCCATTAGATCATAAATAAAGGAGAAATTTATAATAAAGTACCCAGAGAGCTACCATTAATGCTGTCTCAGTATTATTACTTGAGTCTTTGGCATAGACAATTGAAGGGATTATGTAGGCACTTATTATTATGAACACATGACAGCTGCTGCGTAAAGTAGCTAATGTGTCCATTTTATGAGCTTGAAAACTGAGGATTACTAGAGAAACCGCTTTTATCAGGCTTAATTATGATAAATTATGCAGGGGGCAGGACTTGATTCCAGCTGCATTCAGTTCTCCATATCACATACTTTCCAGTCGCCTGCCATTCTAATTAGCATTATTTAAATATAAGTAGCAATTATCTCTGTCAAGAGAATCAAATCACCATTTCTGACTCTGTATTTATTAAATGTCTATTATATACCAAATATTATGAACAGACTTGAATAAATATTTTATAACATAGTCCTTTAGTTGATTTAGCGATTAGTTATGCTTATTAGGCACCAACCCTTCCACTGTAAATTGCTAGAGAGATATTAGAAAAGTTACATCCTTTATTTAGTAAAGGGTTCATTGTTTTCATAAGATATTTTAGATATTTGAGTAGTACCAGATTCTCAGCAAACAGAAGGAAAAACACAGAGATTTCCCCATCATCCCTTGGTCTTATACATTCATAGCTTCACATGTATCCAATCGCCACTTGGGTGGCATAGTGTGATAACTGATGAGCCTGCGTTGACAAATCAGTCACACAAAATCCCCGCTTTAGATTATGGGTTATTCTGGGCATTGTGCATTTTATGGATTTGAACAAATGTCAGTGTATGGCAAATCTCTACAGTGGCAGACTGCTTCACTTGTCTTAAAAAGTCTCTGTAGGCCTATGGCTCAGTACAGTGCCACCGTCACTTGTCCCTAACAATGGGTAGTCAATTTTTTTTTATCATTTTCATAATGCCATATATAGAGAAATAAACAACACAGTGGGTTGATATTCCAATTAGTTTTCTACACTTAGAAATCTGTCTGAAATCCTTCCCTATCTTCCCTTGCTATGGAGCCCCTTTCTTTCAGCACTAGTCACTTACCGTGATGCTCCACACTCTCCTTGTCTACGTACTGAAGGACATCTTACTTATTTTTGAGTTTTGGCAATTACAATAAAGCTCCTAGACATTTGCATGCTAGTTTTGTAGACACTAACTTTCACATTCTGGTTAGATACCAAGCACAGATACTATATCATTTGGTAAGATTATCTTCAGTTTTGTAAGAAACTGCCAAATTGTCTTCCAAATGACAGAACCACTTTATATTTTTCAGAGCAGTGAGTAGGAATGCAAATTGTCCCACATCTATCGCAGTGTTCATCACTGCCAGAGTGCAGACACTGGCCATCCAATCAGGTGTACATCAGCATTCCCTGGTGGCAGATGATACGTAGTACCCTTGTCAGTATTTCCTACACAGAGCATTTCTTTGGAGGGATGTCTGTTAAGGTCGTTGGTCTGTTTTCATTTACCTGTTTATCTTCTTCTAATTGAGTATTTATTTCTTGATATACTTTGGGGTAGGGTTCCATGTTAAATGAGCCTTTGCAAATATTTTCTCTCAGTCTATGGCTTGCCACTTTGTTCCTTTGATTTTATCCTTTGCACAAAAGTTGTCTTTGTTTTAATGAAGTCTGAGGATCAATTTCTTTCCTAGATAAATGTAACTTTAAAAAAACACCACTTAATAGGTTTTAACCAATATTAGTCTGATAGAACTATATTTTTGTAGACATCTAGATTTTGTCCTGTATAAGTTTGTGATTTGATAGTTTTGTATCTAACATTTGGGTCTCTGGCAAACTTGTAAGGATGTAACATACATTTCTATCTCTCTCCACACAAAGGCAAGACATCAAATTTTCTGGAACCACTTATTTAAACCTGACCTTTCTCAATGTTCATGTCTTTGCTCCTTCCTCAGTGGCAAGTTGACTGGATTTATGGACTTCCCTGGGATCTGCACTCTAGTTCACTATCCCTTTATCAGTTCTCTTGCAATCCCCATACTGTTTCAGTCACTGCCCTTCCATGGTCCTTCTACCGGTCGATCTTCCAGTTTGTTCTTGTCTTTCTTCGTTGCACAGTTATGGTTCATATGAGTCTTTTTCAAGCCCTGAGCTCTGTAGATATGCCCCAAATAACTTTCTTTGATATTTACATGGATCACATTCAATCTAGAAAGGAAGTTGGGAAGAACTGGCTTTTGGGTAAAATAGATTCTTTTAGACCTTGTATCTCTCTGGTTATTCAGCTATTTACAGTGATTTCACCAGAGTTTTGTGGCTACTTCATATACCATTGTGAATTTGTTTCAGGCATCTGATTAAAATTATTATGGTGGTGTTTGCTCATCTAGATACTCTATATCTTATGTTTTATATTGTATTTTTTATTATTGGTATGTGGGATACAAGTTGAACCTTTTATACTAATCTATGTTATAATCTTTCATAATTGCTTACTAATTCAAGAGTTTTGTTGTTGCTGACGTTATTGATGTGTGAGTAGTGTTAGAGCTTGGAACAAGGGCTTTACACTAGCAAAGCAACGGATCTACTACTAAGCTGTAATCCTCAATGGTGGGCAGGAGTTGGGGAGGAGGTTGTTGGTTAGGTTTAATGTACTATAAATACAGTTTGGTTATCTATAAAGAAAGGACTTGCATTTTTTTTTTCTTCTTGCTATGTGCACCACTCTTTCTGACTCTTACCATATTGCAGAAGGGTGATGTGCTGTCTTCATGACTAAGTTAAGAACATGCCTTTCAGCTATTCTCAGAAATATTTTAGACAGCTGACAAAGCCTCTATCTCAAATATCTGGTAGAAATAATGAATGATTCCATCTGTTCTTGATAATTTCTGCTTCAGAAGGTTTTTGATTACCAATTCAATTATTAAATAAATATAGGCTCACTTAAAATGTCTATTTTATCTGAATTTTGGCAGATGTTTCTTTCAAGAAATTAATTACTTTCTTCTATGGTATCTAATATGTGAGCAGAGAATTGGTCATGAAATTTATTATCTTTGTAATGTCCATTGAGTGGAAAGAGATATTCTGCTTTTCATATCTGGTACTATTAAATTCTGTCCTTTCTCTTAATCTCCCTGATACATACATTGATTTTATTCATATTTTCAAGAAACTAGATTGTTTCTTCCTCTATGAAGATTTTAATTTCATTAATTTCTGTTCAGATTCTTATTTTACATTTTTTCATATGACTTTGGTCTTAAGTTACTTTTGTATGGTTTAAGATGATAGCTTCAATGTTTGGGTTTTGATCTTTTTTTTTTCTAATATATGATGCACGTGATTCCTCTAGTTTCTCTCTGCTATGTCTCACAAATTCTGATAAGTTGTATTTGTGTTTGCATTTAGTCAAAATATATTTTTTAAAACGTTATACTCATTCTCCTTTGTCCCTGTGTTAGTTAAAATTGTATTTATTCTCTCCATTTTTGGAATTTTTCCAGTTATCTTCCTGTTATTGGTTTCTCACTTAATTCTACTATGTGTTTGGTACAGGAATAGAAAATTTTCTGTTCTTTTAATTTGGAAAGGTGCATTTTATGGTTGAGAACGTGGTCTATCTTGTAAATACTCTCTGTGACCTTGTGAACAATAAGTTCTGTTTCACTATTTGAAGTCTTCTATAGCTGTCAATTACATCCAGTTGATTGATAGCATTGTTGATTTCAACTTGTGTCCTTGGTGATTTTTGTTTGTAGGATGTCTCCATTTCTGATAGTGCTTTTTATATCTTTTACTATAATCATGGGTCCATTTATTTCTTCTTGTAGTTCTGTCACCTTTTGTCTCCTATATATAGATTCTTTAGGTTCTGTTTCTTTGTTTGTTTTATTTTATTTGGTTTGAGAAAAGTGCTCTCTCTCCCTCTCCCTCCCCCCTTCTCTCTCTCTCTCTTCCTCTCTCTCTCTCTCTCTCTCTCTCTCTCTCTCTCTCTCTCTCTGTAAACAATTTCTGATCTTTTCTAATTTGTTAGTATTTAAGATTTTCTGTTTATCATTTGTTACTAGTTTCTATCCATTACTTGTCCCTTAGTACCTTTATTTTTATTTTGGTATTCACCCTGTTGGTTTTACTTGGTTTTGAGGCCTTGATTGAGTTTTGTATATAATGCTTTTTGTTTTATTTTCCAAAATAAAATTATACTTTCATTGGTTTCCATAGATTTTAAATATATTTACAACTAATGTATAGTTTTACATTTACAACTAATACATCCACATTAATTTTGGTCCACTTTAAAATTGTTCTATTTTATTTCAAAGGTACTATTTGTCTCTTTTCCATTAGAAAGTGAAACTTCTTCTTCTTTCTTCTTCTCTAACTATATACTAATATTCCATTTACCTTTAAGTAATTCCCACCTTATCCATGGGAAACATTTCTTAAGTCTTCAGTGGACAACTCATATTCTAAGAATAAAGTACGAAACCCTATATATGCTACTGCTGCTGTGTTTTTCTGTGTAAGTAAACTTTATAAATTAGGCATAGAAATATTAATAACAATCACTAATAATATAATAGATTTATTAAAAGAATATACAGCATAAGAATTACATGACTCTAATCTCTCTTTATTTTATTTTTTACCTGTCTTACAGTACTATTGTTTATTTTTATATGTCCACAATTATAATACATTTAATAAATGTAATTTGCCAAACTATATTTAATTCTCTGTAATTGATATATAAATTGATTTTTTCTTTTATTGGATATTTTCTTTATTTACATTTCAAATGTTATCCCCTTTCTCAGTTTCCCCTCTGGAAACCCCCATCCCATCCCCCATTCCCCTGCATCTATGAGAGTGCTCCCCCACCCACCCACCCACTCGAACCTGTCTCACTACCCTGGCATTCCCCTACACTGGGGAATCAAGCCTTCACAGGACCAAGGGCTTCTCCTCCCATTAATGCCTGACAAGGCCATCCTGTGCTACATATGCAGTTGGAGCCATGGGCCGCTCCATGTGTACTCTCTGGTTGGTGGTTTAGTCCCTGGGAGCTCTGGCAGAGGGGGTCTGGTTAGTTGATATTGTTGTTCTTCCTATAGAGTTGCAATCCCCTTCAGATCCTTCAGTACTTTCTCTAACTTCTCCATTGGAGACCCCATGCTCAGGCCAATAGTTGGCTGCGAGCATCTGCATCTGTATTTATCAGGATCTGGCAGAGCCTCTCAAGAGACAGCTATAACAGAATCCTCTCAGCAAGCACTTCTTGGCATCCTCAATATTGTCTGGGTTTGGTGACAGTATATGGGATGGATCCCCAGGTGGGGCAGTCTCTGGGTGGCCTTTCCTTCTGTCTCTGCTGCACATTTTTTTTCTCGGTATTCCCTCCTTTAATTCTCCCTTCTAAGAAGGACTGAAGCACCCACATTTGGTCTTCCTTCTTCTTGAGCTTCATGTGGTCTGTGAATTGTATCTGGGCTATTCTGAGCTTTTGGGCTAATGTCCACTTATCAGTGAGTGCTTATCATGTGTGTTCTTTTGTGATTGGGTACCTCACTCAGGATGAGATTTTCAAGTTCCATCCAATTGCCTAAGAATTTCATGAAGTCATTGTTTTTAATAGCTTAGTAGTACTCCATTATGTAAATGTACTATATTTTCTGTATCTGTTCTTCTACTGAAGGACATCTGGGTCCTTTCCAGCTTCTGGCTATTATAAATAAGGCTGCTATGAACATAGTGGAGCATGTGTCTTTGCTATATGTTGGAGCATCTTTTGGGTATATGCTGGGTATGCAGGTAATACTATGTCCACTTTTCTGAGGAACCAAACCACCAGACTGATTTCCAGAGTGGTTGTACCAACTTGCAATCCCACCCACAGCGGAGGAGTGTTCCTCTTTCTCCACATCCTCACCAGCATCTACTGTCACCTGAGTTTTGGATCTTAGGCTTTCTGACTGGTGTGAGGTGGAATCTCAGGGTTGTTTCGATTTGCATTTCTCCGATGACTAAGGATTTTGAACATTTCTTTAGGTGCTTCTTGACCATTCGATATTCCTTAGCTGAGAATTTTTTGTTTAGCTCTGTTCCCCATTTTTTATAGGGTTATTTGGTTCTCTGGAGTCTACCTTCTTCAGTTCTTTGGATATATTGGATATTAACCCTCTATTGGATGTAGGATTGGTAAAGATCTTTTCCCAATCTGTTGGTTGCCATTTTGTCCTATTGACAGTGTCCTTTGGCTTACAGAAGCTTTGCAATTTTATGAGGTCCCATTTGTCGATTCTTAATCTTAGAGCATAAGCCCTTGGGGTTCTGCTCAGGAACTTTTCCCCTTTGTCATGTGTTTTAGGCTCTTCTCCATTTTCCCTTCTATTAGATTCAGTGTATCTGGTTTTATGTGGAGGTCCTTGATCCACTTGGACTTGAGCTTTGTTCAGGGAGATAAGAATGGATCAATTTGCATTCTTCTACATGCTGACCTCCAGCTGAACCATCACCATTTGTTGAAAATGTCCCCCCCCCCCACTGGATGGTTTTAGCTCCTTTGTCAAAGATCAAGTGACCATAGGTGTGTGGGTTCATTTCTGGGCCATCAATTCTGTTCCATTGATCTTCCTGTCTGTCTGTGTACCAATACCATACAGTTTTTATCACTATTGCTCTGTAATACAGCTTGAGGTCAGGGATGGTGATTCCCACAGAAATTCTTTTATTGTTGAGAATAGTTTTAGCTATTCTGAGACTTTTGTTATTCCAAATGAATTTGCAAATTGTTCTTTCTAACTCTATGAAGAATTGAGTTGGAATTTTGATCGGAATTTGTATTGAACCTTTAGATTGCTTTCAGCAAGATGGCCATTTTTACTATATTAATCCTGCCAATCCATGAGCATGGGAGGTCTTTCCATCTTCTGAGATCTTCTTCGATTTCTTTCTTCAGAGACTTGAAGTTCTTGTCATAAAGATCTTTCACTTGCTTGGTTAGAGTCACACCAAGGTATGTAATATTAATTGTGTCTACTGTGAAGGGGGTCATTTCCCTAATTTCTTTCTCAGCCTGATTATCCTTTGAGTAGAGGAAGGCTGCTGATTTGATTTGTTTGAGTTAATTTTATATCCAGCCACTTTGCTGAAGTTGTTTATCAGGTTAGGAGTTGTCTAGTAGACTTTTCTTTAAAGTGATATGCTTTATGTAGATCTTAGTAATCTCAGCATAAAAGTACTTTTCTTCTTTTACTAATCAAGAATACTAAATATTTAGTTTACCACAGTCTCTTTGGAATATTCAAATTGATAGCATCATTGTACTTGAGCTTCAGAATCATTATTAATTACAAAAAGATTAACTTGAACATAAAGATTATAATAACATGACAGTAAATTAAAAAGACAAGATGCCTTCTAAATAGCTAATAGAAAGGTAGCATATTCATTGTGGACACTCTGGACACATCATTCATGTTTGGGACAGCGAAGAGCACCACAGTACAAACGTGTCACGCATATTGAAATAAATTGCTATTATTGGTATTTTGAGTAAATTGTAATGTTAGATCAATTAAGGAAAATAAGAGAATGTATTTTTACCTGTGCTTATTTCCTCTTTGATATTCTTCATTTATTTGTGTAAATTCACAGAGTTTTATTGTTATTGCATTTGTTTATTTCTTGTTTGTTTTGAGACAGTGTTTTATTATATGGTCAAGTTTATCCTCAATCATATAATCCAAACTGTCTTCCAACTAATGGATAATCCTCCAGCCTCAACTCTTTAAGTGCTGGGTAGATTTGCATATTTGAAATATTGTTACTGTCTGTTTTAGGGTTTTACTGCTGTGAACAGACACCATGACCAAGGTAACTCTTACAAGGACAACATTTGATACTAACTTACAAGTTCAGAGTTTCAGTCCATTATCAATGGGCAGCATGGCAGCATCCAGGCAGGCATGGTGCAGGAGGCGCTGAGAGTTCTACATCTTCATCTGAAGGTTGCTAGTGGAAGACTGGCTTCAGGCAGCTAGAACTATGATATTAAAATGGCACACCTACTTCAAAAAGGCCATACCTCCTGATAGTGCCACTCCCCGTGCCAAACATATTCAACCATCACAGATACCTACTAAATTTTTCAAACACTAATTACAAGGCAAGTCTACTACTATCAAATCCTCCCCCAACCCCTTCTTTTTTGCTCTCTCACATTAGTTGAGTTATTTATCAGGAGAAGGAATGTCTAGGCTGGTGAGTTCTTCCCAATCTCATTTCAGATATTTTGATCTAGTCTTTTCTTGTCATCTTAAGGGAAAGATTTAAACAGTTCTAATCTTCCTTTCTATATAGACATTTTATAAAAAGAGATATTATACAATTTGTTCTTTATTTAAACTGACCTTATTCTATGAATTTACATAGTTTGAAATGATACTGATCTGGATTTTAGGGGGCATAACAGGAATTCTTTCACTTCCCATGTCCATATTCTATGATTTTGTAGGTGTAGAAAATAATACTGATGTATAGTTTTGGGGCAAAACAGAGATTCTCTCACTGTTTGCAGCCTACATTCCTTTCACATCTGACACTTTTCCCGCCAACAACATGGCTACATGTGGGTAGTTTCTGTTGTTGTCTTTCAGTTGTTTCTTCTATCCATCCCACTCACAGTCAGTATCAGAAGAGAGAGGCAAAAATACAGTACTATTTCTGAGCCATTTTCTTAGTGTAATCACAAATGATTTTTATACTATTATTTCTATTTTCTAGATATGAAACCAAGAATTATTGAGGGACATAACTGCCTATATGATGTCAATATTAGGACCATCTAGTTCCAAGATCAAATCAATTCGGTACGGTCACACAAACAACTTCATGTCTCAGAGTCAACTATTACTACTTTCTGTGTTAGTTTTCTGTGAATGTAACAAATCCATGAGCTTATTAACTTATAAGGAGAAAAGATTTGTTTGGGCTTAATGATTTGGAGATTTCTGTCTAGGATTAATTTATCCCATTTTGGGGGTCCTGTAGAAAGCAGGAGCCATACCATTGTGAACAGGAGATGGCCATGCTCTGCCATCAACTTCAAGACTAGTATGTGAAGAATATAGTAGACGGAGCAAGAGCCTAACTGTCTCTGTCAAGGATATGCATGTGAGACAAGACCTTCCATTAGGTCCCACCCCAAAAAGTTAGAGTTTCTACTGATCCCTAATAATGCTTGGATGGTGATTAATGTTGAAATCTATAGCCTTAGGGAATGTTTAGTATCTAAACTATAGTACATTGATAAGTCTGTGTTGAAGATTATACATGAATAATGTATAGTATTAGGTATCTTACCTTGTTTGAAAAGGCACTACAGTAGGTCATTTGTCTCCAAATATATCTACCCAGAAACATAGCTGATGATCTGAAGGCAGAGTAAAATCTGAAGAGGGGTTCATGACTATAAAGTTAAATGGCATATGCAAATTTGGATGGCAAATCAATAAAAAATATCCCGCTCTCAATTATGTTTTACATGAATGGAAGACAAATAGACCTCAGAGAGTTTTTTTAATCAAAGAAAAATGATAGAGGTATTTGCTTTGCCTATGTGCCTGAACTGAGTTATTCTAACATGCAGTTACAACATAACAGTAATTTAGGAGAGAGTAAAGAAAAAAACAAGTACATGTTTTGCTGTCAGTTTCTGTGTTTGACACTGTAATAGCTGCTTAATAGGTAAAAAGAAAAAAATGCAGCATGGTCTTTGGCAACAGTGGCCCGCAGATGGAGATGGCCACTAAACACCTAAGAATGCAAGTGCAGACCAGGCAGTGGTGGCGCACGCCTGTAATCCCAGCACTTGGGAGGCAGAGGCAGGTAGATTTCTGAGTTCGAGGCCAGCCTGGTCTACAGAGTGAGTATCAGGACAGCCAGGGCTATACAGAGAAACCCTGTCTCGAAAAAACCAAAAAAAAAAAAAAAAAAAAAAAGAATGCAAGTGCAAAATGGGGATGTACTGAGAAGTACTGCAAGGGATGCCTGCTTGAAACTAGATGGAAGTGGATTATGTGTGGGTTAGAAAAAAGAAGCTCCATAGGGGAGGAATACAAGATTGAACACTTTAAAAATGCAGAGTGTTTTGAATATTTTCAGGAAGTTGGAATTACTTCTTCATTCAGAAGTGTGGCAGGGATTTAAGTTATAGAAGAAGGAAGAGGTCCGACAGGGCAAACCCAAATAGGGATGGGGCCTAAGTAGTTGATAGTTAACAAATTAATTGAGTACTTGTAACTTATTAACTATATTATTCAGCCAGAATGACATCTTAAGAGAAAGAGTGTGTTTTTGGTAAACTAATATTTACAGCTACCTTAGTCAATTAAAAAGCTATAAGACAACATCCCTCCCCATGTAATGGAATTTGCCATATTTACTGGCTGAGTAGAAAGAGTACAGGAATATTCTCAGGCTTCTGAAGCAAGTGAGACTCAGATATATAATTTCTATTGCTATAATAAACCACAGCATTATGTGGAGAGAAGAGTCACATTTTAGAGACATTGAGAATAGGCTACTTGTAGAAACATCAAGTTTCAATGTGTATGAAAATCACAAGCACAGTTTAGAAATTGGGTGGAAGGTTTTTGGTAATAAAGCAAGACTTTGGAAATCATTACTGTAGATAAGATTTAAATTTATATGAAGATTATATTAGGCTTAGCCTCTTTGGAGGAAGCTGAAAGATATTTCATTGCTATCCTTAACAACAGCAGCAGCAGGAAAGAACAGAAACCCAAGATTCTATGATATATTCAAGGATTAAGTTGAAGGATGTGATACAAAATAGAAAGAAAATAAGTAGAGTTTCGTAGAAGAACAATTGTAACTTATGTCCAAAATGATGCTGAATGGACATCGTTGTTTATAGACAGCAGGGGCCTCATGCCTGTAAAACTCATCCCAAACACCAACAAATACAGATACCTAAGAGGGAAGTAAACTGAGGGCAAGAACGTTGATAAAGGAATTCTTGGATGCACATATGTGCCGTAGACCTGTAACTCAGCATGCCAGAAGGTCAGCCAGGAAGTCAAGGCTGCTTGGATGAACTTCATCTCAGAAACAAGAAAAAGCCATCACAGCCTAGAAGTAGTCTACATACCAAGCCTCTAGAAAGAGTCTTGGTTTATACCTGTGTTGCATATTAAAATTGTTGTTGTGCCTTATACTTTGTAAGGCACTTCCTTCAGAATGGCAAATTTCCTGCTTAGACTAAAGCTCTACCTGGGTTGACCTCTTTGGCTTTACAACTTTAATTCTTATCATTTTCTTACTTACCTTTGTCTTTTACCCTGGGAAGATCCATTAACTTTTGGTTCTTCAAATGCACCATAGTCTCTCTTTTCCTTTGAATATGCAGATTACATTTCTTCATACATGCTCTTTGTATCACTATTTTAAAAAAGAGTCCTGTTCATTCTGGAAATTAACCCTTAATACCCAAACCCCCTTTTTTAATTCCATGCCTCACTTCTGTGCTTAGGCTGTGGCCCGGACATCCCTGGACCTCCAAAGCATTTGGTTTGCTGAATTATTTCTGTTACAAAACCATGTATTACTGGAAATCACAAGTAGTTCCATTTTGACTTTGTTTCCCCAGGGCATAGACCAACATCTACCTTCAGTAATATAAATATTGGTAGTCACTCAACACATGCCTTCTGAATTTAGGGATTAATCAGTATGGACATTTCACCCAAGAAGATTTGGTGTAAAAGGAATGAGTGCAGAATTCCTGTACAATAAATATTAGCGCTAATTAAGCCCCTACTAAATGCCACATATGGGTTTTATAGTTGATGGACACATTGGCCTTTAAGACAATCATTAACTCAGGTACTGTTATTGCTAGCAGTTTATCAGTGAAAGCTGAAGAGCAGAAAAGTTAGATAGCATTCGCTGAATATACAATTAATAATTCCTAGGTCAGAATATATCCATGTCTTATCCTTTCTCTACTGTAGCTATGTTAATTCCTGTTGTCTTTCTAGAACAGGGGCAAAATAAGTATAAGGCCTATTGACTTAATCTTTTCTATTTATTGCATGCTGTGTCAAAAAAAAAATTCTGATAGGTCCCTGATGTTTTCTTGTTATCTTTACCTCCTATCTTAATAGCTGAGTTGAAATGAAGTAAACTCAAATTTCAGGTTCTTGATTGTATTTCCTAAGACCAAGAGAACCTTTTATATTGTGTATAACATATAGGAAAGCACAATGTATATCAGGTTATAAGTCAAGCAAATGTTGCCATAAACATTTCTATAAAGTTAGAGATTTTTATTATTTCACCCAAATTTTTTTTCCCGGAGTTATACAATCCATTTTTCAGACTGTAGTGATGATGATTCTTTGGAGTTCTATAGTCTTCCTGCATTAATGGGATATTGTCTCCTTTAACCACACCTTGAATTCCATAACAATAATAAGCCAAAGGTTCATGATATAAGCTGAACAATAGTGTCTAACACTGAAATTTTAATCTCAAAGGTGAAATTATTAGGTGGAGTCTCTAGGAGGTAAAAGTCTAATCCATCAAAAGGGAATAAGTCGAGAAAGTATTGCCTGTGCATCTGAAAGCAGCCTCAAGAGTTACTGGATCTTAATGTTGTATCCCTGGACTTCTTGGTTGTCAGAAGTGTGAGAATGAATTTATGTAGTTGAAAAGCTTTTCTGTTTCTTATATCTTGTTTTAGTAACCATAAAACTCCATATACATCAAAAGAAAACCAAAGCAGTAGCGATTTATTTTGATCATGTATTGGTCAGATTAAAATGCTTACTTTGCTTTGATCATATGGAATTTTTTCATTTACTTTCTCCCTTACTAATCTCAAGCTTTTGTAGATTGATTTTTAGTAAAATGACTTTATCACAGACTCCTAGTGTAGAACCTGAAATGACCATCTTCTGTAACCAGGAAAAGCTTCCAGTGGTGAGAATGGAACAGTATCCAGACACAAAACCATTGAATTATAATTTGTCCAGCTTGCAAGATGTGCTAGGGTAACAGTGGTACAGAATTTGTGGGACAGGCCAAGCAATGACTGGTCTAGCTTGAGGCCCATTCCAGGAGAGTGAGCCAATACCTGACACTGCCTGGAAAAGCAGGAATCAGAAGCTGAATAGTCCAGAGACCCAGGTTAGAACCAAACACAAATAGACAAAAACAAAAACAAATTAAGTCAATAAAATTAAATACTATTCTGTTATATTCATAGACTGGAACCTAGTCCAATCATTATCAGAGAGGCTTCATGCAGAAACTGATGGGAAGAGATGCAAAAGACCCACAGACAAACATTAGGCACAGTTCAGGTAATCCTGCAGAAGAGGAAAGATTGTAAGACCCAGAGGCATTGAGTGCACCACAAGAACACAGCCCACAGAGCCAACTGGGCAGGGCTCGTAGGAGTTCCCGGAGACTAAAGAGAAGATCATGGAGCCTGAAAGGGTCTTAGCTAGGTCCTCTGAATATATGTGATGGCTGTGTAGATTGGTGTTCTTGTGGGACTCCTGACAGTGTGAGTGGAGGTTCTCTCTGTCTCTTTTGCCTGATCTTAGGATCCTTTTCCTCTTACTTGGTTGCCTCATCCAGTCATGGTATGAGGGTATGTGTCTAGTTTTATGGTAACTTGTTTTGCCATATTTGATTGATGTCCCTAGAGGATTGCTCTTTTCTGAAGGAAAATGAAGAAGGAGTGAATCCAGAGAGATGGAAGAAGGGGAATCTGTGATCAGAATGTAATATATGAGAATTTTTTTTAACTAATCCTTTAAAATTCTTCTACTCTCAACATTATTTTTAACAATGATTTATTTTCACAAAGTCACATACTTTAAGGAAATATTCATTTTCTTCTCAAACTATGATATTAATAAAATTGCTATTCTGAGATATTTGATTATAATTTTTAAATTTTAACTTAATAATTAATATATTAATGATAAAGCAAATGTATCTAAATGTACACTGAAATAATATGGTTTTGGACATTGTTTTTATTTAAAATTTCAATATTTCATGGGTAAATCACAATTATTTAAATTCATCCTCTAAAACTACAGATTTGGATCATTTTTCAAGATTTGCTTTTATAACCAAAAAAAAAAAAAAAAAAAAAAAATCCAAAAAACAAAAACAAAAAAAACCACATAAGTTCATTGTGCTATTTCATTGTCTACATTTCTAATTATTTCTAATTTTCTTTTATAAATACAACTACTGGATCAAAAGTTGTGTAGATTTTAAGTTTTATTGATGCATTGAAGAATAATTTCATTCTTGTGCTGATAGATCCTCAGTTTAGTCAGAGCCACTTCTCTGCATATCTTTTTGACCTGCTTAGTTGACTCAGTGGGACATGTTTCTCCTGGTGTCCTCCAATCCCACTTTCATCAATAATTAATAGAATTTTGTCAGAATATAAACCAATCAAGAGGATATTGATAAACCAGGCCATCAGCTCATCACTTAGGAATAATGCTTGATTCCAGAAAACACTGATGTCAAGTTATCAGGAAGCTGTCACTCCACTTAACAACCTCTGCTTCTGTTCTTCTGTATTTGTTTCATATTTATATTTTGTTTACTTATTTACATATATCAAGTGACTGGGAACAAAGTCATATTAGCAGTTTAGGAGGTCCTCAGATCATCCACAACTTTAAAAGGTAACGGTACAAGCTGTTCAAGTGGTTCTTTTAAAATATCAATATTTACAAGTTGCTAGGAAGAAATGTTTTCAAGGATCAAAGGTCTCTTATGTCTGTTATGTATGCTCAGCTCTGTATTGCAGGTAATTTCACATTTAATATTCTAAGATCAAACATAATTTAGCCATAGATAGCTTCACTTTCCCTAATATCCATGCTTACTTTTCTTAAAGGTTATTTTTCATCAAATACCATATATATCATGTCATTGTACACTGAGACAATTAAGACTTCTGCATAATCTTTAAATGTCAGCTACTTTTTTCTAACTGTTCATTTTCAGCTTGAAAAGATATTTGAATCCAAACATAATATTGCCTTATCATCTCATCTTTCATTTAAACTCACATTACAACAACCTTGTGTGGCTAGTTTGAAGGAAACACAAGAATGAACTGTAGATAAGCTTATGGGTCCTGTCACATTCTTTTCTCAGTGAAATAGTTTATTGCCTTCTAACAGAACAGTAATATGCTATGAATATGAGAAGTGAGTCACGCAATACAATACTCCATTTGCTAGCTGATACGAATAATACAATCCGGGTTGGTAGAATTTATAAATGCACTATGTTTATGTACTTATTACAGCACAATGATAGTCTTGCAATTATGTTTAGAACCAAATAAAATATAATCTCCAGGGTAGGAAGAATGCCCTGGAGCATGTGCAATATTGTTCCCAGCATGCAGTTGGTGAACTAATAGAAAATGATACAGTGGTGGTGTAAATGGTGTTGGGATGTGTGGGGTACAGTTCTTCATGCCAGTCATTTCAAATGTGAAAAGATCAGTTCCATCATTTGAGTCATTTGGTTTTCTTAGCTAATTTGGATGGCTAAACAGGCACCTGCTTTCTCTTCATACCTCATGATCCGGCTTTTCACACTTGATGGAAATGAATAACCTTTTCTTATTAAGGTTTATTATGTTTCCTACAAGCTGCAACTCCTCCAAGTCAGTACAACCATCCATGTAGTTCAAAGTTTTAGATTTCACCTGGACTATTGAAACGTGTTTATAAATGGCCTCAATATTTCAACTAATTTCCAAATTATCATAGTAAGTTATTTAAAATACAAATCTAGATATGATTAAACCCTAATTAGGATTCTTCAGAAGAAATGGAACGCTCCTACATCTTAAATTGTTACTGCATTCATTCTGTGTGTGTGGAGACATCAGAGGACAACCTATGAGATTCAGATCACTCCTTCCACCATATGAGTGTTAGTATAGACTCAGGTCATGGGACTTGTATGTCACATGTGTCTTAACCCACTGAGCCCTCTGTCCAGACCCTGGAAAAAATAATACTTTGTTGATTAACATATTAAATAATTTAGTAATTTGAAAAATGTCTTGCAGTTTCTTAATTGGTTAAGTACAAACTTGACACGTGATCCAAGAATTGATCTCCAAGAATCTATCAAACAAATTGAAATATATGTACATGAACACTTCTGTGTGAATGTTTGTAGCACCCACTATGGGCTGTGCTCTCCTATGCAATCACTAAATAAGAAAATGCCTTTATGGACTTGCCTACCTGCCATTTTTATGGAAACATTTTTTTTTTTTAGTGTGATTTCTTCTTCTCTTCTCAGATAACTTTAACTTATATCAAGTTAATAAACCTAAGCAGCACATGACATTATTGTTTGTAATAAAAATCAATAAATAGAAGTGTCAAACCGACCATCACTTGGTGAATAGATGAAATGGCCATATAACCTATGGTTCCCTTAGGTGCAGTGTCCAGAAATGGAAGTAAGTGGATAAAGTAGAGAGCTGTTTACTGATTTGGCCTGTGGGGAGTGAGGAATGCCTTTTGTAAATAGGTGTGAAGAACATGGCATAATTATCTTCGAAATAAACTGTGTTGGTGAGCACTCATTTCCACATACCACTACCTCTCCAACCCAACCTCATTACCAGGAATGCTTCTTTTTTTAAATTTATCAATTAATTTATTTATTAAATCATAATCACTCCACTCCCCCCATCTTCCTCCTCACAGAGTCCATTCCCCCTCCTCCCCTTCTCCTCTGAGAAGGTGGAACCTAGCATAACTGTCCTCTTAGAGGCCCCACCCTGCAGCTGACCAAAACAAATGCTGATACCCACAGCCAGACATTAGATGGAGGTCTGAGACTCTTATGGAAGAGTTGGAGGAAAGATTGAAGGCCCTGAAGGAGATAGGAACTCCACAGGAAGATCAATAGAGTCAACTAACCTGAACTCTTGGGAGCTCTCAGAGACTGAGCTATCAACCAAAGACCATACACAGGCTGGACTGAGGCCCCTGGCACACATGTAGCAGATGTGCAGCTCAGTCTCCATTTAGGTCCCCCAACAACTGGTTTGGGGGCTGCTCCTAAAGCATTGCCTGCCTGTGGGATATGATCCCCAACAAGGCTACCTTGTGTCTGGCCTCAGTAGGAGAACATGCCTCTAACCCTGAAAGGACTTGATGTGCCAAGGTGCAGAGAAACCCAGGGCAGAGTGGGAATGCCCTCCCAAGATTGGTTCTAATACAGGCTTTAAGTCTCAACTTATGCCCCTTCTCCACAGGGCATACCTCAGTCTGAATATGATCTATCCTACATTTGATCCAACATTATGTCATAATTTATTATTTTTATTCACTTTATTTAGTCATTTTAAATCTGGATAGCAGACCCCCTCTTCTCCCTCACACACACACTCCCCTCTTATTACCCTATTTCTGAGGAGAAGTGGAAGCTCTCCTAGACCATCAAGTCACAGCAGGATTAAGTGCATACTTCCTCTCCCAATGAGGCCAGACCAGGTAGTCCAAGAAATGAAAGGGGAACCAAAGACAGGGAAAGAGTAGGAGACAACCCCGACTCCAGTTGCACATCTGCTAAAATGTAAGGGGCCTAGGTCCAACCCATGAATGTTCTTTGGTTGGTGGGCCAGTCTCTGTAAGACCCCATGGGCCTAGGTTAGTTGACTCCCTAGATCTTCTTGTGGTGTACTTGACCCCCTCCTGTTCCCTCAATCCTTCCTCCTACTCTTCCACAAGACTCTCTGAGCTCTGCCTAATGTTTTGCTAAAGGTCTATGAATCTGTTTCTGATGCTTCTAGATGAAGCTCCTCAGAAGACAGTTACGCTAGGCTCCTGTCTGCAAGTGTAGCAGAGTGTTATCAATAGTGTCAGGGGTTGGCTCTCTCCCGCGGGGTAAGTTTAAGTTGGGCCAGTCATTGGTTGACCATTCCCTCAATATTTGTTCCTTTATCTCTGCACATCTTGTAAGCAGGGCAAATTTGGGATCAAGGTTTTGTGGGAAGTTTGGTGCTTCCCTCCCTCCACTAAAAGTCCCACCTGACTATAGGAGGTGGCTACTTCAGTTTCCATATCCCCAGTTACTAGGAGATTCTGTCCCAGGTCTCTGACTTGTCCCAGATATGCTTCCCCCACACCAATTTTCATTCTCTCTCCCAGCCTTCTCCTCACTGCTCCCCCTACCACTCCCCACACTTGATCTCCACCCATATTGCCCTCTCTACTCCTTCCACACAGTTTCCTGCCTCCATTCACCTCCGATGTCTATTTTATTTTCCCTCCTGAGTGAGATTAAAGTATCCTCCTTTGGTCCCTCTTTGTGACTTACCTTCTTTAGGTATAAGGATTGTAGCATGGTTGCCCTGTACTTTATGACTAATATCCACTTATAAATAAGTACATACCGTATGTGTCTTTCTCCGTGTAGATTACTGCACTCAGGATGATATTTACTAGTTCCATTTTTGCCTGCAAATTTCTCAATGTTCTTATTTTTAATAGCTGAGTAGTAAATTGTGTAAATGTGTAAATGTACCACATTTTTTCATCCATTCTAGGGTTGAAGGACATCTACGTTGTTTCCACTTTCTGACTATTACACACAGTTGAGCAAGTGTCCTTGTGGTATGGTAGAGTATCTTTGAGGAGTATCCTGTTTGCTCCACATCCTCCCCATCATGTGCTGTCACTTGAATTTTTATCCTGGATATTAAGAAGGGTGAAAGGTGGAATCTCAATGTTGTTTTGATTTGCATTTCTCTGATGACTAAGGGCGTTGAACATTTCTTTAATGGCTTAGTAGCCATTAGGGATTCCTCTGTTGAGAATTCTCTGTTGAGCTCTGTACCCCATTTTTAATTGGGTTATTTGGTTTGTTACTATCTAATTTCTTGAGTTCTTTATACATATTGGATACTAGTCCTCTGTTAGATATAGAGTTGGTGAATATCTTTTCCCATTCTCTAGTCTGCTGTTTTATATCAGACCAGAATCATTTGTTAAAGGTTTCCTTTTCCCATTGTATGGTTTTGGCTTCTTTGACAAAATCCACTGTACATAGGTGTGAAGGTTTATTTCTTGGTCACTGATTCAATTATATTGCTCAACCTGTCTGTTTTTATATCACGCAGTCTTTATTACTATCGCTCTGTAGTATAGCTTGAAATCAGGGTACATTCAGAAGTTCTTTTATTATACAGGATTTTTTAACTACCCTGGGATTTTTTTTTCATATGAAGTTGAGAACTGTTCTTTCAAGGTCTGTAAAGTACTAAGTTAGAATTTTGATGAGAATTGAATTGAATCTATAGATTCCTTTTGATAAGATAGCATTTTTCACTGTTAATCCTACCAAACCATGAGCATGAATTGCAATCTTCTGATATCTTCCTCAATTTCTTTCTTCAGAGACTTGAACTTTGTGTTATATAGTTCTTTCGTTTGCTTGGTTAGAATTTCACCAAGATGTTTTATATTATTTGTGACTATTGTAAAGGGTTTTGTTCCTGTAATTTCTTAGGGGATATAGGCCTATTTAAATAGTTTACCTGATCTTGACTCATCTTTGGTAAGTAGTAACTCTCAGAAAAATCATCCATTTAGTTTAGACTTTCAAATTTTGTGGACTACATGTCTTTCACTTGCTTGCTTAGAAGTGAAGTAAGACCTAATGATTCTTTGGATTCCCTCAGTGTCTGTTGTTATGTCCCCATTTTCATTTTTTAATTTTATTAATTTGGATACTGTCCCTCTGCCTTTTAGTTAATGTAACTAAGGGTCTGTCTATCTTATTGGTTTTCTCAAAGAACCAGCTCTTGGTTTTGTTGATTCTGTGTTTTGTTGTCTATTTCTTCTTTATCGATTTCAGCCTGACTTTGATTATTTTTTGCTGCCTACTGCTCCTGCATGTGTTTGCTTCTTTTGGTTTTTGAGCTTTCAGGTGTGCTTGTAAGTTGCTAGTATGAGACCTCTCCAGTTTCTTTATGAAGGCACTTAGTGCTATGAACTCTCCTTCTAGTGTTGCTTTCATTGTATCCCTTAAGTTTGTGTATGGTATGCCTTCATTTTCATTGAGTTCTAGAAAGTCTTTAGTTTCTTTCTTTATATCTTCCCTGATTCATCTGTCGTTTTTGGAGAAGGTCTCATGAGGTGATAAGAAGAACCCGTATTCTTTTGTGTTTGGGTGAAATGTTCCTTAAGTATCTGTTAGAACCATTTGATTCATAACTTTTGTTAGATTCATTATTTCCCTGTTTCATTTTTGTCTCATTGACCTGTCTGTTGGTGAAAGTGGGGTGTTGAAATATCCCACTAGTAATGTGTAGGTTTTGATGTATGATTTATGCTTTACTAATGTTTCTTTTAAGAATGTGGTGCCCTTGCATTTGGATAATAGATGTTCAGAGTTAAGACATCATTTTGGTGGATTTTTCCTTTAATGAGTATGAAGTGTCCTCCCCCATTTCTTTTGACTAAATTTGGTTGAAAGTCTATTTATTAGATATTAGAATGGCTACTTCAGCTTGCTTCTTGGGTCTGTTTGCTTGGAAAAACCCTTTCCAGCCCTTTACTTTGAGGTAACATCTATCTTTAGTGCTGAAGTGTGTTTCTTAAATGCAGTAGAATGAAGAATCCTGTTTGTATGCACTCTCTTAGCCCTGCCATTTCATTGGGGAATTGAGTCCATTGATATTGAGAGATATTAATGTCCAGAAATTACTAATTGCACTTACTTTGATGTTGGTTGTGATGGTAGTGTATATGTGTTTTCTTTTCTTTAGTTTGATGATGTGTAGTTATTTATTTTCTATATTTTCTTGGGTGTTGTTAGCCTACTTGAGTTGGTGTTCCCCTTCTAGCACCTTCTTTCTATAGGGCTGGATTAATGGAAATATATTGTTTAAATTTGGTTTTGTCATGGAATAGCTTGGTTTCTCCATCTATGGTGATTGAAAATTTTTCTGGGTATAGCAGTTTGGGCTCAAATCTGTTGTCTCTTAGAGTCTGCCAGTCATCTGTCCAGGCCCTTCTGGCTTTTAGAGTCAGTTGAGAAGTCAGGTATAAATCTGATGGCCTGTTTTTATATGTTATTTGGCCTTTTTCACTTGAAGCTTCTAATATTCATTGTTTGTTCTATTCATTTAGTGGTTTGATTATTTTGTGGTGGGAGGCATTTCTTTTCTGATCCAACCTATTTGGTGTTCTGTAAGATTCTTCTGTTTATAATTATATCTTTCTTTAACTTGGGGAATTTTTTTCTGTGATTTTGTTGAAAATATTCTAGGCCTTGTAGATGGGTATTTCTTCCTTGTTCTATTCCTATTGTTTTTAGGGTTGGAATTTATATAGTGTCCCAGAATTCCTGGATGTTGTGTGTCAGGAACTTTTAGATTTAACAATTTCTTTGATCAATATATGTATTTCTTCAATCATATCTTCTATGCTTGAAATTCTCTCTTCCACTTCCTGTATTCTGTTGGTGATACTTGTGTCTGTTGTTCCTATTCTCATTTCGAGGTTTTCTATCTCCAGAATTCTCTTAGCTTGTGTTTTCTTTTTCTATTTTCAATTTTAAAAAATCAAATAAATTTTTGAAATTACAAAAGGATATTGGAATTACATATCAACAAAGCTATCTAAACTGAGCAAAAACTAAGAAAAACAAGAGATATTTCAGAAGTTCCTGACCTCAGGCTGGTTCATAGTAGGCTCCCTCACTGTTCTCTTGCCTAAGTCTCACTCAGATCTTATTTGTCCACTGACCACTAAGTAAACTACTAAAGGGTCTCCAGTAGTTTTCCATATATTCTAAACTCTTTCTTGATTCAATGTTTTTGTTCACTCAGTTATTTAATGGTCCTAGAACTCAACCTGTTCAACAAGTCCACTTCTAATCATTCAAGCCTCCACTCATGATGTATCTCCAAAGAAATACATCTTGGTCCATCCATGAGTCCTTATTTTAACTGCCATTATCAGGACTGTTAATTTCAGTGTTTTTTCATACCAAGCAGATCTCAGAGACTCTGCTAAAATTACTCCATGAATAATTAATTAAGTTGTGAAATAGTTGTTATAAGTCCAGAAAATATGGAGTATTCTTATCCAATCTTTTATAAACTTCATCTTCAACATTATTTTAGCCAGCTGAATTAAAGAGAAAATGATATAATGGCATGTATAGAAGATTATGGGTGAAAATATTTCAATTATGAATTTCTATCAGTTTGTGCCTTCCAGAATATGAAATGGCAGTTTTCTAACCAAATCCATCAGTTGCATATAGACAGAGTGTGTGTGTGTTATGACTGGTAGCAATGATGATAGATCACACTCACTCACAGGCTGTCATTGTCTGACATGATTGACTGTTCTCAATAGAGACCACAAGGGAAGATGGATGACCACTTGGGGACCACCTGTTACAAAAGAGGAATGCTGTATCATTTCTCCCATTAGAAAATCACCTTATCAGGAGGATTTGGAAAATTAGTCAGCAGACAGCATGTAAACAAACATTCCAGGTAGACCAAACACCATTTAGGTACAGGATATTTTATTAATCTAGGGTTTTCACAGTGTTTAATTTATTGCTATTAGAACTGAGAGAAGACTCTGGCATTATTGACTTCCACATTGAAGAGATGCTACAATACTGAACACTATTTCCTAGGTTAGTAAGACAAAGACAATATAGCACTATGCAGTATAAGTGATTTGTTTGTTTTAAGCCTCTAAGGATTAAGATTGAAAATAAACTGCATAACAAATGCCTTAAAAATAAAGTGTAGACAGAAATATGTTATGTATTCACAACCATGAAAGCAATATGAGAAGGACCATTTAGAAAGCAATAGAAAGAATAATGTGTAGCCTTAAGAATTTTTCATGAGAACTTGCATATTGTCAAGCAGAATTCCATGTAGAATTATCTTTCTCAAGTTTGCAAAGAAGAAAAATGACAATTTCTTAAAGGGTCATAGAGCTCGCTAAAGATGCAAGCAGGGTCTAGTTATAAGAAACTGGAATTTCTATTAGTTGAAGCATGGAAGTTTAATTCTTTTTCAGACTTTATTTTTAAACATTTATGAAATATTGTGGGAACCAACTGAAGATGGCAGAGTAAGAATATCTCTACTCTCTTCTGTGAAATCAGCTTAAAACCCAAACCACAAAACAAAGAAGCAGAAATAAAAGCATGCAAAACTATAATGGAGTTGCTAAACATGTATCTAGTTGATCTGAGGTCAATGCTAGGAGTGTGTGCTCAGGGTCACAAGGAACATGAGGATTATTCAAGGTAAGCTATATTTGCTGACCTGTCAGACTGGTGACCTCCATGAGAGAGATAAAGTTCAATTGCTATGTGGGATGTTGGCTAGTTTTTTTGGAAGGAAGAGGTGTGGGAGATAGAGGCAAGTAAAGTGCTTGCTTATTCTCTTGAGGAAAAAGAGATTACAAACAAAAACAAAAGTCACTAGCCTATTCTGATGAAGGGGAAAATGTTATTGGCAAGTAATCTTGATTAGTCCATTTACACAAATGATATGAACTTGAAATCACAACTAAAAATCAGCTTGAATGCAATCTTTCTGACTATAAAGGCTATTCCACTGATGTCCTTTCTAATGTTATATATACTGGGCTATTGTCAGCCAAAAATATTTCCTTATCCAGTCATGCATACACTTTTTTATCTATCTATACATTGTCCTTTAACAAATAGTTGAGGCATTTCTTGGCCTTTAGATGTCACTTTTTCCACAACCTAGAGTCACTTAAGGAGAGAATATCTATTGAAGAACTGTCCAAATCAAACCGAAATATGGGCATGTCAGTAGGAGATTGTCTTTGTAGTTAATTTTTCCAGGCCACTGTGAGTGACACCATCTCCTAGGCTGGGCCCGAGGTATATAAAAGCAGAGGGATAAGATGGCTAATAGAGTAAGCAGGCAGTATGGGGGGTGCTTTCTCTTTTAGCTGCTGTTGTCTATGGATCTGATGTGACTAGCTCCTTGACTTCCCGCACTGAATTTCCCGAAAGGATAGAGGGTGACCTGGAACTATGAGGCAACTAATTCTTTTCCTCCACAGTGCTACTTTTGGACAGGATATTTGATCAGAGCAATAGAGAAGAACACATGGGAAATTAGATACATGAAGTTTATGTATAATATAAGTATTTGTACACACAGAGAGAGAGAGAGAGAGAGAGAGAGAGAGAGAGAGAACACAATGGCAAGAAAACCTAAAAGTACAGATGGTTTTTAAGCTTCAAGAGTAATTGATTCATGTGATGTGATACAAGACATACAGCAAAAACAGTAGAAGATGACTGAGTACCATTACATGTTGAAAAAAATGAAATTAGCTGTATATTATGATAATATAAACCAACTATGGCCAGTATTTAATAAAAGTATAATATATAGCAATGAATTCAAGTTGCATTTAGACAACATCCAAATTAAGGAAAGATGCATAAAAATAACAAATAAAAGTGATTAATAGTGAAAGTATTTTAATCTAAAATTAAATTGAATGTGTCTCTTCATTAACTGAATAGCATAAAATCAAAATTCAAAGTGCCAAGTTTTTAGCAAATGTAAACAGTAGAAAGAAATATAATAGCAAACTTGACAGATACATTAGGCAGAATTAAGGAATGTTTAGAGAAAAACAAGTTAAAATAATTATCATCAATAAAACCCAGTATTTATATTTTTAAATAGAATGAGATTTTTTTCACATTTTTAAAAAATTTTACACTGCAAAGAAAACTGTTAATAAATTCTGCAAAGTGAAGTTTATGAATACTATAATCTCAAACCATTATAAAATAAAATCAGAAACAATAGCTATTATAGAAAACCAACACTAAACCATGTAGAAATTAGAACATGAACACAAAATAACCAGTGACAAAAATAAAAATTGTGTTGTAAAATGAGTAGGAACATACTATAAAACTTCATAACTACTTTATACTGTAAGCTAGGTAGAGTTTTAGTGTCCAAAATAAATTGTATAGCAACAAATATTCGTGTTACTGAAGCAGTAAATACATGATATAGAGGTTCAGTGTAATGATGAGATAAAGTTGAGTAAAAGCACCAAATAAAGAAGAAAGAAAATATTAATGAAGGTACATTGAGGACCGTAAACCAGAAATACAATAAATTAACATTGACTACAGGAGTAAGGTAATGTCTAAAACAAGAAACTATTATTTTTTAGATAAAATCTCAAATTACAAAATAAAACCTTAACCATTAATATGGTAAAATAATTACAGACACTTAGAATCCACACTGAAGATTGATATGTAACTTCAAATGAAGCCTTATACTTTGTACATTCCTGAACACTCTAAGAACAGTTTTGAAAACTGAAATGAAATATATGATCCTTTGGTAAAAGTAACTTGCCAGATATGGTTCTGAAAGATTTATAATTCTATGAAACTTTATTACAATACAAGAGTTGTAGTAGCACAACTTGCTGCAATGAAACTAACCTAGACAGCGTTCATGATAAACTCTCCAGAGCATTGGAGGGGAAGGAGGAGGAAGGTGTGAGGGAAGAGACAGAGCCTGGAGAAGGAGAGGGAGAGAGGGGGAGAGAGGGGAGGGAAAGGAGAGGGAAAACAAGATAAAGGGAGAGAGATCTTATTTTCTATTGTAAAACCATCATAACTATTAACTGAGAATCCTTATATACATGACAATGACAACCACCACCACCACAAGAACAGCAGCAGTAGTACAGGATCCAAATTCATATATCATGAATAAAAAATTCAGTACCTTAGAATACAAACTTACTCAATAATGAGTAATCTTTAATCTAATGTGGGTTAATAAAGGGCGAGAATGTGTTTATTCTTACAGGCTTGAAAAAACATATGTAATAAAGCTCACCTTCTACTAAATATTCATTTTTAAAAAACTATAATAAAATATTAATATTCCTTAACATACATGCCCAAACACCAACACACACACACACACACACACACACACACACACACACACACACACACACACACCACATTCAAACTAGCATCAAGTTTAAAGGTGAAAGATATGACCTACACCTACTGAATTGAAGACAGATATGTATTCTGTAAAAGAACAAATCAGTAAACTTAAATTGAGAATATTGGGTCGTATGAACTCTGCCCCACTAATCCCTGACAAGGCCCCCATGATATTTATTCTCACATGTCACAACTCTTATTTAGCTCAGAATGGTTCACCGTGATAAGACCATCTACACAGCTGCTCAGGTAGTATCAATAGCTAGAGATCAGAGGCAGAATGCTGTTCCCTGAGACTGGACATCAAATAAGAATATCCATTCCTATTGTTCCACTTTTATCCAGTGCATGCTATGTGTACTAACTGCTAAGATAAGAAAAAGAAAGTAAAATATAAACAGAATCAAGAAGGCAATGTGTTCCTATGGTGTGATGATTATTGCTGAAGAAACACAGGGGCTATAAAAATAAAGCAGCAAAAAATATGCCTTAGAACTTATAAATATAGCAATGTCTCGGGATATAAGATTACCACACAAAATTGAATCTCATTTGTATTTGCCAGTAATGAACAGGTGGAAATCAAATGAAATGCACAATGCTTTATAGTTTTAATAAACTTATAATCTCATTTGATATTTAACAACTTTTCAGATTACATGAAATATCACTAAGACTTTTGTATATGCAAATTTCAATTATAGTCCAACATGAAGTGTTTGCACTTCTTGTGCAAACTCTTTGCTCAAAACTTACTGGCTCTTCCATTTGGACTTGGTTGTCTTTGGTAACATTCTACTCTTTCTACTCAGTTCTTACCTTGCTTCTTGGGCATTATTGAGCTATTACAAACTTAATCGCTACATTTGTGATTTGTTCTACTTATTCTCTTTCTTTTTGTAGCTGATAGAACACTCTTTTATTAAAATAAGATTCTTCAGTAATCTCCCAAATGCATACCGAAAGAAAGTGGCATAGATTTCCCTATCTCCAAATCTCCATACCTCTCCTCTCCAGAGAACAACACTTGCTTCTTAGCCTAAGAATTATTGGCTCAGTCCAGCAGTTTGTCATAAAATATTTTACATGACATCTATGCTTTGTCCTAGCGCTTCTATTTCCTGCAGACTCCTAAAGATCTTTTTAATATCCTTCGTCTCAAATCCATCAATTTCCGTGTTAGGAGAGAGAAGGCCTTTTGCAATTACCTTCTCTGTGTAATATTTTCCTGACTTCTTTTGAAAGCATCTCATCCTGTATTCTACATTTAATGTATTCCTTTGAGACTTTAGCCTATTTTTTTCTTGGTCTATTTAATAGTATTATTTACACTTCAGTTTTCATTTTCTAGACTTTTTACTATTTCCCTGAATTCTTTTAACACCTGAATAGTTCACTCCAAAATTGTATCCATTTTTCTTCTTTTGGAAATTTTTATGATGAGGTAGCAACTTTGAACATTTACCTAATTTCATAATTTTGATATAGTTCCATCAAAGGGGGTATTGTCTGTCACTTGTACTATTTCTTTCTGCTTTATCTCGCTCTTTCTTCAGCCTTTATCTTTTAGACTCAATGACACAGACTTTCTGACTATTCAGGCATAACATTTCTTGGAAATTATTTTTCTCTTTGATTCTTGGGGCTCTCAAGTGTTTATTAATTTTCTTGAATGTTTTGTATGTCTTTAGTGATCATGTCTGGTAATGAAATCTCCCAAATATGTCTTTTTAGCTGAACTGGGATAAGCTCTCATCTGTGATCAGTCGTGGTGGTACGTCACAAACTATCTTGAAAAACAATGGTTCTAAACAGCAAGCCCTTGTGTCTCTTAGGACTGTTGTCAGACTGGTCACTTTTGCTCTGGCCTGAGTGCTCCTAAGACTAGGTTGAGCAGGAGGAATTCCTTAGTCCCTGCATTGCGGTGCTTCATTCTACATGATAGGTACTGTGCGTGTTCTTACGGCGAATCACAAGAGACCCAGAGTAGATATTTAAAACCTCTGTTCATGTCTCCTCTAAGCTTTCAGTTGCTAAAGGAAGTCAGAGGAATATTCTGTATGCTCTACTCTGCTTAAGATGGACAGACAAATTGAAAACAAGTGTGCCTTTGACCCCCACTGCACTGTGTGCTAGACTCAGAGTGTTCTTGACTAAGTACCTTCTAATTTTACTTTCCAAGAAGAAAAATATTGAAATTTCCTTCCCACACACGGCATCTTGCTCCATATATACTCTCTGTCTGATGTTCAGCCTTTTGTTCATAGTCTGCCAGTTTAGATGGCAATACACAGGGTGTATTGTCAACCATTGAAGAAGAGCCATATGCGGAGGCATTAAACAAGCCTGCCTCGGCCTCTTGTGATTCACCATCAGCATGTGCCCAGGGAGGTTTAATTTAGAGAGTAAGGCAATATGGGGTAAACATAACGGAATTCTTTCAGCAGGAAGATGTGAGCATTGGCTCTTGTGCAGAAATTGTGAGACCTTCTGCCCTGGCTGTAGAGTCTGCATGACTCTTGGTAATCTCATACCCTGCACTTCCAGAAGAATGTGGTTGTTCAATTTCCTCAATGGAACTTGGCTTTCACTCTTAGGAGGATCTTCCTTTCCCGTTATCTTCTTTGGCTGCATCTAAATAAACATGAACATGTCTTCCCTAAAAGTCATGCATATGTTGCAAACTACTTCCAGACAGTATGAGTTCATAAGCCTTGAACCGTAAGGTCTTGAACAGTATGCTATCCTTCAAGATGTGGAGGCTCCCATGACAACTGCCTTTTGGTCATTTCCAAATGCGAGTCAACAAAGCCAAACATCTTAGATAAATGGAATTTTTAAGCTTTGAGGAGTCTGGCCTTTTATTTATAGACCTGCGCACTCTGCTCTTCCAAATAATTTTCTGCTGCTGTCTGCTGTACTTAGGACATGTGAAATAATGCACTGTCCTTGCCAGCAGGCTCACAGCTTTTGTATGGCATGGCACCAGCCATATTTATTGTTAAGACTAGAATTTTCAGAGGCTTCTTTTAACTGTTTCAACTTGAGGAATAAGCAGCTGGCCTTTTCCAGTCCTCAGGGTTTCCAAATTACCAGACTCCCATTCAACTGGGCTTGCAGGTTACAGACACAGAGTAGCACTCTTCTCGGGTACGTGGCTTTCAGTCTCAGCCCCAAGAGTACTTTGTTAGAAATTCCACCTTGAATTCATCACTAACTTTTAGGAATTTGCCAACATCCCACATCAGTATCCCATGTGTCTTTCTGAGTTTTTGTATAAACTTTGTCAGCATGTAGTAGCCCTTTTGATATACAGCAGATGGTGATGGCACTAGGCATTTTGTATGTGTATGATATGAATAGGAAGCTTCTCTACTACTTTGCATCCATCCTACTGTCATACTTTACTTTATTGCTTTAATCCTTTCACATTCAAAAGCTGACATTTGGATCAAACTTAAACTGCACTTCACCAAGGGAAGACACAATAGCAGAAATGACTATGTCTTAGTACAATCTAAATTTTAGTTTTCCTTTATGAAAAAGAAGTTTGAAGAGAAACCACACATAGCAACTCTGGAGAAACAGACATAGTATTAGAGTCCATTCTAGTTTCTTTCTGATGGTGCATTTTTACAATGAGGCTTCCTTCTCTGAGTTTACTTACAGCCTTAAATGGTCGTTATAGCTGTAGTTATTGCATCTGGAGGAAGAGATAGAAAAGCATTTCTCAATCTGGAATTACCTGGTCCCACTTATGTAGCCTTGTCTTCCTTCATTTCCTTCCTCCTCCTCCTCCTCCTTTTTCTCCTCCTCTTCCTCCTCCTCCCCCTCTTCCTTTTTCCCCTCCCCTCCCTCTCTCCCTTCTCCTCCTCCCCCTCTTCCTTTTCCCCCTCCCTCTCCTCCTCCCCCCTTCTCCTCCTCCTCCCCCTCCTCCTCCTCCTCCTCCTCCCCTTCTTCTTCTTCTTCTTCTTCTTCTTCTTCTTCTTCTTCTTCTTCTTCTTCTTCTTCTTCTTCTTCTTCTTCTTCTTCTTCAGTAGTCTTTCAATAAAACTACCTCTTTGGCCACAACGTAAACAACATAACATTTTTGTTATAAAAAAATGCTTGCAGTTATAGTGTTTTACTTATTAACTGAATTCTATTGGAACTTGTTAATAAAGATGACAGAGGTCATAGGTATTAGATGATATTACTAACAGTTGCAAAACAGAGCAGTGGATTTAGGCTTTGCCTTGACACTTATATTCATTTTTAAGCATGCTCTCATGAGTTTTAATATCTAGAAAAAACAGAAAGTGTTCTTTCGCCTTTATTATGTCCACATTGCCAGTTAAGCCGTCTCTATTATAGCAGCATTTTACTCATTGTCTGTGTACACATGCCATTCTCCCAACCTTTGTGGAAATTAATTTCAGCCATTACTCTCATCTTATTAAAAAGACAGGATCTTTTTCTTCATACAGTACAACAGTAATTCTTTTGCATGGACCTTGTCAAATCAGTTGGTCTGTTCCCTTTTCTTCTAAGTACATTGAACACTGTTACTCTGTTTATCTAAATAGATTTTGTAAAATTGGAAATAACCTTAGTAATCATCTGATTTAATCCTCTTATTTTGCAGATGAAGATGTTGAGGCTCGGAGACAGAATACTAACTCACTTCTGTCATGCAGCACGGAATTAATAAGCAAACATGCCCATAGTGCAGTATTTGTTTGCAATGAATTGTGTCTACATATTTTCATCTCCTATCAGCTCCCTGGTCCCTTATCCCTTCTTTCTCTTTTCTAGGCTATGTCTGTGTGTTGTATAGGTGTTTGTGTATATATTTTAACATTGTGAATCTGTGTCTCTGTCTCTATCTCTCTCTGTGTCCATCTATCTCTATCTGTCTCTCTGTCTCTCTCTATCTCTATCTCTCTGTCTCTCTCTGTGTCTCTCTCTATATCTCTCTGTCTCTCTGTCTCTCTCTCTCTCTCTCTCTGTGGTTGAGTACCCTTTGTCTTTGTAAATTTATTTTCCCTTATGGTTGGTGGAAAGTGCCTGGACTAAAGTTCTCACCTGTCAAAAAGTCTCTCTCTGAGGAGAGGTCATTGGGCCTGAAGGCGTTAGAAGCCCCAGTAAAGGGGAATGTCAAGGTGGGATTATGGGAATGGGTGGGCAGGTCGGTGGGAGGTGGAATTCCCACATAGAGGCGGGGAGGGGGAGAGGATAGGGGGTTTCCAAAGAGGAGACCTAGAAAAGGGAAAACATTGGAAATGTAAATAAAGTATCAAAAATAATAATTAAAAAAAGTCTCTCTGTGATTGCGTGCACGTGTGTGTGTGTGTGTGTGTGTGTGTGTGTGTAGGGTCTGAGTTTGACACTGGCAATCATCCTAGGTTACTCTCCATCGTAACCATCGAAGCAGGATGGTCTCTCTTGACAACACAGCTAGTTTAGCCAGCCATCTTGCTCTGGGGATCCCCTGATACTGAAATTATAGGCAGGCAGCCATACCTCTCTGGGATTTATGTAGATTGTGAAAAGACAAGCTCTACTCCTTCCACTTGCAGTCCAAGTGCTTCATCCACAGAGCCACCTGCCCAGCACGGGTACTTTTAGTGATGTAGTGAAAATCCCCTTCTGATGACTTGTAGTAGACACAGAACACAAGTCATGACTCAAAGCCATATTTCCTTTTCACATCTCTCCTCAGACGGGGATGGAGCACAGCATAGTCATAAATCTAATATTTCCTCTCACTGAGGAAATCATACAGATTATAATATATCTTCCACATCAGAACTCATGTATCTTCTAACATTTGCATTTCTGTGATTGGACACCCTTTGCCTTTGTGAATTTATTTTCCCTTATGGTTGATGGAAAGTGCCCGGAACAAAGTTCCCACCTGTCAAAAAGTAAACCTTATTCTTGTTCCTCCTAAAATTCATCTTGTTACTCTCCATTCATTCCATTAATTGATTAAGTTAACGGAATTTGCAGAGTGTCAGTGATATTCAGGCTGCAAAGAAACTTGTCTATGACTTAAGATGTGAGTGCGCAGCACACATACACTCACAGAACAAGCATCTGTATCTCATTTGAACCCAAGAAGTGATCTCTCAAGTCCCAGGCCTCCCACTGGTCTGACTTGCTTCCTCCTGTTTCCCTTTATTGCAGGAATACAGAAACTAATAAACAGACAGAAAGTACTTCTTAGCTCGATCGGGACTTCTCGATCTGCTGCTTTCTTCCTATCCTTTACAGCTTGGCTCATGCACAGAAGCTAAGTGGCCGTGGTGGTTGGATTGGAAGAAGCGTGAGGTTGGAAATCCCTGGGTGACTTGCAGACTCGGCATTCGATACTTCTGGACTAGGCTTCGGTTTCCGCATGACTCATATCTTGCTTTTCAGCCCACATCAAGCCCCACAAGTCTTTGCTGATATCATACCGTCATGTTCACCCATCTGTTGGAAGATATACTTGGCCTTGAACCTCTGTGTTCTCCTCCCTAGTTCTTCCTCTTTTCAGGTCCCACCATCTTCCCCCTCGAGTTCTTTCCTTACAGCACTGTTGTTTCCCACAACCCAGGTAACCGCAAACTTGGGATCTAAATGATGTTTGACGTTCAACAAACGAAATTGTTCTTAAATTTATTAATTGACCTTTGTCATACCTTCTGCAGAGTGGACACAATTGGAAGAGGATGGGCTAACCGAAAGAAGATATTAGAATCGCTAGCTAAATGCTCTCCAACAAGTATTATGGCACGGAGGCAAAATAATTGATTTAAAGTCTCCCCGATTGCATTGACTTTTATTCTTGCAAATCATACCTCCATCATAAAGCCCTTCTTCTCCTTGGTTTATGCTGTGTGTATGTGAGACAGAAAAAGAAGGAAGGGCTTTTGCAATGAATCACACCTGAGTTTAAGCCCTGGCTCTCTAGTAAATATACCAAAATGGGCAAGCTCTTTGAACCCTTTCAAGCTCAATTTGTTTTGTTGGAGTACTGGAGGGGACATTAACCACATCCCTGGGATGGTCTGAGCACAGATTTGAAATCCATATCCAATATGGTTGCTGTGTCTTACAAAGTTGCAAAGGTCAGTTTGTGTTCCTGGTTTTTAGGTGTCACTCATTGTATCCTAGACCACTAGCAAGTCATAGGCACCTGGAAAGCCTTAGTAATTATCTATCAATTATATTAAAATCTATGAAAGTATGTAGGACCTTTCAGTTTTTCCAAAAAGAAAAAAAATTGAAGGAGAAGATAAGCTAACAATTTGAATGGGTAACATGCAACTTTAAGTCTAGATTTAATGTATTTCTGGGCATCCGTATTCCCTTGAAGGCTGTGGTTAAGGAGACAGCTTCATGGTGGTAAAGAATTAATGTGACTTTATTTTGTGTAAGCTTGAAGGGGAAACCCATCTTTAGAATTTTCCCATCTTATCTATATAAAACGGCAACTGATTTAGGTAAAAGCTCTCCAGAACCTGGTCTTGTAAACTTAGCTCTAATAAACTAAATGTCAATGTGATAAAAAGTCTTTGCTAAGGCAAAAATAAATCCACTTCATGCCAATTCTGAAAAACATGCTTTGCTGTAGTTCTGAGAGGCATTTTGGTTTCCTCTTGGGAACCATTCACATAGGTTGTGCAGAGCACACACTCCCAGGGAGCGGCAGCATGAAGTAAACGTACAGTGCTCCTCACAGTGGGGGCGGCAATGAATCAGGAGAGAGCCCCTGTGATCCTGTGCTGCAGGAGGAGACCCCTTTCTTCAGAACAGCCAGCCTTTGCAGAGCTGGCAGGGAGGGCTCTGTGCATCACGCACACAGGCCAGGAGGATGCACGGATGAATGATGGACTCCTCTTTAAAAATGACATTTTATAGAGAGTACTGTAATATCCTTCACTTAAAGGTTGAAAATGGACTCCCCAGGTAAAGGGCAGGTGAGACAGATCTTCAGAACGGCAAACACTGGAGAAAACCCCCTTGCAGTTCTGTGGTTGCCCAGGCTCCTTCCCAAGCTGCAGACTCCTCTCTCTCTCTCTGACTTGCCCTTTCATCCTCTATTTTTATCTTTTCACTGTCTCTATCCCCGTCACTTTCACCTTCTCTTATTGTGTGAAACATATTCTGGGCTGATTTGATCTAAAGTGTTCACAGATTATTTCTTCTTTCCGGAAATTTCTTCACCCTCCTTTATGCGTGGATAACTCATCTAACCTTAGTGGACAGTGTCTGCCTAAGTTAGGGAACCCACTGAACTCTAAACTTTCAGTGAATTATGGGCTTAAAGAAAGTTTCCCAAATTCATATTTTTTTTTTTTTATAAACAGGATCCAAGCCATTGTTTCTAGAACCTAATGCAAAACCCGAGTGCATGGTTCTGACTATGTGAGAGTAACCCAGTCCCCTCTCTGATGGGATGATTTCAAACCAAGGCAGATAAATAATCCTCATGGAACCATAATCTCTCCTGAGACATATCTGACAGAAGGTCAATTGGAGGTGTCCAGCACACTGTATGCCAAATCTGCTATGATGCTGCTACTTCTCAAACAGGGATGCCCACTCAGGCTGCACATCTACCTGCTTTTCTGTTTTAAGTGCCGATGGTCATGTGGAGGCCAGGCAAGGCCAATGCACAGAGTACAAAGGACAGGCCATAGGGAAAAGCCTATAGAGGTAGGGAAGGTACTGGGAAGGGGGCTGAATCTGAGCTGCACACTCCTCACACACCCCCCACTGTCACTTTGAATTTTATTGATATACCTCACATTTTAAAATGGAATGATGAAATGTATCAAGACAACCACAGGATATTAAACTTCTAGAGCCTGGCTCATCTTAGGCAGCATTTGAGTGAGAGCACTGGCCAAAGGCCTGCAAAGCTGGCCGTGATTATAATAAAACTCACTTCGTCTCTCCTGTTCAAATCATACCACCTGCACGCCCGCATGCACACACACACACACACACACACACACACACACACACACACACACACACACACACTAAATTATGAGCTGCATAAAGATGAGGCTGAAGAGTTAACCCAGAATAAACTTGTGTAGAGTGAATAAATGGACGGGCGGTACTGTCATTTATCGCTGCCTGCAGAAGTATCCTTTATTTGGCAGATGTAATTGTTGACCTGGAGGTTTACTGCTGAATAAGATCATCCTTCTGAGTTCTTTCTGAACTCTGGGTGGCTAGTTCAACTCAGCTTTTCTGGTACAAACTCTAAACTGATTCAATCTGGCTTCTCTCAGCTTCTGACTGAATTGCTCTGCTTGGTCTCAAACTCTGGCAATCTGTTCTAGTCTTCTGGCTCTTTCTCATTCTCTGGATCATTCTGTTTTCACCTGTAATCCCCCCCTCTGCCTCCACTACCCTCCCAGGTTGCTATTCTTTCAGGTCTGTGTTCCTGAGAGTTGAGCATATCCTATCTCTGAGCATATCCTATCATTGACTCTTCCTGTCAAATCTTCCTCTAATTCATCACTTTGTCTGTTCCTCAATTAGAAATCCCTTTCAAAACTTACCTTCATTGTTTGGGATTGAATATGTGTACAAAAGACAAGCCTGTATTCCAGCCAGATCACACTGTAAGTCCAGAGCCCGTCTGCATTCCAGCCAGACCACATGTCCTTGAAGGTCTTTGGGTGTGATCCCTTGCCAGAGCAGCCATATTGCTTGACTCAAACTCCTCTACAGTTGCAAATGTATACCTTATGGAAAATCATGCAGTTCCTTGCTAGTATCCTCCAGTCAATCACTTTCACCTCTGTCCCCTGCTTCAGAACACAAAGTAACTCGTTTCAGGATTCTTCATATTCCTTTCACACTTGGAAACATTTGTAATGGTTTTGTGGGCCTTTGAGGTCATATACTAAATTACAGATATAATCACAGAATGTCTTTGTCTAGGTAGGGTTGGCTGTTCCACAGTCCAAAGTAGGAAGACCTGACTGGTTCTTGTACTGTCCAAATTCCTACTTCCCTCCCTTTCGTCAGATTAGTCTCCTGCTTCTGTTTCGTATGGGATCATCTGGTCCTTCTACTTCCAGATTAAATAAAGATGGTCTATTTTCACATGATCTCTCTCTCTCTCCCTCTCTCTGTCTCTCTCTCCTGAATATCCTGTCCTTCATTGATTGAATGATGGAATCAAACTGTAAACTATTTTATTCTAAAACAATGAAGTTTCTGTTACTTAATATCAACTTTGTGGATGTTTCTTAATGTTAAGTTCAATTAATATTTCAATTTATTAAGTCAGCATGTTTAATTAACTAGTTTTGCATTCCAAGATCGTAATAAGTCTTAGAAAAGCAAACAATGCATAAAGTCATGGTATTCCTTCCCCAATAAGTGTATAACCTAGCAGAAGAAGTAGATAAATAAAATCAAATTCAATATTATGCAATGTACTAAACACATGAGAAAGGGGGGCTTTGACAGCTAATTTGCTTCCAGTGTTAGGAACCCACGAGATGAAGGAACTGTATGCTGTATATTCTGAGTATTTTTTTTTTAAAAAAACAACTATTTTCTAGAAATCATTATGATTAAGTTATAACCTAAAACTTGTGCATTTAAATCACTACAGGATTTATTCTGTATTTCATAAAGGATAGAAATAGAAAACTAATAAGTAGCGATTATGTAGGGTCAGTTTTAGATAAGGAAAAATGAAATATTTAAAACTGAGGGCCCTGGAAGACAGCATAGATTTCTGCAGAGAATAGGCTAACCCACTACAGGATTAGCCAGGATGACAAAGGGTGACTGGGGTTGCTTGCTGAATCTACGAAGTGGATAAGCCAAAATAGTCACAAGAAAATGACTTGGTATGGTGGATAATGGTAGGGAAAACGCACATCAGAATCTTTTTTTAAAAAATTGGATATTTTCTTTATTTATATTTCAAATGTTATCCCCTTTCCCCGTTCCCTCCCCAGAAACACTCTATCCCGTCCCCCCTCCCCCTGCTTCTATGATGGTGTTCTACCACCCATCGACCCACTCCTGCCTCCCCATCCTCGAATTCCCCTACGCTGGGGCATTGAGCCTTCACAGGACCAAGGACCTCTCCTCCCATTGATGCCCAACAAGGCCATCCTCTGCTACATATCCAGCTGGAGCCATGGGTCCTTTCATGTGTACTCCTTGGTTGGTGGTTTAGTCCCTGGGAGCTCTGGTTGGTTGATATTGTTGTTCTTCCAATGGGGCTGCAAACCCCTTCAGCTCCTTTAGTCCTTTCTCTAACTCCTCCATTGGGGACCCTGTGCTCAGCCCAATGGTTGGCTGCAAACATCTGCCTTTGTGTTTGTAAAGCTCTGGCAGAGCCTCTCAGGAGACAGCTACATTAGGCTCCTGTCAGCAAGCACTTCTTGGCATCCATAATAGGATTTGTGTCTAGGTTTGGTGACTGTATACGGTCAGAATCTTAGCACTGGTATTTTTTCCATCTTATGATGAAAAGGTTGAGTCTATTGCCTCATTAGAAAATTGGAGATGATGGTACCTGTTTCAGAGAATGCTGTAGAATCTAAATAATGATGAGGCATTATTATTTGTACTGGCGATAATGAGCAAGATACTATTCTTGCAGTTAGGTAATGGATTACACGTGATCTCACAGTGACTGTTGGACTGAGAGTCAGGATCTCACTAACTAAGAATGTAGTCTCTCTGACACTCTGCCTTCGTGATGGGACCAGTCTGACTTTTCACAGTTTCCAGAGTCAGGTAGGAGTCAAATCATCCAAATTGTCTAATTCCTATGGTTATATGATTTTTTCACTCAGGATATTAGATAAAAATAACTGTTGGCTGGATTGATTCTTTCTTTCATGAACAATACCTTTCTTTAATAAATCTTGACAGGAACGTTTTTCAGTTAGGTGCTTTAGAAAGGTACAAAAGGGATTTAATCGAGATGAACTGAGCACCCAGTTTTGAAATTACATGTGACATGCAGAGCGGTAGCTACTGCTTGGGGTGTTAATTGGCATAGTCAGGCTGTTGCTGCATAAAAATACCTCAGATAAATTAGCCTGTGAAGAGTGATGGCTCATGTGGCTTCGTACTTTCAAACATCCAGTCCACAGTGGCACAACTTGTTTCTTTAGGGAAATGCCAGCAGAGTGAACACTTGGCTAAGGAGCATGCTCACTTCGTGGAAGCAGACGAGCAAAAGAGAGAAGCAAGAAGGGACTGGGCTTCCCAAAACCCCGTCAGAGGACACACCAGAACAACTAAGTTCTCTGTTCTGGGTTCTAACTCCAAACAGTGCTACAGAACGATAATCAAACCCACAGCACATGGTGTTTGGGAGAATACCTTACATTTGAACTATACGCATCCTATCCTCAGTAATCTCATGAAACACACAGTCCTTTCATTTGTGTCTCATTCGATGTGCTTTAAATCTCTACTTCTTAATCTCATGCAAAATCTGAACTAATCATGTTTTGTGACAAAGAGAATATAACTATTTAGTGTGTGCATATAACTGAAATGTGTGCGTGTGCTGGCTTGTGTGTGAGTACCTATCTCAAACCCTCAGCAATTCTTCCACATTTTCCTTTTGTTGTAGGATTACGGACATGAGCTACCTTGCCAGGCAGATACACTTTAGCATGTTTACAGTCTGCATTCAACGTTCAGTAATATAAATGCAGATATTTTCTGCTCGAACTATTAACAAAACAGGAACAAAACAGGCCTTTCGCCTATTTCTGCTACTGAAATGTTTCTATGAAGGAAATTTAGTAGAGGCGACTCTTTGTTCTCTGCAAAATCCTAAGGTTCTTTGTGAAAATTTTCTAGGGATTCAATAACAGGTGTTTTCTATGGATTCCTTGAGTTTGAGGGCAGACAATGAAAACTGTCTAGGCTGAATGCTACTTTGTATACCCCAGGCTATCACTCAAATCTTCTTTCTTCTGTCTTTCTCTGTCTGATTCCATCACAAGCCTTCCTCTCCCCATTTACAGAATTCTGAATGAAAAGCCTTTGGCTGCAACAAAATGTTTTCTCAACAGGAGATTGTTATTTAACTGTTTGAAAACCATCACACACAGGTTCCTCTTTTAGACATTTAACTCATAAATATGCACCAGTAAAAATAAGATCGTGGTTATACACAACCAACCCTTGGAAAAAAGTACCTTCTTAGTTTTTCATTTACTTAAAAAATAATAGTAATAGTTAAAAAAAAAAAAACTAAAAAACCTCACCATTCATTGCCTAAGTAGTTTAGGAATATTTTTTATTCTTTTTATCTGTCAAAATATATAAATTTAAAGGGCTTATAAATGTTTTAATCACATGGAGTGTTTTTATTTTAGTTTATTCTTCTCTCATACAATACACTCGGGCTGCAGCTTCCTTTCCCTCTACCCCTAACAGTCCCCTCGCCCCCAGATCCACTCTCTATATCTGCTGTCTCCTCTAACGCCAACTCTCCAGGCTGGCAAATTACAGCACAAGATGCAGGACATTAATGGAGCTTTAACTCCACTTACAATTCAAGTCTCACTGCTCACGTTGAGGAAATGATTCTCCCTAGGAATTCACAGCAGGGATCCTTGTCCCACTCATATCTGTTACACATGTATTTCATATGTATCATCCATATATACATATATATAAACATACTTTTTATATACATATATGTATATGCATATATAAATTATAATTCCACTGAAATAGACTACAGACAAATTTAGGATACACACACACACACACACACACACACACACACACACACACACACATCCTGGAGATGGTTCTACCATAGTCTTTGACTTCATTTCAGTTAGCTCGGTAGGAAAGAAATGAAAATGTCTTCCATCACAGACCATCTCTGATCTTCTGACTGTCACCAGAATGCAGAGAAAGACTGGCTTTCCCTTCTGTGCGTCAGTGCTGCATGCAAGGCACTTGCTGCTCGTGCTTGCATGCACAGGGGTCATTACAAGCACCATCCACTTCTATTCCATTACAATTGATTGAATATTATACATCAAAAAAGTAGAAGGAAAATGTTTAAGATTTTATGAATGTCAGCAAAGCGATCAGAGCTCTCAGAAGCTCTGAGTTCTGAAGCTTGGCTCCTATCATGTTCTTACATAAGTGCCTTTGATCTTCTGTTCACCCGGCTTTTTAGATGGCTTTTATGTGGTCTTGTGATTGTTTTATTATTTCAAGAGAATTAGTCATGTAGACTTTTTTTTTCAAATAAAGATTATTTTTAAGAGAAACCTTCAACTGCATTATAAATTAGGGGTTTCTTAAGCTAGACTGAATGGGTAGTGATTCTTTTCTGGCTGTAATGAGTAAAGTGGCAAGAGCTGGTGTGTAGTCCTCGGAGTTCCACAACCAGACTGTGGCATTGAGCACATGATGGCTCCATTGTGATCCGGTTCACATTTTCTCTCTCCGCAAAGTGTGATTTTGTCATCATTTACAGGATTAATGAAGTTGGTTTACTTAGAAGAGATTTGAAAAGTATTTTAAGAAAACAAGCTATTAATTTAAAAATCCCAGTTTTAGAGAACAGCATAATAAAATTTACTTAATAGTAAAGGACTGTCAACTGCCTTTCAGGTGATACTGTTTTCCCTCTAATAGCTATCCTTGACTGTGACTTTGTGTCCTTGTGAGAGGTTGCCAAAGCTATGTAGCCATCCTGTGAAAAACCCCATAGGAGTGATCTTTCAGAGAACGTCAGAATTCAGAAACACCTGGAAGCCTTCCTTCCTACACACAGCTGTCCACTGGGGTCTCAAAACAATATGATTTAGCTGTTATGGCTCCACTGGCATCCATCTACCATTCATTTTGTCTGATATGTAGTTATTGAGAATATCTACTATAGCAGACACTGTTCAAACATAGGACATACACTTACTTCCAGACAACAGCCCATGTAGTTCTGCTCTGAGGAGGAGTGTGGTGGCAAGTGACATGTCCATGGCCATGTTTCTAAGAAAATACTTGATGACATGCAGGGTTAAGTGAGATTAGCCTTTGTCTTTATTTCAGCTAGCATTTGCATTTCGTGTGTGCTTTCCCCTTTCCTGACCTAAGCAAAGCCCTCCTCCATGTGCGACATCCTCCGTCACACCTGTGCCAGTCTCCAGTTTTGTCCTGTGTCTTGTCCGGTGTTCAGTATATTTAATCCCATTTTCCATAGAGTCAATGCGATGAGTACAAACTCATTAATGTCTGTGGAAAGTCCTGTAGTAGAGAACTCCCTTACCTCTACAAAATACTTTCTCAATTCATTTTGACTGCAAGTTAAACTTCCCCCTGCTGCAGCAGTATTATTTTCTGATACTTTACTTTCTTGATACATAAAGTAGTCTTCAAAACATCCACATAAATTTTTTTCTTTGCAATCTCTCTCAAAGGCTAGGCTTCATAAAAAGGTTGAATAAAATTGATGACCCCTCCCAGGAATAATTTATAAAATAAAAATTAACTAATTATAAAGCAAAAATGTAACCTGAAGATTGTTTAAATTACTAAGAGACAAAAAGTTACAAAATATCACCTTTCTATCAGAGTATCTCAATTACTAAAATGGAACAGAGCTAATACATCTGTGATGACTATTGTATTAAAATATGGTAATGTTTTGAAGGCGTAAAAAATTAGTGTTATGTGTAAGGTAATGAAATGGTTAAAAGAAATAAGTATGTACGTAGGTGATCTAATATTTTTAAAACATTTGAAGGACCCAGTTTGTAGTAAAATGTCACTATTTGACACAAATGATAAAGAATTTCTATACTGTTAAAAGACAAGTTGAAATTTTGATTGTGTGGATTTATTCAAATTTCTTAGAGTTATAATCATCTGCTTTTGAAAATTTGCTTTCATAAAAATAATCTATAAAAATTTTCTACTCAGACTGACAATTCATTGACTTTCATAGGAATAATATGAATAGACTTTAAGGTCTGCTTCTTGATGTGTGGTTTGTTATGGAGCCATCTACAAGGATAGAAATATAACTCTCATTATAAATGAATGTATTATCCACTATGTAGGGACATATATTTTCCCATTGTTTTACAATGTTCAACACTGTCATTCTTTCATAGTTTCCCTCCAATGAACTCTTTTTTTTTCTTTTCTTTTCTTTTCTTTTTTTGGTTTCATCCATCTATTCTGAGTGGGACATACATGATGGCTAATATAGACAACAATAATACAGATAATTGTTGATTGTAAATTGGAAAGATCTAGAATCTGTGAGTACACAAACCTCACCGGATGCCTGTGAAGGATTGTCTATTTTAGATTATCCGGACCTGTCTAAGAGATAATTATCTAAGTTAAGTTAGTTGAGGTGGGAGAAGACACTTTCACTGTGGATGGCACCACATGCAATAATAATAAATTAGTATATTTTAAATTTTCATTGTGTTATTTGTCACTCAAAGACCAGGGCATCAAATTTTGAGAGAAAATAAAGAGAGGAAGAAACATGTGAAAACAATGTGTTTTGAGGACACACTCACCTATGAGGACACATTCACCTATGAGGACACATTTACCTATGAGGACACACTTACCTATAAGGACACACTCACCTATAAGGACACACTCACCTATAAAGGACACACTCACCTATGAGGAAATAATCAATTATGAGGATACACTCACCTTTGAGGACATACTCATCTCTGAGAACCCACCCACTTATGAGGACACACTCACCTATGAGGACACACTCAACTATAAAGACACACTCACCTATGAGGACACATTCATCTATGAGGACACACTCACCTATGAGGGCACACTCACCTATGAGGACACACTCACCTATGAGGACACACTCAGCTATAAGGACACACTCACCTATGAGGACACATTCACCTATGAGGACACACTCATCTATGAGGTCACACTCACCTATGAGAACACACTCATCTATGAGGGCACATTCACCTATGAGGACACACTTATCTATGAGGTCACACTCACTTATGAGGACATACTTATCTATGAGGACACACTCACCTATGAGGACACACTCATCTTTGAGGACGCACTCACCTATGAGTATCAACTCACCTATGAGGACACACTCACCTATGAGGACACACTCACCTATGTGGACATACTCACTCATGTGGACACACTCACCTATGTGGACACACTCACCTATGTGGACACACTTACCTTTGAGGACGCACTCACCTATGAGGACGCACTCACCTATGAGGACACATTCACCTATGAGGACACACTCATCTATGAGGACTCACTCACCTATGAGGGCACATTTATCTATGAGACCACACTGACACACTCACCTATGAGGACCAACTCACGTATGAGTACACACTCATCGATGAGGACCAACTCAGCAATGAGGACACACTCACTTATGAGGATACACTCATCTATGAGGACATACTCATCTACGAGGACACATTCATTTATGAGGACACACTCAACTATGAGAACACAGTTATCTATGAGGACACACTCACCTATGAGGACACACTCACCTATGAGGACACACTCACCTATAGGACACACTCACCTATGAGGACACACTCACCTATAGGACACACTTACCTATGAGGACACACTCACCTATGAGGACACACTCACCTATAGGACACACTCACCTATGAGGACACACTCACCTATGAGGACACATTCATCTATGAGGACACACTCACCTATAGGACACACTCACCTATGAGGACACACTCGCCTATAGGACACACTTACCTATGAGGACACACTCACCTATGAGGACACACTCACCTATGAGGACACACTCACCTATAGGACACACTCACCTATGAGGACACACTCACCTATGAGGACACACTCATCTATGAGGACACATTGACCTATGAGGACACACTCACCTATGAGGACACACTCATCTTTGAGGAACCACTCACCTATGCCAATGTTCATTCTTTAGTTCATCTCTTTAGCTCATTAGTTCATGCCTTTAGTTCATTAGTTCACCTCTCTAGTTCATTAGTTCATCTCTGTAGTTCATAAGTTCATCTCTTTAGTTCATTAGTTCATGTCTTTAGCTCATTAGTTCACCTCTCTAGTTCATTAGTTCATCTCTTTATCTCATTAGTTCACCTCTCTAGTTCATTAGTTCATGTCTTTAGCTCATTAGTTCATCTCTCTAGTTCATTAGTTCATGTCTGTAATACATTATTTCCTCTCTTTAGCTCATTAGTTCATCTCTTTATCTCATTAGTTCACCTCTCTAGTTCATTAGCTCATGTCTTTAGCTCATTAGTTCACCTCTCTAGTTCATTAATGCATCTCTTTAGTTCATAAGTTCATCTCTCTAGTTCATTAGTTCATCTCTTTAGCTCATTAGTTCATCTTTTTTGTTCACTAGTTCATCTTTTTAAGGAAGCTGATACTTTACATATAAGAGAACTGAGGTGTCATGACAATGAACTGGGTCGAAATGGAATAGTTGGAAGCAGTAGAGATTAGGTTGAAAACCGTAGTCTGAGAGTGACCTATGATTGTCTTGAAATGTACAACTTAGCAGCAGAGTCCTGCCCATTGGAACCTGGGAGGAAGGTTGGATCCTGAGATCAGAGGAAAGACTAGGGTACAGGCTACTCTGTCAGTGTGGTTATGTGAAGGATGCAGGTAACTGCTGTGTCAACAGTGACTTATCAAATTAACTTTTAAAAAATGTCTACCCCACCAATCCTAACTCACCTTTCAATAGTTTTATAATTCTAAGAACTTCTCTGGTATTTCAAAGCTATGAACCTTTTATATGGATTTCTGGAAGAAGTGGGCTTAAATAACATCAGTATGCAAAAATGAAAACACAAACAAATAAGTAAACAAAACAACAGAACAAAAGAAAGCCAAAACCGAACCGAACCAAACCAAACCACACACCCCCCCAAAAATTACCTTGAGCAGTAAGTAGTGGCACATGCCTTTAATTCCAGCACTCCAGAGGTAGAGGCAGGGAGAACTCTATGAGTTCCAGGCCAGCACGTTCCTCAAAACAAGTTCTAGGATGGTCATGGCTCTTGCACAGAGATACCCTTTCTCAAAAAAACCAAACCAAACCAAACAAAATCAAACCAAATGAAACCAAAACAAAACAATACAAAATAAAACAATACAATACAAAACAAAACAAAACTTCTGTAGGCAGACATTTATAAAACTGTCGGTTCCCTCCATTTAAGAAAGACTTGGCTGCATTTCTTTGTATGTGAAACTTGCCTTTTCTTTTGCTTCATATTGTTTTGTGGGTGATGGTTACTGACCTTAACCAAACTTCTCCGAACTTAGCTGACCTTATCCAACCTTAACCAACCTTAGCTGACCTTAACCGAACTTAGCTGACCTTAACCGACCTTAGCTGACCTTAACCGACCTTAACTGATCATAACCAGTCCTACTTTAATCCCCATGCCTGTTTTCCCAACATGAACTTGTTGTGGGTTCTTGTAAGTTGTTTTCTTTTTTCATTTTTCTGTTAACAAATTTGGCAGGGCGACTTGGAAAACCTCTAGGAGAAGAAGACCAACATGTTTATGTGTTTCTGCAACTGGGGAAGTGGTTCAGCCACGTCAACTCTCAGAGAGGTGGGAGAAGCTACAGCCAACATGTCTGAAGGGGAAAGGGAACATCAGGGAAATTTGAATACATTGCTTTTGTGAAGTCCATAGACTTTAAACTGATGTAAGCCCCAGCTTAAAAGGCATAGAGAGCTAGGTCTGGTATCATGTGAAATACTCTTTTTAACTGTCTTACCCTAGTATGCAGTAATTACACACATTACATTTCACTATAGCATGCCCATATATGTAAACAATGAATTTGTATCAGATTTTCTCCCCTTGTTACCATCTCTGTCCTTTCCTGCTCTTCACAAATCCCCATGCTGTTCATAAGTAGCCTCCCTTTAAATTCTTTTTTGCTGATATGTGTGATTTTCGCTAAATGAATTTTATTAGAAATATACAGGATCATGTTTATAGACAACTGCACAGAACCATTAAAGGAAAATCCCTCTACCCCATTAATCATTAAAAAAAGATACATATTTGATTCTTTTGCATGCTTATACTATGTTTTCTAGACTGCTTTTATAGATCATAACTCAGTCATTAATAAGGGGAAAGCATAGAAAGCCATCTATCTTTTACCAAGTCTTAAAAAGATTTAAACCACTAGTGGTGAACAATGCTTTGCATGTCTATGGGAAAAGGAAGAACAAGACCTTTCTTATAATTAAAACCTTAAATGAAATATACATCATCTTCTTATGGGATAAATTAGTAACGAGCATGTTAAATACTCAGAAATGTTGGTTGTGCATGCCCCCTGTCATTTTAATGTGGTTTGACAATTAGAACTGCTTTGGAGTAGCATAAATGTACAATTATGGTTACCAACAAAATGGTAAGAAATTACTAACTGTCAGAAAAATATTGTGGAATGCATGGCATGTCAGAGACATCATCTCTATTGTGTTAAGACATATAAGCAAGTATTCTTACTGATGGCTGAGCTTAAACAGAGCAGAATAAGTTTTAAGCATTGTGAATGCAAATTTATTTTCATTATCCTCTTTCTTCTACCCTTCTCTAAAACCTGGCAATTTATGTAGGTTTTCAAAAGCTCTACTTCTAATAGGGATTGTATCATTGTTCAAATATGTTTTCATTTAATGGCAAGACGATCTGGGACAAGTCACTTACCCCATGCTTCAGCTTGTTTATCAAGCATGGTTGGACGCTCACATCTCTCACAGACTGAAAAAGGAAATACATTGAGATTACTTGGATTGCTGCCTTCCAGACAATGGAATGCTATAAATATGTATTAATATATTTAATATTTCTGTTGTTACTATAATTATCATTGATATTACTCATTCAGCATCTTATAATTAGCCAATTGTAGATATTACATGCTTATTAAATGAGAAATTAAGTGTATACAGCCCAACTTCTCTATTTCTTTGGATTTTTTTCTTCACCAATAAAAAAAAAAAAAGAAACCAAACAACTTGGTAGAATGTTGAATTCAAGTTGTTCTTGATTGGCAAATGGGAGAGCAATGGTATCATTGCTTGTCCTAGTATAGCTTCTTCCAATGTAAACCAGTGAGAGAGGAGGTAGTCAGAGCGTTTGTTTCACACAATGATCCACAGCCCTCTAGTAGTTGTGGGTTGGCTATTTATCATCTAGCTATGGTTTCAAGTTTGATGTAGGAAGATAGCCTTCCTGATATGATTTTCCTCCTAATGCTTATATTGGGCATAGCAACAGTTAAGATGTTTTTCACATCAGAAAAATGAAAGTCAGGCATCAACTGTCTAATGTCTAAAATCAGCATGATCTAGAACTGGCTTCTAGTAATGAGCCATCTCTGTCTATAAATCCTCTTGTATCTTCCTTCTTTTCATTTATTATGTTTAATGGTTTATTATTTACATGCTTAAAATTTAAAAAGAAACCGTCTCTCTTGTTGAGTAAGGGCATGTTTCCCAGGATTCCTTCTCCGTCTACAAAAGGGCCACTTCCTGGTTCTCCTCACCCTATACTGTTGTATAAGACCTTGAGGAATCATCAATCCACCTTAACCTAGAAAAAGTATGCCATTTAAGCTGCATCAACCTCCAAATATCTTAGCTGTGCACACTGGACATTAGCCATCTTCTAGTCATTCCAGTGCCAGCTACCAACACCTATCTTTCCTTCATCATCCTGCACCTTTAGCAACTTAAAGCAGATCTCCATCTAGAAACAGGAAATTGTCTAACTTGTGGTATTTCCTCCAAATCAGCCCCAGGAAGTTCCCCTAATTCTGATCTACCTTAATCGAAATTGAATGTATGACTTGGATTGAACAACCGGATTAAATTGATTTGAAGCAGCATTGTTGGCATTATTGCAAAGTGATGGTTTCCATTTATCCTCAGACACTTGCTTAGATGTTCCAGAATATTAAAATATGCCCACACTTCACTTTGCTGATTCTTTGGGTTTGATTACATATATACGTCACATATATTTTCTCTTTAGTTCTGAAGTTGCCCACACACCACAATTCCGTCCTCTCTTTTCTAGTTTTTCTCCTTTGCCTTCTATTTTCTCAAACTACTCCATAATTAGTACCAGAGATTCAAGCTTCTCCCAAGGCCTATTCTGTCTTGACATTCACACTGTACACAGATTTTAGTATGAGCACACCACTGGGATCCTCTTTCTAAAAGACAGAGAAGGCAAATCCTGCAGGGGCTCTGTTGTCAGATCAACAATTAGCTTCCATTTCTACAACTCTTCACTGAATGAATGTATGACTGTTGAAACACAGGTTGTGATAGTTTTAAAGTGGAAAGTATTCAAAGTAGAAAGGGATAAATCAATTTTGACTGGATTATTGAAGAAAGTGACATTTGGAAGATGTGCAATCCAGGTACCAGAAGTTGCTGGAAAACCTATCTAGATCAAGATAACAACACAGATAGAGAATAGACTTAAAAGTCTTCTGGACTAGAGTGATGTTTCGAAGATGAGCTTAGAGACAAGCGACGGAGAAGACCTAAGGTAGATGTAATAGGACAGCTGGATGGTACCTAAATCAAAGGAGCTGGGTAGCGCTAAGATTTCAAGGCTTATTATAACTACTATCTGAATAACAAAATAGAGGGGCCAGAATGGAAGAGGCTGTATAGGAAACTGCCTAAATATCCCAGGTTGTAGATGACATTATTTTCACTAGGAAATGAGCAATGAATAATGGCAAGAACTGATTTACTACTAGGGAAGTAAATGTAACCTACAACTGAAGAAATTCATTTAGGAACTCTTATGATCTACACATGGTTTAAATATGGGAATCAGCACTACTGTGAGGTGTGACCTTGTTGGAGTAGTTGTGGCCTTGTTGGAAGAAGCATGTCACTATGGGAGTGGGCTTTGAAGTCCTATGCTCAAGCTCTGCCCACTGCAGAAGACAGTCTCTTCCTGGTTTGTAGAACTCCTGGATGTAGAACTCTTGGTTCTCTTAGCCCCAAGTCTTCCTCTCAGGTGCCATGCTTCCTACTGTGATGATAATGGACTGAACCTCTGAAACTGTAAGCCAGCCTCAATTAATTGTTGTCCTTTATAAGTGTTGTTTTGGTCATGGTGTCTCTTCACAGCAATGAAAACCCTAACTGAGACAAGAACTGAGGGAAACAAATCAAAGATAATTTCTGTTTTTCTGTTATAGGCAGTTGAACAGTGGTGGTTTCCCAGTATGAGAGAACCAAGTGGTAAAGTGTTATTGGGATTTCTTTGAGTGTTTGGTTTTTGGGAATCTAAGTTCAAGTAGAGCTTTTAAGTCAACAGTAAGATACAAAGTCTCCTGCTCAAAAAGATAAATTACAGCAGGAGAGAAATCTTTGGCAACTGAAAGCATGTAGAATGTCCTAAGGCAAGAAGCTGACTGTCAATTAGGCAGGATTAGGAAGACATGAAACATGTTGTAAATCCCTGGACTTCTGTTTTTAGGTCAGGTGGCCTCAGTGGAGAGCTGTTAATAGAACTGGAAAAAGATGTGGCTTCGTAGATGGGGCAAATCTGGAAAGAGTATTAAGTCACAGAAGCCAGGTGGCACTTCATGAAAAAGGTGCGCTTACAAGTTTCCAATGCTGCTGCGAAGGCTAGTCTCTGAGCTGCACAGATCTGTTCTGTGGAACTCATTTGTGACTTGGATGAAGCAGCCTTGTTGGAGTCAGAAGGGAAGATGCTGGGTTGAATTGTTTAATGGTGACAGCTAAGAGAGATTTGGAGACAATTTTTGTAAGCAAAATTTGTTTTATCTGAAACAGTGGTTTAATGGTCACACGAGTGGGATCGTGCTGAAGAGAGCAGTATTTATGAAGCCATCCACTCCTATCTTCTAAGTCTTTTTGTTTGCTTGTTTGTTTGCATTTGGGACTCTCTAACCTCTCCTTCTGTTTCCCATCTACTCCTAACCAAAAGAGATACATATCAGAATTGCCATATGGTGAGGAAAAGGAGGCAGATCAAAAGATGTGCATAAAAACAAAAGCCACCCCTGGAGAGACAATGTGAGCAAAAAGAAGAGGGACAGATGGATAAGCTCACCACACAAGAATGAACCCTAAGTCTCTACACAATCAATAAATGTTGACTGGCTATTGACAAAGAAAGGGACAGGAGAGCAAGGCAAGCACATTGGAGGGAGAGGCATGTCTTCCTAACAGCTGCTGCCACCAGCACCAAGCAGCTGCTCAAGTTTTCAGCACAGAGCCTTCCAATTCCCCTTAAGACACCCTGTGGTCCCAACTCACACCCTAATACTGCTGTCGAGGAAGAGGTGTCATGTGTGATTTATACCGTATGGAGCCAGAACTTGTTAAATCGTGAGATAAACCAGGAGAAAACTTTGCCTTGAGGAAATGAAGTTTATACCTTACTTTCACCATGCCTTGGGTCATCCTCAAAGCCGCAGTACTAGCCAGCCAAACACAGTTCCAGTTTTTTCCAGCTCAAAGAGAAGAGTAGTCACATTCTAAAAAAAAATTTTCTACTTATTATTACTGTCTCTGAGTGTGTGTGTGTGTGTGTGTGTGTGTGTGTGTGTGTGTGTGTGTGTGTGTCAGGGCCACATGTAACATGGTATATGTATGGAAGTTAAAGATAAATCTTTGAAGCCCTCATAAAACGTTATCTGCTGAGCCATCTTCTCAGACCTGATTTAGAGATTTAAATGGGGACTTGCCCCTATCAGAAAAATGGAATTAGTGTTAGGAAATCAAGACTAGACTGGATGTAGATTACTGTCCAGTCTGAGTATCTTACCCATGAGTTCCCATGTTCTGTCAGCTCCTTAACTGCTTTTGCCTATTTTATGTGATAATATGTTCCCATCCACAAGGATCCACATATATCATATTTTTATTGTAAAATGAATAGTAATTGATTCATTGCTTAAAGGTATCCTACATGAAAGTGCTTATGTCAGATCAGTGGTCCAGTCAGATCAGTGGTCCAGTTCATAAGCAGTGGTCTATGTTCATAAGCAGAACATTGGCTTAGTGGAAATCAATATAGTGAACTGCTGTTTTATGCCTATAAGAAAGAATGAGACTATATTACCCTGTAGCAAGCACTTATAAACAATGGCTGTCCTTGAGGCAGGATTGTTGATTTCAATGTGAGAGAAAAATGTCAACATTAAGTATTTTGTTGTTTTTTATGCATCACAAAACCACCACTTGAAATTTGGTATTTCATAGCAAATAGATTCCAAATTTATGAAAAAAGTTTATATTGATATGAATAAAATATTACTCATTTTGGATCAACATATCCTAACTTCAGCACCATTATTAACAGGGGAGGGGCAAGTGGAGCTGGGAGAAAATCAGTAAGTAGGGAGAAGAGACTTAGGCTAGGATGAGAAGGTTATGGCAGGTGAGTGTCTGAAGTACATGAGAGCACTGCTGGCTTGATTCTTAGAAATCATGCAGCGCAGACTATTGGGTTGCAGTTCTCAGCACAGCTATTGCAGAAATCTGGAGAATACTGGCAAATGTTTGTCTTTTGTTCCCTTTTCCTCAAGACTTATGGAAGACCACCCAGAAAACTCATTTTTTATGCAGCCTATAATTACTAGGTTTCATCTTTACTTATTGCTTCTGACAAATAAAAACATATGTTAATGTGCTCTATGCTCTGTGCCAGTGTTCGGCACTAATGATTTAATTACCATGGCATGCAATCTATGTACACATTTATTCTATTCATTTCCTGCATTAAGCAAATCTTCCGTGACCCTGGCTTATGTGGAAAGTGAGAGTGAAATGCAAGAAATTAATCCAAAACAGTGGATGTTTCATCAGTAAAAGTCGGACTGTACAGAGAACAAAAGCCGAGAGGGTTGGGATTAATTCATTCCGTGTGTACTTATGGAGCACTATACTACGTAGAATGAAACAGACATAAATAGTATGCCCTTTTGCAGTGAAGGAGTTTATCTTTCAATAAGGGAGAGGGTCAGTTAGAGAAAATCACCACATGAAAGATATGGAGTGTAAGACTAAGGGGCCACAGTGCGTGTAAGAAAGGATCTCATTCCAGTCTAGAGAGTGAGAGGAAAGTAGCCAATGAAAGGCATAGAGCATGCGAACCAAGCTGTGACTTGGAAAAGGGTTTTGATATTCCAGGCAGAGAGCCATGAGCAATGTCCTGAAGTGGAAGAGAACAAAACAAGTCTAGGGAAGTGAGATTGGTTGGTGTGGCAAGCTCCAACACAGAATTGTTGTGAGGAAAATGATCAGTGAGACGTGGGGGGAAGGAAAGTCTGAGCGAAGGCCATTAAATGCCTCTCTTTTAGGCTGTTTGAACTTTAACTGAAGCCATGCACAGCCACTGGAAAAAATTAAGTCAAAAAGGACACAAATATACTTGGACTTTAGAACAATGGCTCTAGCAATATGAAGAATGAAATGGAGGAAGTAAAACCAGAAGGAGCTAGGAGGCCACGTGAAGATTGCAGAAAATATAAAATGAAGAAATTGTGGTCAACATGACTCAGGGTTGTGGAGAAAAAGTAGACCTACAGTCCAGGTTTGCCAAATGCCTTGAGCTAGGACACGCTGTTCTATTTATTTAAACAAAAGTTTACTTAGAGCTTACAGTATGCATGTTTGCTTCTGGATGTTAGAGAAACCACTTTATAGACAGGCTGCTATTGTTCACGGAGCCTTAGCTGTAAGAGCAAGAGAGACACCAAGTTTCCTGAAGCAAGTACACAGGAACCACAAGTGTTAGTGAGGCCATCAGAATACAGTGTAGTAGGAAAGGGAGGAATGCTGCTGCAGATAGGAAGACAAAGTTAATATCTTATAGAAAGATTTATAAAACTGGGAGAGAAGCTAGGAGCACAAAGTCGTGGACACAATTCATGAACAAGTATTACAAAGCTGATAAAGACACCCAGCCTGTAAAATCAGAGGTATAAATATATAGAGATAAACCTCCATAGGAACCAAAGCAACAGGAACAAGAAAAGGACCAGGGAGACTAAAATGTTAGTAGGGCTGAAGATCAAGTTGGTGAGTGCTTGCCTAGCACACATGAAAATGCTGGCACTGCGTAACCTGAGCAAGGTGGTACAGCCCCAAATCCCAACATGTGAAGGAGTATGGTGCAGGGGTGGAACAGAGTGAGGGTGGAAAAAGAATCATCAGAAATTCAAGGTCATCCTCTACTATTTAGCGAGTTTGAGGCCTTCTTCTGCTACATGAGGCTCTGTCTTTAAAAAGGGGGGAAAATGATACCAAGTAAATTGAGTGTACTAAGGGGGCCACTTAAAATTCAGTAGGATTTTAAGAAAAAACCAAAATATTGACAATCCTAAGTGCTACAGATGTCACGAAGAAAGATAAATTAAATAACTAGGATTAACAGCAGCCCTTCCAGGCGACCGTGTGAGTCTTGTGGCTGTGGTGGAAGTGCAGTAACAGATGTACTGGTGAGTTGGAGAATCCATAGAGTAGAGACAGTGAGTCATGCAATATAAACAATTAGAGTCAACGTGAAGAGAAATAAAACCCTGGAGGAGAACTAAGCACACAGGGACATAGAAGTGTATTTGTTCTAATATAAGACATGGTTGGATATGTTTAAAATAAAGAGAAATAAGGGCTCAAGGAGATCATGGGCTTGTTCAGGGGATGATAGTTGACAGATTGAAGTTTTTGGGGATTGAAGAAAGCCTAGAGTCCTGGACACTCTCCTGAGGAAAGGAGTGGCTATCTATGCTGTGACAGAAGAGGAGGGAGAGATGTTGGTTGGTATAGACATCTGCACCATCAAGACAAGTATGGATCAGGGCCTTCTTTGTCATCATGTCCTTAGTCTTCACAGGGGAGAAGCGATGACAATCTGGATATGAATCATGATGATGGGGTAGACTCATCATGGACAAGAAAAAGGATTAAATTTCATTTATAGTCTCAAGGAAGCTTTCAGTTTCTTATCATCAAGGCGGGTGGATATGATCTTCCATTTTCAGCATCCAAAAAGAAGCAAAAGATAATGAGAATGGGTATCTACAGTGAAAACATTCAAAATTAGTCCCATATTATTAGCATCACGGGCCATGAGCTGTCGACCGAGAGTACTGTGAAGAGAACAGTGGTTAAGTGAGTAGGACAGAGAAAAATCACCTTTCAAGGTTTTATAAGCATTAAGACCAAAGGAGTGCCCAGAGAAAAGGGTGTGTTGCCACAAAATTATAGGGAATGTCTGAAGCCTACTCCTGAAGGAAGGTGATCAAACAAACAGAAGATGAGGCAGAATTGATTTGCTCTAAAATAGTGATCTCAGAGGACATGGTTACTGCAAATACTAGACGTTTAAAGGAGAGAGAGAGCCAGAGCAACATGGAGCTTATGCACATAGATTTTAATCATTGACTGGGCAGAGGCATTGTCACCTTGAGTTCCGTAATGACTACTGCACCCACACAGATCAGGAACAAGAGAGTTGGGTATTAATTTCTGCTCACCTGTTTCCAGGTATGTTACATAAGACCATTTTAATGCATGTTTTTGATTTCAGAATTAATCATAATATGCAAAATCTATTCCTTAGGGAAAGTTAAATACAAAAGCTGTGAGAAACATTTTACTCTGGTTATATGGATAGGGATATCAATTATGTTAAATTAAATGTATCTTCCCTTTTCCAAAATGAAAACACTTTTTTAGAGAATTATCATTTAAATAAACTGAAAAGAGAAGATATTCCTTCAAATACTATACTTATCAAAGAAGTTGACAGGCTTCTAAAAGCTTTTATTTTAAATTATATAATTGGTTTCAATAATTGAATTACTTTAAAAAGTTTATAGGAAACTCTTTTATAGATTTCCTGGCAGGGAGGGGGTAATATAGGGCTGAAATCCAATGTACAAGGAGAATTGATATTGAAACAGGAAGTGTGTAGTTTAATTGTACAAGCATGGCTGCAGAAATTTCGCCAATGGAACCCCAGTGATACTGACTTCATTGTTAACCAGGAGTTAAGAAGCATCGATAAAACAGAAAACAGTAAATGAAGCAAATACTTGGAATTCACTGTAGGTCTCTATAGAATAGCTACTCCTGCTAACACACCTTTGTCCTTCCAACCTTCCTGCTCAATGGGCTAAAGCACTGATACTTAATGTCAGGCAAACCTGAAAAGTTACAGTAGTGTTAAACAGCCACACATGGAGAGTGAAGACCATTAATTATGGGTGCTATGATCATTCTCCTTCTATAATTTGGGACCAGTGTCTGACCACCATGCCCCACACATCCTTTTTTTTTTTTTGACCGGACAAACTACTAAGGAAATATTCACTAAGGTATGAGGAGGAAATCCATTTCTTGTATCAGCAGGAAACACCTGTACGGCCAGCTAATCCTCAATTATTTTAACCAATAAATAACAGTCATAAAATACTTAATACTTTCTAGAATTATGAAAGATAAACAACTTCATAAACAAATCAAAAGATTTTCACATGTTTCTCAAGGTAACAAGAAATGGAAAGTACTTTACATCAATAATACTAATAGTATCTTTAATTAATATTCATATAATTTGGTAGAACATATTGTAGCCCATCAGAGCAGTATTAAATGCTGTGAAAATCAGCTATGATATTAAGAGAAAGAGATGCCAATTTATAAAAATATAACTGTTGAGTTAAATAAAAATAGGAACAACCTCCATACTTAAAATTTTCTAAGTTTAGGAAAAAATTTTCTAAGTTTAGTCAAAACATAGAAAATCATAGAACTTTAGAATGAATCCATAGGTTCAATATCTTAGAGCTGGATATAGAGAACAAAGAAAGTGGAGGAGAGAAGACTGTCCAGCAACAAGGGGGAGACAGAATTTCTAGTCTCCTGTCACTGAGTATCTAGGTCAATGAAGAAAACAAAGCAAAACAAAATTTCTCACATTCTGACACATCCTTGGAAAGTTCTAAAACATCAAGAAAAACTAAAAGGTCCTAAAATTTTCCATAAGAGAAAACAATTTCCCACTGGGATGGAAATCAGACTTGTGCAGATATCTCCTTATTGACCCTGTTTTCTAGAAGAGAACATTAATGTCTACACAGTCAATATTCTTCAGTCTTGAGTTTCACAGGCACCAAAAGTGAGATCAGAATGAAGGTATTTTAGATGTTTAAGAGCTCAGAAATTTTTACCGAAGTTTCACTATGTCATTATATTCAGTAGCTGACAACATATATCAGTAAATGAATTCTGGCTATCCATTCAGGTATTTTCTGCTGCTATAAGGAATGGATTTCACTCTCCCTAGCTCACCAAGTATGAACATTAGGATGGGACGTGTGAGTAGGATCGAGCCGTCTGGCACTGAACCCCTTATACTACAGGAACAAGAGTCAACAGTACCACCACCCTTCCCATCCCCCACCCAAGGTTGAGATCTTTGAGGTAGAGAGGACAGAAAGTCTAGATGCATGTTTTACATTTCGATAATGTTTACTCAAAAAACATAGAAACAAAAATGCACCTGGGTTGGAATTAAGAAATTTGAGCTCACTTATTTAATGCAGATTCAAAATACAAACACTGTGTCAAACTAGCATCGGAAGGAACAAAGCAATTACTGTGAATGGGATCTTTAGAGAAATAAAAAAACTACTAACAAAAACCTCAGGGTAAAAATAGTTTTTCTAAAAAAAATAATTTAGCTTTATGACAGAATTAAATTCCAAAGTAAGTGCTCAAATTATGCCAACTAGTATAGTTTATACAAGGAAGAGCTAATATAAATTATACCTAGGCATAAAATTCACTCATTAAAATAGTTGTGTCATATGAAGATAATAATGATGTTTGGGTAAAGACTTATGCATGTATTTGTTTTTTAGTTGTACATGTATCTGCTTGAATTTATATGTACCACATGCAGATGCCAGAAGAGGGTGGTAGAAAGCCCAAGTCCTGGGTATTTACAGGCACTGTGAAATGCCATGTAGGTGCTAGGAAAAAAAACAATTAAAAAAAAAAAGAGTCCTCCATGTAGGAACATGCATTCTCTATCCCAATTCATGAGAATTGTTGAAATATAGATAATGAGATAAGATAATGACAAACCAAATATAATCCAAGTTGCTTAAATATTTATGTTGCTATAATATGATACATATCTACTATAAAAAATTAGCTGATGTAGTCCTTATAGGAGCTGTGAGTAATTTATGTTTGGCATTAGTAGTATGGAGGGAATTAGTCTGACAAGGATTTTCATTAAAAAACAAAATTATCCACATTGAAAATTGTGATTACAGTCTTTATTAAGTCATGTTTTTGTCATTAATAAGCCTTACCTTTTAGACATCAGTCCACTATAACCTTCCTGAAATCCATTCATCCATTAATTTGTTCTGCCATAATTAAGAGTGACTTCTTGTATTTCAATCCAACATTTGAATTCTACATTACTCTTCACCCCAGTAGCATTGTCCAAGGTAGAGTGTTCCCTGGAACAGCATTGCCCAGGGTAGAGTGCTCCCTGGAGCAGCACTGCCCAAGGTAGAGCGCTCCCTCCAGCAGCATTGCCCAAGGTGAAGTGCTCTCTCTAGCAGCAAAGCCCAGGGCAGTGCATTCCCTCTTCTTTGGAGTATTTTCTTTTCTTATGGTTGCATCCTTAGCCTCATGTCTATTCCTCTAACAGTAAAAACAAAGCAATTTCTCCAGGATTAACTTCACAGCAAATACAGGATTATACTTTTTGGAGTTGGCTAACTATCGGGCTTTCTTCAAAGTGACCCTATGACCCAAATAGCTCCTCTGAAGTTGTATTAGTTCACTTCTCATCTCCTTATACAACAGTGATTATCATGTGCTGTAATTTTTGCTACACACCAGATGCTGTTCTTGGAGCTTTGTACATGTTAATTTATCTTTATAATTTTCTCCCTCACATTATTCGATTTTTTTTTTCAGGTTAGAAAACTTAGTCACACGCTAGTGAAATAAATTGCTTAAGGTCACAACTTATGTCTGTAACTTCCTCTTAGTCTGACTACAGGGTTCACATTCAGCCAGGTGTGAAGACCGTGATTTACTATATAACATTATACATGATAAAGGTGACATTTCAAGTCAGAATAAGAAAGTATAGCCAAAAGCAATATTACCATAATTAGACTATTATTTGAGAAAAATTAATATACTGATAGACTTTTTTTCTTCATCATACTTGCTAAGTGAATTAAAGACTCAGGAGTAAAATGCACATCTTTAAAAAGTGGAAAACAAGCATGCTTTTAAAAAATACTTGGATAGAAAGCTACCTTGTACATAATGTGACAGGCTGAAACAAAGATGAAGAAGCAGCAGATTTGACTGCAAGGACTTACCACAAAAAATGCAGACAGATATAAATCTTGGACAAAGTCACTAAGGGGAAACAAAAGCAAAACCAATTCACTGAAGAGAAATGGAAAATATAACAAATTTCTCACAGAAACAAACATACACACATATGTGAACATATGGAGTTCCTATCAAAATAAAAAGAGAAACAGCACTTTTCCATTTGATTTGCTAGCATTTATTTTTAGTATTGATTCCCAGCATGGGTATAACTGTGGTCTGGAAGTTTTGATAGTCCTTTGTGACTGCGGTGTGTATAACTGGTAAGGTGACTTGATAAAACAATTAGGTAGTGGTTATTTTGCCTCAAATTGTTCACTTGTTTTGCAAACATTTTTATCTTTTATCTCAGTATTTCTACAATGAGATATTTTAATATAATGTTTTATCCGTGCATTATTTTGAAGCAAGTTCTTCCTATGTAGCCCTGGATAGCCTGTTATTTATTATGTAGTCCATGCTACCTTGAGGTTACAGCGATCCTACTTCAGCCTCTCAAGTCTGGGATTACATGAGCGCAGCCACCTTTCCAGGTTAGTCCATATATGTTAAAGGAAAATTATTTCAGTTCATCACAGCAATCAAATAGTGGCATCATTCTACATATGCTGAGAGGATTGCTGTAGGTTGCAAAAGATTGTGAAGTTAATTGTATTGCTTTTACATGAAACACATGTTTGTGAACCTTCGTGTTTGCATGTGCTCTCAGAATAGCCTGGCCACACTCCATTGTCAAGGCTGTGCTTGCAAACAGATGGATATTCAGAGGCCTATGAATATCCTCAGGATGGATTCTTGGGCTGTGTATGGGAACCTTCTGGCTTTGGATATAATATGAATCTATTATATTATATCACTTGAATCTTACCATATTCTGCTTCAGAACGATACTGACCATACTCAGTAGTAATAAAACCAATGTCAATATCTCCTAAGGCTGCCATCAAAAAAAGTTATTTCCCTTGAAGAATGTCATGATCTACTTATTTTTTATTTTTTATTTTTGATACTTTATTTACATTTCCAATGTTTCCCCTTTTCTGGGTCTCCTCTTTGGAAACCCCCTATCCCTTCCCCAACCTGCCTCTATGAGGGAATTCCACCTCCCATCCACCCGCCCACCCATCCCCATATTCCCACCTTGACATTCCCCTTTACTGGAGCCTCTAACACCCTCAGGTCCAAGGGCCTCTCCTCTCTCCCTGATGACCATCAGGGTCATCCTCTGCCACATATGTGGTCCGAACCGTGGGTCCATAGATGTGTATTCTTTGGTTGGTGATCCAAACTCCAGAACGACTGGGGTGGGGTGGGGTGGGGTGGTCAGGTCCATTGACGCTCTTGCTCCCTCTATGGGGCTGCAAACCCCTCAACTCCTTCAGTCCCTTCTCCAACTCCTCCATCTGGGACCTCACTCTCAGTCCAGCGGTTTCTGTTAAGTGAAACTTGGGCATTCTGAACTTTTGGGCTAATATCCGCTTATCAGTGAGTACATAC
>CM052704.1:116338447-116387035 GCA_028551405.1 Uromys caudimaculatus
CCTCGCTGACGGGGGGGGGGGGGGATAATGGGATGGTAATGAAGACGATAACGATGAAGATCCTACTTTTTAATCTTCATCGTTATCGTCTTCATCACCATCCCATTATCCCCCGTCACTGAAAATAATTTACCTCGTACTACTCAATTATAGAGTTCAAGATATACAGTTCAAGAATGCCATTCTTTTACACTTGGTCAAAAGAGACAATTGTTTTATATTTAGATTATGGAGATGAAGCATCAGCCTATATAACCTTAGGAAGTCATAATAGTCAGCTGTGGTGGAGTTCACACACAGGTTGAGCTCTGATGTAACCTCGCTGCATGGTCTGCTCCAAACCTGGTCCTTTCCCCAATATTTGACCCTGCTGAGAAGCAGAAGCTCCAGCCATACCTCCAAGTGAAGACCTGCTGACTTTTATACTATACAGAGAAGATATATGACCATAGACGCCCTTAAGAATCCACCCCCACATCATGCAGGATTGATACCTGATATACAGGCCACTTCTTTCAAATTTGGATTTCAAATGGGCTACAAATGCTCTTTTAATACATTAAAAATATGGCAAGAGTTGATTGTGATGTGCAAACTGTCATCTACTATTTCATATCATGGATTTTCCTGAATGGATTGAAGGTGTTGAAGTCTTGAACTGATGAAACATACTTGACTCAGAGCAATTGGGTCTGAAGCACTAATTTCATGGGGCATTCCTCACTTGTCATTTGCTCAGGGGGCATCCTGCTCTTGTCATTTGTTGGGTGTGGTAACTCTCACATTGATGAAGTGGGGTTTTTTTTTTTTTTTTTGGTTCTCAGTTAGTGATCAGGTCTCTGAGGCTGCAGCCTCATTTCCACTGTTTGTCTTGTTGCTGACTCTCTTGCACAATGTCTATCTAAGGCGTAACTTCTTTTTTTGTACAGATTTCATATGATTTACCATGCATGTTTTTCATAATGATGGTAATGATGTAAATAAAAGCAATGCTCAATGTTGCGGTTTACATAAACAGTGAATTTTCCAATAATTCTATCCTAATTGTTACTAATCACACCATACTGTTTTTAATATATCCTAAAATTCAATTACATGTTTTCAACTATTGTCCACATTTTTCTTTCTCCAGTTCTGGTTACGGGATGAAGGAAGTAAGTTTTTCATGTCAGACATGTATCTGATAATTTTGAACCTGAAACATCACGATGATAGATACGTCTGAGCATCACAGACTGAGTTAGTTAGTGGAGTACTTGGAGGTGGGACATACTATATCCAAAATTCCAAGCTGCTGCGCTTGACTTTTGTTCTAAGCTGAGAGTATACTTTTTTTTTCAGGAAAAAGAAAACTAAACCTTGATATTTTATATAATGAACCTGCATTAAGTTTCTGTATCCTACAAAGAGGCATTTATTTTCAAACTGAAATTTCCCAAAACAACTTACTTCTTAAATTTTAATATTTACTTTTATTCAAAGAAGCATACATACCCCTTTGTTCTTCATACCATGGATTTTTATTTCTTATCAAGCACGTGTTTATGAATTCAATTTCTGATTGAAACTGATTTTTATACAAGCATTCTCCAAGACTTCCATAATGGCTTTCACATATAACTCAGGGAAGATATTTAAAATGATTTATTGAACAATTGTACTTATCAGAAGCCCTTCTCTGAGATTGAATTGGGGGATGGAATACTGTAAACATTTCAGAGGATAAAAGGAACAAAGCACCAGTGCTTAAGAAAATGCAGTGAGCTTGATTGAAATACAAGATTTAAACAAAAATGGAAAAGTGGCAATTTGACCTTTGCAAGTCATTCTTAAAACCAGACGGAGAGAAACATCAGTTTCATGGAATTCCCCACCTCGTTGTCGCATCTCACACTCAGTAAGGTGGTTTCATTCGTTCCATCATTGAACAACTGAATGTTTTCTAAGAATAAGTGTTTATTCCCTGAGTTTTATTTGGGGAGTATTTGCTACATTCTCCAACATAAATCATTCTTCTCTTAGAGATCAAATTCCCATGTGATGCTCCCGTGCTGTTCATACACTAGTGAATTGTGTTTGGTGGATGAACCATTACTGTGTTAGTAAACTAAGTTCTAGAAATGGAATAAAAAATAAAAGAAGATGAGAAATTTGGCTAGTATAACTGATTTTTTTTTGTACCCAAATTTAGTTTTGTCAATTTTCTTTGTTTTTGTGGTATTCAAAAGAATATCCTTTATCAGATTATTTTAATCAGATAGAGCAAAGTATGAAGTCTCACTTCTAATTCCTTTATCAAGGCTGCCTTATAAGTATTCACAATACTCCAACAGTCTATTTCAGAGTTTAGTGACTTTCAAGCAGTGTCTTTTTCAATTGATAGTAGATTAACATTTCATAACATATAGCAAACACAGACTGCTACAAAATGATGTCCTTGAACATTGGGACAATATAAGAACCTGAAAGTTTTAAATACTTGTTTTCAGTTTCTGAACTTGCTACAAGCAGGTATTAGTTAATGGACCACTCTTTACCTAGGTATTAAATCTTACCTTACTGTATTTGATTAACTGGGTTCAAATTCTATCTCTTCCATGTTCTACTCACAAGTTTGCTGAAGATAATTACATGTAAAGTGAAATTAATATCAGTACATACACCAAGGCCATGAGGGTACACTGATACACTTCCATACGTAAGTATGTCACGGTGAACCACTACAGCAACTGGATAGTTTCATAACATGCAGTATGCTTTCTCCTGCCTCAGTGGCTTTATTTCCTACAAAATCTCCTTGGATTGTGTACAATAAAGTCCTGTTCATCCTCGATGGCATAGCTGAGCAAACCAAGGGTCAAGTGTTTAAATGGTTGCTGAAGGGTTTAATTTCACAGCTGGTAAATGGGAAAGCCAGGAGTTAAGTGGCCCTTAGTTCTCTCATGTTCAACAACACACACATGCATGTGTGTGGGCACGTGCGTGCACGCATGCACACACACACACACACACACACACACACACACACACAAACACACAGCACATGTCAAAGGCTACATGAAGTAGTTCTTTTCGTGAAGAACAAAACATGTCTGCTCATTTTGAGTCTACTGGTATGATATCAGACTTGCATGATAAAGAACAGGGCCCTCTCAGCATTACTAGGTTCTCTGATCCCCTCATGAGAGTAGCTTTCTTCCATAGGAGCATGTTTGGTTTGACCCTATGCCTATGTTTCTGTTTCATAGCTACTGGAGAACAAGATCTGTCCAGCTGAAGCATTCAGTTCAGTGTGATCTGTATCTGGCTAATGTGATGGCAACTAGGTTTCAGATGTTGGACACATGTATTAGAAAAGTAATTTTCAGCACTAAAATCAGAGAAATGACCATTTCTTTTCATGTGTTAGTGGATGGTCTGGCTTACATTGGATTCCTGAACAAGCCCAGATGCCTCAAAGGGTTCTTTTTCTTGGGGTCTGAATATTTTATTTCCTGTAAATCTGAAGAGATTTTTATATATTCCTGTAGTTAAGCTTCGCATATGAAGCCTCAGGAGGCAAGCACATAAGAAATTCATGCAGGACTTTAAGTGTTCTAGTAATTATAATCTTTGTTTGATTCAGAGATGAAGGGGAAAACATCTAGAAATTTCAGAATAAAAGCTCTCTGCATTTGGAAATTTAAAAAAAAATTGCAAAAAGCAAATGCCATGACCATGTTTTCTTCAGCAATGCCCTCCAGGAAACCTGCATTATAAGACTCTTCAATTACACAGCTGTATAAAATGAGTTCAGTGAAAAGCAATCATTGTCCAGTACCCCGAAATAAGTAAAGAACAACCCTTTAAATATCCTACAAGCAGATAATGATATAAATTATTTTGGGGGGGGCAGGGTTAAGATACACAGATGAAAGTAAATGTGAAGCATTTAGAATTATTTTAAGTACTCCAGTGTGGTGTCAAGACTCTTCAGGAAATGATCTTCTAGAGGAAACAGTCTCTCCTCCTCAAAAGTGTCAAGTGAGGGAAGCTCCTCAGCCACGCTTGCTTGTAAGTGATCCTGTACTCTGAAAATCCTAGGCCGAGGCCAAGGGGAGAGCTACAGAAACCATGATGAAATGTGAGATTCGTCCTGTCCCAAACTCTGGGTTACTTCACAGACATAACTTCAAACTAGATAAAGAGAATTTCTAGACATTGTGCTGTTTATAGTTAAAATGAAATAAAACAAAATAAATAACTCTTTACAGGAAACTAAAGATTTCTAAGATCCAGTGTTTCGAGATTGAGACCAAACTACAGTGACCATGGAAGAAATTTGATTTCATTAAAGGTGAAGGAAGATTACTTGGATGGCTACAACATTTCCCACATTCTCCTTAAATACTCTACATGTTTTATGCCCTCAATAGATGATCTAATTTTTAAAAGAAAACTATGGGAACATGTGAGAAAGGATATTCATGATTAATTTTAGTTTCTGCAGGATAAAACCTTGGAGCTACGTTCTGAGAAGTGAATATATTTGGCAGGGAATCTCAGAACACATTACAAATATAGTAGAGAAGTGAAGCAGAGCAGGCATAAAATAGTGGGTACATTCCCAAGTCACTTACTGACCGAGGCAAACCAAGGAACTCTGGGAGGAGGATCCAGCTCAGCACAGGGGCCAGGAAGTATATCTTTTTACATAGTCTGCTCACAGTTATCTGTGTGGAATACTTTAATGTCTCAACATCTGTGTTGGCCCCTTCTGAATCTGTACATGGTGAGATCTTAGAGCCTATAGTTGGAGCACTCCTAAATTCAGCTTCTTGCTTGTAGATTTTATAGTTATTGATTCTGTATCCTTAGATATTTTCACATGCATTTTACATAGGAAATATCTTATTTACTTGCAAACTTTCCTATTTTTAAGTATGACTGATTTAGTGGCAAAGAAAATCCCTCAAGAAACTGATATATAAAATGAGGCTGTGTGGAGAATAAATGCTTTGGAGTAAGAATATAACTTTCATACTTGTCTTACCAATCAACAAGTAATGGTGTTTTGTCTTTATTTCCTGTTATCCTTCATAGGAGCAGTTTCTGTTTTGTAGAACTGTAATAATACACTTCAAGGTATATCTTTGTGCTTGGAATCTAGTGTCATCCAATAAGACTTAGCTGTGATCACCAAGGATTCTCATCAGAGCTACCACCCACCATACAAGCTACCACCATTGCCACCACACTGTCCCCTTCATCATTATTTTATTGCATACAATACCGTGCAGCTTCTCTGTTAAAAGAAAGACAGAAAGAAAAAGAAGAAGAGAAATGAAGAAAGAAGAAGAGAAAGAGGAAATATACTGCTTCCAATGAAACACTTGGCTAATCAGAATAACCTTCATTCAGTCTTCCAGAACAGCTGAGAAGGACACTGCACTTCATAAGTGAAATGTGTCTCATTTTTACTGCATTTAGCATTGGTGTACAGCTGCTTCTGATAGAACATGTAGACAGGTACTAATTAACAGGTGACAGCCTCAGGGGAAAAGAGTCATGTAAATACATATCTAGAAAATATCTAGGATAGTCATTACAGAGCTCCAATTGCCATGTTTTTATGGCAAACTATTTTCTCAAATGAACCATCAGGATGAAGCTACTCCATTAAAAATTCATTTAGTAGCACCTTCTTACAACTGGCTGTACATTATGTGGCTCTGGGTACAGGTTTAACACTCTAGTTTAGTTTTGTCTCATGACATTTAAAGCACTAAAGACAGCATTTGCCTATGGGAAGGAAACCATCTTGTCTTGGTATCATGGAGTGAGTTTGCATACATGAAGATTTTGGAATAAAGGATCTCAAACACAAATGGTTTAAGTGTTGACTCAGAAGAACAGGTATTTGAGTTTGGGACTTCAGTAACTCAGACATGAAAATAATTGGAAAAGTCAAGTGTTCGAGACAAAAAAAGTGTTGAATGTTTGCTTTTACTGGTTTTCTATAGTTCCATTATTTAAAAACAAGTCCAAATGGAAAACAAACAACAAAAAACAGTGCTGTGCTCATAATTCCCAAGGTTGATCACCAGTCCTAACCTGTCAGTCAAAATGAATTTTTCCAAACTATGTTCATCTTGATATTCTTATCCATCTGCAAGACTAAAAAAAAAAAAAAAAGACCACTACAGTATAATGAAAATATTGGGTTTTATTTGAACATATGCTACTAACTTGCTAGGTCACAGTACAAAACTTCAAAAATTACCTTTCACTTTTAACCTTCTCTAAGTACCTATTTCTAATTCATCAGCAAATTTTTATAGATTTTCTTTCAATATTTCTCTAATCCTGTCTCTACATCATCTTGGTATATTTCATTTATTCTAAGAAAAATAAAATCTTGTCTCGCTTGAATCACCACAATAGTCTACTTGGACTCCTTGATTCCTACTTCATAATCCATCTCCAAACAAGATATAAAACTTTCAATACACTTGAGTCAGATCCTATTATTCTTTATAAATTTTTATAGAGGCCTTAGCTCAGACTACATATAAAAGTTAAAATTATCACCCAAAGGTATGTGACCTACATGGCCTTTTGACTCCAGGCACTGTTTTCCTAGCATTCTTTCTCCCATTTCTAACCTACTATGGTAGATTACTTACCATAACATTTTTTTCCTTACTATGTTTTTGTCATTTGCATTTTAGAACATTCTTTTCCAAAATCTATCCTGTGAATGATTTCTAATAATTAATCCCTATAGTAGTTCTATTTTACATCTCCATTGTCTATTCCTCTCAGTAACCCATTTATTTTTAGTGTTCATAACTCTTTGAATTAATTCTACATGTTAGCTAACTTCTTTGTTCACAGTCTCACATACTAGGATATAAAGTCTTAGAGAAGATCCTAGAAATGTTTTTTTCTGTTTTTCTGGTTTGTATGGAGCATATGAGAATTATTTGTTTAATGCATTTATTGTAATTTTGTTTTAATAGTGTATTTACTATCTTGTTTTTCTTGTTCTTTTGTGCCTTATTCTTTGTTTCTCCTTCCTCTGTTCAAATTAACTGAGTGCTTTAAGTATCTGTATTTTTTTTATTATTATATTTTAGGATCCAGGTTTTTTTTCTTTTTTCTTTTTTCATCATTTTGTAGGTAGATGGTGTGTTGAAATTCTTGTATTTAGTAATCTCCTGTGATACATATTATATTACCTCTTGTCCAAAATTTATTTTCTACAAAATTATTTTTATCATTTCTTATCATCTTTTCTACTCTATAAATGCTATATGGTTTTATCATACTATCCAATATTACTGTTGAGTTGGGTAGAGTTGGTCAACTTGACACAAGATAGAATTATTATGAAAAAGAGAACCTCAATTGAGAAAATACCACTATGAGATTGGACTTTGGCAAGATGTTGTGCATTTTTTTGATTGATTATTGATGTGGGACTGTGTATTTCACTGTGCATTGTGACACATCTGGGATGATAAAAGAGAGCAGACTGAAAAAGCCATTATAATAAGCCTTAAAGCATCAGAGCTGGGCAGATATCAACCCTCTATGCTATTTTGTCTACTTCTCTGTCAATAATTGCAGGATATAATTTGCCATATTCTGCTTGGGCTTACATTCAAAATGACCAGTCCAGTCCATTTGTATTTGGCAACTCAGGAAAAATTATTCTATTTTTTATCCTGTACTGGTAAGTTCAGAGTTCTGTATCCAAACCATTTTAAATGACCACTTCAAGCATTTCCAATTTTTATAAAATACCAACCTTAAACATATCCTAAGATCCTAAAACCTTTTCCTAGATACTTTTAAAGTTAAGTTTAATTAAGAGTCTATGATTATTTAGTCTTCAATACCATCAGAGACATGAGAAGGAATAAATATTATCTAAATAGGCAGGGAAGTACAGACAAGCAGCTTCCAAAAATTATAGAAATGACAGACAGTTGACTGTCTGGACAGTCCCCAACAATTTCTATAAAGTTAGAGTATCCTTCTGGCCCAGTAGTTGTGAAGCAGAAATTCTGAAGGACTTTCTTACTCTGTTTTAGCAGAGCTTGTAAATCAACTTTCCTGCATCCATTTGTCCTTTCTTGACAGCATTCTGTCTGTAGACGAAGTTAGGGCATTTTCTTTGTCCAGTGGCTAGTTTGTCATGATTGAAGCAACTCCATATGGAGATTTTTTGATGCTCATATCTTCTTTCAAGTTGAGTGGGATGCTGCTAGGAGCTGATATACCTCAATGTCAAAAGGGAGTTAAATTAATACAAAATCTTTAAATCTCATATTCTTTGAGTCTCTGAGGTTTCTGAAGACCATCTATCTATATATAACATATATTAACTTGCAAATATTGATTGCTCCTATCAATTTATTATCTGTTCAACCCAGAATATATGTTTCTATGATGATCTGGACAAGTATCTGACATGATAATGAGTTTGAATATCTGACTATTAATTGTATTTCTTAACCATCCCCAATAGTTTGTAATAGCAGCTCTCAAAAGGACTATATTTTTAAATGTGTTGCTTAGGCATAGTATTTATGTAAGAGTTGAAACACACATTATACTCTAACAATAGTATTCTTAAATTTTATATCAACATAAAAATATTCATGCCAATAGAACCTTAAACCTGCAAAAAATACAATCCATTAATCTGTAACAATGGATTATTGTATACTGATAAGTGGTCCCTTATAGTTTCTACTTTCTTTCCTGCCTCTCGGTTCCTACCTGACTACCCTCAGTGAAGGAATGTGATGTGAAACCTTAAGATGAAACTAAGACTCTGTAATTGCCTATGATTATTGTGTTTTATCACAGCATGGGGAGCTTAAACAACTATTCTTGTGTAAAATGTTTAAGTTTCTAATAAGTCAATATATTTGCTTTTTATTCCTTTTGTGTTATTCTTAAATTTTCTTTCAGAAATCTATACTTTTGTCTAATTTCAGAATAAAAAACTTTAGATTTCTTGTAATTCCAGTTTTTTTTTCAGTCTTGTTTTCTTTTTCTGAAAATGTATATATTTTTCTTTTATCAGTTAAGTTTCTTCACATTAATATTGCTTCCTTCAACATTTTTTATTTTTTAAAGATATTTCCTTAAAAATTTGGAAATTATACATACATTATTTCCTCATTCCCAATCCTATCTTGGAACCCTACCATACACTTTTCTGTTTTGCCTTTCAAATTCATGGTCTCTTTATTAATTAAATTATATTTTACACACACACACACACACACACACACACACACACACACACACACACACACATTTCCTAATCAGAAATATATACTGCACAGTTCACATAATGCTACTTGTATAAATTTTTTATGGATTGCCATTTGATACTGTATTTTCTTATTTTTATAGATTCACTAAATTTATTTTAAAAATCATAAAGCGTTTCTTACAAAAAGAGCGTTATATTCTGCACACTGCTCTGAGCAAATACCAGGGACATGTAGACTATTACTTTCCTTCGTGTACCCTCCCCCCCCCAATGTTACAGTGACCACAAAGCAAGGTTTTCACAACAATTAAACAGGGGAATTTTTTTTTTAAAACCACCAACAATGAACAAAAAATCAAAGTCACTCACTCTGCTGCTGTTTTAAAATTTCAATGTTAGTTTTTGAATTCCCTCCCCCCAACCCTGTATATAAAGAACTAAAACATTACATCTGGTGAACAGCAACAATTTCACTATATCTCAAATGCAGAACACCTATGAAGCAGAGGAATGTTGGATTGGTAAACAAAAGCACATTTAAAAAAAAAAAAAAAAGATGCAGGACTCCTTCAGTTCTTCACTAGTCTTAGAAAAACTTTCCAGAATACTGCTCCACAGTATAAAAAAGAAAAAAATATCTTGCATTAGAATCCTTCAACATCTGCATACTGCTTCACAGTGTTCTGCAGCAAATACTGTGCGTTTTGTATCTGGTCCTGTGTTCCTGTAATGGTAATGATCCGATATTCAGATCCCTCTAACGGTTCATCAATTTTTTTTTTTTTTTTTTTTTTTTTTTTTTTTTTGGCTTTTCGAGGCAGGGTTTCTCTGTGTAGCCCTGGCTGTCCTGGAACTCACTCTGTAGACAAGGCTGGCCTCGAACTCAGAAATCCACCTGTCTCTGCCTCCCAAGTGCTGGGATTAAAGGCGTGCACCACCACTGCCCGGCTCGGCTCATCAATTTTGATTGATGCTCCAGACTCATGAAGAATTTGTTTAATCCACTGATCACCTTTGCCAATAATATATCCAGCCAAATCTTTGGGAATAGTTACTTGTGTAGTAATAATAGGTCCGCCAAGAGCACTGTGTGAGCCACGGTCCCCTGCATAAAATAATCATATCCAGAATCACCCTGTGGTTCATAAGCCATTTGCCATTCTGATGGGCTCCATGTGTCAATCGCAGAGTCCTACATTTCATCATGACTGAACGCATCCATGCCATCATAGCGGTCTCCAGGCCTTCCTCTTCTGTTGTAAGAACTCTACCTCTGGGTGGTGGAGGAGGAGGAAGAGGAGGATTCCTGGCTCTGCTGCCACCCAGGCCACCTCAGCCAGAAGGAGGTGAAGGAGGTCTTTGTGGAGGATTCATATCATCATAATCTCTTCTAGAAGGAGGCATGGGACACTCACCCTGACTAGGAGGCATTCTGTCAAAAACCACCTCTTCTCCACATGTGGAATCCCACAGGCTGTCCTCAGCGGTCATCAAACACCATTGTGAAACCACTATAATCATAGATTCCATCATAAAAGTTAGGGTCATAAGGCTGTGCATGTCCTTAGATGGGAGACTCAGATATAAGGTCAAGGATGATCTTGATGCACTCTACAACCCTACTAGGTTTTCTTCCAGGAAGAACAACTCTGTCAGTAGAATTTTATACCCAATATTTTGCTTTTATATTCCAAGGCTCATATTTTAGATGATTCAATTTGTTTCCCAGGTCATTGCAGCCAAATCTATATTTGCTTTAATTCTCTTTTTCCCTCTGACTTAATCATCCATTTTTCTGTTGTTCACAGTATGTTTTTAAATTCACCCCAAAAATACACACTTGTTTCTCAACTCTAGAATTCTTACTTAGTTCATTCATGAAGTTCCCATGTTTCATCAAGATTTTCTAACTTTGTCAATCATTATGGATTTTTATTCACATCTATTAAATATTTTTGTTTGTGTATGTAAAGCTACAGTGATCATAAAGAGATTATTCCTGAATATATTTTTTCCTTAAATGGGTCATATATAGACAAAACAGGGCACTATTTGTTTGCACTGTTATCATTTAGTTGTCATTAAAGTGAAAGTCATAATGATTTAACATTAAAGATGGAGGTATGTGTTTGGTGAGATGCTCTTTCTTTAAGATTCTCTTAGATCTGCCCTGTAAGTGTTAATTGTTTTCATGATAGATTGTTTTATAAGTCCAAGATGCCTAATAGAATTCCGGGCTTCCTATCACTGTCATAAAGAAGTGAACATTAGAATTTAAGAATTTATAAAGTTTTGTAAGTTTGTTAATTAGTAAAATGATATTTGTAATGCACTTAACTAGTAGTTGGCACATTCTAACAAATGCTATCTATTGGTGTAACCGCAGCTTTCTTTCTAATACTTTGCAATTTGTCAGTCATACTTATTATCCTGATGATCCAAAGCAGGTAAATTAAGACCCTGTCCTTCCTGCCTTGTGTCTGAGGCTGCAATGTGAAGGGAGCCTGCCTGTATCCTGTGCTGGTAGGAGTTTGCTGGCCATGCTGCCAGTTGACAGCAATTGTCGAGAAGATGGCCATCATCTCCTCTGTTGGCTGTATATGCAGCTTACAAAGAGCTGACATATGTAAGACCTCCTTAAATCTTGCAATCCACTATGATAAACAGAATCATTTTGGAATGTGAGGTATTTTGGAACATTACTTGTGGAAATATAAAAACTGCATAGTTTCTGCTAAAGCAAATGGAGATGAGTGTTCATTCTGCCTAAGGAACGTGCTGCTTGTGACTTCAACCAACACTAGGATCCTGAAAGCTGCTTCTCACTATCTTTTTATTCTCTCTATGGATGCTGTAGGTTAATAATGTGTCTGAGTCTACTGGGGACTTTTCTGTGTTCTCTCTGTGAAAATCCATGCCTTGATTCTATTCCAAACTTGAAATGAATTACAATCCAATTATCTGTTTTTAGATTAAAAACTAGTAAATGCTCATGCTTTGAATAAACAAATGATAAAAATAGCCATTTTTTATTTTGTTCATATAAATTGTATTCATATATGCCAACTCACCTAAACTATCAGTTAAAAGCATAATACATGCTGGAAAGTGGTTATAAATAACTAATTCTTAGTATGCATGCTAAATATGTCACTTATAAATAATTAATTCAGGCTTTATATAGTAAAAGTCCAGAGATGTTAAGTGACTCAATAGCTTGTTGATAAGGGACAGAGAAAGAAGGAACTCATCTGGGTTTTCTGATTTGTAAATCCTGTGGATGTCACATCATCACAATTGCTACCTCTGACACTAATGATAAACATTGGAAATACATTTCCTCAGCATTTGCTGTTGGGTAATATTGTAGCAGACATCCAAAGTGTAATGCAGTGTTGTCTTTTATGTAATTGTGTGTGAGAGGGTGAGTGTCTGGGGTATAAACTCCTCTGCATATGCTTCTATTTTCAGATTCACCATTCAGATGGCCGTGGTCCTGAGTATTCACTGGTGGCCCATTATGGTTTGCTTGCTTTTTTCTCATTAATGTCATAAAAGTGTGTAGGGTTTGATAGTTCTAAGTGACAGAAAAATATTTTCATAGGTAGAACAGACACCTGAGCCATTGTAATTAAGCTTGCCCGATACAAGACCAAATATGTCAACATATTTACGCCTTGTATTATGCAGGCTCTCCCTATGTTATTTTATTAATGTAAGAGTGACTTTAATTATGCAGAGCTACAAACTACATCATTGATATTCTAGAGCATTAACTACACCCGCTTCTAATGAAGCAAAAATAATTCAGTCTCTTATTTCTCAAGATTCTTAGAAACTCTGTGGTATAAAATGATAAATTTGATGGCACACATTACATACAGCTAGGATAAACTTATTTTTATTGTCAAAATTACTGAGGTCTATACCTCTGGCTCTAAAATTCATGAATTGTAGTGTTCTTTGAAAACTATGTTGGATGCAGTGTTTTGTTTTGTTTATTTGTTTGTTTGTTTTAAATCTGGCTGTAGTTAGTGCATATTTTAAAAAATGTATCTTTCTAATTCACACAACAATTTATGAGACTAATTCAGGGATTTGGTTGCCCATTGTCACTTATTGTGAAACTCTGTCGATGAGTTTATATTATTTTTTATTAGTAGTAATAAATTATTTTATTTATTTACATTTCAAAAGTTGCCCCCTTCCCGACCCCCCTCCCTGAGTTCTTCACATTCCTGCCTCTGAGAGGGTGCCCCCCCAGTCCACTCACACTGCCACCAACATTCCTCTTCCCAGGGGCATCAAGTTTCCACAAGATTAATCTCATGCTCTCCCACTGAGGCCAGACAGGGCAGTCCTCTGCTACACATGTGCCCGAGGCCATGAATCAGCCTATGTATGCTCCTTGGTTTTTGGGTTAGTTTCTGGGAGTTCTGAGGAGTCCAAGTTGGTTGACACTCTTGTTCTTCCTACGGGGTTGCAATTCCCTTCAGTTCCTTCATACATTCCTCTAAATCTTCCATATTGATCCCTGACCTCAATCCAATGGTTGGCTCTAAGTATCTTCATTTGTCTCAGTCAGTTGCTGGTAGAACCTCTCAAAGGACAACCATGCCAGGCTCCTGTCTGCGTATATAATATGGCATTGGTAACAGTGTCAGGGTTTGGTGTGTGTGCATAAAATGGATCCCAAGTTGGGCCAGTCACTGGGTTGCCTTTCTTTTTGTCTATGTTCTATTTTTGTCCCTGAATTTCCTTTAGACGGGAACAATTCTGGGTTAAAAATTTTAAAGATGGGTGGGTGGCCCTCTGCCTCAACAGGAGGCCATGTCTTTCTACTGGAGGGGTCTCTCCTGTTCCAGCTCACCACTGTTGGACATTTTAGCTAATGTCATCCCCATTGAGTTGAGTACATACCCATGTGTGTCCTTTTGGACCTGGGTTACCTTACTCAGGATATTTTCTAAGTCTATTTGCCTGCAAAATTCATGATGTTTTCATTTTAATAGCTAAATAGTATCCATTGAGTAGGTGAACAACACTTTCCATATCTCTACTTATTGAGGGACATCTGTGTTGTTTCCAGGTTCTAGCTATTAAAAATAAGGCTGCTATGTACTTAGTGGAACACATGTCCTTGTGGTATGATGAAGCATCTTTTGGATATATTCCCAGGAGTAGTACAGCTGAGTCTTCAGGTAGAGCAATTTCACATTTTCTGAGGAACCATAAGATTGATTCCCAAAGTGGGTGGACCAGTCTGCAATCCCACTAGCAATGGAGGAGAGCTCCTCTTTCTCCACATCCTAACCAGTATATACTGTTGCTTGAGTTTTGATCTTTGCCATTCTGACTGGAATCTCAGGGTTGTTTTAATTTGCCTTTCCCGGAAGAGTAAGGATGCTGACCATTCCTTTAAGCACTTCTCAGCCATTCGATAGTCCTCTCTTGAGAATTCTCTATTTAGCTTTGTACCCCATTTATAAATTGGGTTATTTGGTTTCTTGGAGTCTAAATATTAAGTTCTTTGTATATTTTGGATATTAGCCCTCTATGCTAGTTTCTAGAATTGGTAGAGTTACAGGTTTCTCATGGAGGTTTGTGTTGCTTTCTTTTAGTTTTCCAGGGGGAGAGAGAGATGGGAATCTCTAATTGTTGTTATATTGTTTTAATAGTAATGATTTACTAGAAATAACTACCATAAAATTTACAGTCTTAGAAAATTCCTAAGAATGACCACAGCTCTCAAACTTTGAGCTTACAAAAATCTAACATCTCAGGAAATCTAACATGGTGCACTCTGTTCTGTCTAGGACTTGCCCATACAAAATCCATGTCCATCTTGGTGTCAACTGTGAAAAATCTAAAATGATGTGAGTAAATCTGAAACTCATGTCAGTAATTCAAATTGTCAGAAATATATGTTGCCGTTGGGGCCATCTTTATATTTTGGCCTTACTTTGGATTTTAGCTGTACATAAATTTATAGGCATTGCTTTATGGTGTTGCTTGTGAACCTTGTGGTGCTTAGATGCTCTGCTTTTTAATTCAATGCCTCACAGTATACGTATATTAGGTATTTTGTCTCTTGAAAAACGACAGAACCAGCTGGTCATGAAGCTTGTGTTTTAAAATTTATGGTGTACTGCATAAAAAGACATCGTAGCAAAAGGCACATAATCAATTGCAGATGTTGCAATTAGCAGACAAACTTTAAAACAACCGTTAGAATATATTAAATAAGAAACATGCATGATGGTTGAAGAGATGAAAAAATCTTCAGAGAGATTGAAACTTGACATAACGAACTAAGTGCAATATTCAAAATAAAATAATCTTTCAAGGGAATTGAAGGCAGGATTCACAATCTTGAAAGCATACTAACAGACATTCAACTATTGCACAGAGATCAAAAGTATAAAAAGCAAATGAAGTCCTGAAATCCCCGAATTACCTGTGAGTTCAACTCAAGGTAGAACTGTAAGTTCCATGTGGAACTGAAGTCTTGGAGGACAAGAGAGCCAAAGTAGGGTAGAAAAGTAGATTTGTATAAAAGTAATAGGTAAAATTATTTTGAACTTAAATGGAGAGTTCAAACAACAGATGCAAAAGCCCCAACAAATGAAAAGTTAAAACAACGCTCCTCATGCTGGAGAACTGAAAGCCTATGAGAGAGAGGGAAGAATGTGGGAATGAGAAGAGGGAATCAGGCAAACGTGACTGCGAGTCCTAGCTTACATTTCTGTTCTGTAATAAGCACCAATGACCAAAAGCAACCAGGAAACAAAAGGGATTTTGTAGCTTACACCTCCTGCATCAAAGTCCTTCATGGACAAAAGCCAAGGCAGGAACTGGAGCAGACCCATGCACGAAGGCTGCTGCTCACAGATTGCTCAGCTATCTCCATTCTATAGCCCAGGCTGACCAACTGTCATCTGGGGGAAACAAAGATTTGTTTGGCTTTCAGGTTACAATCTATTATCAAGGGAAGCCTGAACAGGGACACAGTAGGAACTGAAGCAGAGTCTATGGACGAATGTAACTCACTGGCTAGTTCCTTTGCCTTGTTCAGTTATTCTTTATATATAGCCATGCCAGTCTGCTCAGGGGCAGGAATGGGTCCTCCTCCATAAATTGGCAATTAAGAAAACATTCCATAGATGTGTCTATAGGCAAGTCTGAAGGAGGCTTTCCTCAAATGAGATTTCCTCTTCCTAGATATGTATGTCTAGGTCTGTGCTAGAAATTGTGCTGAAAACTGTGTATACTCTTCTCCATCTCAGATACAGTTGATAAATTCCCTCCCACCATGCATGTGAATACCACCTACCTATCTATACATCCATCCATCCTCTGTCTTTATTTTTCTCTCTCCCTCCCCCTCTCTCTCTCTGTATATATGTGTATGTGTATATATGTATATGTATATGATGTATAGATATAGATATATGTATGATATATATACATATATAATATGTGTGTATATATATTATAATATATATAATGCTATCTCTCTCACACACAAAAAAGTTTTAATGTAATAATGTACATATATTATATGTTTTCTATTACATATGAAATATACAAAACATTAAAACAGAAAGACATGTTCGTATACCTGCATGATTTTAGCTGAGTCAGACCTAATATGAACCAAAATATTTTCCTTTAAAATATGCCTTTGATTTGATTTATTTTTTAAAAAACAAGTCACGATTGTTTGGTTGTTCATATTTTTTTAAAAAATGCATGAACCAACACAGTTCTTGAATACGATGTCTACTCATACATTTTTAAAGATTCAAATAAATTTAAAACTTAATAATTTTGTAGGAGTAGTTTCTCAGAGCTATTGACAAAATATTCATTCTTTCTGGTGCACTCACTGTTGGTCTCTCCTCAGCTTCCTAAATGAATGGCTTTTGCTTCTTAATCATTGGTACTCTGGGAATTTGCTTATGTCATTGATTTGATAAAAACATGTGGGCTCTTTTCAAGGGCAACCACTTTTGTCTAAACTTACTGGTCAAACTCTTGCAGAAATATATTTAAACTCTTTGTCTATAGCTTTCAGTGAAGCAGGGACAGAGCATTAGGATGCCTGTTTGCTCACATGCTTGTTTCCTAGAAGTGCATTAATATTAAGAATTCTAACCTCTTATCTTATGTGTGTGCTGAGGGTGTATTACAGATTTGCTGTCTGCATTCTGATATACTTTTATTCTCATACTTATCTTATTTTTGTGAAATAGATGCTTGATTTGTGGTAGTTATTTTTTTATTAGTTTGCAGTTGTAGAGTGTTTCTACAATTTAAGTATTACATTATAGTACTTTATGTCATTGCTATTTAGATTTTAATATAAATTTGCTTTGAAGTACAGTATGTGGTAATGATAAGTAGCTAGCTAGTTCTTGGAGGTTTTGAAGATGGACTTTTTCTTATAACAGGCAGCTTGAAAAGCCTGGCACTAAACTGTAGGATACTTATTAATTTTGAAAACAATAAAATACATTAATACCTAATGTCAAGAATATACAACTGTCCATGACTTATAAGACTAATATTCACTCAGAAGCATTTTCCACTCCCATAAGAGTTAACCTAAGTGGGATTTATAAACACCTGAGCAAAAAACGTCCCTTAGGAAAATTTATATTTTAAGACTTTAGAAAGAATAATATAGGTAGATAGATGGATAGGTAGATAGATGGATGGATTATATATACATACATACACACACACACACACACACACACACACACACACACACACACACACACACATATATATATATATATATATATATATATATATATATATATATATATATAGAGAGAGAGAGAGAGAGAGAGAGAGAGAGAGACTAAGGGGCAGAATCTGTGTAAAAATCTAAAGACCATGGCAGCCCACTAGGAATCTCAGCAGAATGGAGGCAGGATTGGGATAACTAGAGTAAGTTTCCTAGCTGACTAGCTTTCAAGAGATCATAGGGAGCACGGCTAGAGAACCAAGGTGAGACATCAAGATCCTGATGACAAACAGGACTTCAAGAGTTTCCCAATGTCTACAGTGAAATGTATTTTCTCACAAATTAAGAATCTTTCCACCGTACCTCTCAACCTAGTTTTTGCTCTCTTGCTCTGTCAGTCTCACCCTACCTCTTCTCCCCCTCGCCCTCCCTCTGTGTCTCTCTACATTCATTGCTTTAGAATTAGTAAAACATGCATAATCTTAAAAATGATGCCCTAAAGCTACACTTGAAGGTAGCATCCGTTATGCGACCCAATGCATGGTTTGTTTTGGTCCCTTGCACATGCTCTAGGTGTGCAGTATGTCTCACCACTAAGATTTATTCCTGGCTAGGTGAATAGGGGAGTTAGGAGCAGTACTGATAGGGGATTGACTTGATTCTATTAAACATTAATGAAGTGAAAGAGGACTTGGAAGGAAAAAAAAGTAACACAGAAAAATGACTTGAAAATGAGGAAACTTCTGTTCTATTATTTTAAAAGAGCATTTAAGCTGATGCATCCTAAGCATGGCTTCAGTTCTGCAGTGTGTGAAGTATATTTATTTACTCCTGCATATTTTAGGTTGAGCATACCCAAGTGAGAAATTTTTATTTCTCTTACCTAAGTCTACCATCTCTCAGTTTCTTCATCTCAAAAATGTGAGACATCACATCTCTGCCACTGTATTTCTGCATGTTTTAAGTTAAAGAGAACGTACAAGAGGTTATCCCATGATAAAACATGTAGTAAATATTTCACTTCATTATTTCAAAAAGTAAATATTTGAACAAACATGCCCACCACTCCTTTGTTTTCTCAGCAGAACTAAGCATTATCTCTTACCCTTCAGGTAGCTATGCTGTCCTCCCTGGGACAAGCTGAGGGGAAAGACTTTCAAAGTCTCCCTGCTTGGAAAAGCATGACTTTGAAGTTGCCTCTGGAGACTCAGGAGATCTGAAAGGAAAGTGGAAATAAGAAAGGAGATGGAGCAGAAAGAGAGGCAGGAGGATGTTGAGGACAATAGTGACAGACAACAAAACTGGGGGGAAATTTCTGATGAAATCCCACTGAATAATTCTGACTTTGTTCTTGTCCACAGGAGAGAGATAGATTGTCCTAAAGGAACAGTGCTGGACATTCCTTGTTTAAATGAGAATCATTTGGGGACAGAGGGCTACATGGCCATATCAAAGACTCCATCTTTTCCCTACTGTGTTGTGAATGTAAAATTCTCCAATCATAAATAACCTGATTATAAAAATGACTCAATCAAAATTATTTTCATGAAATAGTCCACTAAAGCAAAATGCTATTTTTTTAAAAAAATAAACTTTTGTTTATTATTATGAAAGAAGAATTTTTTATAGCCATTATCATACACTATTCCATCTTATTGTTTATTAAACAAATTCAAAGTAATATGGTTTTTAAGTGTTTTAGAATATGTCTGGATGTCAGAAATTATCCTCAATGATATTACCTGATAATGGTCAAGAAAATGAAACTACGTACAACAATGTTGTTAAGAACATAAGTAGGAAAACAGGAAGGAAGCATCAAATCCTGGGTATTGGGAGAGGACTTTGCCAGCACGTGCATAGGTAGATTGTCTCCTTCATGTGATTCTTCTGGAGAGTTATAGCACAACCCTAAAGTGAGAACGAGAGAATTTATAAAACTGACATTGCAAAAATAATCTCTAACAAACCAAGACAAGTTGAAAATTCTGTGTTTAAATACAGTGTTTCCTTTATGTGACTGCAATGCATGTCAGTATCTCCCTAGATACAAATGGAGACTCTTCAAATGTTAGGGTCTATCTTTTCTTAGCAAGATTGCCCATGATTTTTATTTTCTTTGTTTTGCTTACTCCCCCCTACCTAAATAGAGCTCCATAATATAAACATAACCACATACTCATAAAAGTGTTTTCCATAGAGTACCCATTTGAATCTCTTCACCTAACTTTTGTATCCTAATTAAATCCACTTTTGTTGTTTTTATTTGAATGTGTCATGAAAATTGATCCCAGTTACACATGGAAACAGAACTCTGTTGGTGATTGGCAGGGCTTGAGTGCCAGGGCATCCCTGGTAAACTTTCTTTAAAAAATAAAAATGGAAAGTAGATTCATTCAGTCAGTCCTACAAGGTAGTGATTGCTTATAGGGTGGAAAACGCCTTCAGTTGAATCTTGAGTTCTTTAATAAAGACATCAGCAACACATACACACACACACACACACACACACACACACACACACACACACACACTATATACACACACATAGGCAGACAATATGAATCAGAGCCTGTAGTGTGTCAAGGAATTGCCAAAGGACTCCATAATGAAGGGTGACATGCCTCCCTCTGCAGCAACACGCCAAGCCTGTATAACACAAAGGCTAAACTTTAGCTCTAAGTCATTGGCTAAGGCATGGCTCTAGTGATTTCCATGAAAGGAGTCTTCTATGATAAGAACAAAGTTTTATTAACAAAATGCACTCCCTCTTAGAAAATCTCTCTGTGGCAAACACTTCCAGTGAGAAAGGGTAATTAATATTTGTTCCTTTGAAAATGAAGCCAATCTCTGTAAGGAATGCATTTGAATCAGGACGCCCCAAAGCCATAGAAGAGGACATTACTCTGTCTTCTCTCTGTCTCTGTATAAATGTGTGTGTGTGTGTGTGTGTGTGTGTGTGTGTGTTGTGTGATGTGTGTGTGTTGTGTGTATATAGTGTGTGTGTGTGGTGTGTGGGGTGTGATGTGTGTATGGTGTGTGTATATGGTGTGTGTGTGTGTGTGTGGTGTGTGTGGTGTGTGTGTGTGTGTGTGGTGTGTGTGTGGTGTGTGTGTGGTGTGTGTGTGTGTGTGTGTGTGTGTGTGTGTGTGTGTGTGTGTGTGTGTTACTGGGCATAGTGGCTCTGGTCTTTATGCCCAGTATGCAGAGGCAGGCACATCTCTGTGAGTTTGACATCACCATAATGCCTTGCTATGTAGTTAGAACCTGTGTCAACAAACCAAACCAAACACATACTCTTCCGATGGAGGATAACATTGCTTAACTCTCCCATCTGTTTTACATCCAGGAAGCTTCGTTCGCTGACAATCTACCCTATGCCAGGTTTGATTTGTTTGTGTTTAAAGTTTCAAAACTAAGGGAAGTCAGTCACAGGAAGGCTTCTTTTCCTATTGCTTGATTTAAAAATGCCAGGGTTCCATCAAGTGAAAAACATGCATTTCTTCATAGGGTCTGCTGTATATTTTATGGGAAATTCATTTTTTAAAATCATTAAATTCATATTTTCAAAATATAACATTATCTTCACACATTAAAGTTGGGAACTTTGGGGTTCCCTTTACGTCTCCACAGACTTTCTGTAATGCGGTCTCTGTGGATTAAAGCAAATGGTGCATATTTTCAGATCTCCAAATGAAAAACGTCCATGTTTAAGATTTTGGAAACATCTTTTCCACTTCGGACCCTTTTAATGTGGTCTTTAAAATATATGTAACAGACCACAGGGCACATGTTTCTCAAGAGTATGCACATTAAATACTCAGAAGTGAGTACGTAATTCTATGCAGATGTTGTCATGGTAAATACTCATGATAACACACAGGAAAGTGGCCAGAACTCAAGTTTAAATCTAGCCCAGCCAGACTTGAATTACTGGCTGTTATTTTTCAAAACATTTTCCTTTATTTTAGTCTTAATGAATAAATGTTTTCAGATCTGATACAATAATGTTTGAATTCTGTTGAAACCACAGATTCCCCTCTTCTGCAGCTCTGTGAGAGTAGTGCAGGCAGGAGGTAAGAGCTTGCTCTTCCCTGGAGAACCCCTTTTAGTACATTTACATCCTTTGAGCTATTTACCTCCAAATTTCAAGTTGGTCTGCTAGAGAAATCTCATAAAATGTTCTGGAACTGCTTTCTTAAAGAGGAAGCCTTTTCTCTGTAAACTGTTTTTATGCCACTGTTTGTTGAAGAAACTCAAACCCAGCATGAAATAGTCACAAAATGAGAAGCTGCATTAGATTCACCACGGAGAGATACAGCTTAGAAGTCCCCACCCAAGAACATCTTTGAAGCCCTGCCTGATTGTAAATACTGCAGTTGGGATAGCATGTGAGGTCGTGCTTGGGCGTCACCTATGCTGTAAGGAAAAAGGTGATAATAAGTCAGGGTGCCTAGTGCTTTAGACATCGACACTTTATGGTTCCTTAAAACTCTTATTCAGACTTATCCAGAGCTTTCTTGAAGCTCTTAACTCTACTTTGATCTAGAAAAGAAATCAGAAGATGAAGTTGTGCCTAAGCTTCACAGTATGTGTCAAGTCAAGTCCTAAGACTCTAGTTATTTTCTTGCTTTCTCTTTGGAAAGAAGACTTGCAAAATAGCCTCATTCAAATACTCTGTTTAAGGTTTTTATAGGCTTCATATCCTTCATCAAGCCACTCACTTAATGAGAACCCCAGTTTAAACTCTTATAGCATCCCTAAGTCTTAACAAAAATGTAAGCTATATAGTAGGTTATTGATTTATCCTCTTATCTCTTATTCTTTTATTGCTTATAAAATAGGATAGTATAATATATGAAACAATGTGTTTCTTCTTAGCATGTCATGTAGTGCTCAGCACATAGTAGGCACTCAGCAAATGTTTTCAGCTATTGAAGGGACTTTGTAGCTTATTCTTGCATGGATTTCTGAGCAGACATGCATTAACCTGCCTCATCTAAGATGAGTACTTTCTTTCACCTTTAGAGATGACATGCTGTTAACAGCATGGTCTGTTACCTGATATAATATGTGAAGTTTAATCTCCAAAAGTAGCTTCTTCCAAATATACTTGGAGGAATGACCTGATTAATGGGGCTTATTCCTATAGCAGAAGCTTCATCTTCAATGAATTCTAAAATGCAGAACACAAGTTTACATGAGCAACAAGCAGCCCGATTCTGTTATTCATTTTGTTCAATCACCTGTGAAAAGGGCCTTACTCTGTGATTGTTTATGACAAAACATATTCTCACTGTGTTTCTGTTCTTCAACTTTGGTACCCATTAGCCCTGCTAGTAGTCATTATCTCTGTCCTGGGTTCTTGGAGGCTTATAAAGAGGCAGCTGAAACAGTTCCCTTTATAAAATGCAAAAGTCCTTTAGAAGAATTCCCTCTGGGAATGTGTACAATAATCTCAGAACATGGGCTACCTTGAAGTGGCAAATGCTGACAGTTCCTGCCTTTGGGGAAAAATGAGACAGTGGAGACTTTCTGACAAATATGTAGTCAACTCTCTTGCTTCTTAGCTGTTCGCAGGACAAGTGTCACACAAGGGATTACAAAGTCAATGGCAATTTCCCTATTAACGTCTCTGTTTTAGGCTGAGTTCCAGGGCAGGAGTAGTCAATCCTCCACTAATTCTTTCTGACTTGTCAGGCCAGAGCAATTCAATTCTGCAAGTAAAATTACCTCATATCATGGAGCATTGGTTTTTAAACTAAAAATGAGACTGCTTTATTTAGAAAACAAAATGCTGATTCCCCGATCTGACCAAGAGAGAGGACATCTCTACAGAAGGAACGACAGTGTATTATGGAGAACTGATAGATTTGATTTTGTTTTCTGTAGAAAAACAAATAGACACGGCCAAAGAAAAGTAATGAGTTGTCAGAATCTTCTAACCAACCCTGCAGGCCACACATCCAGATTGGCCTATTCTTCCTCTTGGTCCAGTGGTACCACTGTTAAAGGTGCACTCAGTTGAAGAGGTACATGGAAGACTGGGAGAGCCGCAACTCAGCAGAGAACCAGGAAGGATACCATGCCTTCTCTCAGATGGCCTTGAATTTCAAAAGATTTTACAAGATTTTTTGTTTTGTTTTGGTTGTGGGCCTACTGTTTTGTTTCATTGGTATTTCAGGGACAAAGATGGATTTTTAATAAAGTCCATCTACTCCATAAAAACATATGTTGTACAAATTTCCCTGGGGTAATAGGGCAGGATGTCTGGCACTCTTCCCTAAGTGTAACTAGACGTGCATCAGATTTAGAAGCCAAGGAAGTATTTACTACTTTTGTGTGTGTGGGGGGGGAACCAGCATATTTTTGGATTGTGAATATTTTTTATCTTCAGCAGATATTTTAAAAATTAGAAGAACCAGGGCAATTGTATGTTTCATTTACAATACCTTTTTTGTTCTTGTCAATCTGCTTTTATACTTGCTCTGAGCATTTGTACACATGTTTACGCTTTGTGCCACAAAACTAACGTAGGGAAGCAGTCCTCTGTGGGAATGAACTCCCGAAAGTCTGCAGCTGGGCTTGGCCTTCCACTTCATGGGCTCATGAGAATCCAACAAATCATGGTTCAGGAAACATGTTTTGAAAAGATAGGTGCCAAGCCTAAGATGGCAAGAGTGGAGGATTCCCACAGGCCTTTGATTTCTGTCCATGTGGGGCTCCTTAGAGAAAAAAAACCTCTGGATAGCATGACCACCACACAGCTAATTTACAGAACCTTGTTGTGGAACCCCTAATTCAAGGGAATGAAGTTTTACCTGGTGAAAAAGCTATAAATGACTATTCATTTAAATGAGTAGTCTCCAGCATTTTGAAAGTTTGGATGGGACTCTCACTGTGGAGTCCACACTGTTCTGGGGGTAGTGGATTTTTCTACAAACAGACAGACAGACAAACAAGCAAAAACAAAATCCTCTTGCTTTCTGTTTTTTGTTCTTTTGAACAAAGCCATAATAGCTTCAGTGCATTACACTTTTAATTACCTTTATTTAAATAACAAGTGATTTTATTAAATAGTTAAAGGCACAGCTTAGCAAATGCTTTCCCATTACCAAACCTTTTATTTCAATGAATGAGCTTGCACTAAGTAACGAAGATGCAAAGCCTTCAGTGTAGAAGATTCTACTAATGGTTAAATACACTGCCCATTTGATGCTGAGCCTGACACTCAGATAAGACATTATCTGACTTCATTACCACAAAGCTCACCTATTTTATCAGATGAGTTGGGCTTCAGTAATTCAGACTATGATTAGCCGAAGAGCAAAATAGCCCCTAGCAATTAGGAAGCATATTTAAAAGTACTTTAAACCAAGTATAGGATTTCCCCCCTTCATTCTCTTTAGACCATTTTCCAAACTCAGGCTTATAATTGAAAGAAAATTTAATCCTGCATTAACCATATAATCATCTTCCAAATTTGGTTCTTGGAGAAACTGCTCTTCTCTGAAGTGGGTTAGCCCAGACTGTGTGGATTAAAGATATCAAACCCCAATTAAAATCTTGTAGATTTAGTTTTGCTCACAAAATCTCTATTTTCATCCATATTAAGTTTCCTGAATACTAATTCTTGACATTTAGAACATTTTTTTTTCACAGCAAGTTCAAAAAAGTATGAGAATTGAACAAAAGAGGTAAAATCTGTGAGGTGAAGGGAACATAGCGCTATTGACTATTTAGCAATTGGGTAACACAGAAACAGAGCCACAGCCATCGATCAGGCTTGCTGGGGGAAGAGGGGACGTGGCCAAGGGTTTGTGCAGTTGCAATGTACATGTGTATACTGGGGAAGGCCTAAGTTATATTGTGAGTCTTCCTGCATCACTCTCCACCCTATTCATTGAGGCAGGATCTCCTGGTTATGCACAGAGCTCATCCACATGACTACCCTAGCTATATATCATGTATGGGGAGCTACTCTTTCTGCCCTCTCAGCTCTGGTCACTGCTACCCCTAAGCCCCTCCAACCTTATGCACAGCACTGATGTGATTCTGGGGATTCTAACTGGGGTCTTCAGACTTGCTGCTTACACAGTAAGTACTTTGATTACTAAGCAACTTCCCTAGCCCTGTAAGCAGGCTTCTTGGTAAAATAAAACAGGTAAACTTCCCTAAAAACATCCGAATTAGAAGGGCATAGAATTTAGTGTTATCTAGTCACTTTTGGTTATGGAGTTTATTTGGATATTGTGACAGAATGGCATTTTATTTTTAGCTAGAGTAACTTTGTAAATTTTATTTCAGGAAGATGTATAAATATAATATTAGCTATGAGTTTACATATTTTTATGTTTAAAAAGTTCTTAACATGTTTTGTCTCATCAAAATATTTCTATAAATTTGAAAGGTGACATGACAATCAATGTTTTGATTTTTAGAAACAGAGTGACAAAGAAAATTACTATTTTAATGGAGAAAAGTTGGATATTGGTTCTAATACTTTGAATTGATTCAGTTCCTTAATTGGGAATCTACGTGTTCGGACTCTGAAAGTCTTTGTGCCCAATTGGGTTTTAATCAATCAATAATGATGCCAGTGGCTAATGGCTGAGCAAATGGAGATGGGGCAGCAACTTGAGATTTGTGTGGGTTAGGATGCAGGAGGGAGGAGGAGATGCAGAATCGCCATGGACCATGGAGCTAGGGTGGGGGGAGGGGACTGATGACGTAGGAGATGCAGGAGATTATGCCAACCTCTCAGTTGGGCCTAGGGTGGTAGGTGGAGGATTAGAAGTGCCAAGTCATTGAGTTAGCCAACAGTTTTCAAAAATAAGCTAATGTGTGCATGTGCCTTTCTTTCGGGGAATCCACAGAGTTCCTGGGTAAGTGGCTGGAAGTGCATGACCTGCCAGAAGCATAAAGCAGCCATGTTACAGGTAAGTATTAAACAAACCAAATACACATTGAACATTTGAATTTGAGGTTCAGAATAAAATATACTCTCTTTCTGCTTCAACTCTCAACCTACTATAATCCTCACTCCAAGAAGGGCAATTTTCTCTCACTGCTACATTCTTGGGGGAAAATTCTTTTCTTGTTTGCTATTTCCCGTAATTCTTAGGAAGATATTGATTGGTATAGCTACAGTTAAATATCTACTATAATAACTGTCATGGCTAATCATTGATTGTATAACATAGGTCAGATGACCTCTTTGACAAAATTAGATCAATTTCCCTTAAAACAACTAAACTAATGTGTTTACCATGGACCTAGGGAGGCAAGAATGAGCCAAAAGTTGGGACAGAGTGGGCCTATTCTCCAGACAGGAGCTCTAGAACTCTCAATTAGATATCCATGTGGGTACTTCAAACTTTTTTTTCTACAAATGAGAAGCTTGAAAGCATAAGAGATTCCATAATTTGGTGCATGTTTTCAAGTTCCAGTATTTAATTGATAAATGTATTTATTAGTTATTTTTGAGGCAGGGTCTCTTATCCAAGCTGCTTGCAAGTTTATTATATAAGAATAGCTGATCTTGAATCTTAATCTTTATGATCCTGCAGCATATAGCTTTTGAGTGCTAGGACTAGAGGTGTGTTTCAGGAATCCTGGCCTTTTCAGTGTTGGTGAGCAGACTTGGGGCTTTTGGCATGTCAGGTAAGCATTCTACCAACTGAGCTATAGCCCTAGTTACAATCATTTAAGAGCATGGTTCACAGAGTTGAAGACTACCCAGCCCCCTGATTTTACCATTGTGAAAGGTAAGTCTTTCTAAGAAGAGTAGTTTCAGAATTAAGAGCCAAGCCAGTTCTGTAGGCTTCTTGTGATTTTCCCGCAAGGATGTTAATGGCTTTCTCTTTTCTCTCATTCTCCTTGAATCAATCCACAATTATGTGGACATTGGCTCCACATTGGCAAGCTGTGTGATTCTCTAGCACTTCTTTATGCCTTTCCTATGGATAACAAATAGCCTGGAGTGTTTATCAACCCTTGCATAACTTAGTCAAGAGTGTACGGTTGTTTTTTATTCATTCTTGTTTAGTGATACAGTGGGGTGTGTGTGTGTGTGTGTGTGTGTGTGTGTGTGTGTGTATATATACCCATAACCAGGGAAATGGGTAGGCTGTAACTTAAAAATAGCAAGTAAAAAGTCAATAGGGAAGATTTAAAAAATTAAAGAAGAAAACTAGAAAGCTGCCCAAATTTTGGTAAGGACATAGCTTCTCACACATGGTAAGCAGGGAGTTTCACTAGGCATAATCAGCTCACAGAGGAGAGCACTGTCTTCACTGATTCCCATTCTCTGCCTGTCTATGAGCATATTTCTTTGGCAAAAGTGACAGTTCTGAACATATATTTTCTTTCTGAATATGTAGCCCTCCATCCCATACAGCAAGAAGAATATTTTCTATATCTTTCTTCCTTCCTCCTTCCTTCCTTCCTTCCTTCCTTCCTTCCTTCCTTCCTTCCTTCCTTCCTTCCTTCCTTCCTTCCTTATTTCTTTCATTTCTGTTTTTTATCTAAGGTCTTAGTTTATAGTTCTGGATGATGGATGTGGGCACTCACAATGTAACTCACTCTGGCCTTTATCTCATGATGTCTCACTTCTACTTCCTCAGTTCTGGAACATAGGTTGGTTCTGTTAGCCCGGCGAATCAACTCTTGCTGTATTTAACAGCTTGAAACACTAGCTTTAAAGAATAGGGCATTGCAGGTCCATACATCTGTGATTCCAAGACTTGAGAAGTTTAGATCAGGGAATTAGGAATTCAAGTTTAGCTCATACTATTTGAGATTCCACTTCATAAAAAGAAACAAACAAAAACAAAATACAAACAAATGGATCAAAAGAGACACCAGCTAACGTAAGAGGGAACTAGAGGTAGGTGGGCTGTGTTGTTTAGTCTTAGTTGCTAGACTACTATGGGAACCTTCTCATGGTCTGCCTCATCTACCTTACACGCATTCCTCACACTCAGTTTTACAGTCATTCCTTACATTCTTATCTCTTATACTCATTCCTTACACTCCATTCTTTACACTCATTGCTTACACTCTCATTCCTTACACTCTCCTTACACTTATTTCTTACACTCATTTTTACAGTCATTTCTTACACTCTCATCTCTTACACTCATTCCTTACACTCTCATCTCTTACACTCATTCCTTACACTCATTCCTTACACTCTCATCTCTTACACTCATTCCTTATACTCTCATCTCTTACACTCATTCCTTACACTCTCATCTCTTACACTCATTCCTTACACTCTCATCTCTTACACTCATTCCTTACACTCTCATCTCTTACACTCATTCCTTACACTCTCATCTCTTACACTCATTCCTTACACTCATTCCTTACACTCATTTTTACACTCATTCCTTATACTTATTTTTTACACTCTTATTCCTTACACTCATATTCCTTACACCCATTTTTACACTCATATTTCTTACACTCATTCCTTATACTCATTTTTACACTCATTCCTTACACTTATTCCCTACGCTCACATTCCTTACACTCATTTTTACACTCATATTTCTTACACTCATTTCTTATACTCATTTCTTACACTCATTCATTTTCTGCAAACTGACAATGAATACTAAAAGGTAATGGGGTATATTCTTTGAAATGATGAAAAAAAGAATATTTCTGAGTTGTTCAGCCATAAAAATATTAAAGCTTCCATTTGAAACTTCGATGGAATAAGGCAAATGGGACTGAATTTTTGTCTACGTTACATATTCTGTGCAGAGAAAAAGTCCTTAGTGCAAAGGAAAATCAGGATGAACGGTTTACTTCTCATCCATTCAAGTTGACACTGCCTTTGGAAGAAAGCACATCAGAAGGATTGCATAAATTATATGCACATTTTCACGGGCCAAAGAAGGCTTCTACTCAAGGAAAAGTGCTGGGTAATGGTTGGATCTCCAAGAGAGAACACTTTCTCGGGTGACCGCTGGCTGCACCCATGTGTTATGGGTTTGTTTATTTTTAATTGCTTCACAGTCCTCCTAGTGTGAGAAGTGGCATTCTAGTGAGCTGGCACTTCTAGTTTTAATTTATGCATGAGTTTGTACATTGTTTTTCTCCTGCAGTTCTCAAAGAATTTTATGGGCCATTACTGAGTGACTAAAATGGGTGCAGATTTTGCAAGCCTCTGCCAGAAGATCTTTATTACTGCCATCATTCTTAGGGAAATCATGTTCCAGCAGGTTCAGGCAGTGTGCTAAACGTGGCACATGTGTGAATTGGCCATTTCACACTGCTCTTACAATATTGTCAGTAATAATAAAACCAAGGGAAGATGAGGGTAGGGACATGAGCCACACATTAATTTGGTCAGGAAGCTTAGATATGTGATCTTTGTTAGACACAGAGAAGCAAAGTGCAGCTTTCTTTGTGAATGTCATGCCAACAGTAAAGGCAATATCTCTCTTTCAAAGCAACCAACCTGTGAAGGAGTTTTCTAATTCATAAAGTCTATGACCAGTTTGCAAGAACCTTGGAAACATCTAGATGATGTGATTTCTATAATTGTGGTAATTTGGAAGACAATCTTTGATATAGATCTTAACTTGTGATAAGAAACAAAATCTAACCAAGATTGAAGTGATAGTTTGTCAGTAGTTACATGGAGCCCACACATGCTGTTCCCTACCACGTATCTACCTAGAGTCTTGGCATTTCTAGATCCTGTTTTGCCTTCTTTAGGGGTTATAGACAGAATTCAGATATGGGATTTTTAACACATATTGAGCAGACGTCTTGTTTCTATTCTTTTTCCTGCACTTCTTCATTTCCCCTTTAAGTTGGTGTTTTATTGCTACTTTATTTTGATTCAATAGCATCAACACGAGGAAATATCTATATATTCAGAAACACTTTAAATATTATATATGCTGATTGAATCCATTTTTATTTAACATATTAATGAATAATAGGTCTGGTCTTCCAAGAGGTTAAGATTTATCTTTAAAAGTCTAGGCCAATAACTTCAATCCAATGGTATAATCATCAATATGATTTAATCTTTATTGTTAATTGAAGTTGATTATTTATTTATTATTTATTGAATAAGGAAGAGTCCTAATTCACGTTAGCCATATGTCATGTAATGAAAATGTTTTTTTGTTAACAAACAAACATTCTGATGGTAAAAGGAGCCAAAGAGGTTTATCATCAATGTGCATATTTTTGAATAGGAGGTAAAGGTACACGCTCAGATCGCTATGAGTGCTGGATGTATATGCTATGCAAACTGACTCTGAGAGCATGTGCTAAATTGAGGATACAGAGGCAGTGAGATGATCATGAACATAATTAAGGCTCAATTCTCAAAAGGTATAAAGACTAAATTGAATACTTTAAACTGATTTCAAAATTAAGAAATAGAATTTGGAAGTGACAAAAAAAATCACAGCCAATTTTATGAGATGTTAAAAATACTTCTATAAACATCAGGGTCTCCATGCATAGTAACGAATATATATTTCCATTTTTTTCTTTGCTTTTTGGGATAAATACTACAATAGAGGTCTCATTTAAAATGTAAAATGACTAGTCTCATGTTCTTTTGAGCAAGAATCCCATCACTAGATATCCTGAGAGAACTTGCAGCTGTAATCTGGGATACCATAGAAATCAAGAGTGCCAGTTTAATGATGTGTGAGTTATGGGTTTAATTATTTTATTCAACAAATATAGATTGAATAGGTACCGCATGCCAGGTGGTGTACTACATGCTAGCGATTCAATAATGGACAACACAGTACTTGGACTCAAATAATTCCGTCTAGTGAGAGACACAGTGAAATGAAGGAATTCGGCTACAGCATGATAGTCAGCCATAGAACTTGATCTGTACTAGATGCTGGGGGAGCATCAAGGATATAAACATACCCAAACTAAAACAGATTATAATGCCTCTTCTCCATAACAACAAAAGCAAAGAGCTAGACAAGGAAGATTGTGATAGAGTAAGAAAGACGGGAGGTGGGATGGGTCAGAAGGCATTCCAGAGTATCAGAGCACAGCTTGAAATATAGAAGAGTAAGGAAGTGTGTGCTCAGTTCAGATGGTGATGATGGCTGACAGTCAGAAGATTTCTCGATAAATAAGGAGAAATGAAACTGAATAATAAAAGTGGCAAAGTAATCTAACAAAATAAAGTTACTATATTGAGAGGCTGAGATCTATACTTTCAGTGAAAATTCATTGAGAGATTTTTAGCAATCGAACCACCAAATATCATATATCTTCTCACCAAAATGGTAGCAAGTAGGGAAAAAAACCAAAACTGAGGGTGATAAATAGACAACTGCATAGGAGTGCACAGCTGTCTGTACATTAGCTGAAACTGAGGAGGATCTAAATTACAGATTCAGAGATAGAAACATGGTTCTCTTCCTTCTTCCTTCCTTCTTCTCTCCTTCCTTCTCCCTCTCTGCTTCCTTCTTTTTTTTTTTTTGTTTGTTTGTTTGTTTGTTTTTGGTTTTTATTTTGTTTTTTTGGGTTTTTTTTTGTTTGTTTGTTTTTCGAGGCAGGGTTTCTCTGTATAGCGCTGGCTGTCCTGGAACTCATTCTGTAGACCAGGCTGGCCTCGAACTCAGAAATCCACCTGCCTCTGCTTCCCAAGTGCTGGGATTAAAGGCGTGCACCACCACTGCCCAGCTCTGCTTCCTTCTTTTATACCTTTCTCTCTCTCTCTCTCTCTCTCTCTCTCTGTCATAGCTCCATCTATGATTTTCAAAAATTACATGAAAACACATGATCCATGTATATTTATTTAAAAGCTTCAGAAAAAGTTTAATTAGGTTTGATCTAGAGATGGTCATAGCATAGATATATAAAATATAAATAAATAAATATTGCATATAACATATAAACATATAAAGATATATTCATATTTATTATATAAATATATAAGATATATATATTTATATAAAGTGATTTATAAGGAACTAGAGAGAAGAGAGAATTTTCAATGGATCAAATTTTTCCTTGAATATTTGCTTTCTATTAACTTAGTAGTTATGACTTTGGTTTATCTCTACTATGTGCTCTATATTTACATGTGAGTTTATATATATATATATATATATATATATTCTCATTTTCCCACTCAGTACACTTCTAGCAGAATTGTGTACTTTATCATATTATTCCACCCATCATAGTGGGTATAAACTTAGCAAATCCCGGCAAAATTTGCAAGTGAAATTTAAATGTTTGATCAGAGGAAGCATCACAACAGAGTCTAAATGCTTTACATTTAAAAAAATATTTTCATGGTAATAATATACAGTAACAATACAGGATCTTTTCTTTTGTTTATGAAGGAGCGATTCTTTTTTTATTTAAACAGATATTTAAATGGAAAAATACTGCAAAAAAGTTTTCTATACTTGGAAACCAGGCTGAGTAGGAATTCCCAACATGGCCTAGACAGATGAATGAGCCTTGGGCTGACCATGCAGCCCTAAATGAGGCAACAGAAACAGGTGCTCAAGTAGGGATAGAGAGTAAGTGTGCCATTGTAGAACTGAACTGGTATAATAATAATAGTTAGAGACAGAGTAAACAATTAAATGTGAGTATTTTACAAAATCATGCACACATACACACCCATACGTTTACATGGTTATACCCATGTACATAATTATAAGAAACTTAGGAGAAATACAACAAATTGTAAATATTAAATTAAAAGAAGACAAAGAACCATGGAAAAATGAGAGCTATGGAAAAGACTCTCTTCTAACTATTTTGTATCGATCAGTACAGATATTATTAATAATTCCATTAAACACAAATGTCCCAAATACTCCAAATTATGTGTAGAGATTTTATTTTCTGATTAACAAAGTAAGCCCCAACTTTATATTGCAAAAAAAAGAGACTATTTTAAATAAAAATAAATATGGAGTTTAAGGAAACACAGGGAACGATACTCTATGCATAGTGAATGTGCAGTTTGTTTTATTCATGCGATGAAGTGCTACTCAATGGTTTATTAGGTGATACAAAGATATTTCAACCATAAGGATGAGTGTAAAAGTCCTCACGATGAGCTAAGAAAGTTTTCCTTATACGAAACTCAACACTAGAAAAGTTGACGCAATTACGGGAAGTGTTATGAGTGAAGTCTGAAGTACATGTAAAAACGTCTAATGACAGAAGGAAACTCCGGGGGGTACTGGGGAGGTCTGAGTCCTAGTATCAGTGGTGGGGTATAGTTAATGTAACTCTGACTTACTCTTTTTATTTTATTTTTTTCAGATTTGGACTTTTATTTTAAAATGTAGATGTTTGCCCACAATTATACAGAACAATATTTTGACATAAACCATTTAATATAACTAAACTAAATATAATTAGCATTTTGTAGGAAATATTATGTTTTACTAAATAATTCAAAATATAAGATATATCATGTCATAAATCCTTCAAGATGTTTCCCCTGCATATATATATATATATATATGTGTGTGTGTGTGTGTGTTTCAATTTGTTCTTTTTGTTTTAAATTATTTTTCATTGGATATTTTCTTTATTTACACTTCAAATGTTTCCACCTTTCCATGTCTCCCCTTCAGAAACCCTCTATCCCATCTCCCCTCCCTCTGTCTCTATGAGGATGCTCCCCCACCCAACCTCTCACTCTGGTCTTCCTGCCCTGGCATTCCCCTACAATGGGGCATCGAACCCCCTCAGGCCCAAGGGCCTCTCCTCCCACTGATGTCCAACACGGCCATCTTCTGCCACATATGTGGCCAGTGCCATGGGACCCTCCATGTGTATTCCTTGATTGGTGGTCCAGTGGATGCCAGAAACTGCTGGCTGATGGAAGCCTGATATGGCTGTCTCCTGAAAGGCTCTGCCGGAACCAGACAAATACAGAGATAGATGCTCACAGCCTCTGACTTATTCTAAGTAAATTATTTAAAATATGTAAATAATTTTAATAAAACAGTATATATCATCTAAACCCCAAGAAAACCAGTATGTGATTTGAAATTAGTCCTATTTCTTTACATATCTTCATATCTTACTATATAACATGGAGAGAAACAAAGTAGAATCTATGAGGTCATTACTCATTTCTAGTAAAACTATATTTTTTCCCTCAGTTTCCTCCTCAGAGAATGACATTTTAAATAGAAGAGTCAGAAGAAAGTTTTGGAAAGTTGAACATTCAGATCCTCATTCATACATAAAACGGCCGGGTGAGTAGTCTAACCTCTGTGGTTACAGTTAATTCATCTACAAAATTGGTGTTAAAAAATCTATATTTGGGGGCTGTGTTCATTTGCTTGTGAACAATCAGTGATAGAAAATTTAATAGTTGTCTCTGTCCTTCAATACCTAATAACTTGATATAATTTCCCGTGTTCTTTCATATGAAAACTTAAGGTTGGAAGCAGAAAGTAAAGCAGACTGGAGCCGGTGTCTCCAGAGAGGGCATTAGAGTTTCAGTGAAAGTCTTCGTCTTGCGCTAATCTAGATACTCTGTGTCCAGCTTCTGCCCTGCAGTGTTGAAGGCAGTAGCAGAAAGACCTGCACAGAGTAAGGAGGATGGACCATTTTGAGAAATTCTCCCCTTAGCACTGCCCCATCCCACTGAGACACCCTACAGCTGTGTTATATGTGTGTTCCCCAACCCTCTGGCTCTACAAGCTATCTAGTACATTTTTTTACACATTTCACATGGATAGTTGAATGGAGTGGCAGTTCAGAAAATTCCCATTATAAAAAGTATTGTATTTGCGTTCATCTTTCATACTTTTCTTCTAAACCAAAGCTGTGATAAAAGAGTCCCTAGATACCTTTCTCCCTGGAACCTCAAAAATTATGGGTAGAAAGGAAGATCCATTGTCTTAAGAGCACTGTGGGAAAGAAAATTTCCTTAAATCTATGGTGATATTTTCTTTATAGAAAAATACTTAAGGTTTTTACAAGATCACCAGAGAACAAAGAGTCCAAAGGGAACTTCAATGATATACCAACCCAGGTCAGAGAAAGGTAGAATTCTTTACCACCTATGGACAGAGAGCACTTCATAGCCAATGTATCAGCCAAACGCTGCCAATGGGGTGGTTTGAACAACTCCTCTAGGGCCAATTTAAAAGGGTAAACATGAGAGAAGCTTTTATTAATGCTTCCCTCCATCACAAAGCAATTTCCCACTGTCATCTGGGCTTTTTACGATAGCCCACTAGCAGTTTGAGCCACGTTAGCTTGCCACTGACTGTGCTCTAAGGAGAAAAGGAAACAAATCAAATAATTAAAATAGTCAGAAAAATACCACTCCAGAGTGGCTTGATCATTTAAAATATTTATAAGAGCATGCTTTTCTAAAGAGGGCAAAGGAGAGACAGAGAGTGATCTCCTTCACTTATCAAAATGAGTCAGACACCTCAATGCCCTTTTTGTCGGGATGCTAACCTTCTAGCTCCCCTGAGGACCCAGTGCTGTGGGTCCAGCTGCTGCATACCTTCAGATTGGCTCCACATCTCCAGTTATAATCCTATGTCCTGATGCTCACATGACTGCAGTGCTTTCTGGTGAATTTAAAAATCCACACTAATTGATCATGGTGAGAAATGAAGAACATGACCATTCAGGCATTGGAGGGTTCTGGCAGAAATTAGGTTAAGCACCCTGCACCTCCGCCCTGCCCAGAGCCAATATTTCCCACACCTGTCAACCATCAAGGCTGGGTTTGCCAGGAACCTAGGAGTGAATGGCATGGACGCAGCTGTGGAAAATTAAAGTACCCCGAGGAGGTCCAGCGTGAAAAATGTGAAGTCTTCAGTATCTCTGCAGGGTGCGGCTGATCCTAAGCAATGATACTACAGGAAAGCAAGAGTGGTGGGAACCTCAGAATTTCCAGACTGGCTTTCCCTTAGGAATATATAATATGTCAAATCATGTGTGTGCTTGTCTTTGTGTGTGTGTGTGCATGTGCTTTGTATAGGCCCTTAGAGATTGAAGTGAGACAGCAGATATAGATAGATAGATAGATAGATAGATAGATAGATAGATATGAATTTAGAATATATAGATATTTATAATTTCTAGGAAAGGATTGACGAAGGGATATACTGCTACAAAACCTTTTTCAGATATTTCCATCACAGAGATGAAAAACATAAAATGAGTAACGAGACAAAGCTCAACAATTTTTATAATGTCATTTCTCCAAAATACGTGCTAGTTCCAATGTGGCAACCATACGCAGTTGTTCTAGAAGGCTTTCTGTGGCTGTGATAGAACACTCTCATCAAACACAGCTTAGGGTCCTCAAGAACGGGTCACCAAGGCAGTAACTTAAGGCAGCATTGGAAGCATAAGCCAAAAAGGACCATGCCTTACTGGCTTGTTCCCTCTTTCATGCTCAGGTAGCTTTAATATACAACCCACAATGACCTGTCCAGGGGTAGCACTACTATGGTGGACTGGGTATTTCCATATTGGTCAATGATCAATTCCCTACAGACATGGTGACAGGCTATCTGATGTGATAAATCCCTTAAATGAGGCTTTCATTCCAAGTGACTCTTACTTATTTAAAGCAGCCAATTAAAACTAACCATGACACAGGTATTTTAAACAAAGTGTCTAAAAATAAATAATTTTGACACACAGACGAACACACAGTTATCTTATCCACTGGTCTACTAATGACAGTATTTTATCATTTGCTGATAACTTCCTTGTTAATTTGAACTTTAATTCTCATATTATGTTATATTTTTCAACATGTGATCACCATCTAAATACTTTGGTCATAATAGGCTCTCTTGTCCTTGCCTAAGACCGTAATATTTTATGCCTTTGAATCCTGCTCAGTTTTACCTTCATGTGTAAAACAAAAGAAGTAAAATTGAAGGTGGAATAGAGAGGTTATGCAATGGGAAAGATATCAAAGTGGGGGGAGCATGGATAGACACCAGATATCCTGAACTCATCTAATCTCTTTAATTGATTACAATGTAGATGTTTAAAGCTATATGGAAATATTAGAGGGGTTGGAGAGATGGCGCCATGTTTATGAGCACTGTCTGCTTTTAGAGAGGACCAGGGTTCAGTTCCTGGCTCCCAACTGCCTGTAATTCCAGTTCCAGGAAACCAATGCCCTCTTTTGACCTCTGTAGGCACTTCACACATTTGGTGCATAGACATATGCATAAGCAAAACACCAACACATAATTAATAAAAATAAATAAATAAATATATAGATACATAAATAAATAGATAGGCAGGCAGGCAGACAGATAGATGGATAGATGATAGATAAATTCAAAAGAGAGAGAATATGATAGTTTATTGTGCTTTCTTTCTGGACTGAATAAGACTATAAGAAAACTGGGGGCAGAAATAGGTCTCCCAGCAATTAGACAATGTCAACACATATTCTCTTTAAAGAAACAAAGGAAAGGAAAACTTCTAGTAGCCTGTAGACCTGGTCTTACTGATTGCAGTTTAGTTACAGGTCCACCAAACCCTGCTTTAGTGTAAGAGCCACAACCATACAGAATTAAAGTAAAACCTCATTGTGGATGATGGGAAGCTCCAGAATTCCATGGGGTCTTAACTTAATATCTCACACATTATCACCATAATTAATAGCAAAGATATGGTAAAATTCATTCTGAGAGAGAATGTCTCCCAGACTCTCTATTTAGATGCAAACATTTTGCAGAAGGAGATCAGAACACTTGATGAAATAAGCATCAGATTTGGCTCCACACCATCAGTCAAAACATTATATATGTAATTGTCATTGGAAAGTTTAGGGAATGTACACAGAAAATTGACTCAGCAACTTTTCAATTCATCAAAATACTCTAAGCAGCTTAAGAATGGTCTTTGGTGCAATTACAGAAGCTATTATTGGATATCACAGAACCCATTTCATCCAGAACTACAGAGTCTGCAAGTCCCGTTTAGCAGTCCTTTCTGGGCTCTAGAGTATTCTGCCTGGGTCCTCACTACTCAGCAAGATCTAGGGCATGGCCTTCAGAATAGAAAGGGCATGTTGTCACTCTCTTCAATTCCACTGACACTTCACATATGCTTGTGTGAAGGCCAAGTTGGGAAAGTTTATTCCCAAACCACTTGTGCTCTAAGCACTCAGTATTTATGAATTGTCTCTCTTGGGGATAATCCATACTTCTGGAGTATAAAAGCATATAAAGAGAATAGCAAATTGTAGTTTCAACAGATCGCTTAAAGGGAAGAATAACCCATTTGAATCATTGTTTGACTATTGTTTTAAGCCAATATTAACCATGAGGCATTTATGTGAAGGCTTCTTGTATTGGTTATCGTTGTCAATTTGACAGAATCTAGAATCATCTAGAATGAAATACTCTCTCTGCGTATAGCTGTGAGGCGTCCAGGTTAGCCTCTGGGTATGCCTGTTAGCAATTATCTACATGAGGTATATTGAAGTGGAAATATCTACCTGAACTGTGGATGGCACTATTCTACTGGCTGGCATCCTGAAATTCATAAAACAGTAAAGAGAGATGACCATCTGCATGCATCTTCTTCTGCTCCTAACTGTGGATGCATGATGAGAAAATCCCCCAGACCCCCTCCTTCACTTCTCTTCCACAATGAATGGACTGTTTCTCCTGGAACCATGAGTCACAGTAATATCCTTCTTGATATTGTCTTTGTCAGGCATTTTGTCATTGGAAAAAAAAAAAAAGACAAGTGACTAATACACTCTGATAAAATGTAAGAGGTATCAACATCATCGATAATTTAATAACAGCCATACTCCATCCTTAATGTGTAGTAATGTCAGCCTGTCAGTAGAAACAATCCCAGCTGTGATGTTATCACTTGGGAAGGAGAATAGGACTAGCAGTGTTAAATCAGACATTTGTTTCTCTGTATATTTGATGTGAAAGAGCAAAGGAGGTGCGTGCACTACATCTATATATACATCTAGGGAGAGCGGGATTTTAAACATTGCCCTTTAAAGTACCATATCTTTCTGTTGCCTGACATTGGATCTCCTTCCTGTAGCTGGACTGCCTGGTCAGACCTCAGGGGGAGAGGATACACTTAGTTAGTTCTACTGCAGCTTGATATCCCAGGGCAAGGTGGTGCCCACTGGGCGTGGGGGTGGGGCTTGCCCTCCTCTGAGAAGGGGAAGGGATATTAGGGGGCAGAATTTGTAGGGTGATTTTTGGAGGAGAAGAGGGAGGAAGCACTGGGACCAAGATGTAAAGTGAATTAATAAATCAATTAATGAAAAAATGTCCATTCGCTGTTTGTATTTTCCACCACTGTTCTTTCTAAGATGACACCTGAACCCCGGGCAAGCTGTCAGACAATTCAGACTTCAGTAACGGGATCCCATCATCTCCAATCTCATTTGATGCTTGCTAATCCTGCTCTGCCTGTGATGCACCTCTGCCCAAGTGTAGCTTCCCACTGTTGCTCTGCTGAGACTCAATCTCCACAGTCGTCTGAAATTTCATGAACTCTTCCTGGTAAAACAGTATCTCTTAGATTCCCACCAGCACCAAACAGTGACCTGAGACATCTTTGGGGTGGGGGAGAGAGAGAGAGAGAGAGAGAGAGAGAGAGAGAGAGAGAGAGAGAGAGAGAGCAAAGAGAACAAAGGGATATTTCCTATAGGCTTCAGCCATCATGACTCAATTGGCTGTAGTTTGTTTGCGAGGAGGAACATTCAGCCCCGTAGCCCCCTTCTTTAGAGGACTCATTTGTCAGACCCTTGTCTCCATTTCTTTCAGCCCCCCCTTGGTTTTCTTGAGTTTCCTACTTTTGACCCACCTTCAACTTATGGCTTAATTTAACATGAACAAGACTGAATGAAATAGAGGATTGAAGACATTGGTGTCTGTATTCCTGCTCTTTATTGCTCTGTCAGTCTTGTAAAACTCTCTGGACTTGGGTATGTTCTTATTGCCATACTCCGTGTTTACCTTTTCCTTGTATGTGTTCCATACTTAGAATAAACATGAAGGAGGAATGAGGTTTATGAATTCTTTTATCTTTCATTCATCCTGCATTTCAAACCTATTGTGTGACTGTGATTCTTAGTTCCAATGTAACCCAAGCACCTTAAATCTTCATTCCTATCAGTTCACATATCCCTGAATCTTGAAAAAACTTTTAAATTAATAAATAGAACACAAAAGATATCATTTAAGATAACATTCAACACGTGGCTTTATCTGTTAAAATATGTTTCTCTATCTAAGGTAGCAGATAATGAGAGGATTTGTGGTCAGTTATGAAACCATGGTAACAACTTGTCTGTGATTGTCCGATACTGGCAGGGATCTTCTACACTAGTTATAGAATTGGCTTATTTTCAACATACTAAAAGATTTCAATTACTCATTCAGACCTGAATTTGTTTTGGATTGTGCATTGACCTTCATATTTTGTTAACTTTCTCTTGCTTAGTGTCCCTATCACTACCTGGCTGCTTTCAGGTTACAAACCCTGCTAGATTCCTTAGTTCTTGGCTTTAATTTCAAAACAATTGGCAATATTAGCTGACTTAAGTTCAGAAATGTGAAGTGAGCTGTTTCCTTATTGTTACTTTATGTGTTCTTTGTTACTGTTGGGTGCTCTTCCTTACTGTTGTTTTTTTTGTTACTTTTAGGTGTTCTTTCCAATTTCAGAATTTCTCACATGAGAATTTTATACTATACTAATATTTTGATGTTTTCTTAACTTCGATAGTAAGGGTTTCTTAGAAAATGATATACTACCTCTTTTAAGGCTTATTTTTATTGTTTTAAAAGTATGTATAAATAGGGGAGAGCAGGAGTGTGAGCATGAGTATAGGTGCCCGCAGAACCTAGAAGAAAGCATTCGATCCCCTGGTGCAGAAGCGCCAGGACCAAACTCTGGTCCCCCCCAACACTAGAATGAATATGCTCTTAACTACCGAGCCATCTCTCCAGCCCTCAGCTACTATTTTTAGAGTGTCACATTTATTGATAGAACATTAAATACTATCATTTAAAAATCCTAGGTTTTCATTTTAAAATGGATAAAATATAATAATTTTTTTTACTATAGTGATATTGAAGAAATATCTGCCTTGTGTATGTCAAACATTTAAAATGAGGGAAGTGGGTATATATTATCTGAAAAATAAATGTTCAAGAAATTTCATACCCTGCTTGCACCCCACCTCCTGACTGAGGTTGGCCATAGAGAGGGTTTAGGTTAGACTCTAAGGAAGATTCTACATTTAGATTGTAAATGGCATTATTAAAAAATATCCAAGTTTCCACAGTAATGAATAAGTCAATTCTGCTCCCTCTGTAAAATACACAAATAACACAAAGAATAACAGTGCTTATGTACTATACAGTACTCTTCACGTATTTGAAAAAAGGCATAACCTCCTTTAAAGACTAGTGATACAAAATTATGTAACATATTTTAAAATCATTATATTTTCATTAGATAAAATATTAATTAAATTAAATATTAATTGGATATGTGAATTAAACAGTTATTTAACTAAAACAAATTAATTAAATAAAGTTTTAATTGACTAAATAGATCATTTTTATTTCTGTTCTCTCATAATTGTCAGTGTGATGTAGAGCATTGTTTTCCTGGAGATTCAATGTGGTACAGATGCTCACCTCAGCATCCTATCTCCATGCAAGAGGACTTTTTATCTGCAGCCATTTCATCAGCGGATAAAACAAAGTCCGCTCAGACTTAGACCTTACTCTTGTTCTCTTTTATTGCTTCCTTCATGGCTTATATTTTAGCTGCTAAAAGCTGGAAATATAGTGATTTGGTGTAAGCTCTAATTTAAGGAGAAGGTCTCAAGTTAATTAGAAAAGGTAACCTGATTCCAGATCTAAGCAGTGAAATTATATTGTGCATGATGCATCCTGTAGCAGAACATATTTGACAGACTAAGATCAAGTGGATTGCTTACAAGTCAGGTGGCAGCCATGAGCTCTCAATACTTGGGAGGTTTGCTTTACATGCTACTGTAAAATTCTACTTCAAAGAAACCTGGGCTGAATTGCACATAGTGTTTTCATGAAATACTTAATAGAGTTTTTATGTGGACACAGTGCTCACATGCATATGAACACACACAAATGAATAAACACACACCCATATTGCTAAACATAGATGTTTCCTGAGGGTGAGCAGATTGATTCCTTTTAAACAGATCAGTTGAATGTGAAATGCACGAGACACAATTCTTATTTCAGCTTCAGAGTAAGAACACTAATACTGGAAACCCTAGCTTTCCAATCTTGTCTTTTTATCTCTTTGTGATCATAAGTGATTGCTTAGACTCCCGAAATAGCTCCTTTTCCAAAGCGTAAAGCTTATCACTATCAATCATTTTCCTGCATTTTGGTGATTACTCATTTAGCTTGTATGAAATCCATTGTCTTGGCTGTGATTCACAAACTCTGTATGTACAGTTTCAGTGTAAAGATCTTCTGTACACCACCTGTTTGGACTCTGGTGTCAGACTCTGCACTTCCCAGCTTGTGTTCAAGTCATGAGTCCACATGCTATCAATAGCTATATGATATTGAACAACTGAAAGGTTGTTCACTGGCATTTGCACATGTTTGAAACAGAACCACAATCGTTCGTGCATGGTAGATTCTTGGTAATACAACAATTTACATAGAATGCCAAGAATGCTGTGCAGAACATAGTGAATACTGAATAAGTTATGCCATAATTATCTACTTACCTTTGAGTCATTCTAACCTATGTCCCTCATTCATTCACCAGGGTTGCTTGTCTGATATTCAGTAAACCATGTTGATACGTATGATGGCATTTCTTTGGATTGCACTGTTTGATGTCTCTTTCTTTTCTAAGCAGTGGTTTGGGTATGTAGCTATGTCCTAGTTTGACTTAGGTCTCTGTCAGTTACTATGAACAGTTGATGATTTCATTCTATATGCAAGCTAACAAGATAATTTGCAATCATGTTATGAGTGTTGCTGGAAGATAAGGTCCTCTAGGTCATGTGTGAAAACAACCTTTATTATTCATGGCAATAGCAATAGCTTAGTCTCAGGACATGCTCTGGTTCCCTGACCTCAATTCCCACAGGGTGATGCAAGGAGAGTCAGTTGACATCTGAACAATCTTTGGGTTACATTACAGGAGAAGAACCCTGAGGTAGCAAACCTAACTTTCATAGTGAGCAATAGCATCTCTATTTTTCTTGACAAAGAAGATACAACATCGGGTAAGACTTAGAATACAGCTTCCTGACTCTGTAATAAATATTTGAGATAATTAGTTTCGAACACAAAGGTCATTTGGTTTCCTGCTTGAAGTTTCCCCTCTGTGATGAGGTTCACCCAGTGCTTTTAAGGCAATAGACAGAGTGTGTGGGCGAACAAATCTGCTCACATAACAGAATTAAAAAGAAGAAAAAGGTCTGAGGTCCATGTACCTTGTGGGAGAACCACAATCACCCAAAGATCTTCTCAACCCACACCTCTATAAAATTCTGCAGAAATCATATTCTGGGACCAAACCTCTAACACATGGATCCTTCTGTGCAATCAAGATCCAAACTACAGCAATTATATATGTCTTTTACTCCAATGGAAGTAGTATCTACAGTTGCCAAGCCAAACTTCTACACAAGCATCACTGAAAACATGCGTGGGACAATCTCAATCACCATTTCTATTAAGATAATGTAAAGCACGAGTCTAGTGTGATAATCTTCGGATAAGGGCACTTGCTGCTAAGCCTAACAGTTTGAGTTCAATACCCAGAATATACAAGGTGGAAAGAGAGAGAGAGTGAGAGACAGAGAGAGCGAGAGAGAGAGAGAGAGAGAGAGAGACAGACAGAGACAGACAGAGAGAGACAGAGACAGAAGATAATTCCCTAAAATCTTTGTTTGACCTTAACATACACATGTGGGAACATGTACAAATGCATCCACATAGACACACAGACAGACACACAGACACACAGACACATAGACACATATACAATAAAATTATTTTAATTCTTAAAAAAGATGTAGACTAGCTGTCTCAGTTAGGGTTTTACTGCTGTGAACAGACACCGTGACCAAGGAAACTCTTATAAGGAAAACATTTAATAGGGGCAGGCTTACAGGTTCAGAGGCTCATTCCATTTTCATCAAGGTGGGAGCTCAGCAGTATCTAGGCAGGCATGGTTCAGGAGAATCTGAGAGTCCCATCTCTTGTTCCTAAGACAGCTAGGAGAAGACTGGCTTCCAGGGAGCTAGGATGAGGGTCTTAAAGCCCATGCCCAAAATGACACATTTTCTCCAATAAGGCCACAACTAATCCAACAAGGCCACACCTCCTAACAGTGCCACTCTTTGGGCCAAGCATACTCAAACCATCACGTTCTATTCCCTGAGACAAGCATATACAAACCATCACAATAGCTCAAGTAGAATGTGTCCAGAGATTTGTCTCATAATGGTGTCAACAAGAATTCTTTTATTCTGCACTTCTTTGTGAGAGGGTTATTGATCTATATGTACCATTCTTGAACACATATTCTCCAATTCCTTACTAATTACCAAGTTTCTAGTATAAGTTTTTATATATAATGGTGCCTGAATTATTTTAGAAAAAATTAGAAAGCTTAGTATAAACAACATAAATTCTATTCCTACCATTTTTATAGTGTATGCTTTAATTCTATTAGCATCAACTTTACAAACACTTCAAAAGGCAGATACCCCATGAAGAAATTGCAAATAAGTATTTTTTCAGCCATAATGAAGAGTGAAATTATATTGTATGTTGGAAAACAGACCCAATTGGAAGCCATCACATTAAACATAATAACCAAAGTATACAAGGGCAAATATCATGTACTTTTTCTTATTTGTGGGCCTTAGAGTTTTTCTTTTGTGCATAAGTCTATATACATAACACGTAGATATATAAAAGCACACATGTAATGTGAAGGAAGAAAATAGGCTGGGGATTGGTGAGGCGGGCGTGGGTGAGTGGGTAGAGGAACACCCTCATAGAAGCAAAGGGGGGGGGAGGGAAATGGGACAGGGGTTTTGTGGAGGGGAAACTGGGAAGGGTAATATCATTTGAAATGTAAACGAATAAAATGATTAACAAAATTAAAATAAAATATTTAAAATGAAAAGGGGGAAAAAGAGCAATGTGTACTGGACAAGGCATGGATTAATATGTGAGAGTGGAGAATGTAAATACGATCGGCGTTCCTGATTTAACTTTAGAGAAATGTCCTCATGAAGCACGTGCTTTTGTAGACCAGACATATAAAATCAAAATAAACAATCAAAAAAGGGGCAGCTGTGATGTCTAGGTCCAATGAATTTGAAGAATAAATATTTAAGTGTCCATAGGAATGTAATTTTTTGTATTTTGGTTTTTTCCTCTGGGGTGCTTTGGTATTTTTGTCTTTATTTTGAGGCAAGGTTTCTTTGTGTAACATAGCGCTTCCGTCTGGGAACGTGATCTGCAGATCAACCTGACCTTGAACTCAGAGATCAGCCTGACTCTCCCTCCAGAGCACCGTTCCTGGCAAGAGTGACGTATCATTATATTGTAAATTATATTCTATAAAACATACAGGTAATTCATTATTCATATAATTAAACATCCTACAGGTCTTATAGAAATCAACTATTATTATTTCACTGGTTTTTGTAGCTAACCCAACAAAGTTTACTTTCCGTTTTGAATCTTCTCTTGTTTATATGTGACTATTACTTATTAATCATCAAATCCAGATAATAAGCAACTAAGACACTTGTTTTGTTTTAATAATAGGAGAGATTCACAATACAAATTTTGTATTATTTTCAAAACTAACTGAAGCTAATAACCAACTTGGTAGTAGAGTATATTTGAAGTGTCTTAGTGAAATTTATGGCTATCCACATCAGTTTTGCCACCACGGACACAGACTAATTTTTAAAATGTTACTAATGAAGTGAGTATGATAACCAGATCCTGGAAATGATGGTCTCTCTGTCATTCAGTAGTCTGGAAGATTCCTGTTAGTGTCAGAGATGGCTTGAGGATCACTGGGTGCTGTTTACAAATAGTTAATCAGCCATTCTCACAGCTGCTCACAAACTGAGAGCTCACAAAGACACATGCAAGCAGGGTAAACTTCCCAGCACAGGTGAGCTGGGAAGGGGAGGCAGCACAAGTGCATAGCACAGGAGAATTTTAATCCATCTCATCCTGAAAACATTAAAAGATGGGAAAAGAGGGCAAAAGCCCTGGGTGCCCAGAATTAGAGATGTAACTCTAATCAACAGTGCCTGGCACTTAATGAAGATTGTTTTACAAACACAAAATTAGCAAAATTTAAAATAGAGTGTAGATAGAAATCAATTGTACAAATGTTATCTGGATGTATAGACAATGTTTGAAAAAAAATATATATATATTGAATTTGATCAATTTAACAATGAATTTAAGCATCAAATACATTTTTTTTTGCCCGTGGGATACTTTATAGAGTCACAGGTTGGAAGACATTCAATATAATATTTTCCAGATATCTGGTTAGTTGTTATGTTTCAGTCAGTGAAATTGACCAGAACCAAATCCCCACTAAGAAGTGTCCCTATATCTAAAAACTGATATTACACTTTTCCAAAACAAGCATCGGTTATAAAATACAAAGAGGTAAAACTTCATGAAATCATTGTTTTTAATAGCTGAATAGTACTCCATTGTGTAAATATACCACATTTTCTGTATCCATTCCTCTGTTGAAGAACCTCTGGGTTGTTTACAGCCTCTGGATATTATAAATATGGCTGCTATGAACATAATGGAGCATGTGTTCTTATTACATGTTGGAACTTATTCTGGGTATATGCCCAGGAGTGGTATAGCTGGGTCCTCAGGTAGTACTATGTCCAATTTTCTGAGGGTCCACCAAACTGATTTCCAGAGTGGTTGTACCAGCTTGCAATCCCACCATCAATGGAGAAGTGTTCTTCTTTCTCCACATCCTCGACAGCATCTGCAGTCACCTTAGTTTTTGATCTTGGCCATTCTGACTGGTATGAGGTGGAACACCGGGTTGTTTTGATTTGCATTCCCCTGATGACTAAGGATGTTGAACATTTCTTTAGGTGCTTCTCAGCCCTTCAAGTTTCCTCAGTTGAGAATTCTCTGTTTAGCTCTGTTCCCCATTTTTTTGATAGGGTTATTTGGTTCTCTGGAGTCTAACTTCTTGAGTTCTTTGTATATATTGGATATTAGCCCTCTATTGGACATAGGATTGGTAAAGATCTTTTCCCAATCTGTTGGTTGCTGTTTTGTCTTGTTGACAGTGTCCTTTGCCTTACAGAAGCTTTGCAATTTTATGAGGTCTGGATATTAGCCCAAAAGTTTGGAATACCCAAGATTCAATTCACAGCAACTGTTGGACTGAGCATGGAGGAGTTGGAGAAGAGACTGAAGGAGCTGAGGGAGTTTGCAGCCCCATGGAGGGAGTAACAGTGTCAACTTGTCAGCCCCCCCCC
>CM052704.1:116387135-116425127 GCA_028551405.1 Uromys caudimaculatus
CCTCGTAGAGGCAGGGGAGGGGGGATGGGATAGGGGGTTTCCAAAGGGGAGACCTGGAAAAGGGATAACATTTGAAATTTAAATAAAGTATCAAAAATAAAAATATAAAAAAAAAGAATTTATTAGAAAAAAAGAGCTAAAACTTACAGAAGGTTAACAGAGTACAAACTATATGCAATTTTTTTGCTCCTAAGACTTCAAAGTCCATAAAAACACAGGACCCACAACAAACAGTAAGTGGAATTGTAGAACCTTATGAAAATCAAAAGTGGAAAACCCACCATCTAGAGAAGGCAGAGATGAGCCACAGGTGGGAGAAAACGCCTGTGAAGCATGTGTTTACCTGGATCTGTTTAGCTAATGCGAGAAGAATCTAACAATTAGCAACAAGGAAACAAAGCATCTGAGGTAGAAATAAGAAAAGAAGTTCTTACACACTAAATAAATATTGAATCGAGGAAAATATGCAAGTGGCAGAGAAGCAAAAAGACGGATGCTCAACCTTATTTGTCATCTGGGGTATGTGGCTGGAACACATACAGTTTAAGGTGCTAAAATATTTTGCATAATATTATGGTGGCAAATTAAATATGCAACCAATTTTATACAACTTTTTAGTTTCTGCAGTGGTGTAGCCACTGTTGGCCTGCCTGTGCTTAAGTAAACACCCTTCCTACGTGTGCGTGCAGAAATCCTTATTAAATCAATGAGCTGGGAGGGTTTTGCTTTGCTTTTTCCATTTATTTGTTTATTTTATGTGTGAGTACACTGTCTCTGTCTTCAGACACACCAGAAGAGGGCATCAGATCCCCATCACAGATAGTTGTGAGCCATCACGTGGTTGCTGGGAACTGAACTCAGGACCTTTAGAAGAACAGTCAGTGCTGCTAACCACTGAGACATCTCTCCAGCCCAAACTCAATACATTTTAAGGAAAGAAAAAGAGAACAGGACATCAAAAAAAAAAAAAAGAAAGTAGGGAAGGAAAGCATTGTGAAAATGGCTTTGGGGGGGCGGCGGAAACCGGCAAAGATAGAGAAAAATGACCAAAATACATACATGGGTGAAAATGTTCAGAGAGCAGTTAAATACCTCATGTAACAGTTAAAGCACATGCCTCCCATGCATTGTCTGACATTCAGGGATGGTGTGTATGGCGTGACAAAGCTTCTACATCATTGCACACATGGGGACCAACCTCGGAACGTAGCTTGGGAAGTGTTAGAGCTACTGTTAAAAGTTTAACGTGTGTAACGTGGTGTTATGTCCTTGCAGCTGAATAAAACTCCCCTGTGGGAAAGACATTGGCTGTAGAATCCCGCCAAATTTAAACTATTGGCAGCTAAACCAAGAAAAGATATCTTTTAAAGTATAAACAAATGCAGTGTCTATTCCTATGGGAAATGATGCCAAATAAATACAAATTATCCAATGACACTGAGTGAGCCCTGCAAAGTCCTACCATGGACTGGCTATGATCATTTGAGACACAAACTTCTGTTTGAGCCCTAAGATTTCCTAAGTCAGTATATAAAATTATAAACTGGACATAGTGATGCATGCTTGATGTGTATGCATGTGTGTGTATGTGTGTGTATGTGTGTGTGTGTGTATGTGTGTGTAGTATATATTAGACTTACTAAAATTGTAGCAATCACTTCTCAGTTTGTCTAAAAGCAAGAAAATTTCAATTTATCAACAAATATTACCTCAGAAATACTTACACCAAAATATTACTTATTAGGTGTCTAACTAAATTTAAATTTGAGCACTTCATTTGATTGTTTCACTTGGGAATTCAAACTTTTGTAAACAGAAAAACAATGAGAAACTTCCAATCCCCCCAAAGAGTCTCTTTTTGGATGTTGTCAAGTTAAAAAACCACAAAACATAGGTGTTTGCACTAGTAGACCCCAGATCCATGAAGAGTGGGGCACTAAGGACCTCTTTTCAGTGAACAACATTGAAAGAATTCCCAGTCCCACCCCTGTGACCTCCTAACACTGTGGGGGGCAGCACAGCCTCCACGCTGAGTTCCATCTGTCATTAGGTGATTTTATGACTGAATGGACGTAGCTGGGGATATTGCTAGCATGTAAGTCGTAACTACAGGAGCATGCAGTGGCCTGGATCCTATGATGCAAATAAACCACACTGCTGTCTCCATCCACCAACAATGCAGACAAGAAATCTTGGCTTTGGGCAATGGGGTCGGTTGTGATATAGGAAGATTTTTGTTCATATGTATGTTTTTACCTAATAAGCATAACATACAAAAACCATGTTCTTCTTAAAGCATCTGGTTGAAAGAATAGACATCAATCAGCATATTCCAAGCGGGAAAGGCTGCATGAATTTTTGAAACAATTCGGAAGCAGAATGCTGACTTCCATTGGAACTGACATAGTACTACCTGAGGACCCAGCTATACCTCTCCTGGACATATACCCAGAAGATGCTCCAACATGTAATAAAGACACATGCTCCACTATGTTCAAAACAGCTATATTTATAAAAGCCAGAAGCTGGAAACAACCCAGATGTCCCTCATCAGAGGAATGGATACAGAAAATGTGGTACATTTACACAATGGAATACTACTCAGCTATTAAAAACAATGACTTCATGAAATTCTTAGGCAAATGGATGGAACTTGAAGATATCATCCCAAGTGAGGTAACCCAGTCACAAAAGAACACACATGATATGTACCCACTGATAAGTGGATATTAGCCCAAAAGCTCGGAATACCCAAGATACAATTCACAGACCATATGAAGCTCAAGAAGAAGGAAGACCAAAGTGTGGATCCTTCAGTGATTCTTAGAAGGGGGAACAAAATACTCACAGGACGAAATATGGAGACAAAGTGTGGAGCAGAGACTGAAGGAAAGGCCATCCACAGACTGCTCCACCTGGGATCCATCCCATATACAGTCTACAAATCAGGACACTATTGTGGATTCTGGGAAGTGCTTGAGGAAGGGAGCCTGATATGGCTGTCTCTTGAGAGGCTCTGCCAGAGCCTGACAAATAAAGAGGCAGATGCTGGCAGCCAACCATTGGACTGAGCGTGGGGTCCCGATGGATAGAGTTGGAGAAGAGTCTAAAGGAGTTGAGGGGGTTTGCAGCCCCGAGGGAGGGGGGCAACAGTTTTAACCGGAGCTCCTGAGGACTGGACCACCAACCAAGGAGTAGACATGGAGGGGCCCAGGGCTCTAGCCACAAATGTGGCAGAGGATGGCCTTGTTGGACATCAATGGGAGGAGTGGCCCTTTGGCCTGTGGGGGTTCAATGCCCCAGTGTAGCGGAATGCCAGGGCAGAAAGACCGGAGTGGATGGGTGGGTGGGTGGGGGAACACCTGTCATAGAGGCAGGAGAGGGGGATGGGATGGAAGGGGGATAACATTTCCAGAGGGGAGATCTGGAAAGGGGGATAACATTTGAAATGAAAATAAAGAAAATATCCAATAAAAGAAAGAAAGAAGGAAGGAAGGAAGGAAGGAAGGAAGGAAGGAAGGAAGGAAGGAAGGAAGGAAGGAAGGAAGGAAAGGAAGGAAGGAAGGAAGGAAGGAAGGAAGAAAGAAAGAAAGAAAGAAAGAAAGAAAGAAAGAAAGAAAGAAAGAAAGAAAGAAAGAAAGAAGAAAACAAAACAAAAACAAACAAAAAGGACTTTAGCTCGCCCTCCTATTTGGAGTCTGGCATTTGTCTTCTTTGATGTACCCACTGTCTGTGGAGCAGTTCTGTTTCATGTTCTCGCTTACCTGCTTAGTCACAATCATGGCGATTCCTTTGAGTTGCTGTGATGTTTGTTGTGCCCAGCATTTTATATAAACTGGCTAAATTTGTGTTGTTTCCCTTTGGACAGACTCTGTTTCTCTAACATTCGATAATTGTGGAGAAACTGATTTTTTATCAGTTGGGGTCGCTCATATCAGATTTACTTTCTCATTTAATTCTTAATAGGTCAGGGGTCACATAATATTCTAGATATTTCTTCTAAGAGTTTTCAGACAACGAGGTTAGTGTGTGGTGAGAAAACTCAAATGGCAAGTTCAAAACAAGACAGGGCTTCTAACATGAACACACAGGCACACACACCTGCAGATTTAAAAATTAATTAAGAAGGTCACCACCACAACTTTGTATCTGTGCCCTGTTCTACTTCGTATGTATATTGTAGTATTAATTGTATATCTGTTGGGATCCCAGAGGATATCAGTTACTGAAATTCAGGGAATAGATTGAATAATATAATATAATATATATATAATATATATATAATATAATATAATAATAGCAGTAGTTCACACGTGTAGCTTTAATCGGAATGGTTGCTTATTTCAAAATGTTTAATTTGAGCACATTATGAAGTTTTATTGCTTGAATTTATAATTGAGATATAGTAATTTAGTTTGTATTTTCTCTCCTTAATAGAGTTAATAGTGTGTGTTAAAAATGCAATCTTAGCTGATTTGAAGGAACACCTCCAATTTAGTTACATATTAAGACTGATTTGATAAGAATGACTTTTATCATAGTTCTCTGAATTTTGATATGAAATGTTACTAATTATAAAGACAATCCATTAACACAGTTTATGTTCTTCAACAAAACCTAAAGTGTCTAGTGAATACATGTAGAGTCCTTGTGACTTTGAAAAGATAAAACATAAACACATATAATTCTTTTTTAATTATTATTTATTTCTTTTTCTTTACACTCCATATTTTATTCCCCTCCCAGTCCACCCTCCAACTGTTCCACATTCCATACCTCCTCCCTGTCCCCCCCAGTCTCCATGAGGATGTCCCCACCCTACCCCCTCCCACCAGACCTCCAAACTCCCCTGGGGCTTCCAGTCTCTTGAGGATTAGGTGCATCTTCTCTGATTGAACCCAGACCTGGCAGTCCTCTGCTGAATATGTGTTGGGGGCCTCATATTAGTTGGTGTATGCTGCCTGGTTGGTGGTCCAGTGTCTCAGAGATCTCAGGGATCCTGGTTAATTGAGACTGCTGGTCCTCCTACAGGGTTGCCCTCCTCCTCAGCTTCTTCCAGCTTTTCCCTAATTTAATCACAGGGGCCATCAGCTTCTGTTCATTGGTTGGGTGCAAATATCTGCATCTGACTCTTCAGCTGCTTGTTGGGTCTTTCAGAGGGCAGTCATGAGTGCTCCAAAGCCTCAGTAATAGTGTCAGGCCTTGGGACCTCCCCTTGAGCTGGATCCCACCTTGAGCCTGTCGCTGGACCTTCTTTTCCTCAGGCTCCTCTCCATTTCCATCCCTGCAGTTCTTTCAGACAGGAACAATTATGGGCCAGAGTTTTGAGTGTGGGATGGAAACCCCTCACTTGATGCCCTGTCTTGTTCCCTCTACAAGTTCCCTGTCCCCACTGTAGGACATTTCATCTACAGTCCCTCCCTCTGAGTCCTGAGAGTCTCTCACCTCCCAGGTCTCTGGTGCATTCTGGAGGGTCCCCCCAGTCTCCTACCTCCAGAAGTTGCCTGTTTCCATTCTTTCTGCTGGCCCTCAGAACTTTAGTCTTCGCCCCACCCAATACCAGATCGTGTTCCCCTCTCCCTGGATGCCTCAGTTCCACTTGGGAGGAGAAGAAAGCAACCACACATATAATTTAAAGCAATCATTGCATGTGATGGACGTGCAATTGAAATTAGAATGTCACAAGCACTCTCATCATCAGTCTGCATTCCCAAAAGCAGGAAAATCGACTAAGTGGTAGCGCCGTTTCTTACCTGTGGAAGAGAGCTCAGTGTGGTATCTACATGAAGCAAAATGGGAGCCTGTTGATACATAAAGCTTCGGATTCGCAGACAGTAAAACTCAACAGATGCTTTTGTCATCGGCTAGCCCTGCACTTACAACAGTGGGCAGAAACTCAAGGTAATTTCTGCTTTGTGTTATTTCTGTGCTGATTCTAAACTATTGATATTTCAAAATTTTAATTTACAAGAGTGTACAGATCATATCAAAGATCCATACCATATATTTATGTTGACCATGATGTCTATCCAGATAGAAAAATTTTCCTTAAATAAGTTCTCCAATGTTTATCTTTTTTCTTTCCTGTTTATAGCAGCTACAAGACATAAAGTGCCCAATTTCTAGGCATGTAAATATTTTATTCTAAAGAAGCCTATATTTTGAGCACTTTTTGGTAGTCTTATCAGAAGTATTTTCTAATTTCTCCTTGGGAATGAATTCTGTATAGGCAAATATTCATTGTATGTGTGTGGGGGAGGATAATGTGGTAAGGTTGAAAGTATCTTGATTCTTCCCAGTAACTGAATGTTGTCTGTCACACACACAAACAGGTGTGAGTGCTCAGTCACACAGAATCCAAGCCCAACAGCTGTTATATGTACTATGGATATAATTCATGTGTGATTGCGTATAAATACATCTTCTGTATTGCCTATCTGAGAAAATAATTTAGAAAAGCCAAACAAAGTGAAAAAAGACTAATAATTTAATAATCATAACCCAAAAAGGATCCTTTGGATTTATTTTTTAATGGGCAAAAATGTATCCACTAAAATAAAAAATAGGGAAGAATAATATACCCTAAATTTGAGTTAAAACATACTATCTCATTATGGAAATTTCCATGAAGATTAACATAAGATACTCCCAATGAGATATCAATAAAAAGCTTCAGATACATTGGAATACTAGAATTTGATATGAAAAATAAATTGAATGAAAGATAACCCGGGGAAAGCACTCAAACGGTCTATTAGCTATCTGTCAGATAACAACAGTGGTATAGCATCACATATAATTAATCACTTTTAAAGCGTTTTGCCTTTTCCTGGTACTCCATGGTGTGATGGATGCTGAGGATCACTGCCATGTCATCTTGGGTTACTTCTGTCTCATTTTGTGCTCAATTGCTATTGAGTAGACCTCCTTATAAAACCAGAAAGGAACCTGTTTTTTGTTTTTTGTTTTCTAATATTCCTTTTCAATCAATAGGCTGCCTTTTCCCCTCACTATTTCTTCCCCTCTGGTGTAATGGAGACTTTCAATAAATCACTCTATGTTCTTATACTTTTCTTGGTGGAGCTTATAATTTGATATCTAGGAAATTATCACCAACACCAATGTCTAGAAAACCTGTCTTATCTCCTAGGAGTGTGATGGTTATGAGACTTGTGCTGAGATCATTTATCCACTTTGACTTGATTTCTAGAATTATGAAAGGAAAAAAGTATACTGTCATTTATATATGTGGAAATTTTTATCTAACTGAAGAGACAACCTTTACCTTATTGTTTTTCTGGAGCCCTTCCTGATAATTAGTTGACTATATGGTTAAGCTAGTTCATTTCCTGGTCCATGAATATAATGTGTATTTTGATGCTTTTAAATTTATTGCAAGTACCATATTCTTTTGATTACTATAAGCTTTCTAATATAATTTTCAATTAGAAAATGTGATGCCTTCAACTTTGGTTTTATTTTCCTTAAAATTAGAGGTAAAACCCACAAGCCAAGCAAATACAAAAATGGACCAAAGATTCCAAAACACATTGCTGCAAATGTAACAAACTAATAATTGGTCATGCGAACATTCTTCGCATCACTTATCATTAGCAAAATGCAATCAAAATCATTACAAGATATCATTTCAAGCCCATTAGAAGATCTTTGGCAAAAAGAAAAGACACAAATACTGCCATGCTATAGAACAAAGAAAACTCTCAGCAATATCACTAGAAATTTCAGTGATTTTATTTATGAAGAATGAAACAAATGGCTATATTGTAAAAATATGAAAAGTCACTGAATAACTGTCTTCTTCGAAATATTATTTATGAGTCGAATGATGTGAACAAAACCCATAGATATTCATTGATGGACATAGTAACTGCACACATATATAGCCACTTCATCAGGGTTACTATGGATACATGAATCTATCATATATATATATATATATATATATATATATATATATATATATATATATATGTGTGTGTGTATGCATATAAAGAGAGAGAGGGGGTTGTGTCTCACATATAGCATCTGGAAAATGTTAAAATATACAGTGGTTAAAGAGGAAGAGGAAAGAAGGAGATGAGACTGGCTAAAATGTTCAGAGTAGCCACTAAGCCTCATGTCTTATGTTCTGTGTCCTAGTAAAATTATAAATTATGCATTTCAGAATAGCTAGTATGGATGATTTTCAATGTTACCAACACAAATATAAATAATTATGATACACATGTTTTGAAAATTAGCACATCACCTTCCAATATGTGATTATTGTATCCACTAACAATGAAAAAAAAGTTATATACATATTAAGAGGAGGTTGGCCTTGTCACGCTTGGTGATATGGGCAAGAGTAGAGCAGTTTATACATCGCGAGGATGTGGGAGGAGAAATTCAAAGTATCCAGTACTCACCATCAAACATGTAGTTGAAAATACTGCACTGCATTCAGGACTGTGCTGAATGAATAAATTCAAGCTGCTTGTTCCATACTATGTGTTGAAAGGTATGTTAATTTGTACCATTACAGGAATAATTTTACTACTTATGTATTCTACAATATTATGTTACATACCTAAAACACATATAATAATGTGATTTCAAACATAAAATAATCATTAGAATTAATGCCACACATGTAAGCAAACTGTTACATAATTTTATTATCCAGAGAAAAGAATTAAAACTATTTAGATTTAGAGAATACTTTTCAAAGATTGTGTGGGATTGACCTGTACCAAGGACTGCACAGAAGTCAAACAAATCCATCTGGAAAGTCAATATAGAGATCACCTGCAAAGTTTACACTCCTACATTTAACTCTGTCTCAGACCTTTCATTGCTTTAACGCCTACCTTAGAGAGAATTCTAAATTGCTATAAAATTACCAACACAACAAAATGCTGGACACAGAATAAACAATTCTGTGAGAAACTTGAAAATAATGATGCTCTTTTGAAGAAAATCTCTGTCAAAACTTTATTTTGTTTTCTTTACTGTGAATCTCTAAGGTCTCCAGTGAAACTTATATCATGTCAAAAGCAAAAAACAAAATGGAATAGTAATTCTTCCCCCCTCATAACTTCCATGAGTAAAACTTCCATCTCTCTAACCAAGGGGAAAAAAGTCACTGAAAATAATTCTTAACTTTCCCCCCATGAGACTTTGCATACAAAAGTACAATAGATTGGTATAATGGGAAGATTAGGGTAAAGGCATGTGATGAGAATAATTATTCATATTTTATCACCATTGCTTGTTAAATAATGTCTATTTACACCAGTGTAGGTAAGTACAGTTGAAAAGAGTGTATCTTGATAAGTTAAGGTTTCAATCTTATTCTACATGGATAAGAACCATAAAAAATATTTTCCTTATTAACCACACACATATGGAAGGAAGTCTATTAGAAAACATTTGACGTTTGTTATTGATCTGTAGTCAGAGAATGCTGTGCATAAGCTTATAAATAACAATCTTTAATTGTAAAAGATAGTCCATGAGCCAATTGGTTCGAGTCATTTAAATATATTACACTGTGCCTACCTCTCAGTAATTATACCAATTAGATCAAAGAGCCATTTATCAGGGTGCCAATTAAGTAAATCCCACACTTTCTGGAACTTAGAAAAAAAGCAAGTTAAATTAGACAGAGCAAGCAACCCTGTGTTTGCAAGGATAGTTGGATCTTGGTCATGTAAGATGAGAGTAATTTAGAGCATGTTTACGGTTTTGTCTTGCAACAAACAGACATTATTCTCTATTTCTGCTGCCATGTCTACATGAAAGTCAAGAAAGTGTGCCTTGAGTCTGATCTTCAGTTTGCTTGAGAGCTGATTTCAATGTGTCTTTTTCTTTCACTGCTCTCTGCATCTAAAGTTTAGTTCATGGAAGAGTCTCAGCTTAGTAAACATGGGATGCTGGCTGATTAGTGTGTGGGATTCTCTTAATGTCAAAATTTCTAGAAGACGAAAATGATTGAATTCACAATTAACTTAAACTTAATAAAAATATAAAACTCTTTTAAATTTCTTACAGTAAATATCTATTTTCAAATGAATCATAATTGGTTTTTAATTTATGAAATCTAAAGAAGTTTTCTAATGTGTCTTTTAGAGAGCCAATAAAAAACTGAGATATTATTTAAACAAATATTTAGAAATTCACTATAGACAGTCTGTGAGTGACTTCATGTAGTACCCACCATTCAATAGTATACCAGGCTTGAAAAGTGCAGTGAAATCAATCTTCCACCGACCTTCCCATTTATGTGTCAGGACTGAGAGCTGACATTTAGAGCATTATCATTATATAGTAATAAAATGTGAGGTGAAAAAGCTAAAACAGAACAATGTGCTGAAATATCTCTGAACTTTCCCTGCAGTATCTAAACTGCCACGCCTCTGTGAACATGGCTTGTACATCCAGAGACTCAGGAATATACTCACCCCTGCTGAAATGCACAGACTTGGTCTTCACAATTCTCCAAAGAAACTTAACTATTTACACAACCTTTCCATTGTGTCTGCCACTATAAGTATGAAAGAATGATTTAAAGCATATGGAAGCATGTGTACAGGTCACATGCAGTCACTGCCACATTTTGTGTAAAGGACTTACCTGTGGAAAGGCAAGGAACAAGTTTCCTGTAGGCACTTTGGGATGGAAGCACCAAAATAGTTTCTCTAAGTTATGTGGAATGTTGGTGCTCATCAAAGAAGTGTTTTGCCTGAGTAACACGCTAAGACAATAAATAGTTGATAAAATGTTTTTCACACTGCATCTCTTTTTATGATTGAGCAAATCAATACTGTAGGTGTCAGTATAAGTTTCTTTTTCTGAGAAAAGTATGCTTGTACATATGCGTGTTTGTATGCATGTATGTATACACATATGTATGTATGTATGTTTTTATGTAGGTATATCCTGTTAACAGAGTTCTCACGTTTGTAAACATATTTAAGTCAGTTTTCACAGGTTGTGGAGAAGTAAGAAGAATTAAAGTCTTGGCTGAAGTTGATAAAACATATACAATGAACAGATATGACAGGGAAGTTTAGCTGTGTGGTCTTCTAATTGAAAACATGTTTTATATATCAAACCAGAAGAACTTATCATAATGACTGATGGAGGTCAGAAGAAAAAAATATAGTACGATAGCTACCATGTCCAAAATAAACAAATCTGTAATTTCTGGTCTTCTAGTTAAGGTTCCACTAAATTGTAAATTACACACAGACAAACTAGTTTATTTATAAACCCCAGAGTAAACATATTATGCTTAATTGCATCTTGTAAATATTGCCCTCGACATCTGTTTACTCTTGTGCATTACATTGATAGGGAACTTACCATGTATTTGAGGATCCTCTACATACACAGTACTTCCCACATGCTTTCAGGGGGAATGAACATGAGACACCCTTATTTATATCAGCTTGGAATCTAAGAAAAAGAATACAGCATGTTTACATACACATGGCAGAATAAGCTAAGTGCAGGCTATTCTAAGAGAATTCGCTTGAAGCAAGAATCATTTTAGCTGTTTGAGGGAAAGTAAGAACAATGGCCAAAAGTGAGTAGCCCTGCTCTCTACATTCCTGATTCTGTCTTCTCTACCTCTCTTCCTCCGCACTATGAAGCTTGTGATTAGAGTCAATGAGTTTCCCTAACTTGCTATGTATTAATTTGCAAGTCCAAAGACCACTTTCTATTTTGTAATATCTCTACTTTTGCAGTCCAATCTGGCAATATTGCTGTAAGTATTATTCTCTTTAAGACACTGAGTTTGAGTCACTGTATAAAAACTGTAAGTATGCCAGAGGGACTGGCTCTTCTGAGAGTTCGTGGATTCATTTCCACATAACTGATAAGGTTAAATCCCAGCAGTGGAAACCCCAGCCATTCTTGAATGCTGTGAGCCAAAGATTCTTGAGCTTGTTCTGCCTTGATGGTGTTAACTTTCTGACATAGTTCCAAGGGTAATAATTCTAAGAAAGATAAAGAAAGAAATGAACCAATGGATCTCGCTTCTGGGTTATCAGCAAGCCTTAGAAATAACAGACCTATGTCTCTTATCACACTGCATGGGAGTTGAGAGTCAGATCTACCAAGCTTCAGGAAAAAGGTCATACATTCAACTTGTTAATGTATCAATAAAGTTGTAGAAGACAATGTGGACTCAATTATTGAAGCCACTCTTGAAAACTATATTTTGTCACTCTGAGCACTGAAGATAAAATATATCAAAATATAACTATCAAAAATACTGGACATCAGGGCTGGTGGACCATGCTTCTCATCCTAAACTTTTAAAGGATGAATTTCAAAAATAGCCTAGTCTGCTAAATAAGACAATGCACCTAAATAATAGAAATGCTGGAGAGAAGAAAATTCTTTAGTTTTATTATTTTGCTACATAAACTACTATTAACACATTATTAATCAATGTCAAATACTTTAAAGCACTTGCAAGCTTCATTTCATTCAGTGTACATAATAATCTAAAAGGTAGGTGTTATTGTTATTCTTTTTGATAGATGAAGTAACTGGGTCTTAGAAATACTATTTAATTTGTTATTTAATTACTGAAGTTCACTATTCTACAGTAATTCTTTAAATGAATTCAGACTGTAATTATAACAATCCTGTGGAGATGGGGATATGAATTTTCAGCCTTGAGGAATAAAATTGTTAACGGAAGGGTATATGACTCTTATGTATACCTGCAAAGTCAGGGTGACAGTAACAAGAAAAGTATTGCATTTGCTGCAAAAGAAAAATGGAGTTTGTCAGTATTCATAGAAACCATTTTGTTACTTCGAAAAGAAAACCTTATATTTATGATTGTATCCATTTTCTGTGAAAAAATAAGGGCAAGAACACAGCTGAGACATTGTTTCTTAAACTCTACTATTGAATGAATTAATATAAAATAGTCAAGGTTGAGATTGGAGCATAGAGGGTAAGAATATGGTTAGAGAATGCTGTGAATGCCCTTGGAGATTGTGGCTTCAGCCCATCTACATTCTACCTCAGTGTTGAAATTAAATATGGGAGGAGGGTTCAGACTTAATTATAGATGAAAATTTCCATGTTAGTATGAACAAGGGAACATAAACTAAGATTTATAAAGTACATTTAGTGATTACCTTCATAATCTAAGGTCCAGGGGATGTAAACTATGCTGAACAAATAATAGAAGCAAACGTACTAAGAAATATTTAGAAGAAAGTAAAAGTCATCCCTCAGCTGAGTGTATTGTCAAGGAGATCAGTGCATAGCGAGTATCCATAGCTGAGCCCTATTCCTGCTTTTACTGTGTTTTTGTATTGTCTTTCCAGTGGGCTGTGTGTCCCATGGGCAGCACATACAGCACAGTTTCTATCATTTTTCAAACTGAATGACTGGAGAATTCATGCTTCTGAGCACATCCCAAGCAAAGCCCTAGGATCATTGATGTGCTGGAAAGGCCATCCCCTCTCTACATGGGTGAGATAAATCTGAATCCCCTCGCTAGCCTGATTCTACACTTTTACTTGGCTTCACCCCATCCTATCTTCTTCATATTCCTACTGGTGTTTTGTAGGTTCATCACTGAATTTTCTGTACCCTGTCCTTGTTCTAATAAATATATTTAAGTCTAAATTTTAGGGTTTGATTTGGGGTAATACAACATAGAAATCTCCTGTACTTTGGACACATTTATTGAACTGATCCTTGGAAATTCAAGACCATATGCTTACCAAAATATATGGAAGGATTGGGAAGTGAATGTGATCAGAGTCTATGATGTGAAATTTCAAATCAATAAAAATATATTGCAATCCCACCAACAATGGAGGCATGCTCCTCTTTCTCCACATCCTCGCCAGCATCTGCTGTCACCTGAGTTTTTGATCTTAGCCATTCTGACTGGTGTGAGGTGGAATCTCAGACTTGTTTTGATTTGCATTTCCCTGATGACTAAGGATGTTGAACAGTTCTTTAAGTGCTTCTCAGCTCTACGAATTTCCTCAGTTGAGAATTCTCTGTTTAGCTCTGTTCCCCACTTTTTGATAGGGCTATTTGGTTTTCTGGAGTCTAACTTCTTGAGTTCTTTGTATATATTGGATATTAGCCCTCTATTGGACATAGGATTGGTTAAGATCTCTTCCCGATCTGTTGGTTGCCGTTTTGTCCTAGTGACAGTGTCCTTTGCCTTACAGAAGCTTTGCAATTTCATGAGATCCCACTTGTTCATTCTTGATCTTAGAGCATAAGCCATTGGTGTTCTGTTCTGGAACTTTTCCCCTGTACCCAGGTGTTCGAGACTTTTCCCCAATTTCTCTTCTATTAGATTCAGTGTATCTGGTTTTATGTGGAACACTTCTCCATTGTTGGTGGGATTGCAAGCTGGTACAACCACTCTGGAAATCAGTTTGGCAGAACCTCAGAAAAATGGACATAATACTACCTGAGGACCCAGCTATACCACTCCTGGGCATATACCCAGAAGATGCTCCAACATGTAATAAAGACACATGCTCCACTATGTTCATAGCAGCCATATTTATAATAGCCAGAAGCTGGGAACAACCCAGATGTCCCTCATCAGAGGAATGGATACAGAAAATGTGGTACATTTACACAATGGAGTACTACTCAGCTATAAAAAACAGTGACTTCATGAAATTTCCAGGCAAATGGATGGAACTTGAAAATATCATCCTGAGCGTGGTAACTCAGTCACAAAAGAACGAACATGGTATGTACTCACTGATAAGTGGGTATTAACCCAAAAGTTCGGAATACCCAAATTTCACTTTACAGTAACCATTGGACTGAGAGTAAGGTCCCAGATGGAGGAGCTGGAGAAGGGACTGAAGGAGCTGAGGAAGTTTGCAGTCCCATGGAGGGAGCAACAGTGTCAACTGGCCTGAGTCCCTCAGTTCTCCTGGAGGCTGGACCACCAACCAAAGACACCACATGGAGGGACCCATGGCTCGGACCACATATGTGGCAGAGGAGGGCCTTGTTCGCCATCAGGGGCAGAAGAGACCCTTGGGCCTGAGAGTGTTAGAGGCTCCAGGAAAGGGGAATGTCAAGGTGGGAATACGGGAGTGGGTGGGCAGGTGGGTGGGAGGTGGAATACCCTCATAGAGGGGGAGGGGATGGGGATTTCCAAAGAGGAGACCTGGAAAGGGGGAAACATTGGAAATGTAAATAAAGTATCAAAATAAATATATTGAATTTTTTAAAAGTCTCAAAAATCTCTAATTGTAATAGAATATAATTTATGTATAACACTTCGAAAATTTTGTTTTTATAACAACTATGATTATCATTTGTTTCTAGATGGTTTTATCTTTTATGTCTTTTGTTTCTCTTACTAAATTTATTCTGAAGTAGTAAAAAGAAATACATGCTATGCCTTTCTCCCTATGGAGATTTTTGCTCCCAAAAGGAGAAGAGAATGTCTGTCCTTCAGTTTGTGGCTCTTGGTTCTTGTTCCATTTGGCTACATAATAAAAACAATATTCAGTACAAGTTGACGGTCTTTTTGACTTCAGATCTGAAAGATATTTGCTGCTCCAAGAACCAAAACTATGTTAGATTCCGGGAATATAGTCAGAAAATAAAGAAACTGTGGCTATTTTTAGACTTATATTTAAAGGAGTTAAACAGTATGTCTTTACATATATATTTAACAGGCTAAGAAATTATGAAGTTGTGTATTTGTCATTTCTCAATAAAGTCTTTTATAAAATTGTTTTGTGTCCACAATGAAATGAATTTAGATAGTTCTATTTTTTTAGGTTTTCATCATGAACGCCTATATTATTTTGTGCCAGTAATGAAATAACTTTAGGAAGTTTGGTTTTTATTTTTCATTATCAACCTCTAAAATAATATAAAGTGATGAGTAAATATTTACAGGATAAACATTTTTGGTGGCAAGACACTATCATCTTAGAATGAATTATTGTTGAGACTGGATGAATCTGATTTTTTAAATTGGGAAATGAAAGCTCAGTGACAAAGCTCTTTGCAGTTTTTAAAAGTTGTGATTTGATCGTCTAAGTGACTGCTATTTATATACCTGTTTAGTACTACTAATTACTTTTTATCAATTTCAATTAGTGTGATGGCTAAATCTCACAATCATTGTGTGCGACTCAACCAGAAGCTCGGGGAGCGGGAATGCAGGGGATATATTTGTGATGAAGCTTATTTGCATTTGCAGATCTCAACAACTGCTGGAGTATCTGTTTTCTAGCAATTAGGCAGCTGCTACTTAAAATCCACAGTGGTAAATGCTGGTTATGTTTGGTTTGGAAAGCAAGTGTTGTTTTGTGCACATTCTGGTACTTTGCAGTGTGTTAATGAGGACGTGTTGATTCACGCTGACTTCTCTCCCAACGCTACTTATGACCTTTCCCTCCTCATCTGGCGGGGGCATGACTTCATCTATTTTCTTTCCCTCTTTTGTCTTTTTCCCAGGATTTGCCTTTGCATACTTTTGAATTTCCCTTATCGAAAGTCAATTCACACTCTTTCAAATGTATAGACTTGTGGAGGAGTCTGACTGCGTTGAAATATGTTGGATAATTTATTACCAAAATCTCTGTATGAAATATTTAGGAACTCCATATGAGTTTCCTAAATAGTTGGAGAGCTGGCTCCATAGTATGGATTGGGAAAACTGGCAGGCAAGTGGACATTAATGGACTGTAGACATAACAGCACTCATGCTGGCTTCTGTACAAGAAAAATGAGCAGCTTTGAGCAAAGAGCTGTGCTTTAGACATGTGCTAATGGCTGCAGGATGTACAAATCACTCATAAAATATGATGCAAGCATTGTAATTTTGTGCATCACATTATAAAACCTAATTTTATTTGCTTATGGTAATTACATAAGATCTCAGCATAGATGCATTGTTTGAAAACTGGCTGAATATTAGAGATGACACAGGCAAACAAAATGGTGCTGCAATATCCCTCTGCTTATGTGTTTGTGGGATATGCACGTGCAAATGTGTGTGTAAATTCATGTATGGGTGGGTATGTGCATACTCATGTCGGGGGTATACATATGAGTGTGTGTGGACTGCTGTGCATTGAAGTCAGAGATCAGCCTAGGATCTCGCAGTCTTTACAGCACATAGATTACAAATATTTGCCATGACCCTTTGCCTTTTAAATGGTTCCTGGTGCTTGAACTCAGATCCCTGTGATTACACAGCAAGCAGTTTAACAGCTGACCTCTCTCGCGAGTGCACCCTTTTCTACAGTACTCAGTGGCATGGTACTCTTCTTTCCCCATGTAATCTTGCATATTGCCAGTTCCAGGGTAATATTTTCTTTCCAACCTAATCCCCTACATGCCTCTCCAGGGAATTTTGCATTTCTTTCAAGTCTTTGCACAGATATTACCTACACGTGTCAGGAAAGGCGAGTTAATCCATCCTTCTTCCTTGATCCCATTGCATCTTGTGTATGGACTGTAGGATGATTCATGCCACAAAGTCATCTATGTAGTGTGTGTTTTAGCAGTATGATAAATGATCAGCTTGAGAACTCTCTGATATTATTAAATACAAGTTAATTCTGTTGAGAAGAGGCAATATTGTACTTTCTCAACAATTCTGACTCTTCTACATAATTGCACTAACTAAATACTTCTGAAGGTATTGCTTTTGTAGACATGTCTCATGAACTCTCTTAAATCATTTTACTTTAATGAAGAATTTAATATCACTAAGTTACTCAACAGCCTTAAGGCTATATCTTCTTAGAAGCTCTTAAATCTATTCTCCCTGTCACTCAAAGTCCCATCTCTTCTCTCCTGGATATCCTCATCTTTTCTCTAAAGTAACAAAATGTTCTATCTTAAAAGTAGCAATAATAGGGGGCTGGAGAGATGGCTCAGCGTTTAAGAGCACTGACTGCTCTTACACAGGTCTTGAGTTCAATTCCCAGCAACCACATGGTGGCTTACAACCATCTGTAATGGGATCGGATGCCCTCTTCTGGTGTGTCTGAAGAGAGCAATGGTATACTTATATACATAAAATAAATAAATCTTTTTTAAAAAGTAGCAGTAATAAAATACAGACAATAATTTCTTTCCTACTATGAACCCTCAAAGCCAGCTCTGTGGAAGTAGCTTTGTGTAACACTCTTACAAAATCAGTTGTAATGCCCAGGCTAGCAGATTGAGATGCTAGTATGCAGACTATACATACGCAGCCTCCATTTGACAATGTCAATTTCTGCAGTTTCTCTCCCTGAGTTCTGATACCCACTAGAACATTAAGAATATAAAGAATAAGTAAAATACATTTCACTTTGATGAATCTTACTATCATCTTGGGCTTCTAGGATTCAGTGATTAACAGACACTCAAATTATGTCAGCCACTCATAATTTTTAAGGTTACAGACACATAAATACTTTCAGCAAATAACTGGAAAACAAATCACTCTTTCTCCTACTATTTGTTTAAATTATAATATCTGTGAAATATATATACAAATGAGTAAATCAATGACTATAAGTCAGTGTGTATTATATTCTAAGGTCAATAAATTTGGGTTGGATTTGATTAAGGAGCTCCTTCAGTTTAAAGGTTAAAAGCTTTCCACAAACAGCGTCATGATGATTAAACAAAGACACTCAAATTTGAAGTTGTGTATAATAAAAATAATTCAACTCTACTAGAAAATTATAGAAATGAGAAAGGAACTTTTAGGCTTTTACGAATGAAGCCTTTCTATTTGATACATGTATGAGCTAACTGTTAGAAATCATTTACTTTACAGAACTTTCGTTTTTGTAATCACCTGGCCAATGGCAATGAAAACACAGGGAAGGAGGGAGTTGATCATCATTTCTTAACAGTTTGGTGTTTAGTCAACCAGCAGTGCAAGCGTGAAGTTACTTGAAGGTAGAATGGCTCTATCACATCAGTTCTCTCAGTTGAAGACAGTTTGAAGCATTCAGAAATTAGGGAAAGGGACATGGCTTTGTATCGTTAGAGAAAGAGGAGATAGAAGGATTGTTCTGATTGAGAATACATTTAGCTTATATGAGGTCAAAGCCAGTGATCTTACATATTTTAAGAAATCTCTTCACTTGAGATGGAGTTCAGGACTAGAGTGCTTGGCTCACATGCCCAAAATCCTCGTTTTGGTCCACAACAATGTAAGACAAAGAATGGTGATGTGTATAAAATATTTTTATAAAATAAAGCATAGGCTTTAAGTATGTGTAGTTTTGTACATGTGTGTGTACACACGTGCACCTGTCTTTCTAAGCCTTATTACATTGGCCTGAAGGGAGGAATTTGGCTCAGCATATACAGTTACTTAACTTTGGCACCTGTCACACAAAAGAACTTGCCTCTTACTTATAGCTATAATACCATCATGTTTGGTGAGCTTTTAAAAATTGAAACCAAGAGCTGGAAATAAAATGTAAAAACTCAGTTAGGAGATAAATTGACAGAAACAGGGAATTATCTGAGGTGGAAAAAAACCATAGCAGTGACTATTTCATAGGATACTTTACTTCTTCTGAATCTGCCTTGAGCTGATTGCTAAGGATTGGAAGAAGAGATTTGTCTCCTCACCTTCACCCCTCTATCCAACATTTATTAAATGCACTAGCACTGAGTACCAGACAGATAGGCAAAATCCTCCCAAAATTAAAAGACAGGTTTGATGGCGGTGGGTGAGAATTGGTGAGAAAGGAACAACATTAAAGTATTTTGATGAATTTTGTACATACATATATGTGACAAAATAAAAGAAAGTAATAAATTCTAAAATGATGTACTATTAAAAGATTCATAAGTGCACTATGACATTTTATGTAGCAGGAATGGAAGATTCTTCGTAAAGGAAAGCACTTGTTGAACTCAGTCTTGTCTGCTATGTCTTGAGGTAATTCCGGTGGATTAGCTACATGTGAAGGAAAAGGTAATGCAGGAGAATTCGGTAATGCACATCCATGAAAACTACTTTAGTCACAATGGAGTTCTCCAGTGAGTGTTGGTGCCTTCCTTGACACAAGAGGCTCTTTCCTGGGCTTATGGAGGTACTGAAGGAAAATGGATAGTTATCATTCCAAGTGGGTTGTGCGAGACATTTGCAAAATCTTAGGCAAGATGCCACCTTCTTCAGTGTTCCTGCTGCTGAAGGGAGGTCACTGTCCATAAGGCAGAGAGGAACAGCTGGTATAAAGGAAAACACAAAAGCCAGATGCCAAAGTGTCTTCCATTACAGGGGAGACTTGTTTGCAATGATCCACTACACAGTCCACCACGCATGTCCCCTGGTCCTCACCTGATGGCCTTCTGCTCTCAGCCACTTCTTATTCCCTCACTACAGGGCGCAGATGTTCCAGGCTCTAGAAGGGCTCTGTCCATTCTTCTCAATGTAATCTTTTCTCTTATCTCCCCTGGAGTATAGGCTTGTTTGTGTCTCAACCTTATTATTTCTCTCAGATTTTCTAATTTGATTTTCAATGACTAATTTTTACCACTTGCTCTTACTCAATATCCCTCTGAATATCATATCATTGCCCTCGTCAAGGTTACTCAACTTTAGTTTTAGCTTAATTGTGGATTAGCAGGATGAAGGAAAAGCATAAAGATTAATACATTAGATATAAATTTATCCAGATACATATAACTCAATTTTTTGAGGGTAGTGGTGAACCATTGAAGTGTTTAAAATGGAAAAATAGCCAGTTATTTGTTTTTAAAAGTATAAATGATAGACCTTGACTATACTAGAATAGAGAGAAAGAAAGACAAAGGAACTATCGAGAGAGAGAGAGAGAGAGAGAGAGAGAGAGAGAGAGAGAGAGAGAGAGAGGATAAAGTCCCAAATCAAAAAATAGTAGAAAAATATTGAGTTTATAAAGTACAGAGAGAGTAAGGAGAAATGGAGAAAAATAACAAGAGAGTTTCTTTCAGATACAATCAGCTAGGTGGTGGCAGCACCATTAACCAGTATCAAATATGAAAGAAAGTTTTTTGATTAGATGTACTTATTACACTAGTTGTGGAAAGATACGTGTATTAGGATTAAGGCATATTCATGTTTATAATTCATGAGTGTACTGGACTAGAAACTTACCTCTGTACATTGCCACAGGCACGTGGCAGGTAGTCCTGGGGTGAGAAGAAAAGGAGAAGAGACAGCTTACAGGAGGACAGAGAAACCTTGACAATGTTCCCACCTTCCTTTCTTACTCCTCCACATCTGTGAGAGTCATTAAATAAACTGCCTTTCCCTCCATCCCTCAGTCTGCTCCACTGAGATTTAGGGAGGAACATGATTTTTTGATCCAGTGCTGCTGTGGTACAGGATTCTTTGGATCAGCAGCTGTGAATCCTTGCTGGGAAGTGTCAAGCAGAACCCGGTGAAGGGCAATCCATCAAATGTCCTGCATGTAACTGTAAGCAAACACAGAAGAAAATATACATAAACCATTTGAGGATAACTATCAAATATAAAAATCAAAACAGAATTTCAGAGCTAGAAAGGTGTATACCACACTTGAGTCAGTAGGGTCATGTATTAGAAATATATTTGAATATTAATAATCTGTGTATTTGCGTGTCTCTGTATGTATGTATGTGTGGTGTATGACCATGTAGAAGTGCTCATGCCAGTGCATATGTCGAGGTCAGAGGAGGATGTTGATATTGGCCCAATCATTCTTTCTTTTTCTTCATTTTTTATAGGTTATTTTATTTATTTACATTTCAAATGTTATTCCCCTTCCCAGTTCCCCCTCACAACCTCTCTATCCACTCCCCCTTTCTCTATGAGGGTGCTCCCCCAACCACCCACCCATCCTGTCTCAGCATCCTAGCCTCCACAGGATCAAGGGGAGTCCCTCCCAGTGATGCCAGATAAAGCAATTCTCTGCTACATATCTATCTGGAGCCATGGGTCCCCCATATGTACTCGTTGGTTGGTGGTTTTGTCCCTGGGAGCTTTGGGGCTCTGGTTGGTTGATATTGTTGTTCTTCCTATGGAATTGCAAACCCCTTTAGTTCCTACAGTCCTTGTCCTAACTCCTCCATTGGGGTCCCGTGCTTAGTCCAATGTTTGGCTGTATATATTCGTATCTGTATTGGTCCAGCTCTGGCAGAGCCTCTCAGGAGACAGCTATACCGGGCTCCTGTCAGTAAGCACTTCTTGGCATCAGCAATAATGTCTGGGTTTGGTGTCTGCAGATGGGATGGATCCCGAGGTGGGGCAATCTCTGGATGGCCTTTCACTCAGTTTCTGCTCCACTCTTTGTCCTTGCATTTCCTTTTGACAGGATATTTAATTATTTTTGAGGTGGGTGGGTGTCCCCATCCCTCAACTGGGGGCCATGCCTACCCACTAGATATGGTCTCTACAGGTTCTATCTCTCCTTTGTTGGGTGTTTTGGCTAATGTCCTCCCTGTTGGGTCCTGAGAATCTCTTGAGTCCCTGGCATCTGGGACTTTCTAGTGGCTAGCCCCAGTTGCCCCTCCACCACTGTTACACACCTACCTTCAAATTCCCAACCCTCAGTACTTCTCCCTCATCTCCTCCCATATCTGAATTGTTCCCTCTCCCTCCCAGATCCCTCTCTCCCTCTACTTCACAGAGATTATTCCCATCTCCCTACTGAGTAGGACTGTAGCGTTCTTTACATTATTCATTGAGACAAAATCTCTCACTGAAACTGGAGTTGGCAGCCAAGGAGCCTTAGTGTCTCTCCTGCCCCCACATCCTTCAGTGATGAGGATACAGGAGTACGTACGGTCACACCCAATATTCTTCATGGGTGTTGTGAATCTGACCTCAATTGCTCATGCTTTCACAGAAAATATACTTACCCACTGAACCATATATCCAGCTCACCAATTACTTTTAAATTTACTATAATAATAAGAGCACAAAATTTTAATATCATTTTATTAAAAAAAACTTGAAGAAATTTGAATTTATATAACAGAGATACTTCACCCATGAAACATCCACAATGTGACTGCCTAAACAAGACCAGAATAATGATAAACCTAATAGATGTGTGTGTAGGCAGTAGCCAGGGAAGAAGAGGCCATGGATATGGAAGGGAAGATGGGGAGCTGTATGGGCGTGCTTAGATGGAAGAAGGAGCAGAGAAATGTCCTGATTATATTATAATCTCAAATATTAAAAAATACAGGGAATTAATGCCTTTTGAGAGAGGAAGAACTAGACTTCCCCCGGGATGAGCTCTCCAGGTGATTATTCAATACAAAATGGTCAACCCTGCGTGGCTCAGTGGTAAAAATCCTTAATTCCAGCACTGGGAATGTGAGGCAGGTAAATCCCTGTGACTTTGAAGTCTATCCGTCTACATAGTGAGTTCTACCACAGCCAGAGTTAAACAAAGAGAGCCACAAATGAATGATTGATAAATAAATAAATGAGACAAAGGAGTCAGTCCTGAAATCATACACACACAAGCCACACTAAGTGACTCAGCAGTTTGCATTTATATATATCTATGCATTTGTGTGTGCATGTACACACATGAGCACGCACATGCACACATGTGTAACAGTAGTAATTTTAAATAGTCCTTCAGTTTGAGAGGAGTGAGGAGGGAGGGAGTGAAGATGAAGGGAGGAGACAGGAGAGGAGTTGGAAAGAGAACAAGGAAAGGGGAAGGGATGCAATTATGTTTTAATTTTAAAATTTTAATAAAAAATAAGAGCTTTTTCTGACAAAAATGAAAGGAAGAAAGATCTATAGAGCATTAAATAAGGTATAAAACTGCAATATTTAAATGATCTAGTTCTAACACAATTAGATAGTGATAAATAAATATTATAGAACATACATATGGGAGTTAGTTTTTCTCTCTCATGAGAAATATATCATAGAGACATCACAAGCCATTGAGCAAGGGAAAGATTATTTAATTAAACTCTCTTGGTAATCAGTTTGCTAATTGGAAAATAATGAATATGTGTACTTACCTCATATGTTATATCCAAATAAGAGAAAAATTGCTAAAGTCCATAGCTGAAATCTGAAAGAAATAAAAAATAATGACTTATTAATTCAATTGAGGTAATGAGATTCAAGTAACTTACATATATTACAAGAAAAAATGAACTTGAAATACATAAAATAGATCGCTTGTTCAACAAAGGGTAGAAACTCAGATCATGCAATTTCAAAGCTCACACTAGGGACTGAGAGGATAGTTCAGTGGATAAACTCTGCTTCACCAGAGTGAGGCCATGTGTTCAGATGGCCAGAACCTATATAGAAGCCAGGTAAGCATGCTGCCTGCCTGTAATTTGAGCAGCAAGAGGGAGAAACAGGGGATCCCTGCAGCTAGTATAACCTAAATAGGCAATTCTGGAATCCATGAGAAGACCCAACTTATGGGACTCCATATGCGTTCACACACCTTTGTCTGCCCCTACACATGGGAACATGTGTACATAGACCACAGGTCCATACACATGCAAAAAGAAAATAAGAGAAATGTCATGCCAAGACAAAGTTTTATTTCCGTTGATAGTATTAATGTTAATCAACAACAATTTTACAAACAAGTTTTAAAACTCCACTAACTTCCCTAAATAATCAGGCAGTGGTAATGGCCTGACATGCAAAGAAAGCAAGCATAAAGACATTTAATAGATACATTTAAAATATTCTACTTACCTGTGTTCAAAAAGGAAGCTTAAATGAAATATAACACATTTCATTAAAAATCAAACATATAAAATATATATTATGACAACTTTTTGATTATGTACAGTATGATAACAATTATCTCAGAAAACTGGAGACAATTATGAAAGTTTAAACTATTTACACAGTAGCTCTACTTCTAGAAATCTATTATTGTCTATATTAGCTCTCCACCTATCTACCTCCCTGTCTATTTGTCTATCTACATCTCTATCTATCTATCTATCTATCTATCTATCTATCTATCTATCTATCTATCTACCTATCATTGATATGTCATTTATTTATCATTTATTGTTTTTCCATTTATTACCTATCAACCATCTATCATTTGTCTATCAATTATTATCTATCATCTTATTTTTATTTTATTTAATCTTCTCTCATATATTACATTTCTAACAGTTTCTCCTCCCTTTTCCTCCTCCAATATTACCCCCATCCACTCCTCCTCCATTTCTCTTCAGAAAACAGAAGACCTCTGATGAATATTAACCAACAACAATGTATATCAAGTTGCAGAAAGCACCATCATATTAAAGCTAGACAAGGCAACCCAGTAGATAGGAAAGTGTTCCAAAATCAGTCAAAAGAGTCAGAGAAGGCACCTATCCCCACTGTTATGAGTCCCACATGAATTTCAAGCTACACAACCATATCATATGAGCAGAGAGCCTAGGTCAGACCTATGCAGGCTCCCTGAATGTCGGTTCAGCCTCTGTGACCCCCTATGAGTTTAGGTTACTTGATTTGTGGGTTACCTTTGGTGTTCTTAAATCCTCTAGTTCTCCCCTCTTCCTTGGGATTTGCCAAGCTCCACCTAATGTTTGACTGTGGATCTCTGCATCTGTTTACATTAGTTTCTAGATGTCTGTTTACATTAGTCTTTCTGATGATGTTTATGCTAGGTCCCTGTCATGTCTGTCCTTTGAGTATGGCTTACCTCACTCAGGATGCTCTTTTTTCTACTTCTATTTTTGCCTGCAAATTTCATGTCATTGCTTTAAATAGGTGAGTAATAATCCATTGTGTAAATGAAGCACATTTTCATTATCCATTCTTCCTTTGAGGGACATTAGAGTTGTTTCCAGTTTCTGGCCACTACAAATAAAACTGCCATGAACAGAGTTGATTAAGTTTCTTTGTGGTAGGATGAGTGTCCTTTGCGTATATACCCAAGAGTGGTAATAGCTGGGCCATGAGGTAGATCAATTTCCAATTTTCTGAGAAGCTGTCATATTGATTTCCAAATTGGCTGTACAAGTTTGTACTCCCACCAGTAATAGAGGAGTGTTCCCATTGCTCCACATTCTCGCCAGCATGAGTTGTCACTCCTGATTTTGATTCTGACAGTTGTAAGATGGAATCTCAGAGTCATTTTTGATTTGCATTTCCCTGATGGCTCAGGCTTTTTAATATTTTTTTAAGTGGTTTTCAGCCATTTGAGATTCCTCTGTTGAGAATTCTCTTTTTAGGTCTGTACCTCATTTTAAAGTTGGGTTATTTAGTTTATTGATATCTAGTTTCTTGAGTTCTTTATATTTTGAAATTAGCTCTTTATCAGATATGGAGTGAGTGAAAATCTTTTCCCATTATGTATGCTACCATTTGTCCTATTGACAGTGTCCTTTGCCTTACAGAAGTTTTACGGTTTTATGAGGTCCCATTTATTAATTGTTGATCTTAAGGCCTGAGTCACTTGTGTTCTGCTCAGGAAATTGTCTCCTGTGTCAAAACATTTAAATCTATTCTCCAGTTTCTCTTCTATTAGGGTAAGTGTAACTGGCTTTCTTTTGAAGTCTTTGATCCATTTGGACTTGAGTTTTGTGTAGGGTGGTACATATGGATTGTACTGGCTAGTTTTGTGTGTCAACTTGACACAAGCTGAAGTTATCACAAAGAAAGGAGTTTCAGTTGAGAAAATACCTCCATGAGGTCTGGCAGTAAGGCATTTTCTCAATTAGTGATCAAGGGCAGAGGGCCCCTTGTGAGTGGTACCATCTGTGGGTTGGTAGTCTTGGGCTCTATAAGAAAGCCAGCTGAGCAAGCCAGTAAGCAGCATTCCTCCATGGCCTCTGCATCAGCTCCTGCTCCTTGACCTGCTTGAGTTCCAGTCCTGACTTCCTTTTGTGATGAACAGCAGCATGGAAGTGTAAGCTCAATAAACCCTTTCCTCCCCAACTTGTTTCTTGGTCATGATGTTTGTGCTGGAATAGAAACCCTGACTAAGACATAGATCTATTTACATTTGTCTACATGTATACATCCAGTTAATCCAGCACCATTTGTTGAAAATGCTTTCTTTCTTTCCACTGTATAATTTTGGTTTCTTTTTCAAAAAACAGATGTTGATAGATGGGTGTATTTATATCTGGGTCTTCAATTCAATTCCTTTGATCACCCTGTCGGTTTGTATGCCAGTACCATGCAGTTTTAATTACTATAATTCTGTAGCTTTAAATCAGGGATTATGGTATCTCCAGAAATTCTTGTATTGTACAGGATTGTTTTAACTATTCTGACTTTTTCTCATATGAAATTGAGATTTATTCTTTCAAGGTCTATAATAAAGAATTGTGTTAGAATTTTGATGGGCACTGCATTGAATCTGTAGATTGCTTTTGGTAAATGGCCACTTTTACTGTGTTAAGCCTACTGATCAATGAGCATTGGAGATCTTTCTATACATTTATTTCTATAATTCTTATGGGTTTCTATTAGCCAACAGTGGTAATATAAGTACCCATAAACATTCAGCTTACACACACTTTTTCTATCAAAGAAAAGCTAGTAATATAAAGGAAAGTTAAGGAGAATTAGTGCTTTAAGGTAAAAACAAATTGAAAATTTTATTTCAGAAAAACCCCATCTCCAATTGACCTGAGAACTTCATGCATTGTCTCCTCACACCAACACTGCTGATCTTGTCTACCATTAATCCATGTTTCTCTTGGTGATACTTGTGATAAAGAATCTTTGTAGAAAGAGAATCTGGTTACATCCTGTCTATGCCGAAGTCCCTTCAGTGGCATATAACTGCCTCTGGACTATAGTTGAAGCTCTGAAATGTCCATTTATATTCCCCTTTCTGCCTCTTCTCTCTGTTTTCCATCCCCTATCATAACCTCTTTTTGGTCACTTAGGCTTTCTCAGCTATGCCTGCATCATGGATTCTCTGTCAGCATACCCCCAGACCTAGCACTGATATCCTTTCCATATGCTCCCGTGCATTCCCTCACCCTCTTAACATTGCTCATCACCTTCTGTCAGCTCACACTAAGTCTCTCTAGCTTTGCCTCTGTAATCTACCCCTCAACTTGGTCATGGGTGTATAATGGTCCACAGAATGTTTATCCAATTAATGAACACATATTATTGATAAGCAGTAGAGCTATATATACACCTATACTCAGTTGCAGTGTTTTATCTTGAAATACATATTTTTAAAAAGTGATGCTTTATCTGAGACTTTACTATTTGAATAGGTTCGGTTTTATAGAAAGTTGAGCATGAATTAGAGTTCGTGGGTATCCATTCTCCATTGTCCCTAGATTGTTAATATTTGTATGTCTGTGATGTGTCTGTTACAATCTGATGAATCAATATCGACTCATATTTTTAAACAGGATTTATTGTGTGCTTGATGATTCATTTAAGGTTTTCATATTTTACACTAGGAAATGGCAGTTTAATCTGAAATGTCTTAGGACCTCAGCCAAAATACGGGCTGACAGTTGTGAGACTGCCCTATGATATTTAATAAATGACAAATACTTGTTTAATAAAACACATACATCAAGTATAGGTCTAGTTCCAGAGTTCTCAAACCAGAAGGAACGTGTCTCCTAATCTTCTTGAACTTCAGAGTCAATGAACTTCTTGGTCATTTGGTGGCAGAAAATCCCATGCCAGGTAGATGTCTAGTGAGAGAAGAAAAAGTCTGTGAACCTGATGTTGGTGGAGAAAGGGAACAGAAAAAAAGTATGTCCAAAGATGTAATCGCTTAAGCCAAATACTGAAGTTTGACTAGGACTTAACCTAACACCCAGTAGTAGAAATATTATAATCTGAAGAATAATATATGTTACTATATAAAGCAAGACCTATAGGGCTGCACTGGTGGCTCTAAAAGGAAAGATTCAGTTACAAAGGAGGAGAGCAAGGCACATTCACTAAAGAAGGACTTTTACTTCAGCATTAAAATGGACTACTGGTTAAGTCAGCCTTTTTAATGGGAGATGAGCAGCTTTGCTTTAGTAAATGAACCCCACTTGCACAGTAAAATATGTTTAAACTTATTTAAAAATCTGTCAAATATTTTAAGCACTTAGAATGTTTAATCTTGATTGTCAAGCTGATTTGATAAGGGATTAGTTCAAAGGAGGGTCGATGATATTTTCTGGAATGTTGAAGACAGTTGGAAAGACCCTCTCCAAGACTGGTCACCTCCTTCTCATAGTAGCCTAGGTAGAAGGACGTCTAAAAGGAAAACAGTATTTCTTGTTCCTATCCTAATCAACTCTTGGCCAATTGTGCACCAATGAGTGCACCTATGACATTCTTGTTGCTTCTGATACTCACACCGCTACCCTCTGGCAGGATACAGCTTCCTCTGCCATCCAACATGGATTAAAGACTAGTGTATCTCCAGAATCTTTCAGATCTTCAGTACCTGATTCAGACTGCTGAAGTGCCCAGTTCTGTGCACTGATCAGGCACCGTCTCTTCAGTGTTCAGATAGCATTATTAGACTGCTCCAACACGTACGAGAATCTAGTAAATTTCCCTTTTGTAACATTCATTCCATCAGTTCTGTTCACTTGTAGAACCCCAACTAATACAACATGGATGAGTTCAATATAATATGTAGTATTTTTAAGAAAACAGAAAATTATTTGTGTATTGTTTAAATGTTAATTCACACTGTTTTGTTTGCTTGATACTACAGCGTAAACTATGAATTTTCATTATTTATTTTAGAAGAGTAAAATAAAATTTCTGATGATCTGAAAAACATTGGGCCATACTGTCCCAAAATAGTCAGTGTTAAGTGGACATTATACTGTAGTTTGCTCGAATAAATTTAAAACACCAAGTAGAGTGGAGCTGAGTCCAGCTAAAGTCAAAGGGTGAAACTAGTGCCAAAAACAAAAAACAAACAAACAAACAAAAACATGTATTCAACTTGCAGAACAAGACATGAAAATTTTCAAGGTTCTGAAGCTATGCACTACAGACAAAGTTTATAAAATAGTGTATATTCTGAAAGAGACAAAACATGTAGGTATAATAATTGATTTTCGATGCTTCCTTGCTTGGATTAAGGGCCATTTCCAGGTCTGAAAAGGCTTTCCTTGCTTCTGGGTGAATCTGTGAAGGTTTTACATAGGGGTGTTCTCTGATTTGGTACAGTCTGGTAAGGAGGGCCCTTCCACTCCCTCAGTCTGATCACTGTCCAGTCAGCTGGGCACCAGAGAACAAAACTAGAGAAAATACAAATGTGCCTTTCAGAAGGCTGACAACAGACTTCCTGGCTTTTGTTTTAGACCTTAAATCTCTAGGCATGTCAGCCTGTGAACTTTAGGATTTACACACCAGTTCTGGCTGTCCATCTTACAGTGAGAGTTGAATGCTCAGACTCCCTAAATCTGAGACCTTCAACCAGGACTGAGCCATGGCAGCATGAAGATGCCCTTGCAAGAGGCTTTGTCCTCTTCTATTCCCCACTAGTAAGTCATTTTCTGTCTTTCTGCATACCCTGTTAATCCTTGTCCCCAGTGGACCTAATCTCTCTGGAAATATTAGTATTATATCAATGATCACCAACATTACTATTATTTGCTGCAGAAATTCCTTTACTGTATTACCAGACTTTATGGAAGGATCTGCAAAAAAACATTTCTAAGACAAGGAACAAAGCCTAAACTATATTCAACAAAACCTTTCAAATTAAGGACAAATGGGAAAACATTATTTTTGAAACTTTCACATCATGATCAAAACAGTCAGAACTCAAATGAGGAAATTGAGAAAATGAATAATATAATTAGTACTGTAGCTCCTAGGCAGAAAATATATACATTTTTAAACTATTCAAATATTCATAAGGCATTAATAAATATTGATTATATCCTGGGTCTCAAAAAATTCTCAAAAGAGAAAGAATAAAACATGCCAATCCTTGCAGTTTCTATGAAATAAAAATTAACTTTAATAACAAAAGCATTACTTACAGAATAAATTAAGTCTCAGAAGAACCAAATATAATAACTAAGGAACTCAAAGAGTATACCAGGATACAAAATCTCAAGTAAGAATACATCAAAAAGTTGATAATGCACAAAAAATATGCATTCTGAAAATTCACAAATTCTGCAAAATAAGGAAAATGAAGTTAACTCAAGTAAATAATCTTCCCATAGAGATGTGGAAGGCATTATTCCATGCAACCCTAGAGATTTCTGTCTAAGGAATTATACAATTTCTTGATTTCTGTCAAGAAATTATACAATTTCTTGATTTTTAGCAAAATCAATGTAGATGATGCTCAAAAGGACCTGTGAGTGTCACTAAGGTCCAAAGCTTGCTCCCCTTAAGTGAGGTGAATAAGATGACGTGCTTATCCCGATCACATGATCTCTTTAACAGTGGGTCTAGAGGCCACGTATAGAAGTTTGAAGACACCATGGCAGGTGCATGGTGAGAAACGTGTGCTGTCCATAAAAGCTGAGAGAAGCTGCCACGTGACAGCTCTGGAGGATTAAGCCTCAGTCCTGCTCTAGCAAGAAAGTATATTCTACAAACAAGCAGAATAACCTCACTATATTCAGAAGGTTGCCTGAGCAACTTGAATATGTGCATGAATATGTGCTGTTTATCTGTGTGCACATGAGCTTGTGGAAGCATGCATTTTTGGTGTCTGTGCACATAAGGGTCAGGAGCTGACATCATGAGTTCTCTCCTATCATTCTCCACTATGTATTTCAGAGACAAACTTTACCTTTGAACCGATTGGCAGGGCTGCCTGACCAGAGAGCTCTGGGAATCCAATTGTCTTCACCTGTGAGAACTGGAGTTATAGGCACTCACAGCCAGGCCTGGATTTTACATGGGTCCCTGGATCCAAACTCAGGTCTTTATGGTTTTGTAGCAGGTGATTTACCAACTTAGATATCTCCCATCCCCTCAACATCTTGAGTCTAGCTTATTACAGCCTAGGGAAGTCAGCTAATATGGGTATTGTAGTAAACTGAAAAAAAAAATCTTTTATAATACTAACTCAGGAACAGTAGAAGTCATTGAAACCAGGATCCAAAAATATGAGGGTGATATTACTTAATAAGTAAAGAAAGTGAGAAAATGAAAATATATAAGTCACTAGTGATTTTCAAACTATAATGGAGTAGATTTACTTCTAAAAGAGACTCATGGGAACTTGTGTAAAAGGAGAAATTCAGCTCATTAGATACATGTAAAAGATTATTTTAGACACAAAGAAATCCTTTTTTAGATTAATTACATATAAGAAATCATGGTTATAAAATTAGGTACTGATGAAATTTTTTTGTGAAAAACTGGTTTCTCATACTGACTGAAGCGGTTCTACAGATTCCTAACCTTGGTGTTTCTTCAGTGAGTTGTACAAGCCTTGAAGTGGGCGCTTTCTGTTTGCTTTTCTTCCTCATCAACACAGATAAATGAGAAATGCCACAGTTCAGCCCATTAAACTACTATGTTGTTGTTACCAATGATAAAACACAAAGATTACACAAATAGAACAAACACAGTGTGGCTTTCATATGATGAACTGAAACAGAAAATAAAATATAGCAGTAAGCCAAAGCCGACAAACATTATCAAAAATTGGCCCCTAGGAATTCAAGAGAGGGAAAGATCTGAAATTGAAGCCAGTTTCAGTCTGTTCTTCTTTCTTCAACCTCTAGAAAATTGTAAGACTATGTGAAGCACATTTTCAAAGAGTAGACAAGAGTCTTTGCACATGACACACACAAGGCGTAACAGATAAAATAGTGTTGCAGGGAAGGGATCTCCTCGAAGCAGCTTCAGCAAGTGCCACCAGATGAATCTCAGCAGCACCTGCTGAGGTGAGGAAGCAGAGAGACGAAAAGGCTGCAACAGGGTCATGCTGAGGAGAGATAAACAGGATGAAGCAGGAATAACCTGTAGAGAGAAAGTCTAGCGTGTTATAATTCAAGTTACTGTTGAGGTAAGCAATGAAATAGCAGTGGAAGTGAAGATCACAATGTACATTTTGATAAACCCTAAAGAAGTTCTGTTCTTGTGGTAAGACCTTTGTTAAAACACATAGTACTTTTCAAAGAACACAATACTACTTAAAGGGGATTTCCTCTTACACAAAATATTTTAGCTTATATTTAATGTAGGTAAAAAATATTAGAGGCATAGCAGTGGGTATTCAGCAATACATATATATATATTTAATAATTTATAGTTTTATCATTTTTTTTAGTATAATAATTATAGGCATGTTTGAGAAAATTTTTATGTGAATTTAATCTAAAGGTGAACAAGTTAAGTATGCATTATGGATATCTTCATTTCATTTGAATTTAGAAATTATCTTTTTTTCACAAAAATACTGTTAAGTATTTGGAATAAAAACCAAAAAACTGATAGACCTCCACTTATAGTTTGAATTCACTTTCATGTAGATATGAAAGAAACAATTTTTAATATTTTTGACTTAAAGTAATCTGTGGCAATTAAAGTCCATAGCTATAGAAATAAATCTTGAACAGAACGTAAGTCACTTCACACTTAAGTTCTGAGCACAGACTCTCAATATGAAGTCTAGATGCAATGATTTAGATATTGACATAATTAGACTTCATAAACTGCTTTATATGATTCACAGAAGGTTAACCTTAATTACTGTAAAACCATCCCTTCTATTCTCATCTCTCCTTATGGTGGATGTAAGCTGACACATATTAAACAATCCCAGAAAGGTATTTGATAAGCAAAAATAAAATCTTTCCTGTTGTATTGAAGGCCATTTGGAGCATCTTGCCCTATCTTCCAAATTTATACTTTTATTTTTCCCATAATAATCAATGATCAAAAGATAAGATGAGGCATTATAGTATTTCAAATCATTAGAAAAGTTATTTAATATTCATAGATATTGGAAAAGAAAGAGCACTAAGCCCTTTCCAAAATATAACCAGTAAAAATGGCCTGTATGTGAGGGCTCAGATAAAATTAATATGAATGGTCAGAATGGTATACCACCTAAGATCTAATTAAGCTAAACATTACTAAAATCTTTCTTCTTAGTTCCTTAATGTTCAATTCTACTAACAAGTTCCGTGTTTGTGCACATTGGGAAGATGAAATTCCCATGAGAGTTACTGTTGATGTAGTTTTCCCTCCTGCACATGCTGACATCCTATTGCACATAACTTTCAAAATTTTAAGGAAAACCTCTATCATCTACCCTGAACCAATATGTTTACTTTTATTTTGAGTTTTGAGAGATGCTCAGAAAACATATGGGTCAATTCGTATATCATTGTCCTATTCTGCATTTTTAATTAATTCTACCAAATGCATGAGAAGTCTTTGTTTGGTCTGCCTAACATGTCAGTGTGCACTGATGAAGCAAGCTTAATTATAATAGCATGTGGTCTCTTGTCTTCATGGAGTTTAGGTCCTATCAGGAAAGACAGACATCTGTTAATAACTCATGTATAAACAATTACATTGACAATGGCTACAAAGAAAAATACTAAGTGGTAGCTAACTCATGATAAGAGGATCTGATTCTCTAAGACTTCATAAAAAGTGGTTTGCAAGATATGGTTGAAAAATGAGAAGTGAATTTAACTAAAAAGGAAGGGGAAAACATTTTTACTGAACATACTTGGATGTGTGAAATTGTCCATCAAGGACAATCTAGTGATGGCTGCAGTTGGCTCTACTGAGATGCATGAAGTGGGAAGACAGCCGGATAGAGGTCGGGCTTCATATTATTTAGTTATATAGGTTATTTTATCTCATTATCCTGAAGTGCTTCAAGGTTTAAAAGAAAGAGGAAGGTGTGAGAGTATTTTAAGCAGTGAAGACTACCTGAAGTAATCAGCAGTTCAAAGGGATCCTTCTTGTCACAGGTGGTAAATGGATAGACACTCTCCTAAGTCGTCAGCTCAGGCCTCCTAAACTCTTCCTTCTCTGGAAGGCTCTCATCTCTGAGAAGCACTGAGAATTTTTACACTTACCTCTGCACTTGATCATTCTCAGTTCAGAAATACTCTGTGCCAGGGGCAGATCTGAGACTCAGATGCTGCCACAAAGTGGAAAGTAACCTCTCTGGGTAAATCTTTAGAGAAGTTTGGATGTCATCTGTACACAGCATCAAACTGAACTGCCCTAAAGGTCACACACTAGACGCAGAGGTCCCAGCTCGAGGCTGCATTTCTTTAATCATCATCCCTGGGACATCTCATTTTTATCTCAATTTGCTTCTAGAAAATTCTTGATTTCTGGACCTCTACTATGATTTATTTAGTCATAACTTCTCACTTCCTAAAGAAATTCTGAGATGTCTATCAGAGAACATCTTTTCATCAAGTTGTTCACTAAGAACACTGAATTCTATATAGGCATTTCATTTTCCCTCCCAGTGGTGTCTCTCATTATCCATTTAAGTGCACATAGGACATTGATATTTTCAGTAGACATCATATTTTAAGCTTATGTTTATAGTCCATGATTTCCCTGAGGTCGTGAGTGCTTATTGAGGAAAGACAAAGAAAAAAGAGGTGTAACCTCAAAGCTTAGAGAATTATTTTAAAGGCTGGGGAGATAACTCAGTGAATAAAGCACTCATTGAGGATGTGTGGGAACCCAAGTTCAAATCCCCAGTGCTCATGTAAAGCTGACCATTGTAGTAGCATCTGCAATCCCAATGTTCCTACAGAAAGAAGGTAGTTTGACACAGAAGAATCCCTAGAAACTTGTCACCCAACTATCCTGAGGTACACATCAATAAACAACAAATCTTTCCTCAAACAAGGTGGGATCCAAAGGTAGATACCTAAGTTTCTTCTTTATTTACACATGCCACCATGACATATATGTGCTAGTACACATCAATGTGCACTCACACGCATTAAAACCTTTCAATATACATATATAAAACAAAGAACAAATATGAATAAACAAATGCACTGATTTATTAATATTCATCAGGAAATATTAGCAATAATTTATTGTATACAGTCTCGGTACTTGATATATCAATAAATGATGCTGTATATGTTAATCCAGGCTTAGAAAGAAGAGGAATTTCCCTCCTCTTGTTATTGTTTCATTTGTGAGAGGAAAGTCTACCAGGTAATATAGTTTAAATTATGTGGAAGCAACAAGTGGCAGCCATTGTGGACATTGAGTTCAGTGAAGCTGGCTTGAGCATCTTTGCCTGAAATAATCAGGTTAATCTGATGCATTTGATTCCAACTCAAGCACTGTTTTAGATGTTTCTTATGACAGGAACTGCAGAGAACTGGACACATAAGCCATTGAAATTCAATGCTTTCCTCAAGAGCTGCTTCCATTCACATCTTTCGGGCTAGAACCTATCAGAAGCCACATCCAAATTCAAGTGGCCAGGAGAGCAAAATTCTGTGTTCTGACAAATCGAAAAAGATAAACAAAAACAGACAGAGGCAATGCTGCTCAAACTAATGGATCCTACCGTTTAATCTACTCTGATGACAACATTTGCTAAGATTTGACATGTCATAATTACCTTTTCTATTATGTTTAATTCCTTTTTTTAAGATTGAAATCCCTTCTCTGCTTATAATTTCTACATTCTATAATCTTTGTCATTTTGATGATTAATATTTTTAGTGCTTAAACTCCAACCAATTACCATAAGACAAAAGCTTTTAAATTGCTTACATTTTGTAAGAGAGACTATTAATATTCTTGTAACACAAATGAGAACTTTTATGGCTAGAAAGCCTAATTGAGTTGAACAAGGGACCACAGCCAGGAAGAGTTAGAGGCAGGTTTTGAATCCAAGCCTATTAAATATTTTATTAGTAGATAATGTAGCCACTCTAGTTTATATTTTACTCCATTTCTTAAAGTAAGATCAGGTTTTACCTCTTGTCTAAGCCCCCAAGCCTTTTACACAGCTTTATTAATCTTTGTGTACAGAAATATTAAACTATTTTTAACATTTTATCAATTTTAGCACTTTGTACTGAACTTCAACTCAACACAAAAGTGGTAAATAGGTGGAGACCTCTGCCTGGGCCACCAGGAATCCATAGCCAATGAGCACCAGGAGAAAGCTAAACAAAACGTGGAAAAGCCGTGAGTGGGGTTAAGGGGAGCAACACCGTTCAACGAGACCCACCCGGAACAGGCAGGATACAGGGCCTGAGAACTTGGGGGCAGGATACCTCTGAACCTTCCGGTTTCCATCTGTGGGTGGAGACCTCTACCTGGGCCACCGGGAGTCCATAGCCAACAAGCGCCAGGAGAAAGCTACCCTCGCAGGAGCATGGAAAAGCCATGAGTAGGGTTAAGGGGAGCAACACTGCTCACCGAGACCCACATGGAACCAGTGGGATACAGGGCCTGAGGAGAACTCTGAGGGCAGGAAACCTCTGAACCTTCCTGTTCCACCTATGGGTGGAGACCTCTGCCTGGGCCACCAGGGGTCTGTGCCTGGGGACCTCAGCCTGGGCCACAGGGCTCCAGGAGAGAGCTGGTATCACAGGAGTGCTGACACACCTTTGAGCACAGGCAAAACCACCACTTCTGTTCAAACTCACTGGATCAAGAGGGACCCTTGCAGAGCCATCAGGACATAGGAACCAAGGGACAGCTGGGGACAGGATCCTTCTGGTTTCTGGCTGCACCCCAGAGCTGACCCTGTGCCATAGCTCTCCAAACCCAAACACCTCTCAGAGAGAGCTGGTCTTCAATGAGTATTGACACAGAGGCCTGCAGGAGGGACAAGCCACAACCAGACAGAGTAAGATCAGCTAACATCAGAGTTAACAAGATGGCAAAAGGCAAGGGTAATAACATAAGGAACAGAAACCAAGGTTACTTGGCATCATCAGAACCCAGCTCTCCCACCACAGCAAGCCCTGGATACCCCAACACACCAGAAAAGCAAGACTCAGATTTAAAATCATTTCTCATGTTGATGATAGAAGACTTTAAGAAAGAAATGAATAACA
>CM052704.1:116425627-116462589 GCA_028551405.1 Uromys caudimaculatus
CCATATTTATAATAGTCAGAAGCTGGAAACAACCCAGATGTCCCTCAGCAGAGGAATGGGTACAGAAAATGTGGTACATTTACACAATGGAGTACTACTCAGCTATTAAAAACAATGACTTAATGCAATTTGCAGGCAAATGGATGGAACTTGAAAATATCTTGAGTGAGGTAACTCAGTCACAAAAGAAGGAACATGGTATGTACTCACTGATGAGTAGATATTAGCCCAAATGTTCAGAATACTGAAGTTTTACTTCACAGAAACTGCTGGACTGAGAGTGAGGTCCTAGATGGAGGAGTTGGAGAAGGGACTGAAGGAGCTGAGGGAGTCTGCAGCCCCATGGAGGGAGCAACAGTGTCAACTGGTCTGACCGCCCACCCCCCAGGTTCTCCTGGAGGCTGGACCACCAACCAAAGAATACACATGGAGGGACCCATGGTTTGGACCACATATGTGGCAGAGGAGGGCCTTGTTGGCCATCATGGGGAGGAGAGGCCCCAGTAAAGGGGAATGTCAAGGTGGGAATATGAGAGTGGGCGTTCAGGTGGGTGGGAGGTGGAATTACCTCATAGAGATGGGGGAGGGGGAGGGGATAGGTGGTTTCCAAAGAGAAGACCTAGAAAGGGGGAAACATTGGAAATGTAAATAAAGTATCAAAAAATAAAATAATTAAAAAAAACCCAAAAAGTGGTAAATAAATATGTTAATTGAATTTATTATATATCGAGTTCCTATCTCTGATTTCAACACTCCTGTGTTAGAGGCTTATATCTATTTGTTAGTTTATCAATAGTGGGCTATCTCTTTGCTTTGAGAGCACCAGTATCTCCACTCCACAGTCAGCTGTAGCCAGCTTAACCACTTCGCTCTTATAAAGAGCTCCTGTATGTGTGTGTGTGTGGGGGGGGATACTCCTTAGGTATAGACATTAATCTGCAGCCATTCCCCGTGAACCACGTTGGTTAGTTGAGCTGCTCTTGCGTCTTCCCCAAGGGCTCTCACCTCATCTCCACTCCGGAAAACCTCTTGATGGTTACTTGGGCTCTTGCCATTAGGAGGATTCACACTGCTGAATCCAGGAGCTAAAACCTCTCGTTCTGAGTACAAGGTCCTCCAAGCCAGACCTTGCACAGCTATTTCCCACACTTGCATGGACCTTAGTTTCCCCAAATCACGATGGCTTCTCTTTTTTATCAAAGCTATCAGGACATTCATCTTAGTCCAGTCCAGCCTAGTATTTCAACTGCCACTGGTTAGGCATTTGTAGCACAGGAAGTGTTAACTTGCCAGTTACAGGGATAAAATTATTTTTGCTACCAACGTGTACCCTCTTTCTGAGTCCCTGAGGGCAGAATCCTGGCCAGACAGGGACATAGCCTTCTTGAATCCTGTCCTGCTTTACCTCATGGAGTCCATTGCATACCTGGCTGTTCAGCATCCTAAATGTCATTCACGTCGGCTGTTCGTTTCTCCCACTGACCATTCCTCTACATCTTCGATTTCAGATCCTTGGGAACACTGTGCAAGCTTTTGAAGTGGGAGCCTTATTTTTGGCCTTGTCTTCCTTCATAGAATTTTACAGAACTACAGCTAGACTGTTCGTTGAAAAAAATCCAAATTTGCCTGAGCTACTACACAAAACTTCCTGCCGCCTGCTTCCTGCTTCCTGTGACTTCCTGCCACCAGTCTCATTCACGTGTTGTTGTTTAACAGGCTTAGTGCCTTTTCTCCAGCAGATTCTGCATTTATAGGCTAATGCTTCTGTAATCTACACCACCCAATTTCCAGGTTTTAGCACAATCGAATGCTCAATATATCTAAATAACAATGTTATAATAAAACTACTGTGCATTGTTTCCCTAGGATGTACTGTTTCTATTTCTCCCCTTGACCTTTCCACTTTGACCTTCCTTCAAATGCTAGCATAGGTCTCTTTCCTTGTCCTTCTCATTTGGTTTAATGCACCCAGAGTCTCCCCCAGGGAATTCTCATGGCGTTATGTGAACTGATTTTCCTGACTATTCCCTGCACAGTTCTCTCTTGAAACGCTCCCAGAGGACCATCCACCAATCTTTTTCAACACACTTTCCATTTAAAAGTTTTCTTTTTTTTTTTTTTTCCTTTTTCTTTTTTATTTCTAGATGAAACTCCTGGTGCTACTCTCAAACTCATTTTCTGAAATAATGTTGAAAAGGTAATTTAAATATTTTTTGAATCCCAGAAGAAATAAATACATGTAGAGAATATTTATAAAGCGTATCTTAACAGTGTACATTTTGGGAGAAATACTTGAAGAATACAACCAGAAAATATGGTATTGTTTTGTCTTTCCCCATTTACAGCTTTCCAGTGATGCTGGTATATGGTAAGCAAGTTCCAGGTGCAAAATACACATTTTGATAAGAGTAGTTAATTCATGAAGTATTTTTATAACAAGGCATAAAGTCACTTGGAAGGACGACATTTTAAGTTCCTATTTCACTACCTGTGTGTGGCACTGTACTGGCTAGTTTGTGTGTCAACTTGACACAAGCTGGAGTTATCACAGAGAAAGGAGTTTCAGTTGAGAAAATGCCTCCATGAGATCCAGAGGTAAGGCATTTTCTCAATTAGTGATCAAGGGGGGACGGCCCCTTGTGGGTGGTGCCATCTGTGGGCTGGTTGTCTTGGGCTCTATAAGAAAGCCAGCTGAGCAAGCCAGGGGAAGCAAGCCAGTAAGAAACATCCCTCCATGGCCTCTGCATCAGCTCCTGCTTCCTAACCTGCTTGAGTTCCAGTCCTGACCTCCTTTAGTGATGAACAGCAATTGGAAGTGTAAGCTTAATAAACCCTTTCTTTCCCAACTCGCTTCTTGGTCATGATGTTTGTGCAGGAATAGAAACCCTGACTAAGATAGGAACCTCTTGAATTTTGTTTACTTTATAATCTGAAACAAAATGGGATTTTTAAAAATAGCTCTTATTGCATAGTTTGGACTATGAAAAACAAAACAAAATAAGACAAGCATCTCTGCAGTTAGCTCTTTCTGAAGAACTGCAGTGATGGTGAGCCTGTGTGGGGAAGGAGAACAACCATCTCTTCTTCCATGCTGTAATGCCACAGTCTGGCTCAGTGACAGGGACAGCTTGAAAGAAACCCAGCAAATGTCCTGAAGACAATCCGGTGGAGAGGGAGGTGCTGGGGGGTAGATAGTAGGCTTAATAAAGGATTTTTTAGTTTACTAACTTTTCTGAGTTCATCCAAACTTCAGCTATCTTCCTCAATCTCCATGTTTTCATCTTTGCAAGGAGTGCTTGAGCCTTCGGATTCTTGCAAATGAGCAAAAATTTGGAATGCACAACTTGTTATTTCTAATTTGCATTAAAATTTTGGACAACTTAACTGAAATTAAAGTACTTTCTAAGGGTTCTGTGGTTATGAGAGCTTTATGATCTTCCAGAGGATCTGAATTTGGTTCCTGGCACCCAAGCGGGGTGACTCTGACACTCCCTTCTGAACTCTGCAGGCACCAGCACAAACCTGGCATACATACATACACATGTACATACATACACACGTACATACGTACACACACACACACACACATTCATACACACACATACATACATATATGCATACATGCACACACATACACATATGCACACACATACACATATACACACACATACATATACACACATACATACATACTACATACACACACACATAATAGTAAGTGAATAAGTAAATATTTCAAACTTATCGCATCTAAGAAATGGTTTGTTTTCCTTCTTTCCCTTCATGTGCATCATGAAAATATCTATCTTTATTTATAAGTTTTGCAGCACAATATATTCGTAGATAAAGAGTGAAAACCGGCCATTAGAAATATTTGAAAATTACCAATTTTCACTTATGTTTTCAAATCTAATTTTAGACTGTGCACTTCATATAAATCCTGTGTAGAGTTCAGCTCAAAGCACAGACTAATACATGAGATTCTAATTTATTTTGACTCTTGGTTAACTGTCTTTTATTTATGTTTCCAAATAAATTTACCACAATATTACATAGCTCCTACTCAAGTGGCCCTAAAATTTCATTTGTCTTTCAGACTGTCACCCCAAGCACTGGCTCTCACACATTGTACTGAACTCATTCGAAGCAGGAGTATGAGGACTCCCAAGGGTCACCAGACACTGAGTCCCTTCCATCAGTTGAATTACCTCTTTGTGTGATATGCTTATGCTGAAGCACACTGTGGCTGCGTAGTATTCTGAGATGCACACACAGTAGGACTACACTTCTCACAACGTGATAATATGCACATTCGCAAAAGATCCAAGACTCTTTTGGAAAAGGGCAGTTCAGTGTGGCACATACTAAAGCAACAGGAAAGCCTCTTGGAGTTGGCTTGGTGAGTTTCCACACTTGCTTTACTTAGGTCTCAGGAGAGGTCTCCGTCCTTCCAGTGAGAGAACTGACGCGTCCCTTCTTTTAGACAGAGAAAGAATTGAGCTTAGAAAACAGTGGGAAGTATTTTTATATTGACTGTTCTTACCCATGCTCTCCTAACCAGTAATGTTTACACATTACTGTAAAGCCCTCTTTCAGAATCCACTCAAAAATATTCAAGTCGCTTGTCTCTTTTTGTCTCTCCATTCCCAGTGTCTTTCCAATTCCCGTTGGTGAAGCTCTCTCATCAGGTCTCCACCCTGCTACCCAGCACATAGAGCATGGCAGGGGTTGCTTAGACTCGAAGCCTCAATTTCGGCAAAATAAATGTGTGTATGGCTTTCTCGTATTTGGAAGGTTCCGATTGCAAATAAAATCTTTTGGCTTAGAAGGAGTTCCTCCGTCTGATCTCTAGTAAATATTTCATACGGCTATCTCAGAAGGACTTGTGAGTAGAATCTTAGGCTTGAATTTTTTTCCTAAGAACCTGAGTTTGGAGATATTTTTGCATTATTTATAAAAGTATAACATGCTTTACTCTAAAATATTTTAATACTTTGATAAAAGTGAGGGGAGTTCTATGTATCCAATACTTTCAAATATTGATGATGATAAACAATAATAGTAATAATAATGATAAACACATGTATCGACTATAGAATGACTTTGGGTATCTTTCTATAAATACACTGGGGTATGTGTTCTACAGTCCTTTTTTTTTTTTTTTTTTTTTTTTGACAAGGACACCCACTGGACCCAAGCTTACTGACTGACTAGACTGGCTGGGGTTACTTGTCTGTCTGTTCCCACACATCCACTCCTCACCTCTTCCAGACATACGCCATTATATCTGGAGTTTTCTGGGGGGATCTGAACTTAGCTCCTCCTGTTTATACACCCACCACTTAACTGTCTCAGCTGTCTCCCAACCCCAACAAAATATTCTTAAAACACTTTTATTTTTCATCAATTAAAAACTCTTTGTGTGTTGTATACTCTAGGTTATTCCACTCACTGAGTCTCTTAAGCTCTCATTTACATCATAGAGACCTGGCAGCATGCACATCTTTCTCTTTCTCATGGTTATACATAAAGCTCAGAGCCACTATTATTTTATAATAGGCAATAGCTGGATGAATAATAAATTGGACTCTTCTTTCTTATGTGACTGTAAAGGTCAAACCACACCACTAGAATATTTTTATCATCTATGAATATTTCCATTTAAGAGTTTATTTAAAAGAATTGTTAAATATTCTCATTATGTCTTAACAGCATGATACCACACTCTACTTTTTGACTTCTCTATTTGATATGGAATGAAATTGCACCTTGTGGCCAAGGTGCAGACACTTAAAGTTTTCAATTTAGAAGCATTCAAGAGTCAAACTGAGTCGATTTACACTTTAAAAGTCCCCCACACAAAGAAGCCTACATAAATTACTGTGTGTTTAAAGGTTTCTGATTTTAATCTAATAACTGAAATATCAAAACTACCTTTTAATTCGGGTATTTCAGTTTTACTAACAGGTGTTCCCGTCCGATTGAGGAACCCCGCAGCATTATTTATCAGTGTCAAAAATGCTAAAATCCTAAATTTAGCGCAGAATCTCTTTTCCAATGGAATTTATATTTTGATATCTTAACCTACTTTGAATCCCTGGAGCCTATTGTATGTGTTTATTGTTAGACTTTATTGATTTTTAAACCTCCAAAGGTCCTTCAAGATATTCTAAAGTCATGTATTTACTGTGAGAAAGCAGGTGTCCTTTTCAAATGTAGATGCTTAAATCATTCATAAAATTAATTTCCTCGAGTTGGAAGAAGGCTTTTAAACTCTAATTTGAAAGACCTAATCTTGCATTCTGAGAACATTGGATGAGCAGTGAAATATAACAGACAAGAAAACATAAAAGCATAATAAATTAAATTTGATCTAGTCTAGCATAAGAATAAAACAGTTGTGATACAGTCAACTCATAGTATTTAGAGCCAAACACAAAACCCTAGAACATTTATGTTGGAGACTAGTTGTTCTAAATACTGATTATTATGGGGTGATGCCACCATTAGGCTGCCCACCCCTCTATCTCTGCCATTCTACCACCATAGAATTGTCTACACTCCAGAAACACAGGGGGGAACTTTGGATTCAATGTTTTTATTATTAATTTAAAACATATATATCTTGATAAATAAATTTAAATAACTTTATACTGAAATTGCCTTATAATCAAGGGTATATATTTCTGTATTCATAGCATTTGTGGATTTGTTTTATTTTTATATAATTAGAAAGCAATCATATGTATTGAACAATAAGATTATGCTGCATGTAATTTAATCTTTGGTGATTCAGAGAGCACTCTAAGCTATTATGGTTTCTCAGAGTCAAGATTAGGTACTTCATAATTTTTCATTGTACTAGTAAAATATGTATATACAGAATAACAGAGATTTCCAGTAGATGCAATGGTTTATAAATAAATTTTGCTATACTTTTTTAATGTTTCAATAGAAAGATTGCAGAGAAACAGAACACACAGGATTGTTAGAGCAATGAAATTATTCAGTTATATTATAATGGTGAATAAACATAATTATTTGTCAAGATCCAAAGAGTATAATCCAAAGAGTCAAGTTAAGTGTAGATTGGGAATGCTTGTTACTGATATATCAAAAGAGCAATCATTTGAACACATACACTTTTGAGAAAGAATGTGGACTAAGCCAAAAAGCATATAGGATGCTTCTCTAGGCATCCCTAAGTGTTGTTGTAATACTGTTCTAATAGAGTTCTCTAGGGTTGACTATATTGTTCTAGGTTAGAAATAGAACTAGAGCCGGGCGGTGGTAGCACATGCCTTTAATCCCAGTACTTGGGAGGCAGAGACAGGCGGATTTCTGAGTTCGAGACCAGCCTGGTCTACCAAGTGAGTTCCAGGACAGCCAGAGCTACACAGAGAAACCCTGTCTCGAAAACACCAAAAAAAAAAAAAAAAAAAAAAAGAACTAGAACTAGAACTAGAAAGAAATTTAAAGTGATTTTTTTCATAGTGAAAACAAGCAGAAGAGGCTTGGTGAATCAGAGAAGCAAAAATGTACACGTTAAAAATTTTGAGTTCTTAAAAGTATTCATTGATATTACTTTAAATATTTAAAAACAAAAACCTAGGACATAAGAAAGCTAATGTAGGAAAAGTACAATGAAGTCAGGAATAAAATTGATTTTCAAAGGATACATAGAAACTTCTCCACCTTCTGTGTGAGCCACAAATTATATCCTAATTTCTTCTAACAGCGATGACTGTCAAACCCTGGAGTCCAAGAGACTGTCTTCAAAGGGATCCTTGAAATCCTCCTCTGTGTGAATGGGGCCAGCAGCTGGTGACAAACTGCTCTGAGGCTGGGTAAATGAGGGACACACGAACATTAACCTTAATTTTACTCTGATACCAACCTCCATGTCTTATAATGAACCTCACCACTCTTGAAGGTCATGAGGAACTGTGTTCTCTCCTAACTGTGGCCCATGAATCATTTCCCAGGGTGGCAGTGCTTGCACCCCAACGTGACAATAAGGGTGGTAAGGGTTGGACACCCCCTTCAAGAAGGCGGTGCACCCCAACAAACAAGGGTGAGAAGGTTGCCTTTCCCACTGCTGTTTATTCCCAAGTCTACAATTAGATCCTAAACTAAATTAAGTTATGATTTAGTATCCTGAAAAGTAGATTCATTTGTCAAATGTGTGAGAAAAATTGTAGTGGTAAATATTTGACTTTGGAGATTTTTAGTGTTTAATAAGAAAATATTCCTTAATAAGAAAATATTCATTGTAAAATTTTAAGAATAGCATAGACAATTAGATGTTTACCAAGCAAAATTAAGTCTGGGTCCTCTTCAATAAACACATGTGCCATGGGGCCTTGGAAGACTTTTTGTATGAGCAATGCATGTAGATCTTCATCTTTTAGGTGAGATCTATATAAACAAGGCTTTATTTTCATTGTTTTGTTTCCTTTGGTGAGAGGGTTGACAGATCTTCTCTGGATCCCTCATTTGCTTTGTAGCTCAAATACTGCATTTTTTGCTGAATTAGACTTTTCTGTGCCAGTTTTTCTGGCACAGAATCAATGCATCAAGAATAGGTTTTGTTCTCTTGATATTTATTATTGTCTTTGTATAGCAGTACTTATTGACTATATATTGAAAGCAGAAAATGGACGCTCAGATTCATATCCACACAAAGTTCTGGGCATGTGGATGGTGACTGAGCATTCCAAGGCCTTTTCCAGAAAATTAAGTGACAGGTCTATCACTGGAATGATGCTAAATGGTCCTGAGAAGTGGGAGTGAGTGTGCCGAATGATGGCTTGGATATAATTACTGTAAATATCTTTAATCATCAAAAACAAATTAAACACAGTTTGTTACATTTAAAAGAATACCTTTTAAAATACCAAATACCAGAAAAATATCTCTTGGAGAAAAACAGTTTTAAAAAAAAATCAATTTAAGCCTTTTCCTTCAATGAGAAAGAAATAAAGGCTGTTGGCGTAAGAGGTTTCTGTAATGCACACTCACCCTTTGCAACAAGCTAAGGGTTAAGAAACTGCTCACGATTTCCATGCAACGTTACTCTGCTTGAAATCTATCTCTTATAAATTATCTCTTATAAATTTCCCTTTGTTCCGGCTTCATAGCAACCCTCCACTTCTCCTTGAACCCCCTTCACTCTTTTATTTACATAGCATGTGACATTCTCTTGCATGTGCAAGGACTCTTGCCATCTCAGGGCAGAGCAGCTTGGTGGGCTGGCCGTGGGGAAGCTGTGCTTCCTGCTTTATTGACAGGGGGCTCTGCTTCTAACCAAACTGATTCACACTGACGGAGCCAACCCGCTGAACACTGGTACAGGGCTTCTCGACAGCTCTGGGGCCAAACCGTGTCCACAGGCCATATGCCTGGCTCCTCTGTCATAAACAGATGACTGAGTGTGCACATTCCCAGGTGTAATGTCACTGGGACCTCATTTGCAAACATATAAACGAATGACATTCAATTATGTTCAGAGGCAATGTTGTCAAAACCACCAAGGAAACAATTTGCTGCTCTTGCACAGTGTGTGGTTCCAACTGCATTAGCAAGTTTTCATCGTTCAGTTTTTCAATTGCTTCTGAAGAGGAACTTTTGCAGCCCATCGTTTAAACGTGAAGCATCCGGTGCTACAGCATATAGAGATGAGATGAAAGAGGCCTACTGCAGAATTAGTATAGCTGAAAACATTTCAAATAATAAAGTCAGCTAATTTCTGTGTATGGAAGCCCTCTGCAACAAGTAGCATAAAGTTACATGCTAACACGAATGGCTATTGATGAGAGAGTAGAAAATGTTGGCTTTATGAGATTATGTCCTTGCTAAATGGTGGCATGTTTTCACTAGTGGTATGGGAGCTTCTCTCATTTATACAAAATGAATGTAGAATATGCAACAGTATTTTAATTTTAACAGATTCCTCCTGTTTCCCCTTTACTATGGCAGGAGCAAATGCAGAAAGTGGAATGGCTCATACCTAGGCTTCCTTATTTACACTATTAGTAGTGCCAATAAGAAGCAGAGAAAAAATTGAAGTATAGCTTTATGCAACGTAAGAGTAAAAAACAAAAATAACAGTAGCTTATCCTTGCAGTTGGGTTGTTAGACAGTGTGTATAAACTTGAGTGATATCCCTGTGTTGTATTTAATTAAACATAAATTAGCCCTGGAAATACCAACTACCTAAGAGGCTGAGGTTAGAAAATCAGAAGGTAATGGTATCTCTGGCTTGTGCAGTAAGACCTGTCTCAGTAAATATGAAGAGGGCTGGAAATGTAGTTTTGTGGTGTGTTACCCTAACATATCTGAGTCTATAATAACAACCAGTATCACCAAAATAAAAAAATAAATGCATAAATAGTGTGAGTGGCTTTATCAAAAATGTGATCAATATTCATTTAGGAGCACCCTTATCCTTATCATGATAAAGAATTCAAAAACTGAGATTCAAAGAGCTCAAACAACTTTCCCATGATTATATCTTGATAGGTTTGGAATAAAGAGTAGCATTTGGTGAGTTTTGGGGCAGAGTGATGTTCCTGGGTACCATGGCTGCTGGCCCACCTGCCAAGAGTAGAGAGGTCTGTAGAACAGCTGCAACTGCCCTTTTCATCAGGGAAGGTAAGGGATCTAGACAGTGGGCAGAAGCTCATGACTAGGATTCGATGTGGGAAGGATGGGTAGTGCTTGGCTGACATATAGAAAGTGAAAGTGTTTCTGAGCTGTAGGACATTTTGCGTAATCTTTAAGGAATTAACAGTTATGGGCTAATTTGATAAATGCTAAGCATGAATAGTCACTGACACATATTACATGTGTCATGATTAGGCTTTGAAATGAAGAAACAAAATCTCCAAATTCACAATGCATGTGTTACCGTTGTAGTATGAGACACTATAAATGAATCGATAAATGTTTAGAATTTAGGTAGCATCCACCAAAAAACCGATAGACTATATATATAGTATTTATGATTTACCTAGATTTTAATTTCTGTTGCTTTTCATTCACCAGTGGTAAGCCATAGTTTAAAGAACTTAAGTGGAGAATTCCAGCAATTTATACTTTCTAAGTTTTCAATTGTGTGTTACTTTGAGTAGCATTATGTAAACTGACATTTTGCCCTGTCCAGCCAGAGATGAAAATTGTCCCATTACCTGCCATTTTCTTTCTATGTATGCTACCTGCCTCACAGTCCCTTAATGACTGCCTTGGTTATTAGATCAACTGTAGAGGAATGTTTAATCCAGCAACATGGATGCTCTGATCACATCCAAAGACCTTCTAGATCTGAGTGATCTGACTGGAATACAATCTAATTGAGGGACAAAGTAATAAACCAGAGAAAGATTTGACAAGGTACAATACATTTAACTCTCCAGAGAACAGCATAGGAAAGAAAATCTAAGAGGAGTTCAGGGAGAGAGTTCAGGAGTTAGGAGTTACTTGAGAGGCAGTGCAGCAGAGTTGAGTTCACCGCAGTTCAGTCAGTGGCAGTTCAGTTCGTGGAGTTCAGAGACAGTTTTTACTGGGACAGTTTTACAGACAGGTTGTAGAGAGAACAGGCTGGACACAGGTGAAGACAAAACAAGTCAGAGAATGAGAGGGAGCCAGAAGATTAGAACAATTGCCATAGTTAGTTCGTGGACAAGCAGAGCAGTTCAGTCAGCAATTTAGAGAAACTCGACTGAATCAGTCAGCTTAGAGAGGATTCTGAGCCAGAACAGTTGGGTTGAACAAGCCAGCCAGAGTTCAGAAAGAACTGGAAAGGCTGAGCATATTCAGCAGTAAAGAGTTGAAATGACAATTACATTGGGTGAATAAAAGTTATTTGAAAAATCAACTGTCACAAGATCACAGTGTTTATATTCAACTAACCTGTCATTTATGTAATAACGTTCCAAGATGAACAAGTGAGGATGCTGACATTTGGATATTGCAAAGAGAGTCAAAAATATTTTCATCCATGAAAACAGTGAAAGTGTTATGTGTATGTATATGCGTGCTTGAGAGTTCATCTTAGCACAATATTTATAGCCATACGCTTTTATTATTTTTGGTGCTAGTCTCAATTATAACGTTAGCTTTATCTTGGGCATGAATGAATAGGACAACCATAGAATGTCTGAAGGCTAACATGCCTTTGCACAAATCTCCTACAGGTAAAATAATACTAATGCCAAGTGGTTGAAAATAACTAAAAGAAAGAATGTTTTTAGGCCTCAAGGTCAGAGAAGGCTTCTCCCAGAGATAATCTCAGTCTTAAGACATGCCCAGTCATGCAAACGTCCCTAAGAAGCGTTTCCCAGCAGGAGATATCAGTGATGCACTAAAGAAAGCCTTGGCGACTGAACTTAATTCTTTTCCTAAGGGTGATAAGGGCCATTTTGGTTGTGATTTACCTTTGTTAAAGATCATTCATCCTGCTTTTCTCCCAATACATCTTCATGATGTCATGAGCAGAAACAGGAGTAGCAACAAGGAGGCTGTGAGGACTGTTCAGGGGGGGACACCAGGATATGGATGGGGTGGCAAGCAGTGTGTAGAGTGACTCATCCAGGTGGTGACAGCAAGAATGACCAGTTTCAGTGAAAGGAATGGAGAAGGAGAGGTTAACCTGAGAGAAGGAAAAGGGTGGAGCAAGATAACAAGGTGACTTTCAAAGTTTTTGTTGAGTAATTAAGAAGATGGAATCAATAAGTGATGGACATAGTATATTGCATCAAGTAGATGGGAAAATTAGCTGCAAAGATACTCCTGGCTTCCAAATTGCCCTGTGTGTTTATATAGTGAGAAACAGCAGCTAGCTCCAGCCTTCTCCCCCCCCCCCACTTTCTGTGTGTGTGTGTGTGTGTGTGTGTGTGTGTGTGTGTGTGTGTGTGTGTGTGTGTAGTACAAGTGGAGCTTCAGGCTGAGAAACAAACAAAGAGTACACACAAAGTGATCCTTTGCTTGGCTCTGCTTCCTAGGTCGACAGCATAATCTTTACAATCTCTCTGATACTCATTCTTGTTGCTAATGACTTAGAGTATACGTCAGATTGAGAATGGTAAACATCTTTGGTGCTTAACACTCTTTTTAGGAGTCTAAGCTAATTGCTTTCTGGGAAAAAAATCGCATTTACATTTAAAGTTTCCAGCCAATACAGAAAACTGAGGACTTATAGCAGATCCAGTCACCTGCTCCCTGGTCCTGACTTCAAATGAGACAGAAAATAAAGAAGAACATACTTATTCTTTCTCACATACGTTCTCTTATCCCAAGTAAAAGCATTTGGTAAGTAAATAAAGAGTAATAAAATCACGGAATATTATAAAGCTATCAAAACATTTATAAAATGTCCTTAGACTTGAAATTATGGGAGAAAAGTACAAACAGTGTGAAACAAATTGGAGGTTTGTGTGCTTCTGCACTTAGATGGTTTAATTGATTAATCGATAAAACCTGATGCGACAGTGACGGGATTGGGAATACAGCGAGAAGAATGAGAGTAAGACCTTTGATTGAACAGTAGGTCTACTCATTATTTTGATATTTTAAATTTGATGACCAAACCAACTCAAAATACTAACAGTGGAGACTGAGTAGAATAAAAACAAAACGTGCCCAATGCATGTCTTGTCTTTTTGGTTCTTAGTGATGGTGAGCAATGAGACATCCCTGAATACTTTGAGGTTTCTTGTCGAAGATTGATAGGATCTGATGGGGTAAGATGTCCATACACCATGAAACTGCTCTAGCACGGCTTCATTGCAGAGTAATACACAGCCCTGTTGTTGCCTCCCTAACAAATCTCACACCATCACTTGAATAAAACAACACAAAGCAGGATAAAACACATTGGAATTACGTTGAGATTCAAATCCTACCACTACACCTTGTGGGCCTAGATTTTGTTTAGTTACTTGGAATTTTTTATCTTCATACATATAGTCAGGGTAACATTGAATGCCTTATGTGGCTGTGGAAATTTAGATTTGTATTTCAAATTACTCATTTAGCACCTGACATATTATGGAATGCATACATGGCTGCTATTTGTCCCATCAAGTCAAGAAGTCACGGCAATTTATACACTTGTTTTGGTTACAACAAAATTTATAAAAGATGGGAAGCATTATTTATCTTTCCAAGGATATGATTAGTATTTTAGGGCAAATAGCAAGAACCCTTACTCTTTATCATAATATGTGAGACTAAAAGGAAATTCCTGGGAAGCAAGGGTATGTAGGGATAGAAAAGAACGTAACTAAATGACTTCATCAAGTTCCTCACATCTAGAACTGCCTCTGTGGAAACACAGGTCTTGTTCAGATCTGCTAAGCTATTACGTATAAGTACACGTTTCACAGCATGTGAATAAGTAAGGGTTTGAAAAATTTTCAAAATGAGGAGACAGAGCTGAGGCCAGTGAGTCTACCCTTTGTCCTGTCCTTTAGGAAGTAGCTTACATTTGGAAACAGCTGGTGCAAAGTAAAATTATTTGCATAGTTTTTCCACTTCATTTCAATTTTACCACTATTAAAGTTTAGTAATTTTGTTTTACCGAAACCTTTCCTCAGAGTTGTGTGCTCTAATAATCTTAAACATGCTTGCTCTTTGTTTTTAAGTCTGGTGTATTTCAAGGAAAACCTAAGTTGTATGGTTCTCATTCTTTATACTTAACTCACTCGAAGGGTATTTTGTAAGAATCCTTTGATGTTCGGGATATCTTATTGTTTCTTTATGGAATATGTTCAAGTTTCTTCCTTTGGAAATTGGAAATCATGTCCTACTTAAGGTAAAAAAAAATCAAATATGATTTGGTCAGGGAGAAGGTAGTTTACAAAATTATCATTTAGAAGTCTTTTCTTGGTTGTTATCTTGGCTTGTAAGAAAGACCAGATGCTCATGTAATAGTCAGTGTAGTTGACTCACATAACCTTCCTCAAGACAGGTCAGTTCAGTCACCACTTCTGGTCATCTTTGCTATATATAGAAAGTATACAAAGCTCACACAGGTGATGACAGTTAAAACAATACTGGAAATAAATAATGAACAGTGCATGATTTGAAGTCCTAGGATCCATCCATCCTAGTGACAGAACTAGCCATATAGGAAAGAAATAACAATGTATGGATAAAATATATTGTTAGATGCAAAAACAATATTTTATATGAATAATGAATGCTCTTAGGAGCAAAGGAAGGAGGGTTGTAAGATTAGTGGCTTTCAAGCAAGCCTAGCTAGAACTTAAAGAACTGCAAGAAATCTGACGTGTGAAGAAACTAGGGGATGGTATCACTGTCATGACAAATACACTTGGGCCAGACACAATGTTTTCATAACTCTACAGTGTGTGAAGCCATATAATGGGGCTGATCAAATGCATAGTGAAGACACTGGATTTTACTCTCTAGGTAATGGAGGTGCTATCTGAGTGTCCTCAAGGAAAATCTGTCTTGGAAATGCAGCTTCAGAAAGGTAATTCTGAGGAAATGTTTTTGCATGAATGCAGGAGGAAGCCTGGAGATGAATTGTACCACGACTTCAGTTTAGGCAGGGGCTCACGAAAACAGGATTTAGACAGAAGGAAATAAAAGTGAAGAAAGAAATACAAATAAATAAATTATGATTCCTGAATTTCCAGGTGAGGTGGTGAGCTACATATCGATTGGAGTAGTAATCAAGCTAGATGTAGTAAGAACACTGCAATCTAGAGAATTCTTCATCAGAGAATATATTCTTCTGATGGAATAGTACAGGAAGGAGACATGTCCCACAGTGGAGAGGGGAATCGATGTTCTCTGGCCAAACTACAGTACACAGAGTAGTGGAAGCAGGATCTAGGCCATTTTCCCCTAGTCTTTGTAAAAAACAAAACTTCATTCTAGAAATGGACCCTGGAGGGCTGTGCATTGCAACCATTGAAATTTTATCAGTCTTTGCTTCCAGAGAATGTTTAACTTAGAATTCAAAGTTGACATCTTAATGGCCAGAGATTCTTTTCTGCTCTCTTGCACTTATGGTGTTGGTAGCATTTGACATTATTCTTGCAATACAAAGATGTGCTTTATATATATCATGGATGGAGCTTTAACTGGCTGCTGAGGGGAAGAGAAGTTAAGCTGACCCTGGCTGGAAATAGAAGTTGAGCAATTAACATAAAATTTCTGTTGTTAATTAGACAAGTAGAGGTAGAAGTAGGATATTCACCCAGGTGCACACACACAATGTGTTATTAATTATACATACAATGTGTACAATTAACGTACTATATTAATGTAAGTCAGTATTAATTTATAAAATTGTATAAACATTATCATACTGCTTGTCACCTACAACATATATTAAGCACCATGGTGACAGGGAGCTCTTCATTTTTTCAAAACTAAGTTTCTCCTATTTTGATAAAAGTAGCTGATGTATTTCTGCGATAGAGATGCAGGCATGCTTTCAATCAATGTTTTGAAAATTCCCAAGACTAGAGAAAAGTCTACAGAGTAATACTTTAACTGTCCAGGTTCTTAAGTTTGTTGATATTTAAAATGTTCCCTGTCTCTTTTCACTCTAAATCTGGAGAAAGTTAAAGTTAGAGGCATTATGAAACTATTTTTTTAAGTATTAAGGTGTGAATTAAAGAAGAAAGGAAGGATCTAAATAGATTTGTATTTGTCTAGGAAATATTTAGTTTATTTTTCATCTCTCTCTCTCTTTCTCTCTCTCTCTCTCTCTCTCTCTCTCTCTCTCTCTCTCTCTCTCTTTCTCTCTCTCTCTCTCCGTGTGTGTGTGTGTGTGTGTGTGCAGAAGTATGTAAACATTCAAGTGACTGACTAGGTATATACACTATACACGCCACACTGCCAACAGAGTCAGAAGACCATCTTGCATAGGTTTTTTCCTCCTGCCTTGCTTCAGGCAGTGTCTTTTGGACAATGGCTGCTGTGTGTTTGCCAGAATACCAGAGGTAAAAATAACGCATCATACTAAGAATCAACATAATTTGAAGGATTACTTTCTTCTGCAGGAATAAGTTATTGGCATTTTTGTGACATTCATGGAAGCTCTGAGGAGACACGCTGAAACATCAATAAGCTCAAGACAATACTGTAATTAGATTTGAAGAAGTTGAAAATGGAAAAGGGAACTTGATTAAACACAAGCTGATGTTAGGAAAATGAATCTATAGTTGGCATCATCAAAGCTGAATATTGTCATTCACAGAAGACCCACTGTCTTCCCAGGAAATCAGATCTGGTAAAAGGCAGAGTGCAGATTAAAGCATATGCCTACCTAAGTATAAAAACTACATATTTATATGATAATATATGTCCTCTCACACACTAAGGATAATCAAGTGCAAAGGCTAGCCCTCACACTGAGAATGCTCAGAGATTCCCAGGAACTAAACTAATACTGCAGCCATGTTTAAAGACCTATGTAGTGTGTAACTGCCTTATTTCCATGTAAGAGTTTAAGTTTCATACATATTTATGGTTACATGAATTTTAAAATACATGTACACACACACACACACACACACACACATCTTGGCTTTTCAAATATTTGTTTTATTATCCTTTTAAAGTTTGGAGCTCCTAATATAATTTCAAGGCAAGGTGCCCAAGGAACCTTAATGATCCATCCAGCATCCTGTAGTTTTCTGTAGTGCTCCTGAGCAATGGGTAACCATGTCTCCTGATAACTCTTGTACTAAGCACTTTATTTTGTTGTATCTTAAAATTTTAAAGGTCCTTCCTATTGCTATTAATGGAGAGATTAAGCTCAATAGAAATCATGAGTTACCAGTCTGGTCTGTTGTTACTAGAGATCAATACAAATTTTAGTCATGTAGACCACAGTAACATTTCGTAAATAATATCTTCTCAGACTGCCATCTACAGTCCAGAGCAGGCCAAATTTCTTCCCTTATCTGAACACATATTAGAAGATTGAGAGACATGGGTAACTGTTCTCAATCACTGTGGTTTTATGCAAAGACCTCAATAATTGTCATGTGTGGGTTCGCAGCATTTTCAGATTAAATCTATTACTTGATGGGATATATGGTCCCCATTTTCTGACAATAGACAATACCAAATCAAAACTGAAGAAGAACAGGCAGCAAAAGTTGAGGCAGGTAAAGATGGGACAGTTCATTCAGTGCAGACGAAAAGCCTCAGTCTGGGAATAGGGGACTGAATCCATGCTCAGCTGTGGAACAGAGGGAGAACTGAGAGATTAATAGATGACAGAGTGTTACAGATGAATTCACAATGAGTCACGGAGGGAAAAGGAGACTGGTGCTAAAGATGTAGAAGAACCTGGACAAGAAATATGATATTCCTTCAGTAGCATGACTTACTTATCAACCTGCACCCCCGGGCTCCCCATTTCTTGTGGAGCTGAAGCCTGTACTTTTTCATTTATCAGAATATCTAAAGTGAACACTCAAAGAATGATCATTGAAATTGCATGCTACAATACAGAATCAAAAGGGGAGAAATTAAATGTATTTCAGTTCTACCAAAAATGAAAGAGAAAAATACATATAGAGATCCCTGAATTAAAAAAGAGAAGAAAGCTATAATTTATTGTGGATAATGGCACAACAGCAAGACATCAACCATTGGTGCGTAAGTTTGTAAGAATGAACATGCCTATTTAAGTGTACTCTGTGTGTGCGCGCATGTGTGTGCGTCTGTGACTGTGTGTGTGTGTGCATGTGTGCGTGTGTGTTATACAATATTTCTTTGTTATCTTTCTAGATGTAGTACAAATTATTTTTCCAGTGGTATTATTGCTAATTTCAAGTACTGCTTCTTGGGAGGGGGAAGGAGAACAATACAAATCTGTCTAGAAAATGAAAACACTAACAGATACTCTATGGGTTAATTGATCCTTACTTTACAGGGAAAATAAAAGAGAAAAACACATGATAATTTAAAAATAGTTCAAGTTGTCAAAAGGATCATGAAATTATGGAACTATATCTATATCACATGCTATGCTCCTATAAAATAATTACAAACAAATCTAAAATATTAGCTATTAACTAATTTTCAATCATAATTTTTTTAAAACTATTAATTTTAGAGTTTTACAATGACATCCCTGCAAATATGGAAAAAGTTCTAACCCTTCAGGAAGTGAAGAATAGGCTGCCCAACAACTATTCATCTCATTCCTTTGATTCTAAAAAAAAAAAAAAAAAAACTATAGGGTGTTCTGAGGAAGAATATTTACTTGCTTTTATTCTGATATTAGAGTTTCTGGAGTATTAATTCACATTGCTAGTCTTTTTTATTTTGGTCAACATAATTTTAAATAAATCATAGGAATGAAGGAAACAAACAAAGGTGCAAGAAGGAATAAAGGAGGGAGTGCAGGAGGAGGGTGATAAGGACCGACATGGGCTGTCTCACGCATTTATGAAGCATTCAAGTATGAGCGAAACTAAAAATAAAGTGTTCCTATTTCTCATACGTAACACACTGACCTGTTTCTTTTAAGACTCACCAATCAATCCACATAAGGCCATGAGCCTCACAAACCACAAATTTACAGAGAGGCATCTGGTAGGGAGACCATGTTGGAAGTGTTCCTTGGCCAAGAATTCAAGGGCAACTTGAAACTTTACGTCTAGCTCATGAAGCTATGCATCATTAAGATGTTCCATAATAAAGAATGGGAGCTTAGGTCATGGCCCTTCTAGATTCCTGGGTTCAGTACAAGCCCATCCATAAAACAGCATATTTGCATAAGTTGTCTTAGCATGCATGTCCTACCGGGGTGGAAGAAGGTAATGAGGCTCTCTTGAGAATCAGTAAGATGGTGGTGGTGGTGGTGGTGGTGGTGGTGGTGGTGGTGGTGGTGATGATTGATCGATTGATGGATGGATGATGGGGAAGGGGGCACTGGTATAGCCTTTGAGGATGGAAAAAAAAAGAATAAATATTGTATCAGTTAAATTCCAGAGCTGTTGAGGTGTGAATGAAAGAGCAGAAAGAAAAGGATGGGTTTAAAGGCTTGGATTTCAACATGTTCGATCTAGGCTCTAAAGACGAGAGTTAACTAATAAATAAGATGATAATTTACATAAATCATTTATTTTATTAATTACTTCTAAAGCCTTTTCCTCCATCCAAATGCTGCTTTGGCAATTGGGTTTAGTAAACATTACTTTTCAAAGCCACAGTATAAATGCATTTCTACAGTGAAAATTGTCCTGATAATCACTACGAATGAAACTGAAACACGATTCATCTAGAGCTTACTATGAACCTTGGGTTCATTTACAGTCTCATCAGTGGCCCATTATTAAGTACAGTATTTATTTGCTGTTTGGTAGTTTTTTCAGAGATGAGAAAGTCGTGGTGTGGCTTCACATTACCTGAGCGATTGCAGTAATTTGCCACTTTATACTGAACACCTGCTTTTCTTAAGCTAGAGTCTGACCTCAGTGATGAGTTTAAATACCAGGATGATATTTCAACACTATTGTATCATAGATGTGTGTGAAACTCCATGGGTTTGGATGCTAATAAAGACTTATCTTTGACACATTATTCTATTTGTTTCAGCCTCACACTATCCACTAAGATGTTATAAAAACAGAACTAGAAAAAAATAGCATGCTTTTGTGAATAGGAAGTTCTCTCCATTTTAATATTTTCATAGTCTGGTTTTTCATGTTTCCTCACAGTAAATAATACATGAGGAACCTGCAGTACCTTGACTAGCATTTTTCTTTAAATATTAAATATTATTTTTTGGAAATGTTTGAACTATGAATGGTTGTGCACAGTCATTTTCCTGTTGGAAATAAAGTCTGATATTCTTGTGTCTTTTCCTTTGATGTACCAGCACCCTAATGCTGCACAGAATGGATGACTACCTGAATTCCTCCCAAAAGTTAGGATATTTATAATTCTATGAAAAAAATCAAGAACACAGACACCCTTTGAAGAATTGATTTCAATGTCCAGTGAGAAGCCAAGTTATTTTTTTCCATTTATTTTTTTAAGAAAATTTGAATTCTTGTTGGCATTGGTCTTACAATTAATGGTATGCTAACTTATCTTAAGGTGAAGTTCATGACAGCTCTTTCTTAATTCCTTTAGTGTATAAATAAGCTGCTTTGTGGGTAATATGCTCCAAGACCTATAAGAGAAAAGCTTCTTTACATTGCAAAGCTTCCAGAAGGCAGCTTAAAAGTTTGCTCACCAGCACTGTGGTTACAGGTGTTCACCGGGGCATCTGGCTCTTACATGGGGTGTTGTGGCTCTGAATTCAGCCCATTTCACTTACAAGGCAGACACCTTAGCACCTGATCTAGCCTTCCAGACTTGGTAGATGCTCTTATACTAAGGCTAAATGCCAATAGTTTATAAAGAAGCTAAACATGGTTAAATGAAACAACCTGCAATCTAAAAAAATGCTGCAAACCACCCAAAATACTCAGGACATACTCTTCTCCCTCGTTTAGAGTTAAAATATTAAGATCTGTTATGATTTTATAGCTGGGGCCACTTTTATTTTATGGATAAAGCCTAGGAGGAGCAGAGACAAGATCATGAGACAATGCAGACAGAATGGAGGCCAGGTACCAAACTCATCAGCACTCTGGCCTTGTAAAACTCATTTAATTTTCATTTATCTTTGTTTGTTTATTTTTCTTTGTGTGCATGTGTTTGTGTGTGTGTGTGTGTGTGTGTGTGTGTGTGTATGTGTGTATGAGTGTCTATGTCTGTGTGTGTGCACTCCTGTGTGTTGAGAGGTCATAGGCTAACTCTAGATGTCTTCTCTGTTGTTCATCTAATTACTGTGTATGTGTGTGTCTGTGTGTGTGAGAGAGAGAAAGAGAGAGAGAGAGAGAGAGAGAGAGAGAGAGAGAGAGAGAGAGAGAGAGAGAGAGAGAATGTGCCTGTGATGTTTTTCTTTACACATGTGTGGGGCCATGTGTAGTGGATAAAGATTAACACCATATTGGACTCTTCCTTCACTATTTTTCTACATCACACATTGAGACAGAATCTGTCAATCAAGTCCAGAGTCAATCATGTCTGCGTTTCTAATTTCAGGCATTTCTTATGGCTTGCAGAGGCCAGATGGAAGGACATGAAGAACCTCAAAAAAAATCATTACAAGTGATAGCAGTGTCTTATCTAACTGCTCAGCTCAAAATTCACACTGTCCAGTAACAAGGCTCCAGAGAAAAGGCCAAGCAATAAATGGGCATTTCTGATGCCCTAGTCTCTCCTCTACCCCCTGTGCTACCTACCAAGGAGAAGGCCTGGCAGTAGAAAGAGAGTTGAGTGATTTCTCAAGAGTGCTTCTGCTGAAGCAGGGCAATGGTGGCACACACCTTTAATCCCAGCACTTGGGAGGCAGAGGCAGGTGGATTTCCGAGTTCAAGACCAGCCTAGTCTACAGAGTGAGTTCCAGGACAGCCAGGGCTACACAGAGAAACCCTGTCTCGAAAAACCAAGAAAAAAAAAAAGTGCTTCGCTGATCCCTGCCCCAAATTACTAGCTTTGAGATGGAGGCCCTCTCCTGTTGGTTTATAAGAGTAGAAAATAAATGAAGACAAATCACTGAAGGAAGGTCCACGGTGACATAAATACTGGTACAAAATAATGTCAGGCGGGTGGCACAGAGTAACTGCTCAGGGCAGGAGCAAGGTGGGCTGCATGTGAGAAACACTACCCTAGCTTCCTAGTCAACAGCATCCTCCTGCCAACCTCAGCCCTCATTATCATAAGGAGTATACAGGAGGAATGACGGTAGTATGTTAAATCTCAGCTTGCCAATGTCATCAGGCATGTAACTAGACAGAGGAAGGAAAGAAAGTCATTAGCTTGCAGCAAAGGGTGAACAATAGGGGAGAGTATCTGATAAACTCAGAGAAGAATGAGTGGCTGGATTTTTATGAAGGCTTAGGTTGATGCTGAGTGATTACAGGAAGGATTAGGGCCCTGGAAACTGCTCTGAGTATACTGTCAAGAAACAGAACGTTCAGAGATAAGGCATGGTAGCAGTCTTTATTCAGGAAGTGAGATGAGTTCTGAGCTCTACATATAAGGCAGAAAGATACAGTCAGTTGAGCCCCAGTGTGAACCTGGGGAGAGTCTATGAAAATCAAGCTCAGTGCTCTGTTCACTTTGGAAAGGCCTGCTGGAAACTGCTGGGACTGCTCAACAGCATTAGAACTTAATCACTGGTGGAGTGGTTGTATTTTGTTAAGTTCAGGATCCCTAGAAAGGACAAGAGTCCAGACACTGAAACAGACAAATTGGACTAAAGCAGGGGATATTCTGATATCTTGGCTTTTCTTGCAAATATGTCCCTTTAGAAAACCTAGTGAGACATTTAAGTTTTGTTAGAACACCTGGTAAGGTGGAAAGACACGCAGGGTTTGTCACCAGTGTGACATTGGTCGCAGCACAGCAATCACTAGAAAAACAATGGCACAAGGGTGCTTTGTTTTTGGAAAATAACTCATAAAATAGGCAATGCTTGGAGATATCTATGAGTTATGTTTGGCCAAGTGTGGAGAAAACATGGAAGCTGTAATAGGATTGGAGAAAAAGAATTAATCCCACAAGAAATGAGGTCCTGTCATAGCTCCGGGCACGAAGACTCAAGTATGTTTGGGTTGAGGACACAGAGAAACAGCATATGGTGGCAGAGGTGAAAGGAACCAGACTGAGGCTAGAGACAGAAACTTAGAGGGAACCAATAAATTATTCTACAGATTCATTTGAAGAATTGAAAATACTTTTTATCTCTTGCTTTCCCTTAAATAGTATAGATCATAAAAATAATTTTTCTCACCAAGACAGTTGCATTTAACTGGCAAATGAAAACAAAATAGAAATATTCTATAACTGATGAATGGCTAGTCTATGTTTGGGTGCAGATAAGCAAGCATACTTGGTCACTACAATGAATATCTTCTCATAGTTTGTGTATTTTAGCAAGGTCACAATGATTTCTTCAACAGGCCTTGCTGCTTGTCTCAATGACATATTTATGGTTTTTAACATTTCAGAAACAATGTAAAGTAGATATTGCTAACACTCCCCTTTTACAAGTAAAGATATTGATGGTCACTGTGTGTAAATACTTGACATAGATTACGGGCATGAACTGCCTCAGGAGTGAGCACAACTCAGATTTCGGCATGTCTGCTGTGGTACCAAGTCAACCTCATCATCTACATCTCTAATAACTAGCTTCTACCTGTTCTGAGCTTTAAGTCCTAGTTTCCCTCATGAAAAGGTGAAGCTTCTAGCACCTCCTGCCCGTTCTTATCTTTGATTAAAAATAAAGCAAAGTCAAGAGTTTCTTTTACCACTTATTGTAACAGTTTTATTTTGCAATAATTGGCATTTACTTAAGTCCTAGTCATTAACAGAGTTTGTTTACTTTCAACCTGTGTATCCCAAATCATGTGAGTCACCCATAAACTTCCCCTTGGCTTCTTGTTACCCTCCTTTCCATCTCTTACTGTAGATTATTTGTGCTTTTTGTGTTTCTGGTAATTGGAAGTGAGTAAGGTAGACATTTGTGGATGGTTCCATCATGGATGCTGGCTGGGTTAAATTTGATTTCTAGAAAGAAGATTGAACTTCCTTCATGGATACTGTTCACATTGACAGGTCTTCACTTTTAAGTGTCATTGCTTGAAAACACAGCAATATTTAATTCAAGGGTAACTGTTCTCTGCAAAGAAAACCCATTGGAGCATCGTGAATTTTTTTCTTTTTAATGATGGTTGATGAAGACAGAACCATTAATATCTACCTGTCCATGAACTCTAAGGCATATCCTACAGATCATCTCAGGGTTCTTTGTTCAGACTCTGCACAGGGCTCAGCTGACTCCACAGAGACACTCTGAATATCTGGGGGTTCCTCTCTACTGTCATACTGTGCTATGTACGTGTCAGTTACTGTCATTCCCATCAAATCCAGAATATTCCACCCTTTGCCTGTCCTTCTATCTGCTATACAATAAGTATATAATAAACATATACTTAGTCCTTGTTCCTATGACCTGCCAGAGACCTTCCAGAAGATACAGAATAGCCTACATGTAAAGGAGGAATATGTTACATGTGTAAGACGCTCCTTTCTGCTATTCAGCTGACTGTGAGTACCTTCCATCTATTCCTGTAATTGAGGATAACATGCTTAGACCTTTAACTCCAGGGAAGAGAGGCTGAAAATGGAATTCACTCACTGATGACAAAAGACATTTTCAGTCACTTCTGTGTAGTTAAACCTCTATGAACACACCTGCATGTAGCATGCTATATGGCGTTACTATTAACTCCAGATAGCTAGTATGGATGCGCCATGGAAGTTACATGCCCATTCATCATACATTTCTCTGTTTACAAGCTTTGTGTGTTTATACCTAAGTTCCATCAGCCATTGATATTAATTGTATTAAAGTAATTAATTAGAAGTTCACTAGACTGAGATAGCTCAAGCACCCAAGGCTCCTACATAAGCAAGCAAACTCATCCCATGTCCTAAAACAAGTTAGCCAGTAGAAAACCACCAAATAACCTTTAAGCAGGACAAACTCTGTTCTTATCTTCTGTTGGCTTGAGATCACCCTTGTGTTGGCTATTCATGCCCTTGAACTTCCTCTGTAAACTTTGTAAATGCTCATGGCATGAAGGTTGCCAGGCCTCTGCCTGAGAACATCCATCTGCCAGGCCTCATATCTCTCTATCATACTGCCTTTCCAGCATTTGTAACTGTCACAAAGGTCATCTCCAGCCACTCAATGGATTCTTCCCAGATTATGCGAATTTAGGTGAAAAATCTGAACAGAAAATAAAACACCAATCCCTGAGCACAAAAACATACCAATCTCTGAGCTCCTCAAGCTCAGAGCTTGAAGTCTCCCTAATCCTCACCATGAAAATCTCTGCCTTAAGAAATTCTTCCCCCTCAGAAATCCTATATAAGCCCCACTTGCTTATTGATTTCAGTTCTCGGCTGTCTTCTCCTCCAAACAGAAGCAACTAACATTGGATTTGTCCCTCTTCACCCTGGACCCACCCAATAAATCTCTTTTTGTGAGATTTGCTGCCTGGTGTGACTCTCTCATCGGAAGAAGCCAAGAAGCAAAGAAGTGAAGATAGGAAGAAGTTAAAAGTGGAGCAGGACTGAGGTTCCCAAGGACTGAGCCAGGGATACCCTCCCCTGGATCTGAGAGGACCAGCAAAGTAGAGCCCTTACACAGTGGCACTCCAGCTCAGCCAGGCATATTCTCCCTCAGGGCTGCACCTCCACTACAGAGGAAACTTCCACTCAGAGCTCTGTGGTTTCCAGGCTCCTGCATCTCAGGGTACCCTTCCATTGGACATTGTCCCACCTTGAGTTGTGTGGTTCCTGGGCTCCTGAGTTCTAGGATACCTTTCCATCTGAGCAGGAATGCCAACGCCTTGTCTCTTGGGTGTCTGGTAGCATTACTGTGATCACTCATTCCAGTGTCGTGGCATCACAGAATCCTGGGTCTCTGTCTTCTCATGGCCTTCATACAGTTGCACAGATCTCTGTCTACGTTCATTTCTCAGCTTCTGAGAGAGTGTTAGAGCTGAGTCTAGAGACCACTTCTTTAGCATAGCCACTCACTAATGATTTTATCATCTCAATCCTTAAATACCACCTCCATGTTAAAATTCCAAACATTATACTTCTGTTACCAATTTCATCTATGTATTTGAGAGTCTTAGATCCAGGGCAATCACTTCTCTTTGTAGGCATGAAACCCAAGGTTAAACAAAGCTTTTTCCTGAGTCCTTCCTCCTCATCATTACAGATTTCTTCCTAGTGTTTCTTATCTCCCTAAATGGCAGTGTAAGCCCCCCATTGCTGACATTAAATATTAGAAGCAGCTTTACTCAGATTTAGTAAATCTGTTCGAAGTTGAGCTATGGAGGATTCCTTTCTGTTTCAATCCCTGTACCAGCCATTTGCATTTTCTTCTCCCTCAACTCCAAATGACGTAGGTAGGAACTACTCAGAGGGAACAGAAAGCTGAATGAACCCTAGAACTTTAATTCATCTTGCCCCCAAAGCGTGATGCATGCTTTTTCCATTCTCCATCTCTTACCAGCTTTATCATAAATCACCAGACTGGACTGTAAAGGTACACGTGGAGTACACAAAGCTACACACTAGGAGTCCTGTGACTAGGTCACCTGAAAGTTGTGTTGTTCCAGCTGGCCACAAAATGACTTCTAATAAGTGCCAAATACTTGAGGATTAAGGAATAAACAAAGATGTGGGATAGTGCTATCAAGAAAACCCCCTCATCCTGTTAAATGCCTTTCTTCAGTCACCTGTCAGGCACTCTGTCTGAGTACTCAAAGTGCTTGCTTTAGTTGACTTAAAAATCACTCACTTCTGACGTCACCCAGCTGGAGGGTGATTGGTCTCCCACCAGCTTTGCTATAAAATGACACTCTTGGCAGGTAGATTATGATACAGTTGCCTAGGTGACTCAGTGCTACTCTGTAGTTTCTTCTCCAGTCTGCTGAAAATATTCATTATAAACTTGGATCTGCAGATGTCTGAAATGTACCTCTGGTAAGGAAAGGGCTTGTTGGTGCTATCTTTGTATTGTTGCTGTTTCTTTGACTATCTTGAAGTTTGGGTATGATTCTACTCTGCAGGATGTTGGCACATGTTGATCACTATAAAAAAAGAATGTTTTGCTAGGGTTTAATACAGGACTACCATGGCCAATTGCCTTCAGGAAATTGTATATGTTTCTCCTGCCCTACTCTTGTATATTTTTATATCATCAGCTTAAGCACCAAAGGTCCCTCAGCCTATCATAAGATCCAGACCCTCCATAAGATCAGGATATGTGTGAAAGGTGAAGGTCATGCAATAGAAAGGACTAAACGGGTATTCAACTAAGATATCTCTCTTTAACCTGCCAATCTCATGATCAGAACATCTGTGCTCCAAAAAGGAAATATTGCCTAAACTCATGGAAGTTCATCCTTGGAATTCAGATCACTTCAAAAGCTCAAGTAGAGCTTGGTCCCTTGCTGTGTTGAGAAGTCCAGTCCTGGTTGATCAGTGCTAACCCACCCTTCTTCTCAAGGGCTGAGGTTCCAGGAAAGCCTTGCCTATCTTGTCCACACTGGCTGACTCAGGCTCATTCTAGTGTTTCATAGAAAAGATCTCACAAAGAACACCAGACCTACAATAGAGTCCAAGCTGGTTCTTTGGCTTCCATTCTTACCCAGGATACCCTACCATCCACAAACTAAACATTGAAATCATTTTAAGTTTGAATGCTTCAAGGTCTTACTAGGTCCAAGTCTATGTCTTTAAGCTCTAAATATGCATTCTGAAATGCGTAGCTTCTTCAGTCTAACTCGCCACCTCTTTCTTGGACACTCCGTGGTCTCTTGAATTTCTGATATATTCCTGCCCTTCATCCTTCCTTCACTCCTGTTCCAGCTGTTGGAATCCCCATGAATTTCTCTCCACTGATTGCTCTATGACTCAATTTCTCATTTGTCTATTCTATGACCTTAAAATCACCTTCATGCAAGGGAAGTAAAGATTGCTATGGCTTCAATGATACCTCCACATTTCTCTATTTTATGTTTTAATGTTTTTGCAGAAATGTAATATTTTATTGATAGTATATATCAATATATATATATTTGTATAGATACATATTTACATATATACACATATATGTATGTCTATATACACAGAGAGACATATTCTCTTACTTCCTCCACAGGGCCTTTGAAAACCAGGATTTTTGTGTATTTTTGCTATGGGAATCAATGCTTGTTTATTATATAGCCAAATATTCTGGAAAACTGACTAGATATCATTAAAGTGCTTAGCATGAAATAGGCTTCAATAAGTATTTGTTCAATGACTGAATGGCTTCTTTTAAAACTTTTTGTATACCGATGTTTGCATGCATGTATGTCTGTATATCCCAGGCATGCCCAGGAAATATGGAAGTCAGAGAGGGCACTGGATCCTCTGAAACTGGAGTTGCAAATGTTACTAACCACCATATAGGTATTTGGAATTAAAACTAGATCTTTTGAAAGAGTAACAAATGCTTTAAACCCCCAAGTCATTTCTTTGGCACAAATGAAGACCATCTCATTATAAAGAAAATAAACACAAACCATTTTGTTAATAAATAGAATTTAAATTTCAGATACCTGTGTTGTTTCCAAATGAACTTTCACATTGGAGATGTAGCATCTCCAATAGGGATGTAAAATATTCAATTTGAGGAATTTCACCCAATCTGAGAGTCTTTCCGTTTCTCCAATTGCAAAAGATAGTGTGAGAACAAGCCAGCACCAGAAGATTCTGTCTAACAAACAGAGGGTTCTACTCTCTAGAAAGCCAACAGTATGATCCACAACAGGATTTGTCTGTGCCTACAGGACCCACATCTCTAAAACAGAAACTCTGAATGAGCCCTTCCTTTTGAAATACTTCCAAGGCTGTGCCTGCAAGATCATAATTGTTACATAGGTTTCTCAACTTCTGAAAGTTGGAGTCTCCTTTGAATTCACAAAAAGGATTTTGAGTTCTTCAAATGCATTATGATTATATAACCCACAAACATACACAATGGAATTTTGTTCAACCATAAAGAAAAATGAAGTCATGACATTTACAGGAAAATGAATGCAACTGGGGATAATCACATTAAGCGAGCTAAGCCAGTCCCAGAAAGATAAACATCACAAGCTTTCTCCCATTTGTGCTTCCTAGATTTTAGACACTTATAATCATGTGTGCATATATCACATAAAAATACAAGCTAAATTGTCTTCATAGATCAATGGCAGGGGATAGAGGTGAGAAACAGAGCTTAAAAGAAGGGGGTATGATTACTGTATAATACTCGTGTGTGTGTGTGTGTGTGTGTGTGTGTGTGTGTGTGTGTGTGTGTGAATTTTTATTTCACATATGTATGAAACCAAAAACAGATAAATGAATAAATAAAAAAGCTAGATACAATCTCCTTTGAAATATTTCCTTTTTAGTTGTTTTTAAAGACCATTTATTTATTTTTAATTTTATGTGCATTGGTGTTTTGCTTGTATATATGTTTGTATAAAGATTTTAGAACCTTTTAAATTAGAGTTACAGACTATTGTGCACTGACTGGCATGTGGTATGGGAGTTGAGCCCTGGTTCTCTGGAAGAGCAGGCAGTGTTCTTAACCACTGACCCATCTCTCCAGCCGAGTCTTGTTTACTTCTTACATCACATGCTGGCCTGTTCTAGTCATCCTTCACTCAAGAATGCTGTACCAATCTCCAAGCTGCATTTGATGCCTACATCCCTTTCCTTTCTCCTCATGGCTTTGTATGTCTTCTCTAAATAGATTACAAGCCAGTTTCTTCCTTAAACATTTCTAATAGTTGATTTCCCATTGCTATTTTAAGTTCCAAATTCTTCTGTGTACTAATTGCCTATAGCTTCATAATAATATAATAGAAAATGGGTTGACTTAAAGCAACACAAATTTACAATATTGCAGCTTCAGAAGTCCAGGAACATTGAGGTGTGCTTTCTTTGTCAGGGTCTCAGAAACAACAAAGTGAGGGTCAGAACCACTAGCACAGGATCTGAAGTGTGTCTAGGCAATCTTCCACATCATGTGGTTGTCAGTAACACCTAGGCCTACTGAAGAGATGCCATCCCGAGCTCCTTGCTCATTGTTGCTCTGTGAGATCTTAGCCCTGCTAATGGCTAAGGCCCTTCCCCTCATGTCTGCTTGTTTCTGCAGTCACTGTAGAGGGCACTCTGTGCAATATAAACTCAAGTTTGCTTGCTTCTGCAGAGCCACTGTGGGGATCACTGTGCAATGGAGGCTCGTGTCTGATTGCCACTGCTGTATCTGTGGAACACTCTGCAACACAGACTCTACAACTGCTTGGAGTGCCTTGTCAGGTCTGCCATGTTTACTAAGTAGAAGCTCCTCTTAGGGCCCGTCCATTCTCAAAGGTGATTCTACAGAGACTGGGGGGAGCACAGAGGTTACCACAGAGCATTCTGGCTCTGTGTATGACATCGTGTAATACCTATAAAATCTATGCCCAAACTTCTTTTCACCCCAAAGCTTCCAAGTTAGTCACACTGAGCTACTATTAACTTTCTTAACAACTATGTTAGACCACACACGTTTCTTCTCTCTTACTGACTGTTTGCTTCTGTGCTTTTCTATGTTGCCTTCTGTGGCTGAGCTTTGCTTTGCCAACTCACCTGTCAAAACTGTACTCAACAGCTTCTGTAAATTCTGTACCTCAGACTAAATCATCAGTGGATTCCCTCTGTGTTCCCAATCTCTCTTTGTCTGTCTGTTTCTGACTCTATTTCCATCTTTTCCTTTGCCAATTCCTCACTTTGATAAAGACCTGAGAGAAGTGACTAACTGTATACACTTGTTGCTCCAAAAGAAGTACAATCACAGAACCTATACAAAAAACTACTGTGGTCTTTTGGATGTCTAACTCCAGAACTTTGGGATGATGCTGACAGGAAGTTTGTTGGGGATGACTGGGTGATACCCTCTTTCTAAGTATGGAGACAGATGCAATCCCAAGGGAGTAAACTGTGGAGGCCTTGCACTGTCACCTTCCACGCTCACAGATACACACACACACACACACACACACACACACACACACACACACACTTTGGTAAGAAAATGGAAAATGTTTGTTGAAGTTTTGAAGACCCTAAAGAACTAATAGAAACTAGCAATGCAATGTGGTCATTAAATGTGGTCAACTTTAAAATACTATATTTGTGCACATAAAATGCGGCTTTGACCTTCAGTTCATGTTCTACAAATAAGGGAAACATTCATATAAATCAAACAACCAATCAAGAGAGAGATAGAGGGGGGAGGAAAGGAGACTAATGCTATGTCACTACCTCCTAACAGGTCTCACATAAAATGTGTAATTATATCTGTGGCAAGAGACCTCTGCCCGGGTCACCAGGGTTACATAGCCAAGCAGTGCCAGGAGAAAGTTACTCTCCCAGGATCGTGGAAAAGCGGTGAGTGGGGATAAGACAAGCACCACTGCTCACTGGGACCCACCCGGAACCCGCGGGACACAAGGACTGAGATAAAGTTGGGCATAGGAACCTTCCAGCTTCTATCTGTGGCGGGAGACCACTGCGTGGACCACCAGGGTTTCATAGCCAAGTAGCACAGGAAGAAAGTTACTCTCCCAGGAGCATGGAAAAGCCGTGAGTGGGGATAAGACAAGCATCACTGCTCACTGGGACCTGGGGACCTGGGGACCTGAGCCTGGGCCCCAGGGCCCCAGGAGAGAGCTGGTATCCCAGGAGTGCTGACACACCTTCAAGCATAAGGAAAACCACCACTTCTGTTCAAACTCACTGGATCACGAGGGACCCTTGCAGAGCCATCAGGACACAGGAAACAAGGGACAGCTGGGGACAAGATCCTTCTGATTTCTGTCTGCACCCCAGAGCTGACTCTGTGCCACAGCTCTCCAAACCCAAATACCTCTCAGAGAGAGCTGGTCTTCAAGGAGTACTGACACAGAGGCCTGCAGGAGGGACCAGCCACAGCCAGACAGAATAAGATCAGCTAACATCAGAGTTAACAAGATGGCAAAAGGCAAGGGCAAGAACATAAGGAACAGAAACCAAGGCTACTTGGCAACATCAGAATCCAGCTCTCCCACTACAGCAAGCCCTGGATACCCCAACACACCAGAAAAGCAAGACTCAGATTTAAAATCAGTTCTCATGATGATGATAGAAGACTTTAAGAAAGAAATTAACACCTTTAAAGAAATACAAGAGAACAGAGGTAAACAACTAGAAGCCCTTAAGGAGGAAACACAGAAATCCACTAAAGAATTACAGGAAAACACAATCAAACAGACAAAGGAAATGAACAAAACTATCCAGGAGCTAAAAATAGAAATAGAAACAATAAAGAAATCACAAAGGGAGACAAACCTGGAGTTAGAAAACCTGGGAAAGAGATAAGGAGTCATAGATGCAAGCATAACCAACAGAATACAAGAGATAGAAGAGAGAATCTCAGGAGCAGAAGATACCATAGATAACATTGACACAACAGTAAAAGAACACACAAATGCAAAAAGCTCCTACCCCAAAACATCCATGAAATCCAGGAAACAATGAGAAGACAGAACCTAAGGATAATAGGTATCGAAGAGAGTGAAGATTCCCAACTTAAAGGACCAGTAAATATCTTCAACAAAATTATAGAAGAAAACTTCCCTAACTTAAAGAAAGACATGAACATAAATATACAAGAAGCTTACAGAACTCTGAATATATTGGACCAGAAAAGAAATTTGTCCAGTCACATTATAGTGGAAACACCAAATACACAAAACAAGGAAAGAATATTAAAGCAGCAAGGAAAAAAGGTCAAGTAACATATAAAGGCAGACCTATCAGAATTACACCAGACTTCTCACCAGAGACTATGAAAGCTAGAAGATCCTGGGCAGAACTCATACAGACTCCAAGAAACACAACTGCCAGCCCAGGCTGCTATACCCAGCAAAACTCTCAATTAACATAGATGGTGAAACTAAAATATTCTATGACAAAACCAAATTTACACAATATGTTTCCACAAACCCAGCCCTACAAAGGATAATAAATGGTAAACGTCAACTCAACGGGGGAAAGCACACCCTAGAAAAAGCACAAAAATAATCTTTCAACAAACTGAAAAGAAGATAGCCACACAAACCTAAAAGTAACATCGAAAATAACAGGAACCAATAATCATTATCTTTAATATCTCTTAACATCAATGGACTCAATTCCCCAATAAAAAGACATATACTGACAGACTGGATTCATAAAGAGGACCCAGCATTTTGCTGCAACACACCTCCGTGATAAAGACAAACACTCCCTCAGAGTAAAGGGCTTGAAAACAATTTTGCAGGCAAATGGTCCCAAGAAACAGTCAGGAGTAGCCATTCTAATATCGGATAAAATCGACTTTCACCCAAAAGTTATCAAAAAAAACAAGGAAGGACACTTCATACTCATCAAAGGAAAAATCTACCAAGAAGAACTCTCAATTCTGAACATCTATGTTCCAAATGCAAGGGCACCCACATTCATAAAAGAAACTTTACTAAAGCTCAAAGAACACATAGCACCTCACACAATAATAGTTGGAGACTTCAAGACCCCATTATCATCAATGGACAGATATTGGAATCACGAACTAAACAGAGACACAGTGAAACTAACAGATGTTATGAACCAAATGGATTTAACAGATATCTACAGAACATTTAATCCTAAATCAAAAGAAAGACCTTCTTCTCAGCACCTCATGGTACCTTCTCCAAAACTGACCATATAATCGGTCACAAAACAAACCTCCCATGCCTCCTATCAGATCACTATGGATTAAGGCTGGTCTTCAATGGCAACAATAACAACAGAAAGCCCACATACACATGGAAGCTGAACAATGCTCTACTCAATGATAACTTGGTCAAGGAAGAAATAAAGAAAGAAATTAAAAACTTCCTAGAGTTTAATGAAAAGGAAAGTACAACATACCAAAACTTATGGGACACAATGACAGCAGTATTAAGAGGAAAACTCATAGCTTTGAGGGCCTCCAAAAAGAAACTGGAGAGAGCATACACTAACAACTTAACAGCACACCTGAAAGCTCTAGAACAAAAAGAAGCTAATGCACCCAAGGGGAGTAGAAGGCAGGAAATAATCAAACTCGGGGCTGAAATCAACCAAGTAGAAACAAAAAGAACTATACAAAGAATCAACAAAACCAGGAGTTGGTTCTTTGAGAAAATCAACAAGATAGATAAACCCTTAGCCAGATTAACCAGAGGGCACAGAGACAGTATCCAAATTAACAAAATCAGAAATGAAAAGGGAGACATAACAACAGAATCTGAGGAAATTAAAAAAATCATCAGATTCTACTACAAAAGCCTATACTCAACAATACTGGAAAATCTGGATGAAATGGACCATTTTCTAGACAGATATCAAATACCAAAGTTAAGTTAGGATCAGAAAAACCATCTAAACAGTCCCATAAAGCCTAAAGAAATAGAAGCCGTCATTAAAAGTCTCCCAACCAAAAAAGCCCAGGTCCAGATGGGTTCACTGCAGAATTCTATCAAACCTTCAAAGAAGACCTAATAGTAATACTCATTAATCTATTCCACAAAATAGAAACAGAAGGAACACTACCCAATTCCTTCTATGAGGTCACAATTACACTGATACCAAAACCTCACAAAGACCCAACAAAGAAAGAAAACTTCAGACCAAATTCCCTTATGAATATCAATGCAAAAATACTCAATAAAATTCTTGCAAACCGAATCCAAGAATACATCAAAACCATCATTCATCATGATCCAGTAGGCTTCATCCCAGGGATGCAGGGATGGTTCAATACCCGGAAATCCATCAATGTAATCCACTACATAAACAAACTCAAAGAAAAAAACCACATGGTCATTTATTTCATTAGATGCTGAAAAAGCATTTGACAAAATTAAACATCCCTTCATGATAAAAGTCTTGGAAAGGTCAAGAATTCAAAGACCATACCTAAACATAGTAAAAGCAATATACAGCAAACCAGTAGCCAACATCAAACTAAATGGAGAGAAACTCGAAGCAATCCCACTAAAATCAGGGACTAGGCAAGGCTGCCATCTCTCTCCCTATCTATTCAATATAGTAATTGAAGTTCTAGCTAGAGCAATTAGACAACAAAAGGAGGTCAAAGGGATACAAATTGGAAAGCAAGAAATCAAAATATCACTATTTGCAGATGATATGATCATATACTTAAGTGACCTGAAAAACTCCACCAGAGAATTGCTATAGCTGATAACTTCAGCAATGTGGCCGGATATAAAATTAACTCAAACAAATCAGTAGCCTTCCTACACTGCAAGGATAAATAGGCTGAGAAGAAATTAGATAAATGACACCCTTCACAATAGTCACAAACAATATAAAGTATCTTGGTGTGACTCTAACCAAGCAAGTGAAAGATCTGTAGGACAAGAACTTCAAGTCTCTGAAAAAAGAAATCGAAGAAGACCTCATAAGGTGGAAAGATCTCCCATGCTCATGCAATCCCCATCAAAATTCCAACTCAATTCTTCATAGACTTAGAAAGAGCAATTCTCAAATTCATTTGGAACAACAAAAAACCCAGGATAGCAAAGGCTAGTCTCAACAACAAAAGAACTTCTGGGGGAATCAGCATCCTCCTCAAGCTGTTCTACAGAGCAGTAGTGATAAAAACTGCATGGTATCATTACAGTGACAGGCAGGTAGATCAGTGGAATAGAATTGAAGACCCAGAAATGAACCCACACACTTATGGTCATTTGATTTTTGACAAAGGAGCCAAAACCATCCAGGGAAAAAAAAGACAGCATTTTCAACAAATGGTGCTGGTTCAACTGGCAGTCTACATGTAGAAGAATGAGAATTGATGCATTCCTATCTCCCTGTACAAAGCTCAAGTCCAAGTGGATCAAGGACCTCCACATAAAACCAGGTACACTGAATCTAATAGAAGAGAAAGTGGGGAAAAGCCTCGAACACATGGGTACAGGGGAAAAGTTCCTGAACAGAACACCAATGGCTTATGCTCTAAGATCAAGAATAGACAAGTGAGACCTCATGAAATTACAAAGCTTCTGTAAGACAAAGGACACTGTCAATAGGACAAAACTGCAACCAACAGATTGGGAAAAGATCTTAACCAATCCTATGTCTGATAGAGGGTTAATATCCAATATATACAAAGAACTCAAGAAGTTAGACTCCAGAAAATCAAATAACCCTATCAAAAAATGGGGAACAGA
>CM052704.1:116463089-116512980 GCA_028551405.1 Uromys caudimaculatus
AGAATTCTCAACTGAGGAAATTCGCAGGGCTGAGAAGCACCTAAAGAAATGCTCAACATCCTTAGTCATCAGGGAAATGCAAATCAAAACAAGTCTGAGATTCCACCTCACACCAGTCAGAATGACTAAGATCAAAAACTCAGGTGACAGCAGATGCTGGCAAGGATGTGGAGAAAGAGGAACACTCCTCCATTGTTGCTGATATTGCAAACTGGTACAAGCACTCTGGAAATCAGTTTGGCGGACCCTCAGAAAAATGGACATAATACTACCTGAAGCCCCAGCTATACCACTCCTGTACATATACCCAGAAGATGCGCCAATATGTAATAAAGACACAGGCTCCACTATGTTCATAGCAGCCATATTTATAATAGCCAGAAGCTGGAAACAACCCAGATGTCCCTCATCAGAGCAATGGATACAGAAAATGTGGTACATTTACACAATGGAGTACTACTCAGCTATTAAAAACAATGACTTAATGCAATTTGCAGGCAAATGGATGGAACTTGAAAATATCATCCTGAGCAAGGTAACTCAGTCCCAAAAGAACGAACATGGTATGTACTCACTGATAAGTGGATATTAGCCCAAAAGTTCGGAATATCCAAGTTTCACTTTACAGTAACCGCTGGACTGAGTGTGAGGTCCCAGATGGAGGAGTTGGAGAAGGGACTGAAGGAGCTGAGGGGGATTGCAACCCCATGGAGGGAGCAACAGTGTCAACTGGCCTGACCCCCACGGTCCTCCTGGAGGCTGGACCACCAACCAAAGAATACACATCAAAGGACCCATGGCTCGGATCACATATGTGGCAGAGGAAGGCCTTGTTGGCCATCAGGGGGAGGAGCGGCCCCAGTAAAGGGGAATGTCAAGGTGGGCATACAGGAGTAGGTGGGTGGTGGGTGGGTGGGAGGGGGAATACCCTCATAGAGGCGGGGGAGGGGTAGGGGATAGGGGGTTTCCAAAGAGGAGACCTGGAAAGTGGGAAACATTGGAAATGAAATAAAGTATCAAAAAATAAAAATAAAATAATTTGCGATTATATGTATCCTATGTATATCTTTGTACACACTCAAATCATCTTTGATTAAATGTAAGACCTAATACAATGTAAATGCTGTGTAAGTAGTCATTACAATACATTGCCATGCTATGGAAACGAAATAGGTGCTATCCTAGAGGAATTACTAAGTGTTTAAAGTCCCCAGTGAATGTGTGCTATAGACATAGGAACAACCATGTCAAGGACCATAGCCTCATACCAATGGGAAAGTGGCAACACCTCTCTTCAGCCACCACAATGAAAGTCAAAGGCAAGGCATTGCTCTGGTCTATGTGTGGTCAATAATGTATATAGGTAATACCCACCGTAACCCTCACAGGATATTTAAGGCCCAAAGCCTGCTTCTCTATAAAGACTACTCTTGCAGAGCTTTGCTCTGTCTCCTTGATTCAGTGGTATGCCATAAACTGTTCCTCATTTATTTGTATTGACTAACCCTGTCCACAACTATACAGGCAATAACCCTGTCTCTCTGTTCAACTGTTTATAATAAACAAGCTAATTTTCTGTAGTCGAAAAGACTAGGCTTTTATTTTGTGTCTGTCTGTCATTTCTTCATTCCCCCACTGTTCCTATGCAGACCAAGTTCCTGGAGCTGAACAAGGATTCAGCAAACCACCACTGTTATCATAATGGCACCATAAAAGTCTATCCATGGTCAGTATACATTTATTTTAGCATGTTTGATTGAATCTGAAGATGTAGAGCCCATGATCACGTGAGGCCACTCTTCCATGGATAGCATAACTTATTTTCTACCTGACTGCTGAAATAATTCGTATGATTATCTGTTTTTATACCCATGCTGTAAAAAATTAATAATAATAATAATAATTCTAATTTGCATTTTAGTATTTTACATCAATGTTATACAATTTTCACATATTAACTTCTTTTTGTCGTATGTATTAATATATAACTTCAGTACTTGAAACATCTAAGTAAAGGGTCAAAGTCTTTCTCAATTTAATCTCATTAGTGGAGATCTTCATGAACTTCGATTAGACAGGATAAAAAAGATGTTATTTTAGCTAATAAACCAGATAATAAGGAACAGTAACAGTTTTTAATTGAAAAAATATGAAAGTCACATAAAGACAATTTTTCAGGAAATTGATATTAATATTCATTATTCCAAAAGTGTGTGTTATTTTCATCACTGGAAAAAAAGAACTTATTAATTGGATTATTCACATTCTGGCCTCCTGAACTAGTTTAAGAATCATTTAAATTTCTAAGGTGGATGTCAGTCCTTGCTTCCTAACTGTCTTTAGGGCTGCTGGATGGAATCTTTGCCACATCTTAGCAGCGGCAGTTGCCTAACATGGGGTTTCTTTTCAAGTTTCTTTCATAAATATGATCCTTTGAAGCAGCCTGCGTGCTCCAGGACTCTTCTCTCTTCCTTCAAGCTTTTTAGGAACTTGGAACCATGCAACTTAGAGTAAATATGATTTGGAAAAAAAAAGTTAACATCATTTGAATCACTGAAGGTTTGCTGAATTCTTTTCCTATGTGGCGAAGTCTTTCTTAAGTCCATTATGTGATAACCCATTCATCCTCACAGGACCACAGGTTAAGGTAGACGAGAATGCTAATCTACTGGGCAGACAAAATACCTTGTGTGAAGGAAGCCCTGGGCTAGAAAGACTTAAAGGTAATTAGAAAGGACACATTTTAAAGGACAGGAATGGTTAAAATAGGAATCACGGGTGGGCAGCAGCCAGGTGTCTTCCAGCATCCTGTGAGACCTGCTCAACACACACAAAGCACGCTTTCACCTTCTCACCATTTCAACCACCTATTATCTTGGCTATTCCTATGATTTTCACTTAGCAATTCCTTCTGAATTAGACAATACTTTCATTCCTTCTTTCTTTATTAATATCCAAAAACCTTTTCAAACTCATTTATCTAACAGGGATGGAATGAGTGTGGCTGAATTGACACGTGCACTAATAAGGCTTGCATCGACAGAGCGTGCCACTGTTTGTATGACATGGAAACCTTTGTTTCATTCCGCATTTCCGTAAAGATGACTTTGTCTTGTCCTGCCTACCCATCGTTCTTCTTGAACCAACCTTCTCCACACCTCCAGCTCACCGCATGCATATTCAGTCATAGCTTTCCGTGGCAAACTTTATTATTTTCTTCAATTTAATAATAAAATCTATTTATGAAAATGACCCAGCCCTAGAATGCATTGACATTGGATTCTCCCCAAGGCTCATCACGTTGCTTTTCTTCCTGTGACATCAATGTATATTTTTTCCCTTTAAATGTGAGAGCAGGCTGCATTCCCCTTTAATTTGGTTGTGTATTTGCTAAATTGAATGAATAGCAAATGTAGCTTTTTAAAAAAAAAAAATCACCTCTTCCAATAAAACAAGATAATGTGAGTCGGGAGACAACAACGTAACAATCAGAAGCCAACCACCTTAGTGATAGGGGAAATTCTTTGTGCATTGAAAATGTATAACCATCAAGGAGTTTCATCTCCCTCTGATTGCTACCTCACAGAGGCAGGTGTAAATGCCAACACACCTGCCTGAACATTGAGGGAAACACAAAGGCCCATCACTCAGCCTTACACGGGGCTCTGCTTCTACCCCGAGGTGCTGCAGGCACTCACGTAGCGCAGCATATTTTAAAACATTCAACCCTGTGCGTGAATGTTCCCATGCCAGAGCAGATTATTCAAAATAATAGCCTGGAGTGGTGCCTGTACACTTCACAGGACTGCCTAACCCTAAGCCATTGTTTACTTCAAAAGCAGAGGCAAGTCCCTGAGAATAGATTCTGCCAATCACACTTCAGTGTTGCACTGAACCCTCTCAGGGAACCGGGCAATTGTAAGTGAGGTTAGCATTTCACTCTTAGGACCTCATTAAGCATCCTCACCAAGAACGGGACAGAGTACCAGTAAGCAATCTAGGGCTTAAAAAGAAGACATGGAGAATCAAAGATATTTGCAGTAAGAAAAACATTTCCTCAGATCAGATAAACTTAAATTATGCCTGTAAGGAAGGAGCAGTCCTCAGAATTAACTGACCAGGATTCATAGGAGCGTGCAGAGGTCAGATAGCCTAAATGGGTCTGACCTAGGCCCTCTGCGTATGTAATGGCTGAAAAGCTTGGTGTTCTTGCATGATTACTAATAATGGGAAGGCTGTCTCTGACTCTTGCGTACTTGTGGGACCCTATTCCTCCTACTGGACTGACTCATCCAGTCTTAATATGAAGGTATGCATCTGGCTTTGTTGTAGCTTGATTTTTCTTGTTTGGTTGATGTTCCTGAGAGACCTATTCTTGTCTGAGAGGAGGTAGCTGAGGGAGGGGTGGGTCTGGGGGAAAGGGAAGATAGTGGGAGAGACTGAGGGGTTGAGACAAGAAATTGCAGATAGGATGTGATATATGAGAGAAGAATAAAAAAATTAAAAAATAAAAAATAGGCAAGCATGCTAAAAATGTTAGAAAATGAAAAGAAAGTAAGAAAGAAAAGAACAGAGTGAGAGATAGCAATAAGGCAAAGAAAGTCCAGCCCCACAGTCACTTTAACACTATTTCTGTAAGGAATTGCTTTCTTCAGATGTCTTGGTTTTACTTCAATGCAAAACCATTGCTTGGTATCCACAGAAATATATCTGTGATTTTTATAGATGACATTTTTGTAAGTGGGGATATAGATCTCTGAGAAAAAAGAAACTATGAGTTTTTGGCATACAACACCAGAAATATGTGGTAGATAGGTAAATAGATAGAGAGACAGATAGATAGATAGATTGCTTTATTAGCCTGTAGCTATGACAATAAACATTGTATTATACTTTTTCTTCTCCTAGAAATTATAAAAGCAATAACGAAAATATTTGCAGAATTGATTCCAGAGAACCTAGCAAATACATGTATGTTGCCTTCAAAATTCTCGTCATTAGTTTCACAAAGCAGAACAACTGTAGGCATGTGGAATCCTGATATGAAGAACCATGGAACATACAAATGGCTTCAAGAAGGAAGCCTTGAAACTTGTGGCTGAAACTAATTCTAGAGATTAAAGATGCCTCGTGACATGAAACAAACCTTCAACCTGTCTACTATTCTCCAGGAAAGATCACAAATACTGATCTGTGGGCAGCAAACAATGGTTCTGAATTGAAGCAAATGCAAAACAATCTGAAGAAATTCTTTACGGGAACGGTTTTTAAATGTCTGGGGAGATCTGCATGCTTTGTCTTCTTGCTTTCTCTTACCCTGCATTTTGCTCCCAAGAGTCAGAAACCACTATGAGCACAAATGTTGATAATGATCTTCGGAATGAATGGCTATGGACCAAGAAAAGCAGGGTCAGGAATCAGAGAGGAGAGATGTATTAGGAGGTAGTGAAGAAGCTTATGAAATCAGAGAACTCAAAAATGAAACCACAAACCCTGCAAGGTGAAGTAGCTTTCTTTATTTCATAAGACTAACTCTAGAGAACCCATCTATCTAGAAAGTACACACACACACACAGAGAGAGAGAGAGAGAGAGAGAGAGAGAGAGAGAGAGAGAGAGAGAATTGATGAAGGAAAAGCTTTGTAAATGCAAATCAATATAAGGATGTATAATAAAATTTCTAGAAAAGAGCAATAATACATACCAGTAGTCACCAAAAATCAATGGAAATGACAGGCACTACAGACAATAAATTTTAGTAATATAAAACACATTAAACAGTAGTTTATGTCACTTTTTTAAAGGAATGACAATGGTTTATAACTGGAGAACTTAAGAAAACTGAGCATATTCTACTGAAAAACTAACACAAATAAATTTGTAACATGCTCTTCAGCACTGTTTTCATTGTTCAATCTTAGTTTATTTTAATTTTTAGTATATTTATTTATTCATTTTGTGTGTGTATGTGTGTGTGTGTCTGTGTGTGTGTGTATATGTGTGTGTATACATGGGCATATATGTATCTGCCTATTTCTCTGATTAGAACCATGAGACATGGAGGTCAGGGGGTCAGAGAACAACCAAAGTTAGACTCTTTCCTACCACCACATGAACCCCAGGGAAGGAAATCTGGTCAGTTGGCTTGGGTGGAGGTACCTCATGCAGTGAACTATCTTGTTGGCTCTGGTTTGGGTGATTTTAATTCCTCTACTTAATATATTTTAAGATAAAACTGTCAGTTCCAAACCATACTCTATCATTTTTTATTGGAATGTTCTTGAATCAGTAGATTACTTCGGGATAATTGAGATGTTAGTTTATGTGCAATTTTAAGTTCTTAAGATGCACTGATGTTTATGTTGCAGGCTGATATAGGCAGCCTTTGTGGATGCTCCTTTGAACACAGATGTGGTATGTGTTGGGTCATTTTACCCGTTCTATAAATAGTATCAGTGAGATCAATTAGTTTCTGTCTTTTTCTACTACAATACACTGACAGAAAAGAAGTAAAGTCTTCAGGTATACATATGGATTTGCTAATTTCTAATTTTAGTTTATGCAGTTCTTGTTCCATGCACTTTTTGAAGATTTATTGGTATTTTAGTACACATTTTGCATGGTTACATCCATTTGATAAATTAGTCTGCCAGTGTACAATAATATTTTACATTAATTTATCCATTGAAGTTTGACTAATGCTCACACGATACATTCTCTCCTACCCTTCTCCTTTGAACAAAGATCCTACTTTAAAATCAAATATCATTTAATCATAACTTACATGTAAATCTTGGCTTTGAATGCAAGCTGACAATCTTGCCTTAAAATGAGCTTATTTGGAAAATTCATACTTTGCTGTATTTGTAAATCTTTTAGGTACTTTCTGTTTCTGCTTATTTTCTTTTTCATGTGTTGTACACGTGACTTGCTTCCACTAAAAGTTCAAATTTTCTGATTATTTGCTGTGGGAAGAAAGCTATCTTTTAAATTATATGTAAATCAACAACAACAATTCCTTCAGCTAGGATTCATGGTAGCAGGCAGATGGAATCTAAGAACTCAGAAAATAGAAACAGGAGAATTACAAATAGAGCTCAGTTTGTAATACACACGGTGTATTAGTGACTACTGTTGACTACACACTGAGAGCCAGCCCCATTATGAGAAAGAACACACTGGCTGAACTCAGAATTATTCATGATATTTCCATTATTTTATTGTTTACCTACATTCAAATTCATTTATAACTAATATTTTTTCTACCAGAAAATCTTGAAAGATTTTGCATGTAGGAACTTGATGACAGTGAAGTCTATGTACTTGTACTTCTAAGATTTCCTTAATTTTTTTTCTTCATTTTGAGAAAAATAATTTTATTGGGTATTGAATTCTAAAGTGGTAATTCTTTCAGTCAAAAATGTTATACCTTCACTTGTTTTCTCTTAATTTGCATATTTCTTCAGAGTAGTGAGCTGTCACCTTTCTCATTCTGGTATATATCATCTTACACAGCTATCATTCAAAACTGTATCTTTGATTTTAGTTTTTGGTAGTTTCTCTGTTTTATATCAGTTCTTTATTTTGATGTAATTTTGTTTTCTTTTTTGTCTTGAGTGCTGTTGCCTGAGTGGTTGTGTGTATTTCATTAAGTAGAATAATTTTGGGCCTTGTCTTTACCTAGTTTCGACCCATCAACTGTCAATAGATCTACTGTTAGGAGTAAGGTTTCGTGAGACACTGCCCCCACTCATGATGAAAGGTTGCTTGACTCCATCCTGTGCAGGACTTGACTAGCAATCACAGCTGCAGTGAGTTCAGGAGTACAGTAGTTCTATAATGGCTCCTGATTCCCAGCTCTTACAATCTTTCTGCCTTTTCTTTCATGATAGTCCTTGAGCCCTGGAGGCCAGTGGGTTGTAGATCTTTCACTGTGGCCAAGCATTCTACTGAAAACGATTCTCAATCCTTTGTCCAGTTATGATTTTTGTGGACTAACCAGTGTTCCCTGAACAAAGCAATTTCTCTGATGAGGGTTAGGAGCTGCACTAGATTCTATCTATCTATCTATCTTAGATATGGATAAAACTATATAAATACAGATATAAATATATCTATAAACTTAGAAAGATATAGATGACATAGATATAGATAGATAAATATTGATGATACGATATAGAGATAGAGATAAATGTAGATAAATATAGCTCTATATTAAATATCATTTAAATTTGTTCTTATAAAGTATGAATTTATTTTGGTTTTCAAAATAAGATCCATATAAATTTATATATCAGAACATTGCTAAATTTCTTTCCTGGTTGATAGCTGGGTTGGTGCGTCTTTGGCATGTGTCTCACTATTGGCTGTATTTTACAACAAATATAATTCTATTATATCATTTAATCACATTAAATATATAGTCATCAGATAATTGCCAAAGCTTACCTACCCTGGAATACCTAGGGAGTGTCTTTTTTGACAATTCTTTTTAATTAAAGAGTGTGTCCTTTGGAAGAGCTGAGATGGAAGCATTGAGAAGTCTCTTTTCACTCCTCATGGAAAGTGTGGGAAATGAATAATGGACATAGGTAATTAAAATGAGAGCTTTTGAATTACCTAAGATGACATTCAGCAATACCAAGAGGACATCCTTGGGAACATGCAGAAAAATCAAAAGTCTTCTTAATAGGTTTGGGCAACAGGCAAAAAAAAAAAGAAAGAAAAGAAAAGAAATGAATGCAGACAAGATGATAATGACATCCCCTCAGGATTTGGTTCTTTGATAAGAAAAGAATTCACTTATTATGTGAGGGAGTTTTTTTTCCTAATAAGATTAATATGGCAGCCTAATACAAATAAGAAAGAGATGTGATTATCATTGTTTTTGTAACTTTTTCTCCTGAAATACATCATACAGAGAAAATAGAGAAGGATGTAAATGTCTTTATAATGAATATTTGCAGAGACCATATGGTAAAATTGTAGATCCCAAATGGCATTGATTTCTAGATAGTGCTCTAATTTGAAATATTGTAGATAACCTAATTTTGGATCTGTTTCAAGTACATCATTGTCTTTATCTCTAAAAGAGCCAAGGGAATCCATTTTGTAAAGGGAAAAAGAAAGGAAGGAAACATTAGAGCAGGCTGGTGATTATTGAATGAACTGAAGAAAAATAAACAGATAGTAAAAGTTACTATAAGGATACATAAGGAAGAAATTCATAACACACAAGAGAAGCTGTGGGTGAGATAAGACACCGCGACACATGTTTAAAATCCTTTTCTGTGTTCTTAAAATATGGATTGCATTTAGGAAAACAATTAAAGGACAATAATAAGTAGTTGGTGCATTTTTACAAAATCTGGGCATGCCGTTGATATGCACACAGACATGCCCAGAATAAGCTTTTCTGTTATAGTCAAAGATGGACTCAGGTAATAAAAACAAAACAAAAAAAAAAACCCCTCATCTCTATTTACAATAAAGCCTTAAAATAAAGAACAAACCTTATTATAAGGACATGAAATTTTAAATGAAAGCATAATTGGCTTGCTGCATTTTAAGACTACATTACTGAGTGACAGCATCACTGATGTAAGTTTATTACATACATTTAAAGTTGAGCACATTGTGAAGCAGTTTAGATCCTCTGTCTCTTTCTGTCTGCCTCATCCATCAATGCCCCTATTCCCTTCATTCTTTCCCAATGACAAACATGATTTCCTCTTTCTCTGGAAAATAAGGCTCAGAGCTCATTCTTAGTTTCCTACAAAAGTCATCACGTGACCTTCACAAGATTTTTTTTTCTCCTCCTAATCAGTGCTACATGTCACATATGAAGTCAAACTTAAACTATACCTAGCTATATAAACTTAGAATAGAATGAGGCCACATGTCTTTGCTGGAGCTACTCTTGGGGCTTCACACTTTGTGTTTAGGTAATTGGACTCAGTGAGCACAAAACGTCTTGTCAAATTGTTTTTATAGTTCAAGTATATCTTTTATTGTTAAAAATGGCTTTTGATCATAGAACAGTGTACTCCTCATTAAAAGATGGCACCCAAAACAAAAGCTGTATTCTATTTTAGGAAGTGGTGTCTTCATTTTCAGTATATAAACAACCCTTAAGGGTTAAGGACATAGCTTAGTACAACTTGAGTTTGGATCCCTGGATGCTCACAGCCAAAAAGCCTGGTACCCACAGGAGTGCATTTCAAGAAAGAGCCTCCTTCAAGGATCTCAGATTCATGACAGAAGGTAAAAACTGACATCCAAGAGAAATTCATTTAGCTGTGTGCCCGTGCTCATGACATGTGCACCTCTAAACTTCCAAGTTGGCTACTTCAGTGCCCCAGATTACTTCAGAACTGATCTTTTCAAATTCAGTCCTTACTCTGTTACTTTCCACTTCATGATATTCATTTTCTAAGTTCTCACAGCTCACTAAATAGTCATCACCCTCTGATTGCTTAGGCAAGATGTCCAGCAATCATTCTTGACTACTTCCAAGGCTTAGTAGTACTCACTCCTCATTGAGCATTGTCTGTTTCCAATAAGTCCTCTTCAAAATGCTACAGGCTAAGTGTAAACATTAGATCTGAATGACAGCCATTTCAGCACTCTGTCCAGATTTCCATTCAGGTTTTCCTGCCCACCTTCTACTTTTACTCAAATAGCACTCATTTAAAGAGGAACATCTCATTAATGGTTTTACCTGGTTCCATATTGGGGAAATATGTGTATGTATATGTATATGTTCATTTGTGTGTATATATACAAGGACATATGGCTGCTTATGTACTAGAGTGTGAATATAGAGACCTGAGGTTGAAGTCAGATATTTTCTTCAGTCACACTATATTTTGAGGCAGAGTCTCTCACTGAATCTTGACAATATTAGCTGGCCAGTGAGCCCTAGAGATTCTCCTCTGTAAGGGGTTTGCACACACATGTTGTCAGGGCTGGATTTTATACATGAATATTAGAGTATCTGATTCAGGTCCCTAAACTTACACAGCTAGCATATTATCTACTGATCCTTTTCCCTTGTTCCCATGTATAAGAAATGTTTCTGTCTGCTAGTTGTTGTGCAATAAATAGCAAAGGTGCTTCAGTTTGGACCTTGTTTGCATTTCCTGTTCAACCATTTCTAATTTTGGTCCTGGGAAAATATTAAGTCAAAATAAATAGATATTTTTCTGTTCCTTGATTCCTCATTAATTTGCTATTTCAGGGATTTTTTCTGTAGATTGTTTTCTCTATAAAACAACCCAATGCCTCCCTTCTGTGACCAAGACACACTATTGTGTTGTCATCTTTCTGATTTGACTCCACTTATTTAGAAGAGGGTGGAGTTTTTAAAGCCACAAAAATATATTTCACACAACAAAATGGCCTAATAAAATGTTCCCATTACCACAGGGTAAATATTAAAGATTTCACTATAATACTCATTATTAATGGACATGATTCTCCTATCCAAGTACTAACCATGCCTGACCCAGTTTAGCTTCCAACATCAGACAAGATCTGGCACATTCAGGGTGGTATGGTTTTAATCTAATGGACATAATTCTATAGCAGACCTTTAATATTTCAGTCACAAACAAGGCAGCACAGCTAAAGACTGTATCCAAACTTCCTTTGACCTTTATGTGGCTAGTTAATTAGTTTTTGCCCATGGGTTATAAAAAAAACTGATTCATGCCATCATGTTATCAATGAGATATTAATGAAAATTTTTCTGTCCCATTGTCTTCTTCCCTTCCCATCGGCAGGACAACACTGAGACCTAAAGCAGTTACCAAGGACCTGGGTGAAGGCACACATTGCTCCACAGAAGCCTCCCAGCTTAACTCCAGACACCTGTGTGATTTCATTGCCATTTTCAAGTCTCACCAGCACTGAGCCTCACAGCATGCCAACACGCACTTTCATTATAACATCGCCATTCTATTCCATGGCGAAACATTTACAAGTTTCTTTGATTGTCATAGTTCACACCATAACCACCATATTTCTAGAAGCTAACACAGGATGAAAAACCACATAATGTTGAATGAACAGCCATATGATCAGGTAGGAAGATGATGGCACTAGACTGTTAGCAGCCTCCTGATGGATTATTGGTTCTGTTCTATAGGCTACTGTTTGTATCCTCTAGAAATTTCCTCTACAAATGCATGGCCCTTCAGTAGCTCCACTCATTTCCTTGACCTTCCTATCCCTGCTAAAGTCAAAGAAGCTTGGGCTGGGACAGAATGAAAATTCCATATATTTCTTTTAGCAAATGAGTCATCCAGGTGCCAAGTTGATCATTTCTTGCTGACACGTTCCATTTCCTTTTTGCACTGAGTGAGATTACAGAACAAACTGAAATGATACCTTTCATACTGAATGATATTTGTATTCCAAAGAATTAAAGTAAGTCTTTCCTGTATAGTTAAAAGTAAATCACAAAGAAAGGAAGAGTGGCAAGCAATTACTCTATATTAGAAATAAAAGGGATTTCATAATGTTAACAGCTCTCATCTCTGTAATGTGAAGAGTTGGTGGCAAGTAGAAAAGTACTGAGCCATGCATTGGAGAACACTGAGCCTATAGATATATGTGCTCTATCTACCTGCCTATCTACCTACCTACCTATCATCTATCTATCAACCATCTATCTTTCTATCACCTACCATCCATCTATGTACCATCACCACACATATTATCTACCTATATACCATCTATTTTATATTCTGGATAATTGGCATATAAGAAAATGAGTAGCATAAAACCAGAGCCAAATTGAAGGCATTTTTGGTCTACTAACATGAGATTTAAGTTAAAATCCAAGATTCATAAACATGATCATTTTGAAGATTTTTGTATGAAATGAGTTACAGAAGTTTTGAAAGACTCATATTAAAAAATCTTAGACCCTAGTAGGTTGAATTATGACTTTATTTTAGAAATAAGGTCTGTGCAGATGATCAAGCTAATATAAAATCGATATGGTGGGTCCAAAGTAAATCTGCTTTTGTCATGAAGAAAAGAGAAAAAAGCAGCCAGTGAGATGACTGAGCAGGTCAAGGAATTTGCCACCAAGTATACTAAGCTAAGTTACACCCCAAGATCAACCTGATGGAAGGCGTCCACCAACTATATTAAGTTTTTCTCTGACCTACACACATGCGACATGTAGTACACTGTCTAATGTGCCTGTGTACACATACACACACACACATACACACACACACACACACACACACACACACTATATATATATATATATATATATATATATATATATATATATATATACACACACACACATATATACATATATATATATATATATATATATATATATATGGATATATATGGATATTGGAAATTTTTGATGCTGGCATACCTACAGAGAGAACATCAAGTGTGAATGAAGGTAAAGGCTCTGATGACAAAGCTACAGCCAGACAAAGAAATGATGTCTGGAGTTACAAGGAAACTACCAGAAAAGGGGAAGATGAACCCTCAAAGTCTCAGAAGGGATCAGTTCTGTTGAAAACTAGCCTGAAACTTCTAAAACTCCAGAATGGGAAGACTATCCTAGCTGGGATAGAGTCACTCAGCTTGTGGCACTTTGTCACAGAAATCCCAGCAAGCTAATAGAGTCACCTCTATGATTGTTCAGAATGTCATTGATCTTTAGTGATTTGCTGCCTGGCAGATTCTTGATGAACTCTGCAGAGATTTTGAATGGTGTCGTCAGCATTTTCAATCAGAAAAGGGTTGAAAAACCTTACTTTTAAGCTTTTTAGTGAAGGACTTAAGGTTCTATTCTACAAGATTTGGAGATCTCAAGAGTAATTACTCAAGGTTACTTCTATGGTCATGTTGGGAGAGGACTACAAGACGCTCATGGTTACAATCAGTATTGTAGACACTCCTGACATGTAAAGTCATTATAAATATTGATCTATAATTTAGCTTCTCATTCTCTAAAAACATCAATATATCATACATTTCTGACATATGGACTATGTTCCTCAGGTAAATATATCTTTTTTCTAATTTGTAATAAGTTTATGACCAAACAGGTGTAATGTTATATTAACTCAAACTATTAATTTTAAGCTTTGGTGACATGTGACCTTGTCATAATTTCATTTCTTTAAATTAAAGCAGACATTACAAACTATCAACTTAAGCAATATTTTACCTTCAGACATTATTTTGCTTGCACTCTATTTAAAACACTTAAGCCAATATCTAAAATTCAATAATTAGATTAAAACCAAAATATTTTCATTTTACTTCCTGCTTTGGAAAATAGACACCTGGTCCCATATTAAAATATGGCATGGATGAGCTAGAGCTGACTGGCAATCCAAATGAATGTGCCCTCCCAATCCTGGACACCAAGCCAGGGAATCTGGTGAAATGCCTGCGAAAGTTTTGAGGTGGGAAAGGCTGCCTACCGTAGGTGGCACCATTTCCTAGATTGGAGAGACTGAACAGTATGAGTGAAGGGACTAAGCTGAGGACTAACTAACATGCATCCGTTAATTCATTGTTCTCTCTTTTCTGACTGTAGACAAATTCACTCAAGGTCTGGTCCTATGACATCTCAACCATACCACAATGGATGGCTTAATGGACGCTGAAACAAAACGAGCCCTATTTCCTTCAGTTGTTTCTGTCAGAGTATTATAACAGAACAAGAGGAAAAGAAACTAAGGTGAGAACCAAACATTCTTCTTTAAGTACACCCTACCAAAGTCTGGGAGAAAAAAGAGAGCCACTCCGAAACCTAGCCTAGCATCACCAATGGTCATCTTACCAATGTGGCTCTGCCATGGAGCCAATTTTTTGGAGACAACTGTTTGTCTGATTGATCATGAGCACCTTCCTGTGACAGTACTTATCAGAAAAATCCATCCCCTAAGGTCTTGTTAAAAACAGGTTCAATAAAGGAGAGAAGGAACCCAGCATAAAGTTAATGTCTGCAGAAGTCCAGTCTTCAAGATGCTAGATCAGGAGATTTCTTCTTACTGGAATTCTCATAGTAATGTTACATTTGCAAGGGAGTGATCTCAAAGTATCAGAGAGAAATTACTTAATGTATTTCTTAGTCTTCTTAAGCCTCCAGGGTTTCAATTGTCCTACTCTTACCTGGAGTCCTGTAAAATCTTTTAAATTGATCCAGTGATATAATTAACTTGCATTTGAAGTTCTACTTTTAAGGTATCTATAAATTAATTCTTGTTCGGTGGTAATTTATGTGTATGGGAAACTGTCCTTTCTGTCATAGAACAGACATAGTTTAGGATAACAAAAGATATTTGTTACTAAAAATATAAACATATCAGTGATAGATATATTGACCCATATATAAAACGAAGACAAAGACTAACTCTATGGCAGACTAAAAAGCAGAAGAAAAAAGGTAAGTAAAGAAGAAGCTTTAAAAGGGACCGAAATGTTAATATGTAAGAATTTGTTGCCCAATTATTTAACTTTTCCAAGTTGTGGCTTTTCTATTTGTTGAAAGCCTGAGTATCTCCATCTTCATGTGACTATCCAAAAAAAAGTGACTAGAAACTGAATGAATGTTTTGTACATGAAGAATGACTCTAAAGATGTAAACCTTCAATATCTGCTGAAATGTACTGCACTTAGCAATCTACCATATGAGGAGAGAGACAGTGTGTGTTTAAGAGGTCAACAATTTGAAGTAAGTTTAATCTTCTGTATTTATGAATAGGGAAATTGAAGCTGACAGCAAAGAGATTTGTACAAAATTATATGGATAATAAGGGAAGTCTTGGGCTTCAAATTCAATTCTGAACAAATTATCAATATACAGACAAAATCAAGCCAAGCTAAAGATCTAATAATTCTCATTTTGCATGATAGCATTTATAAAAGCAAAATCATGAAGCATGTCAAAATATGCCACTTTGGCATGTAGATTGTTTTTAACAACACTCAAATGAGAATCAGCACACACGACAAGAAGCTTCTTGGGTTTTTCTTATCAGAAGCAGAATTGGTGAGAAATGAAAACTACCATAGAACTTCCTTCTGGGAAGTTTTACAAGCAAGTAGAATAAATAACTCTGCACCAATACGAGTCTGCACAAACCACTGTTATTAAAGTCATTTGCCCGTCGTTTGGTTTTCTCTGTTTTGCTTCTCATCCTCTGACATGTCAGGAGCTCCCACTCCTCTTCTTCTTCTTGAGTCACTTCTATATAGTTTTGAGTAAATTCTTCATTAAATGCTATGCAAAACTCTTTGGTCCTACAGGCCTTTCTCATGGAGCTTCAAGACATGCAAAATCTAAAACGACTTCTGAACACTTTTTCCTCTTGTCCATCTATCTCATGCGGGCTACAGAACCTAAGGTATTTCCATAGGGCATAAGACATATGATATATCTCCATAAGGTATAAGATCTCTCCATCAGATCCCTTCCTCAGGGCTCAGGGAATACTGTGGAAGAGGAGACAGGAAAAGTTTACAAGTCAGAAGAAGGGAGGACAGCAAGGAATCAAGACTTTATAAACTTATGAACTTAAAAACTTACGAACTCTGTGAGATGGAAGCAGCATGCACGGTGCCTGCATATGTATGTGTCTGATGGAGTCACAGGGCTAAAAGGAAAAGTGAACAAGGCCTCCATCTCTAATCCAGAATCTATTTCCAATTGACAACCACTAACAAAGGAAAATTTGCCTTTTTTGTAAGGAGTCTCACTGGGGAAATAAACTACTCTTGAGGCAGTAGATGGCCAACAGAAAATGAATCCAATGGCATCTTTGGCGGTTCCTAGTCCATTAATGTAGTGCCATGGCTTTCTTTTTTCTTTTCTTTCTAAAAATTTTATTATATTTTACCCTACAGGTTCTCTGCAGTTTATTGTTTTTATGTGACTCCTAGGCGTGCAAACAAGTGAGTCTCTTCTTCTAAGACTGCTGTGCCTTTTCTTGAGTTCTTTTCCTTTGTTTGTTTGTTTTGTCCTGTTCCAATATGTTAGTTTGTTTTATATATTTTACTACATTATTATCCCTTAGAAGTCTGTTTATATTCTAATTAGAGACCAACAAAGATATATTTGAATGAGAAGGAAAGTAGGGACGAACTCAGAGGAGCAGAGAGAGGAGAAACTGGAATCGATATATTATATGAGAAAAAACTAGTTTCAATAAAAGGGGATGGCAAAGAAAATTAAAATTTAAAAAATTAAATTAACTCACTTTTAAGGAAAAAGAAAATGAAACAATTTAACTTCTTTCTCATTTGCCCACTTCATAAACATTTTCACTGTCTCAGTTTTTATTCAAATAGACATAGAAACATAATACAAAAACAGGCAACATACAACAAGGACAAAAGGCACAATTAGCCTCATTCTAGGTCAACATATGTGAAATAAACAATGCATTTCATCTATCAAATTAATAAGACTACAGCATCTAAATCTCATAAAGTTGTAGGTAAACAACACTGAGTAAATCTTCTTGAAAATTAAATGTAAATTAATTTCAAATTTCGTCAAAGGTAGTTACAACTTTAAAAGCTTATAAATTTTGACACATAATTTCTGCTTAGGAAATTTAATTTTTCTGTAAACAATAATAACAACAATAATAAGTTAGTCCCTAATAAAAAGCTAAGAAAATCTGTGTAAGTGTAAAACTGTGGTGGTGTTATGAAAGAGGAGACAAAGTAGAATTGCCTAGAAAAACAATTGAAACATATCACATGACTTAATGTAGATTAAGGTACAATATTAAAGTGAATTGACTTAGATGACAATAAATAATAAATTTAAAAGCATATTAAAATAATGTTTTATAATTTTGTTGTATAATAATCTAAATACAAGAAAGCATCCTTTCTACACATGTGTCAATTTGGATATGATTATTTCCAGAGTACACCAGAATAAGAAATTAGTTATTAAATATTTGTAAATCTAGACAAAGCAATGAGATATGTTTTTTTTCTAGTATAATTAAAACATGAATCTTCTACTTTATGGGAACATTAATCTTAATACAGTGTTGAAAAGAAATAACTACCAGCTTTAGTCTTCTTTGGCGAACTCAGATTTTATGGGAAATGGCAAGTGAACTTTACGCCATTTAGATCCTGTTTAAGCATTGATAGCCAAGAAATTCTTGATGCCTCAAAAGAGAAGGGAAGGAAAGTACAAAAGACACAACCAAACCCTCTCCTTCCCATCACTGGTGAGTCATCTTAGGTGTTCATTTGACAAAGTCAAAGGAGAATGTTATTCATCAAATAAATGTTTTGTAGCTATTTTATAGTAATCTTTTCTTATCTCTAAACAACTAACTTCAAGTAGTGGGTGCCTTAGGAATGTATATGGCTGTCATCTAGCCCATATACAAGCATTAGCAGCAGAAAACTCAGGTGTCTTGAGAGAGAAGTACTTCCTCAAGGCTCCTGCCTGATTGTCCAGTGTCCTCTACAGATTTGAGGGGGAAGTCAGACCCCTCATATAAGCAGATATCTTTTTTATTATTTTATTTATTTATGTTTCAAATGTTGTCCCCTTCCATGAATCCCCACCTGATCCCCCTCCCCTTTGCCTCTAAGAGGGTGCTCCCTCATCTACCCACCCTTTCCTACCTTACCCCCCTAACATTTCCCTTCTCTGGAGCATCAAGCCTCCACCGGATCAAATGCATCCCCTCCCACTGATGCTAGATAAGGCAGTCTCTGCTAAATGTGTAGCAGGAGATATGACCGACTCATGTGCACTCTTTGGTTGGTGGTTCAGTCCCTGGGAGCTGTGGGGGGTTTGGTTAGTTGATATTGTTGTTCTTCCTATAGGGTTGCAACCCCTAACTCTTCCATTGGAGTTCCTGTGCTCAGTCCAATGGTTGGCTGTGAGCATCTGCACCTGTCTTAGTCAGGTACCGGCAGAGCCTCTCAGAGGACAGCTATGCCAGGCTCCTGTCTGCAAACACATCTTGGCATCAGCCAAAGAGTCAGGGTTTGGTGTATGTGCACTGGATGGATCCCAAGGTGGGGCGGTCTCTGGGTGACATTGCCTTCAGTCTCTGCTCCATTTTTTGTCCTTGCATTTCATTTACACACGAGCAATTCTGGATTAAAAACTTTGAGATGGGTGTGTGGCCCCATCCCTCAAATGGGGTCCATGTCTATCAACTAGAGGTGGTCTTGCCAGGTTCTATCTCCCTGCTATTTGTTAGCTGTTCACTGTTATTCTAGTACTGTCATCCCCACTGGGTTCTGGGAGCCTTTTGCATCCCTGGCCTCTGGGACTTTCTATGGTTCCCTCAGTTCCCCAGCGCCCACTGCTTCTCATTTCTATTCATTCTCTTGACCCTCTGAACTTCTCTCCTGTCTCTTCCCATACCTGGTCCTGCCCCCTTTTCCCCCCCATCCCCTCTGCCACCCAGTTCCTTTCCTCCCTCCGCCTCCCATGATTATTTTGTTACCCCCTTCTAAGTGGGATTGAAGCATCCACACTTGGGCCTTCCTACATGTTAAGCTCCATATGGTCTATGAGTTGCATCGTGGGTATTCTAAGCCTTTTTGCTAATATCCACTTATCTGTGAGTACGTACCATGTATGTCTTTTGGGGTCTGGGTTACCTCACTCAGGATGATATTTTCTATTTGCCTGCAGGATTCCTGATTCCTCGTTTTTAATAGCTAAGTAGTATTGCATTGTGTAAATTTACCGTGTTTTTTAATATCCATTCTTCCACAGAGGGAGACCAGATATACAACCAAACCAAAGAGTATACATTGTTTCCTGCTTCTGGTTGTTATAAATAAGGCTGCTATGAACACAGTGGAGCATGTGTCCTTATGATATGGTGGAGCATCTCTTGGATATATGTGCAGAAGTGGTATACCTGTGTCCTCAGGTACAACTATTTACAATTCCTGAGGAACTACCAGATTGATTTCCAAAGTGGTTGTACCAACTTGCAATCCCACCAGCAATAGAGGTGTGTTCCTCTTTCTCCACATCCTCGCCAGCATCTGCTGTTACCTGAGTGTTTTTTGTGTTAGCTATTCTGATTGGTGTAAGTTGTAATATCAGGGTCATTTTGACTTGCATTTCCCTGATGACTAATGATGTTGAAAATTTATTTACGTACTGCTTGGCCGTTCGAGATTCCTCAATTGAGAATTCTCTGTTTAGCAGTGTATCTCATTTTTACTTAATTTATTTGGTTTTTGTTGTTGTTGTTGTTGTTATTGCTGTTGTTGTGTTTTTTGAATCTGACTGATAAAAGCTGCATGATATTGGTACAAAGACAAGCAGGTCAATCAATGGAATAGAATTGAATACCAAGAAATAAATCCACACACCTATGGCCACTTAATGTTTGACAAAGAAGCCAAACAGTGGAAAAAAAGAAAGCATCTTTAACAAATAGTGCTGGTCTAACTGGTGGTCTGCATGTAGAAGAATGCAAATTTATCTATTCTTATCTCCTTGTATAAAGCTCAAATCCAAATGGATCAAGGATCTCCACATAAAACCAGATAAACTGAATCTAATAGAAGAGAAAGTGGGAAATAGCTTTGAACACACAGGGGAAATTTTCCTGAACACAACACAGTGGCTCAGGCTCTAAGATCAACAATTGACAAATGGAACCTCCTGAAACTGAAAATCTCCTGTAAGGCAAAGGATGCTGTCAATAGGACAAAACCTAGAGATTGGAGAAAGATCTGTATTAACCCTACATCTGATAGAGGGCTAATATGCAAAATAAGCACACACTAACACAAAACAATCCTTGAAACAAAAAGTTAATAAAATACTGTGAGTACATACATATGCATACATATACAATTATTTCTACTTCCCTGGGGAACACTGAATGACAGATCACCTTTATATATATCACCTAACTTTGAAAGGTAGATTTTTGTGAAATTGCTAGGCTATCTGTTTAAACATTCAGTGGTGTTGCAAAATCAGCATCATCTGCACAGAGTTGCAAGGCTGGCCTTGTCCTTGAACTGTCATGTGAGGGGTTGTGTCTGGGCTGTACATGTCAAAGCTGATGTGTTTGTGGTGATGGCATTGCCAATTCTCCCTCACACCTTGTCTGAGCCCTCAAAGAGGCAACACATGTCTGTGAAATGACTGCCTTTGGTCTTTCCCATAAAAGCCTAATTATTTTTTCTTATGTGAATTTTTTTAGAATATTTCTAAGTGCTTTAGTGTAAACAAAGCAATAAAGTGAACACAAACCCACTGTGGGTCTAAAGGCTTAAAAATGTATTCATAAAAATGGTTATAGAATCGTGGCTAAGTGCTCAGAAACTTTTGTGTAATTGCATTAATTTTAGCTTTTAATGCATTTGTAAATAAAGTAACATAATTGTAATTTAGCTTTCTGTCAAGCACAGGGACTCCTCTTAGTAAGGACTTGACTACAGAGATAAGATTTTTAAATTCTTGCAATTTCACTGAAGACTGCAATTTTTTCCATGAACTCAAAAATGCCTTGAGCACACAGACCACTATAAATAGTGAATCAGAAAGATTGTTTGACACAGGGTTATCTCCTTTTCATTTATCACCCTAGACCCATCTCCTCATGCAAGTACCCTCTGGCCTTATTTCCATTGGTAATACTCTGTAATTTCTGCTATTTTCTCTTTTCAATACCACTGAAGAATCAAATTTTCCTTAGGACATATTACCTATTTATAGCCATTTAGAACATTTTATACCAATCGGCACTTTGGAGCTGTATCTGACTCTGTAGGTAGCATTCCCATGGTTTCTGTAGACTTTTATTACATGGTATGACATTCGATTGATGGACTGTCTCCATCATACTCCCTGTCAATTGCACACTGATCCCTGACAGCATAATGGATATGTGACAGTGTTTGGCAGGGTGCGAATGACTACAATAACATTTTGGAGTAGAAGGATATCAGGGCTCCTTTTAATATTCTTCTTAATTTTCCCCTCACAGGAAAAAAAATTTAAAGCTGAGAACATATGATATGCCAATTGTCTTCATCTGAAAAAAACTGATACCTGTTTCAGATAGACTGTATTAAAAATGCTGGCAAAATAGCTGTCGATCAAGCTGAATGGGGCTATTAGACAAAGAGACTTCCAAGAACTCTCTCCGGAGGCAATTGTGTTGTGTTGCAGTCCGGGCCAAAGGTTATTACATCTAGGAAGATGTTCTCTGCTGAGAAAGGAGAGAAGGGCTTACCACTTTCACAGCAGGGAATTGCTCAGGACTTGCCTGAGGAGATGCGTGAACTTCCTCAGAGCAGGCATTTGGAGACTGAGCCAGAGAGCATGCCTTTGTAACTAACCCTGGAGCCTTTGAACACAGAGACTTCAAGTTGGTTTGCTGTTTCCAAGGTTCTACTTGTGCCCTCCCAAAGGTGCAGTAGAAAAGAGGCACCTAAAGTTCTTCTTTCTTTCTGGGAAGTCATATATAATTTGCAATGCCTGCATCTTTTGGTTTGGTTGGTGAGGAGGCTTCCAGAATACTCCCAGGAAACATCTGAGATCAGTGAGTCAGGGACATCAGTAGTACAGGAAAGGGGTTAAAGAGAAGCCATGACCCAGTGAGGAAAGCTGGGGTATGAGGAGGCAGGGAAAGGATTGTGCTCGGAGAACAGGCTGCATGCAGTGTGTGACGCATTAACAGTTTCCAAACAGGAGCCTAAGAAAGGGGATCAGCCAGGAACAAATGACCTTCAGGGCTCCTGCTCTGCTTCTTTATCAATAGACAGGCAGTGAACAGTTTGGATGCTCTAAGAGTCCATCTAGTTTGTCTGAATATCTTTCAAGGTCAAATGATGTTTTAATTTTGAAGAAGATGAATATTATGTAATTTGTATGCAAGAGAAATGTTTAATGTTTCTGTTAGTTGTGTGCTGAACAATCACACAGTTTTTGTCTCAGTATTAAGAAACTGAGAGAAAGAAATAAGATTCTACATGTAGCTGTGGATTAATTCAGAGAATAGTGAAGACCTGAACTCAGAAGTCCTCATCAGCCACAGCAGGAGAAGGCATACATCTTGCAACTGTATTGTGTGTATAGATGAAGAACAGTCAGGTGGCAACTGAAGTCATGACCCCATAAATTAACTACGCATGGGCACTTACTGCTGCTGAGGCAAATGTGTCCCTTAACACTCATCTAAGAGTGGAGAGCCCATCCATCCATAGTACTGTTTTGTACAATTGTCACCATACTGGTTTATAAAGGGTGCATGGACTCTGACAAAGAGAGCACCATCACAAAACACTGAGATCAATTGAGAATCAACATACATGACAAATGAGATGAGGGGAAGTTTTGGCTTCTTGAAGGCTCCACCTGTACTTTCGTCATATGACACATATTCTCTTCCTTGTTTGTATCCACCTTTCCATGATCACCTTTCAAGATAGATGCCAACACATAGCTCTTCCTCATATGTCCTTTTACAAGCCAATAAAACTTGATATGGTCTTTACAACATATGGAGGCCACGATGGAGGAAGTACACATTCTAAATATGTTTAAGCCATTTAGAAAATAAAATAAAACAGGACATAAGAAGCAGTTAATGTCAACTGTAGACCCTGTGTGCTTTAGTTCCCCATCCATATTTTAGCTTATGGCTTTTACTTGTTAGAGGTTAATATGCTACTCATTCTTTTAGATAAGCAGCTAGTCAGTCAGTTCAGAAAGCATTTATTGAGCACTTTGCATCTTGTGTTCTGAGCTTATGCTGTTAGGTATTTCTTACTATAGTGGGAAGAAGAAATGCAAACAGCTAAAATACTGTAAGTTCCAACTGTGGGGTTGTATACAAGATACTTTGATAACATGACTGCACAGGAAGCTGTCAGAGGCTCTTCACAGGAGCTGAGTTTGGGCTGTGGGCCCAGTAAGAGCTCTTTAGGTGAGAAAGGAATGGTGCACAGGATAATAGTATACACAAAATAGACCTAAGGGTGATGGAACCACCCCGAGAAGTGTGTAGTGAACAGTGTGCAGTGGAATAGTAAATGCTGTGCAGTGGATGCCAAGAAATGCTGAAGATAGGAACTGTATGTAGCACTGGAGCCTGGAGTGTGGTGGCAGCCAGCAGTATCTAACCCTGCCAACTAGCAGCCCTCCATGTCTTTATGTGCAGCCACAAGAAACTAGTGTCAATCTAAATGGGCCGAACCCCATCACAAGCATGTTTAGTTTAACTATGCCAAATGTCTAATGTATGCCCAGCACAGGCTTACTACAAATGCGTGCTACCATTCCGGCTACTCTGCCCACTGCTTTGACCTGATCAGAACACCCCCACCATGTGAGTTTTTAAGGTTCTGCCCACAGCATTTGTTAACTCTTTCTTTGGATGACCTTGACTCCCGAAACACTGAAAGTATTCAGGCTCTATGTCATAGTGTGCACCTTCCTTGCACGTGCTTCAGGATCTACGTGCCTTTATATCCTTTTAAAGAAATTACCACCTACTTTCCGAAGAGATGGATTTGTTCTTGTTCCTTGGCTCTTCTTGACCAAAAACTCCCCGAAAATCTATTTACTGGATCCTTATTTCAGGGTGAAACCTGCTTCCATTCTACCTGAAGGAGTCCAAGGTGGTAAGAGCCTTCCATCTCCTGCCTTTCTGGTATTTGATTCAATTATTGCTTGATCCTTCTTAGTATCTCTCTCCCAACTGATCCTGCCCACTGGCATTCCAAAAGGCTCAGCGCTCTATCTACCACTGAAAATCATCACAAAGTATGCATTGACTCCAGTCTCTTGTCTAGTCTAGGTACAGATTATTCTTGTTCTGCTTATATCCTAACTAGGTACCTACTCATGGTCAACAAGTGAGATTTTGACTTTACATCAATCTAGTCACATAATTTCAGGGGTTTGAAGGAACCATGCATCCATTTATTGATAAAGGAACAAAACTACATTTTCAGTCTGAGCATCTCTTCTATTTTGGCATAGGCTTTTAAATTGTGACTTAATGACATGCCCTTAAGCATTTGGTCTTATAATTACCTTGGAGAGCTCCTCCCATAGAGTCAGTGCATAAGACACAGACCTATACTAACCTTCCTTACACCCGTACTGGGGATCCTAGTGGACAGAGGTGCAAGCAGCAGCAGTAGTTGATGAACTGGCGTATGATAGTGACAACTCAGTCTGTCTTATAAAAAGGTGGACAAGCTGAGAGAAGATTACCACATAAAAACCAATGCTTGGGCCTAACTGCACCCTTTATTGTCCCATAGTGGACACACACACACACACACACACACGAGGTGGGAAAGAAACAAATGATATAATTATATAAGGTTTTTATTGTCATTTCTTTTACTTATATACTATTCATATTTTCTCAAGATTTTACAGTTAGCCCTGTTTTTTTTAAAGAGATATTTAGACATAGGTCTGAAGACGATGATGTGCAGTAAGACGTGTGTCTGTGGCCTAGCCTCGTTCTCTAGGTTTTGAGACAGGGTCTCTGATAGCCAGGCTTGCTCGGAACTTCCTATGTAACAGAGGATAACCTTGAACTTATGAACCTCTAGCGTCCCACATTTTTGGAAAATTGACTTTGAAACCTTTCAGTAGCTGACACCCATGATGCAAGTGTGCTCTGTCATGCTCACTTACAGGGACCATCTCTACTACCCTCCCAAAACAGCAACGTTATCATCCAGGCTTATATCTGGATACCCATGGGAAAGGTCAGAGGTATGCTTGGACATGTAGGAGAAACCCATCTCATAGGACCATCATCTTGAAACTTAACAAAAAATGTATACAGTATATTATTTACTTTTTTTTTCTTTTTTTTCTTTTTTTTTCTTTTTTTTTTTCTTTTTCTTTTCTTTTTTTTTTTTTTTTTCGAGACAGGATTTCTCTGTGTAGCTCTGCTGTCCTGAAACTCACTCTGTAGGCCAGGCTGGCCTCGAACTCAGAAATCCGCCTGCCTCTGCCTCCCAAGTGCTGGGATTAAAGGCGTGCGCCACCACTGCCCGGCTTACTTTCATTTTATGTATATGCATGCATATATGCTAAGTGTGCCATATAGGTGCAGTGTGTAAGAAGCCTAAAAGAGGATTCCAATCACTAGACCTGGTGTTACGGATGGTTATGAGCTGCCATGTGGGGGCTGGGAGCCAGTCCTAGGTCCTCTGCAAGAACAGAAAATGCTAACAGGTGATCCATCACTCCAGTTACTGTCTTGCAACTTTTTGTTTGTTTGTTTTGTTTGTTTGTTTTTTGAGACAGGGTTTCTCTGTGTAGCCCTGGCTGTCCTGGAACTCACTCTGTAGACCAGGCTGGCCTCGAACTCAGAAATCCACCTGCCTCTGCCTCCCAAATGCTGGGATTGAATGCATGTGCCACCACTGCCCGGCTGTCTTGCAACTTTTAAAAGTAACTTTTAAATCGGCTTTCACGCCGGGCAGTGGTGGCACACACCTTTAATCCCAGCACTTGGGAGACAGAGGCAGGTGGATTTCTGAGTTCAAGGCTAGCCTGGTCTACAGAGTGAGTTCCAGAACAGCCAGGGCTACACAGAGAAACCCTGTCTCGAAAAACCTAAATAAATAAATAAATAAATAAATAAATAAATAAATAAATAAATAAATCAGCTTTTACTACCAGAGCTTGTTTAAGGGTGATTGCAGGAGGCAAAGAAGAAAACAAACCACAAGGCTTTATTATATACTTCCTTACCAAGAAGTGATCTGGGACTCTGTTCAGACTCTAGCAATATCATATCGGTCCTCCAGGGAGCTAGGGAAAATAATTTAGATGACTTATTCTGCAGCTATAGACACCCTTCAAATATTAGACAGCACCTTTTTTTACAGAAAAATCTTAAAAACTTTTGTTTTTTTTTATGAGGATCTTGTGGCCTTTATGGAAATTGTCCCAACCTGTAAGCAGGTGCCTATTTTTTTAAATGAAAATAAGTTTTAATTTGTACCCATCAGATGAGAAATCAAGAGAGAAAAATGTCCTAGGCTGCTACCTATCAAATAATTAGAGTCTTGTGAATGGGCCCTCGGTGACCAGCAACGTTAAATAAAAGATGAAACGGAAACAACTCTTTGAATAATACTGGCTGAAAGCGATTTCCTTTTCGAGCTAGGGTACTGCTGATCTGCAAGTCACAAATTCGGGGGAGTCATGCAGGGCCTGAGACTTTGATTGCTTAGTTAGTAAAGAATAAAATATTCGTAATCTTATATAGTTGATGACATGTAAAACAAATGTGAAATATTCGTGACAAATTCCCCAAAAGCAAGTGGTTAACAATTATTCTTTCAACTCCTCAGAAAACTTAGAACACATATGATCGCCCCCCCCAAAAAAAAAAAACCAAACACACATGCACGTGCATACACGTGTTAAGCACTGCAAGAGGTTTCTGGCCAGAATCTTATTTTAGATATTAATTCTTGGGATGCTGGTTTCATCTTTATGTTGCTAGAGATTTATTTGTCCAAAAAAAAAAATAAGAGTCTGAGGATGTCTTGTACATTGAAAACCCTCTCCAATGATGGCTGTGTTTTAGTCAGTTCTTCCTTCTCCTATGGCCCTCCTTTTATCTCTCTGTTCACTTCCTCTGTGTGAAGAGAGCCAGTATCTTTGACTCCATGAGAGTCATTTAGCTCAATGCTCCCTGACAGCTTGTATTCTTTCCCAGAAATGTGAAGTTTGAACTTTAAGAGAAAATGGATATATTTTACATTTTTAAATGGAGTTCTGTTCTAAGCACATGCTTCTGCCAATATTGATAATGGTAAAAGGTTAATGAAAAAATATATATATAAAGAATGAGCCAGCCAGGAAGACTCCAGGCAGAAAGAGAATTGTCTGGCCAGATGATATGATTCCACGGGATAAAAGGGTTGAGACTTCACTTAGCCAAGTGGAGCACCAGGATACTAAAGCTCTGAAAATTAGCTTTGATAGATGCCAGCCAGAGAGGGGCCATACTGTCATTTTCACACTAAATAAATAAATAAATAAATAAATAAATAAATAAATGGTAGAAGTAAGGTAAGAGGTGGCTAATTTTAGTGGATCTCATCTGGATATTTAGATCTATGGCCTTCTTGCCAGATCTTGCCTGCAATTGTTATAATTATTTTAGAAAGGATCTTATAAATTGCCTCTTGATGTGTATTTTGTGATTCATTTTTCTGCATTCATGGCATGTTTACATGTGATAAAGGTCATCGACCTTTTCTTATTTACCTAATGCTAGTCCTTTCATTACACTGAGGGCCAGAGAACATTAATTTTATGCCATGGTTTGAGCACTTAAAGTATTTAAGCTTAGTTTATGAGATTCACTGCTATGTCACTGTATTTTGAGATAGGATTTCACTGTGGCTGGACTAGAACTCTCTGTGGAGAAGAGGCTGACCTGCAGCTTTCAGAGATCTTCTTGTTCTGCCTCCCTAGAGCACATTTTCCAGGGCTCAGCTACCTTAAGAGGTTCTCTGGATGGGGAGAGCTTGGCCATATCATATATCTCTTTTATTTCTTTTATTTTTTAGCCAACATAGGCCATTTAAACCAGACTTAGCTTCCCTGTGTTTGCAAATGTCTTGGAGGTTGGAGTGGCATATGGGGAAGGGGGCACTAAAGGCTGACCTCTGAGAATGCGGTGGCCAGTTGAAAGGAACCGTCTTCCATTGTCCTACTAATCCAATCAAACTGCCATGTTGTTTTCTCACCTTAGCAATTACTGACGTTAGAACAGAGATTTGATTCTGCAATATAATCAAGTAATTCAGCGAAAATAATACAAGAGTCTTTGTCTTTGAAGAATGATTCCATTCTATTGATCTTACATCACCTGTCCAACCCTCTGGAGGCAAGTAGTCAAATGGTATTCTCTCTTTCCCCTCCCTGGGGAGACTGCAGAACTACAGCAGATACGCACTAATTATAGCCATGGGAAAGGTGATGGATGATGTGTCTTCATTTCATTATTAAATCACTTAGATTATTAAGGGTAAATTAAAATTCAAATATATATCCGGTAAGCTGTCGGGGTACTTCTGAGTCAATCATTTTATTTGATGACTTTACTCTGATTTTTGATCATTTTAGAGTAGATTTTCAAAGTTTTATAAAGAAGTCATTTTGTGTGACAGAATATGACAATCTTTTTTTTTTTTTTTCTGTGAATTTCATGAGTAAGCATTGGGCTTTCAGAACACTTGAAATTTGCATCTAATTTGTATGATTTATTAGAGAATGTCTTCCTAAAATTCAAAAAGAAGTGAGTCACCTCCAACAACCTACTAGTGAATGATCACAGATCTTGGTCCAGTAGGTAGTAGATGTAAAGTCGGCAGCCTTCCCAGTTGAGATATCCCCATCAACAAAAGATTTCTTCCCTTTTGGCTTGAGTTGTGCTTACAAAGATCTTCGGTCATGTGTTGAGTTCTCTGGGAAGAATATTGGAGATGAACTCAGACTTCACATTTTTGGAAGGAGAACGAGCTGGAAGAACATATAACTAAAGTTTTGGTGCTAACTTGGCAATCTAAGGAGCAGTTTCATTAAAAAAAAAAAAAGACCCTAAAGTTAAAGCTAAAGCCCCCTTTCAAAGATGTCACAGCACCTATAATGCAGAATCTCCTTAACTGTCTAAGCACTGAGAGTATGTGGGTTATACATGGTAGGCTATTCTACCCTTAAAAGGGAATGTTTATAAATAACGTGGACAAATTTAGAGGACATTAAATGAATAAACCATGCATAGCAAAAACAGATGTCACATTATCTCATCCTATGGAATCTAAAACTGTCCATCTCATAGAAGTCTACAAAAGGATGATGGTTGTTAGAGAGTCGAGTTATTGGGTAGACAAAAGCATTGCGAGAGATTGTCCAATGAATACATAGTATGATTAGAAAGGAAGAATCTATTTCAAGAGGTGTATTGTACAGCAAGGCAATTATAATGAATAACAATGCATTTTTACATTGCAAATCAAAAATTGGATTCTAAGTTCCCTTATAAAATAATAACAATATGTGATAACACTTTTGTTACTTTGCTAGATTTAGCTATTCTTAAATGTATACATATTGGAAAGTCACACAACACACACACACACACACACACACACACACACACACACACACACACACACAAAACAAACAAACTAAAACAAACAAACGAGGTAATCTATCAAAGTATCATAATTTAACTTGGAATCAAATTGACTAAAATATTATATGAACAATTCTTCCATTTGTCCTTTAATAAGTAAGCTTTTTGTGGTTTTTATGTACTTATTGTTTAAAACTTACTTAATTATCATCAAGATACAGGATCTACACAATGGTATCTATAAAATTGCATTAGTTACTTTTGTAGTAAAAATACCTAGAAAAAGTAATGTAAAAAATGAAGGCTTTATTTTGGCTTAGAGTTTAAGGTATTATCAAACATAATGGTCAGGAAGCCATGGCAGCCAAAGCAAGTGGTGACCTTCCAGCTGTAGTGAGGAAGCACTCTCTCCTTCTTATGCATCCCTGGAATCTAGTCTATGATTGTGGACAGCTTTCCCACCCCAGCTCAATCTAGACATGAGTAGAGGTTTGTTCCCGAGTGATTTCGGAACCTGCCAGCTTGACAACCAATCCTAACATTACACTAATACTTCATAATTATCACCGAGCTGTTAAACCTTCCACCCTAAAGAACTGTTCATTTCAAATAGACAATTCTGAACATTCTCCAAATACAAAAATCACAACAGAAGAGAAGACAAGACATTGTTCATTTCTCCAGGTGTGGACAATGTTTGCTAGAGTGTAGACGTTCAGTTCTCTAAAACTCTCAAACCTCCTTAAAGGCTGTATGGGCTGAGTTGTCTGCGTTCCGCACTCCTGGGACAGCCCAGATGATCCATGCTTGCCTGCTCCTGGGATCTACACCCAGGAGAGCATGTTGAGTTCAGTCCCTCCAGGACAACCTTTTTTTCTTCATTAATTCCTTATTTAGCTGAACTATAAATATTATTAAACACATGCTCATGAGCTCTCATAGCACCACGCTGTTTGGCGGCGGGGTGAGAGTGTGCGTTTGGGTTTTATGGGATGTGAATGGACTACACGCAGGTCCTCTCTGCACTCCACATTTTCCAGAATTCCAGGCATCAGAAGACTTTGCTCCTTATAACTCCAGGCACAAAGTTTCCTAATTTCTATCCCCGGGTGGTTGGGGAGCAGATTTCGGGACATGTGTGAGAGGAGAAGGATTAGGAAGGGGGAAGGGTTATGACACATTTTCATTTCCAGCTGCCATGACTCCAAGACCTTAATCCATCCCAGATCTCAATGGAAACTTAATACCACCCTGGTGACCCTGGCCTTGCACAAAGCCTCAAGTCACCAAATATGGAAAGTCGTTTGTCATCTGAACCATAAATATTTACATCCACCAGTGACAAATGTATAAAGACCATGGAGTGACGGTGTGATTTCAGCTGTTCTGTGCAAGCCTGTCAAGACTTACCCTTATCTCCTGAAAGTCCCAAAGACTGATTTCTGCTGGCTGAATAAGAATGTGCCCTCCAACTTGTTAACCTACTCTAATTGTTCACGATGTCCACATTTGTCACCTAGGAAGTTTTTATTTTCCTTTTAATTTAGGGCCAGTTGCACACACATTTGTCAGGTAGGGCTGGCAAATGGTAGCCTCCTCCTGCTTCCTGCTTTTCATGCTATAGTCTATTCCAACCTGTCTAAAAGATCACCATTTCTTTTCTTCACTTGACTGAACTAACGACAAGAAAACAATTCAACACCATCCTGACTGCTGGTTCCTGTACATAAGTGATTTAGAGATTAAGTCTTAATCTTGTGTCTCAGTACAGTTTAGGAACAGCCAGGAAGTTGCTAGCTCTATTAAGGTGACTACAGAACAAAAAGTAACACAGAAAGGTTTTCAAGCATGGCACTGGGAGTCTTAGGAATTGGCCTGGATGAAATGTTTAAGCAGAGTTAGGTTTTACCCTGCCGTCAAAGGCTGGACTAGTAAGTATAGTGAAAAATCAGTACTACTGTGCAGTGCACTTGGTCTTCCATAGGATAAGTTATTATACCAAGAGCCTATTGTTCTACATGTACTAGTTAAAGGATGGTTAAGGCCAACTCTCAATGTTGAAAGCATATTTAATTAAATATGAAATTGTATCTATTAACATTTATACATTTTGATATTTCAATATTCCATGACCAGAATTCGTATTTTTCATTTTAAAACTAAAATGACTAATGTTGAAAATATGTGTATGCAATATACAATAATTGAATATATATACATATATAGGTATGGAGGGAGAGAGAGAGAGAGGGAAAGAAAGGGAGAGAGAGAGAGAGAGAGAACTGTACCAACCATAATCTTTAAGAAAAACAGTTACAGACTTCTCTAAAATGATATAGTAGCTTTGATAAAGGATGCATGGGCACTTGCCCCAGTGATTATAGTAATAAAATCTGAGATGTACTATAAGGTCTTAGGCCACAGGTTTGGGGAAAAAATATTGAGAAGAAGGGACAACACTGAATATAAAAGTTTCCAGTTGCCTGCTAACAAAACAATCCAGCCCCACAACAAGGGCAATAAAAACAGGCACAATTTTTTTCCAGTGTTTTGATTCAGGCTGAAATGTTAGTTGTGAGGAAAATAATTTTTTCCTAGAAATCTCTTGGTTGTGACTTAAGGGGATTTTCTCAGATGAGATACAAATCAGTAAGCAGTTAGCCCAGGGTATGTCTGGCATCATCCCGTTCCTACTGGTTTATTTTCTTGTGATAAGGTAAGTGGATAAGGGATAGACATCCCCAGTGCAGTTTGCAAGTCTGGAGAGGAACTTTTCAAGGATCAGACTTTATGGATTAAGAGTCTGAGACAATATTATCTCACGCTCTCTTGTGAGTGATTATGTTTCTATTTTGGGTTGATGCCTAAAATTCAGTGACTAAATGGTTAGAATCATCAGCCTCTTTGGGTTTTCCCTGGTGGGGAAACGCGGGTTTAACAAGAGCAGAGTCAACAATTGCAGAATTTCAACTCATACCTCAAAGTGAAGATTTAACTAGTCTGGCTGGCCTTTTTAAGGTTCAGAACATTCATCTTGGGAAGCTTCATGCTCTCCTATCTTCCTGTGTCCACTGACCCTACCACACCATGCTAGGATGTGAGCTCTCAGATGTAGGAATCTGTTGCTTCTTTTCAAAGTCTCTAAAATTAAATTTGTTACTATGTTTTGCAGGTAATTTCAGGCTGAGAAAATGTCAGTTGAATGGATGAAAAAAGGGACATTGAGAAAGATCAAATAGAAAGGACCTTAAGATCTTTCTAATTTAGAATAAATGAATGGCAAGAACTGACATCTTCCCTCAGTTTCTCATTTGAGTGGGAGTGTGTTGTGTGCCCCTACTAAATACTTGTTTTGATGACATGGTGGTTTCTAAAAGATGAAGATTCGATGGCGTGCAGAGACAAAACTCATTACCAAGGCTTGTGTTTGTAGTTTTACCTATTATTTAGAAATTCATATACTCAAAGCAATAGCCATGTGCACAGATGATTTCCAAAGACACATGGCTGCTACTTGGGACCCAGAAGTTTTGCTTCTAATATGTAGCTCTCCCTTCAGTCTGTGCTCTGCCTTCTGGTTCCCAGTCATGACTCTTTCACATGCTAATTATACCAGGATCTTCTCCCTTGGGAACTTAATAGTCTCAAGCCTCCAAAAACATGACCTTGCTCTGCCCAAGTCTACGTCTTTTTTTTTTTTTTTTTTAAAGATTTATTTATTTATTATATGTAAGTACACTGTAGCTGTCTTCAGACACCCCAGCAGAGGGCATCAGATCTCATTATGGATGGTTGTGAGCCACCATGTGGTTGCTGGGATTTGAACTCAGGACCTTCGGAAGAGCAGTCAGTGCTCTTACCTGCTGAGCCATCTCTCCAGCCCCCAAGTCTACGTCTTATGTTTCTCACCTTCTACTAGATTATTATGATGCTATTAAAGTTACTGTTACTATGAGTTATGGACCTATTTTTGTTTATTATAAGAGATACTTTTCTTAGAAGGACTTCTAATGGCTTCTGTCTTCTACTCCTCTATTGATGGTTCATTTACTCTAATCAAAGAATTATCACAGCATATAGTGTGATACACAAGCTAGCATTGATAACAACCAGAAGTTCATACAATGCATAGTCCTGTATTCTATAACAAGTGTCTTATCTGCTAATTCTTTTTGAAAGAAGTATTATAGTTAAGTCAATGCCAAGACTTAAACGACACATTATTTAATGTAAGAATCAAAAGGGATGAAGCTTCAGCATAATAAACCTGTCCTGTAGGCAATTTAAAATTCAGATGTGGGACATGTTATTTTCTTATTTATAAATAAAAAATAAACTGTATTGCTATATGGTTCTAGGAAGCAGAAAGTGTGAAAAGGCTAACTGAATATACAAATTTAAAATGTAAGGCAATTGCTATTATCAAACAGTATGTAGTTTATATAAAACATTTAACGTGTAACTATCATCTTGGGCCATTGTTCCCTCCTCTGATGAATGAACACTCTGGAGAGAAAATAAAATGGGTGTGTGATTTTGACAACTTTTGTTTCTTAAAATAAAATTCAATCTTAAATGGGAACATGATCAGGTATGGTGGATGGGGATAGGGGGAATCCCTGAGGGCCAGCAGAATGAAATAGGCAACCTTGGGATGTGGGAGGTGGGGAGGACCCTCTAGAAAGTACCAGAGAGCTGGGAGGTGAAAGACTCTCAGGAATTAAAGGGAAGGACCTTAGATAAAATGCCCAACAGTGGGGAAGAGGGAACTTGTAGAGTCCCCTCCAGTAGAAAGATAGGGCATCAAGTGGAGGGATGGGGTTGCCATCCCACAGTCAAAAACTCTGACCCAGAATTGTTTCTGTCTGAAAGAACTGCAGGGACAAAAATGGAGAAGAGCCTGAGAGAAAGGAGGTCCAGTGACAGGCCCAGATTGAGATCCATATCAAGGGGAGGCTCCAAGGCCTGACACTATTACTGAAGCTATGGTGTGCTTACAGACAGGAGCTTAGCATGGCTATCCTCAGAGAGGTCCAACAAGAAGCTGAACGAGACAGATGCAGATATTACACCCAACCAATGGACTGAAGTTAGGAACTTCTGTGGTTGTATTAGGGAAATCTGGAAGAATCTGAGGAGGAGTAGGGCAACCTCATAGGAAGACTAGCAGTCTCTAATAACCCAGACCCCTGAGATCTGTCAGACACTGAGCTACCAACCAAGCAACATATAGTAGCTGATGCAAGGCCCCAGACACATAGACAGCAGAGGACTGCATGGTCTGGCCTCATTGGGAGAAGAGGTGCCTAACCCTGGAGAGACTTGAGGCCCTAGGGAATGGGGAGGCCTGAAGGAGGTGGGGTGGGGTAGGGACAACATCCTCTCAGAGACAGGGAAGAAGAAGACTGGGATGAGGAACTGTGGGAGGGCAGAACTGAAGGGGGGTAATGACTGGACTGTAAAAAAAAAAAATGTAATTTTAAAATGTAAAAAAGAAAACTAGAATTCAGTCCTATGATTTCTAATTTTTCTAACCTTATTGTGTTTCTCAGGATTTTGCTTTTGTCTTCATGTTTAAATTTGTGAATGAGTGAGAGGGAGTGGTGTGTAGGAAGAGATGGTAGATTTTGTCAAAAATGTTCAAATCCAGCCTTAGTGTTACATATTGGCTAGTAGACCTCCGGAATATCACTGAACCTTGTCAAGTCTCATTTTTCTTACCATTTCGAAGAGGATAATTCAGCTGTTTTTTCAGTGGACATCAGGGAGTATGCTCTCTATGTTCTCTATGAGTGGGAGAAAATGCAAGCCTGGTCATGCCTGTGAAGCTGCCTTGTCCTATCTTCCTCATGAGGCTTTGGAGAAGCTCATGTTAGTAATATTGAAATGTGTCTTGGCAGAAGGAAGTGTCTTATTCAGGGTTTCTATTTCTGTACAAACATCATGACCAAGAAGCAAGTTGGGGAGGAAAGGGTTTATTCAGCTTACACTTCCAATTGCTGTTCATCATGAAAGGAAGCAGGACTGGAACTCAAGCAGGTCAGGAAGCAGCAGCTGATGGAGAGGACATAGAGGAACTTACTGGCTTGCTTCTCCTGGCTTGCTCAGCTGGCTTTCTTATAGAACCCAAGACTATCAGTCCAGGGGTGTCACCATCCACAACGGGCCCTCATCTCTTGATCACTAATTGAGGAACTGCCTTATGATTGGATCTCATGGAAGTGTTTCCTTACCTAAAGCTCCTTTCTCTGTGATAACTCCAGTTTGTGTCAAGTTGACACGCAAAAGCAGCCAGTACAATTGCCACCTTGTCAACTTGACACACCAACACATCTTAAGCCTCAACCCTTACTTTTTTATTCATCCCCAAGATCTAAATAACTTTAAAAGTTCTACATTTCTGCATATTAAAAGTTCAATCTCTTTAAAATATCCAATATCATTTACAATTCAAGGTCTTTAAAAAATTCAGTCTCTTAACTGTGGGCTTCGCTAAAATTCCTTCTTTCTTCAAGAGGGAAAAATATCAGGTCACAGTCACAATCAAAAGCAAAATCAAACTCCAATTGTCCAATGTCTGGGATCCACTCAAGATCTTCTGGATTCCTCCAAGGGCTTGGGTCACTTCTCTAACTCTGCTCTTTGTAGCACACACCTTTTCTTCTGGGCTCCAGATGTCTATACTCCACTGCTGCTGCTGTTCTTGGTGGTCATCTCATGGCACTGGCATCTTCAAAACACTGCTCTCTTCCACTGTAACTAGGTTTCACCAATAGCCTCTCATAGGCTCTCTTCATGGTGCCAAGCCTCAACTTCTTTGCATGACCCCTTTAGTCCTGGGCCATCAATTACAACTGAGGTTGCACCATCACCAATGTCCTTCTGAGGCCTCTCACAGTGCTGAGCCTCAGCTGCTCTTCCTGACCCCTTCATGCCTTCAAAACCAGTACCACCTGAGTGACTCTTACACATTCCAAGTCCAGGCACAGCACAAGGTACAACTCTGGCTATCTCTGGAATGCAGCCTCTGTGTCTCAGAAAACACTTCCCAGAAGATTTCACCTCAATGATGCTGGTCTGTTTTTAATCACTGCTAATTTCTTAGCTCCATCTAACTAGCATCAATACTCCCAGTAATGCAAAGTTTTCACTTTTGTAGTTCTGGTATCTTGTTAATCACAGCTAATTCTTCAGCCCCAGCTAACCAAAACCACAGAATCTTCACATTCAAGCTAGCAATGGCCCTGATAAGAATCTTTAATCTTCCCTCTGAAATTTCACAAGCCCAGGCCTCCATCTTCTGCACTGTTCTCAACATTATCTTCAAAGCTCCTAGACAACGTCCCAATGGCTTTTCTAGCAAAAAGTTCCAAAGTCCTTCCACAGTCCTCCCCAAAACATGGTCATGTTGTCACAGGAATACCCCACTATGGTGCCAATTTGTCTTAGTCAGGGTTTCTATTCCTGCACAAACATCATGAGCAACAAGCAAAGTTGAGGAGGAAAGGTTTATTCAGCTTATACTTCCATGCTGCTGTTCATCACCAAAGGAAGTCAGGACTGGAACTCAAGCAGGTCAGGGAGCAGGAGCTGATACAGAGGCCATGGAGGGATGTTTCTTACTGGCTTGCTTCTCCTGGTTTGCTCAGCTTGCTCTCTTACAGAACCCAAGACTACCAGCCCAGGGACGGTACCACCCACAATGGGCCCTCCCCCTTGATCACTAATTGAGAAAATGCTATAGAGCTGGATCTCATGGAGCCATTTCCACACCTGAAGCTCCTTTCTCTGTGATAACTCCAGCTTGTGTCAAGTTGACACACAAACCCAGCCAGTACAGGAACCTTTCCATATACACATAACATTGCCATCATTAGGCAGAAGGCTGCATTAAGAATCGTGAACAGCCTCACTCAGTCTTTAAGAAATTCATTTGCAAATATTCCAAAGGTCTTGCCATAAAGGACAATGAGGGTCCTGTCTCATCATAAATAAATACATAAACAAAAGAGTTAAATGTAAATCAGTTTTTAAAAGAGCAAAAACCTACACTTCTCCTTTCTTTTCTGTGATTGTGTGAGTAGATGCTATCAGCAACAGTAGCTGGAGGTTTATTTAATAATAATAGTTCCATATTTTATTTTGTTTTACTTGAATGAGTTCTAAACAGATTTATTCTAATCTGCATGCTCCTCTGTCATTTTTAACATCCCCTTTCAGTGAGCTTATCTCAAATTTAAAAGTTGTGGGCATGCACAATGACAAATCTCTACTTTTGAAACTTGATTTTAAACCACGATTCATTAGTAAATCGAGTTAAAATGTATTGTAATGTATTTTCAAGTGTTACATTTAACTCCAGGGGCTTGCAATTAAATATTAAAATGCAGAAAAATAATGTAGTTGGGTCAGGGGAAGAAGACATAACTAAAGAACTCTTGCTATTGAGGTTATTTCAATGTGGCACTGTGTGGTGGTCATTGTAAACTGACTACCTCATAGAGTAGGCTGGCTTTCTCCCAACTAATATTTCTTCTGGAAGCACCATTGAAAGGCACCAACAGTTCAGTTACACATGCACACAGACTGAATCTACAGTGAATTGACACAATGTCTGGTACAATAGATTTCTATTTTACATGATTTATAAAAGAAAGAAAGAAGAAAGAAGGAAGGAAAGAAAGAGAGGAAGGAAGGAAGGAAGGAAGGAAGGAAGGAAGGAAGGAAGGAAGGAAGAAAGGAAGAAAGGAAGAAAGAAAGAAAGAAGCAGGCTCAGACTGCATTGCCATGGAGAAAACATATTGCATGTTCTGAGACACCTAATCAGGTTGCAACTAGAAAGGTCCTCGAAAATATCAGCGACACAAGAAATGTCTTTGGAAATATCTTCATTTCACATGCAAGTGTGTTTTTCTTCAAGTGCTTCGTTATTCATATGTTATGAGCTGATCATAAGACTTGGCTTAGATTCTCTCCTTCAGGCACGTTGGTCTCCAGTGGCCTGTTAAAACGGGCTTAGCATATTCACAAGGCTTTTCATTGCAGTCCAGCCTGTTTGTAAAAGAGATCCATCAATATCATATTCAGAGGACAGTCTACATAGAGCCTGCCTCTGCTTAGCCAGCCTGCCTAATGCCGAAAGCATAGAATTTCTACCCAGTAATGACATCTTGAATGAGTTTGGGTTGGAGGCATATTGCATTCTTTTAAAATTCTGTTGTTTTTGGGTTTTTGGGTTTTTTATTTTTTATTTTTTCTTCCTCTTCAGACATTTCCTTGCTTTTACAAGGCTATAAAAATAGGAACACATTTTTCTTTCCTTTGAAATGAACGGTATTGACCTCAGTGGCCCCTGTCTCTGGGGTGAGAGATAATAAAATCTGCATGCAAAGAAGGAGATATTTAGTCATAATTTTGATGTCATATGCTACATCCTAGCCCAACATCTATGAAAGCCCATGCAAACTCTTCTTGTTGACATCAACTAAATTGTCTGGAGTGACGTGCATAGGCTATCACTTACAAGACCTTCTGGTTGTCTTCTAAAGGAGCAGTAAAGGGGTTCTCTAAAAGGTAGTTTTCACAATTGTTACTTGCATCCTGGCAGATTCTTATCCTTGCAGGAGAAGACATGACTAATTAGAATGAATTAAAAATAGCCCCGAAATCTGTCAGTGACAGAAATGCATCACATATACCACTTGTAGTCCAGACGCTGGTGATGAGACATCCTCTCCTCTCTGTAGCAGTTCTTAATTGAGCCTAAAGTTGGCATTGTGTTTTTGAAAAGTTTTCATGGCAGAGAGTTAGGGGAGCACTCAGTTTTTATTTTTTCAACATTACTACACTATTAGTTGCCTTTTCTCTCTTTCCCAGGGTGGGCTGAGTTTATACACAGCATGTGCCTTTTCCCTGGTTGTGATGTTGTTGAAAGGAATCCCCTCTACATCTTTTCTGCCTTCAGCAGAACCCCCTCTACATGCACTTGGCTATCTTGAGTTCTTAATATTCAAAATGTAAACATGCCCCCTAAAGCAGAAGTCCATATTTTAAAGAACCCAAAAGTTAAGTAAGATTTGAGTCCCTGCATAGTGAAGTAGCTCGCAGAAATCCCCATTGTTTGCTCTTTGTGTAATAGGCTGCAAATAGCTTAATTGTTTGTCAGACACAGAAATATCCACATATTTTCTTCATGTTTTCTTTTGAAGAATGTCTAATAGCACATTGCTCATTAAAATTCTATCTACCTTTATGAACTCATATATAAAATCATTAATCATGCTCAATTTGATTTGTCTGATGTCTGCAATCATTGCAACAATTCTACAGGGAATAAAATATTAGAATACCCACTCTATGGTCATTGAAACTGAGACATGAGATTAATAGATTCCTACAATATGAGGACTAACCAAAAAGAAGACTCTAGGCTATTTTAGCTGCTTCCTTAATCCCATGATCCTAAATGCTTTATTACACTCAGTACTGTGAATTAAGAAAGAATTATTTTCACACCATGGCTTAATAAGTGATGAAAGCAAGACCCTATGAAGCAACAATATTTGTTGGTAACAGAGCTAGACCACTGAAGCTTCTACTGTCTGACTCTCATTCTGTATCATGGGCTACAATCCCTTTAGTGACACCAACAGATTCTAGAAAACTTAATTCTCTTAAAAGAGCAGTATCTACACTGCCTACCAGTTACCTAAGTTCAGACAGTTTGTGCCTAGCCTGAAGAGTATGTACGTATTCTCCCCTTCTCTATAATAAGATACAAATTCTGGAGTTCAAAAGTGCAAAACTATTGGCCTCAGTTCCCCACAAAGCTAATCTTTTGGCGTGTGCACATACATAAGACATTCTCTTGACTCATGATTCTTTACTCTTCAGTCTCTGAAGATTTTATGTGAGTTTTGTTTATTGTTTGGTTGTGATACAGAGTCTTCGCCTTAGCTCTACTTCCAGGTACTGTGATAAAATACCCCAATAAAACAGAATCTGGGGTGAGGGAGCTATTTTAGATAAAATTTCATCAAAGTCAAGCAGCAGAGGCTTGAGAACGCTGGCCACATGATATATACAGTCAAGAACAGAGAACCATGATGTAATGCATGCATGCAAGCTAATGTTCAGTTTGCCCTTTCCACTTCTCCACAAACCATAATTTTCTATCCAGGTAATAATGGCTCCCACAGGGAGCAGGTCTTTTTCCCTCAATCAAAGGAATCAACATAATGCCCTGTGGGATATCCATAGGCTCAACTAATCTAGACAGCCCCTCACTGAGACGCTCTTCTGGACTGTGTCAAACTTAGAACCAAAACCAACCATTTCCTGTCTTGCTTTGTATCTCAGGCTAGACTCCAATTCTCATTTCTTCTGCTTCAGTCTGCTGGGTGCTAGGATTACTAGCATGTGTTAACACCGCTGATCTTGTGCATTTCTCTTCATGTTGTTAGTCTTACATCATCCCATTTTATTTATCCCTCTGAATCTGTGTAATTATTGTGATTCTATGAGGAAGGTACCTAAGTAAATAGGTTAGATAAATTGTTTGATTAATTTAAATTATAATTTCCTTAAGAGATATCAGCAGCATGGTACTATAGAGAAATTGAGTTCTGTCTTCCGAGGGACCAGATGTACTGTAGGCTTAGATTTTTCAAACCCTTCTTTGATAAATGTTCTCAAATATTTCAATCCCCATTCCAGCCCCATCCAAAGGTATGGGAGAAAAGATGGGCAATAGGACAATGGGGAAGTAGAGCTGTTTAGAAGTAGTTTTGGGAGGGTGATTTCAATATTTGTTGTCAGGATACAGGAAGTCCAGTTCAGTAGTGCCAGGATACCAACAGTCCAGTTCAAAAAGTGTCACCAAATACAAACCAGCAGTGGTGGCATGAGCCAGCAGAAATAACCAGGCCTCTGCCGAATCTGCACAAGTCAGTGAGAGCAACCAGAACCAGCCAGAATGTCAGGAGAAGTTCTCTGCCATGTCTCTCAATGAAGTGAAGATTGTAGATGAGTTCAGATCAACAAAGCATTGCACTGCTAGCTATCTGTCTGTTGGGTCCTACTGTACTCTCTTCAAACATTACATGCCCTCTCATAGGTCTGTTTCAACAAAACGTCACGTGAGTCTGCATCACATGACACAACCAGAAATATCTCCTTTATATCTCCTTCTTTGCTTAAAAATTGTCTTTTTCCTGAATAGTAACAATCTAAACATAACAAAAATAGTTTTAAAAATTATGAACCTAGAACTTTACATGACATTTTAAATAAAGAACTTATGTACAATATAGCCCAGAAAAACAACTTTAAATTTTTATTACATAAAATAATTCAAACAAAACAATCCTAAATTCCTACCAACATTCAAGAATAATGACAATAATAATAATGATAATAATAATAAAATCTTAAAATGTACAACTGAACAAATTTAGTAAATTTCTTTCTTAGCTTTTCTAAGCAGAAGAGTAACAGGTCTTTGTTGTTACCATTTTTGGTTAATCTTTCCCCATGTGAAAAATTGGGCACTGATTCTCAAGGTTTTAGATAGGAAAACTCAAATGTACAAAGTGTCTGAGGAGCCCTGATTAAAAGCAGAGTCTCTGAAACACTGACTTTTGCTTTGTCTTTATCTCACATAAAATAAGTTAATGAAGATTTATTGTCAGGCACAAGATTTTTAATCCAAGGACTCACTAAGATGTGGAGGAATTTAAACCAGCTTCATCTTAATGAACTCAAAAGTGGCAAGATCCAGTAAGGGATCTGGGTGTAAATTGGGATGAAGATGTTGAGTAGAAGGAGCCTTCCCTTTCCTGGGCACTCTCATGCTCACTGTAAGGAGTGGGAGTACACTGGTTGATATCAATTTTTATGAAGGGACCTAGGAAGAAAAGGAGACTCTTTGGTGGAAGGACAAAATTCCACTTGCTTGAGCTCATGGGGTATACGAGTCATGTTATTGACATTTGGGTCCAAAGGTTTGGGTTTTTTTTTTTTTATTTACTTTCTTTGAGATTATAACATAATTTTATGTTCCTTTTCTGAACTTCTTTTTCTTTAATTGTTTGTGGTGGTAGTTGGTGCTGTGTGTGTGTGTGTGTGTGTGTGTGTGTGTGTGTGTGTGTGTGTGTGTATCTAAATACAGAAACAGGTCCTGCTTAATCTGTATAATGATACATGAATGTATGTTTTGAGGGCTGACTTGTTATTTGGTATTAGATAACCAAATGGGGTGCTCCTATCTAAGAAAGACTGTTTCTCCTGTTCTCACTAGTATTTGGGTTTCTTAATGCAGATACCCCAAAGTCACTGTAGGAGCTGATGATAACAGAAATTTGATTTTAGTTGCAATAAAAATATTTTTATAAGACTTTACTATAGCAATAGTCATATAAGATGATAATTCAAAAGTTCAGAGGATATGATTAAAAAGAGGAAAAAATTTCTAAATTATCCAGCACTGAGCTTGCATCTTTAGAGCTGTGAGTGATGCATATCCTTACCCCTGCCTTTTAGCCAACAAGAAGAGTAATGGGGATGAACTCCTTGAGCCTTCTTCGGTGAGAGCCTTTCTCCTTTTCATGAAGCAGGAACTAAGATTGAAGGGGTAAACAGTGCCTCAGTGAACACACCAAGTTGTATATAAATTTTGATTATTTATTGTTAAGATTCCTGGCTTAAATCTCTGCTTCTTGATTTTTATAATCTCAGAAGAAGAACAAAATGATAGCTGACATTTTTTTGCTATCAAGAATCAATTTAAATTCTTAATGAAAAATCTAGTATAAATTTCAAGTGAACTCTCTAGGCCTGAGATGTTGGGAAACAGAAATATATTTCTTTTTTAAAATTTATTTTCTTTATTACTAGGGTTTGTTTGCGTGATGTGTGTGTAACGTCAGTCACCAGGGCTTTGCAGCTGGCACTTCTACCCTCTGAGCTACCTCTTAGACTCAGGAAATAATTTTTTAAAGAATCCTCTCATTAGGGATGTTGCCAGATAGCTAATAAAGTTGTTATTGCTAAAAATTGTATTGTTCTAAATGTATTATAAGATGGAAATTTATACTCACTCCAATTTCTTCATATCATCAAATCAAAAACATATCTCAGGACTAAACTTTTTCTTTCCAGGGCTTTCAAAGCATGGTGGAACTTTATTAACTGACATATGATTTGTTTCTTCCAAAAGAGAAGGTTTGCATCTATCAGCATAGGCCAAGTTCTGCTACAAGAAGTCCCAAAAGTCCATTAAGTATTCTGACATGATCGGTTATCCACACAGGCTATGTTAGCAAGGACAGCAGGTAGACTCCTAGAAATTCTAAAGTCATTTCTTCTCAACACATACAGTCAGGATATTGGGTAAGTTGAAGGGTGGGACACATAACACATAGTGCCTGTTAAAATTTTCCACTAGGGAAAGACACTTGTCTCTTTTGCTCATAAGTCATTACCCAAAGAGAAGATCATTAGCTTAAATAAAAGTCTGGATTCTACATGAACTGCTTGTATACCTATCCTAGCTGGTATTCTGATGGCTCTGTTTCTTTTCTTTTCTTTTCTTTTCTTTTCTTTTCTTTTCTTTTCTTTTCTTTTCTTTTCTTTTCTTTTCTTTTCTTTTCTTTTCTTTTCTTTTCTTTTCTTTTTTTTTTAAAAAGAGGTGCAGACATCTATTCTAAATAAGGCTCAGTTCCTATGTGCCAACCTGTGTCTAGGTGGCCTTCAAGTTCCTGCAAGATGTCATGTTTAGTTTTTCATAGCCACAATATGAAATGATTTTACACTGTTGACATGCTATCTATTAAAGAAAGTTACAAAATATTATGCGTTGCAAAGTAATCTTAAAGTCCTATTTTTGCAAAGGATGTTAGCTAAATCTCAGTCACTTACACCCCATTCCCCTATTCTACATAAAGTCTCAACTAGGTTGGCTTGCAAATAAAGGTATAGGCTCAGAGGCTTACAGTTATACTCTAAATTCATGAAGGACTTACTTCATAAACTTTTGGTTGTAGAGCCCTGTTGTGTAGTGATAAAGAAGGAGACAAAAACCCAATGATATTTAAGCCATATTAGGAATGAATATTGAAATTACTTTCTAAGTTCTAATACTACAAATAATTGTATGTAAAAACTACACTGATGATAGATGTCATGAAACCTGACTATAAAATAAAATTTATTATTGATTACAGAAAAGTACATTAGTCAAGTCAGATAAACAGTATAGTCATAAAGAGGAATTTGAGAAGAGTATACACAAAGGTAAGACTTGCTATGGAATTGTATCTAAAAAAATATCAGATTGAGTTCTGCTTTTACTATTTTTAAACTTTCCCTGATTACACTAGAAAGGAAAATATTTATATCTCGGGAAACTTGTCTTATTTGTAGTCCTCCATTCTGTTTTAAATTACATTGCCTTCTGGTTCCCAGGTAGCCACTTCTCAGACACTCAAAATGGGGGCTTTCAGTTATTAAACATGGGAACTAACTAAGGAAGTGAGAATTAATAGCAATCCAGCCAATATCCCCGAGAGAAGCTTCCATTTCTGCTTCTCCCAATAGAATAATGTCAACCGGGCTGAGGATGCTTTCCCTTTACTCTCTGACACATGTGATTAAGTGACAGTGACTTATTCCTTGGCCTAAGGTAACTGACTTATGTTTTGGATTCAGTCCAAGACAACTTTGAAATATTCTAAGTCCTTCGTACTGCACATACTAAGGTATTAAAAGACTGACATCATGGTAGCATTTGCACAGAAGGACTTAAAACCCTGCAGTGTTTACAGTCATCACCTTTGTCCACAATAAGAAGCAGTTCACTGAAGGGAAATGTCTGTATCAAAGATGTTAAATATTGGCATCACTCCAAAGGAAAAAATCCCAAACATCTAGTGTGGAATTCCTGGGAGGTAAGTGTACATGTGTAGATAGGTAGGTTTATGTTTCTTCCTCCTTTAAGTAAGAATCATTTTTGAAGATCCAAAGTAGTCTTGACTATTAACACTTCTAAGTATATTAATAAAAAAAAATAATAATAATTTTATTATTATTTTTTTTTATTATTTACAAGTGGGAATCCCTGAATGAAAGCTTACTGAAGATGGTAGAGAACTGCTGGAATTGCAAGGCACAGTCTAGAGTTTGCCTCACCTCCCTGTTCTCTCATCCAGTGACTGACTTTTGATAATGTTTAGGGTATAAAAGTATTTAGTAATTGGGATATTCATGTAAGGGGATTGTAGCTATAAGCTGCATGGGATAGTAGTTTTGCATTTCTCAAACTAATTACTCGATGAACTCTTATTTATTTATGTAGACACAAAGAAGAACAGAACTAAATTCAGATGCATGACAAAGAGTCTTTTCCTATCACACACACCTTAAATCTTTGACTCAATTTGTTTTATATTTCTTGAGGATAAAGTAAGATTAGATGCAGCAAGTGCTTAGAATGGGGCTTGGAACACAGTAGGAACAGAACAAATATTTGTTACATTAATTAACAAATCCAAGAATTCTGACTCTGCCTTGATCTTACGCTAAGCACAGCTAATCAACTTGTTAGGGTGCCTTGGGGTTTAATGTTTATCATGACATTTGCATATTACCCATCAGTTTACACTCCTCATTTTGGTTTGGGATCTGAAGACTGACTTGTATGGATAAACTTCTTTAATGCATGTCAGCCATTGTTATGTGGTTTCCTATATGTCGGTGAGTAGCACTGGCTGGTGTGCTGCAGAGTATAGTTACAGAATGTTAGACGGATATATGAACTCAAGTCCTTGCAGAAGGCTTTGACAGCCTCATGCTCTTTAAAAATAATCTCTGTAGTTAATACCTCACTGCCATCTAGTCTATCAATTTGAGTTGCAAGTGACATTCAATAACTAAGAACCATTTAGGTCCTGCCATTCGCTTATTTCAACTTAGATTTGTGTATCCTCCTTACTTATTTGAGCCAGCTGGTCCAACATAGAATTTTTTGAATACTTTAGAATCCCAGGCTTAATAAATTCTTTAACTACTTTTTCTCATTTCATTAAATTACACTTGGAAGTGCTTGCTGATTAGCCGCTTCATAGAGAAAGTGCAGTGAGAGTTATTAAAATATCTCCAATGCCTTGGAGGAAGTATGTTATTTAGAGAAATAACAAAAACCCCCAAAGCAAATTGCTTGTAATTTAGCCATTGAATTTTGTCCCTCTTTCCAGCCCTTCTAAGCAGAGCTAGAGGTAAAAAGAATCTGAGATCTTGCAGAATTCTTTCTTATTCTTTGTTTCTTTGGAAATACTGAGTCTATGTGAAATGTAACCTTAAAGGTTCTGAGAGTGTGCACCTATAATTTTCAGGGGCAAGAGAAGGTTCAGTAGATAAAAATGCTTGCCACACAGGGCTATTGCCTGGCTCCCTTGTTGAAAATGAGTCTAATTCTCAAAGTTTCCTCAGATCTCCTCAGAGATATTGTAACATGCGTTCATCACATTCTTTATTATCTGTCTGTCTGTCTGTCTTTCATTATTTATCTATTTATCTCTATCTCCTCTTTATCATATATATATATATATATATACAATAATAGTAATAATAATAATTTTTTAAATTAAATTTGAGGAGTTTGGAATGTTTCAGAAGGTAAAATTACTTGCCACCAAACCTGATGAACTTGGCTTTTATCCCTGGAACCCAAGCAGAGGTAAAAGAAGACAATCAGTCTATGAAATTGTCCCCTGACTTCCTTGGTGCACCACACATATCACTGAATACATAAGGTCACACACGCTAAGAATTATTTACTAAACAATATTTCCCCATTTTGACATATTTAGACAGAGATTTTATGTATTAACTAAGAGGATTTATCAATCAAAAATTGAACACAAAATATTGAAGCTTAGATTTCGCATGATGAAATTTTTCTGTAACGATTAAGAAGACATTTTAAGCTGAAGAGCTACTGATCAATATGATCAATGTAATTCATCTATAATACTGCCTTAGAAACTTTAGAGCTTCTTTGTGAGGACCAACATACCTTAATTTCTTATACAAATCACTTTTTATCAGAGATAAAACTTAGATAGAGAAATACTGACTGTATTTGGGAGAAATAGTTTTAACATTTCTGCTAAAAAGAAATTATTATGTTCTTGTCTTGAGCTTAGCAATTTTGCATGAACATCAAATTGGATCTTTATAGACACAATGAGTAAGGCAGTCAACTTATATTTTGTCCTTTTGCAAACAATGTATTCTTATATCCTTTGGAAATATTTAAATATTAAAAGATGTGCAGCTTAATGTAGATGGTACACACAATGTGAATTGTGCAGTGCACTAAGAAAAACACACTACAAATTATGTGGCCTTAACTCTGAGATGGAGTGCCCATCCTTCACTCAGATTTTGAACATTTGCTCATCGGGTAGTGGCATAAATTGAGGAAATAAATGGATAGATAAATGATAGATGATAAATAGGTAGATAGATAGATAAAATTAGATAGATAGATAGATAGATGGATAGATAGATAGATAGATAGATAGATAGATAGAAGTGGGTAGACAAATACATGACACAGGAAGCTAAGCATAGAATCAAGATGACCAGCTAATATGTGATCAAGATGTTAGAACTGTCTGAAAAAGAATTTCAATATAGTACAAATGACTTTGAAAGGATGGTTCACGTGAAAGAACAGTCATCTCTCTACTTGTGGGACATATAAAAAAATAGAACACTAAGAGAGAATCATCCCTCAACTCCATCCATTCTTCATATCTATAGTTTTGTGGCTTCTAGTGAAATTTCTTGGCCACTCTGATTTATCTGCCTGACAAAAAGTCCGACCAATTCTATTCAACTTTTATCATATAGCATTTAATTAAAGTTACTATCGACAGAACTCTGAGCATCTGGGTAAGGGCAACCAGCAGTATCAAAGTTAAATTCCTGGAGCTAACACTTGGTTTTCCTTAAAACTCCAGGTGGCTTTGTCCTTAAATTTCAGAATTAACTTTTTCTCTCAGCTGGAGGCATTAATCAAGACTCAGCAAGATGCATTAGACTCTGCGAAACTCCATCTTGTTCCACTGCTGAAAATCTATAACAATTATATCATCCAATATGAAACTGAGCAGAGGCTGAACTGAAGAGCTTGGGGAATGAAGGCAGGGACAACCATTTCTTGCATTTTCTAGTTAAATGATATATTCATATAGATAAATATGCAACCTGAGATCATAAGTTAAAAACTGGATATCACTTCAGGAGGCTCGGCTGAGCAACCAAAGTTAGATCACTGTGGAGTTATCCATTGCATATGACATCACTGACCTGACTTCTGTGCAAGAAGTAAATTACATGGGTTCACATGCTGGTCTTTTTTTTTTTTTTTTTTTTTTTTATTTTTTATTTACATTTCCGATGATTCCCCTTTTCTTTGGAAACCCTGTGTCTCCTCCCCCTCCCCGCCTCTGTGAGGGAATTCCTCCTCCCATCCACCCGCCCACCCATTCCCATATTCCCACCTTGACATTCCCTTTTACTGGGGCCACTAGCACCCTCAGGCCCAGAGTCCTCTCCTTTCTCCCTGGTGGCCATCGAGGTGATTCTTCTGCCTCATATGTAGTCCAAATCATGGGTCAATAGATGTGTATTCTTTGGTTAGTGGTCTGAACTAGAGGACGACCAGGGGGA
>CM052704.1:116513480-116546846 GCA_028551405.1 Uromys caudimaculatus
GGTGGGAATATGGGAATGGGTGGGCACGTAGGTGGGAGGAGGAATTCCCTCACAGAGGCGGGGAGGGGGAGGGGACACGGGGTTTCTAAAGAAAAGGGGAATCATCGGAAATGTAAATAAAATATCAAAAAAAAAAAAAAGACTTGAATTAGACAATTCCTAAGAAATACAAAGTATGACTCCCGAAACTTTGTGCAACCTGAATAAAGAGCAGCCATTATATTGTCTTTATGGTCACCATCATGATTCCTATTATCAACACTTTTATTGTGAAATGAAACTTTACACCATGAAAGAAGAAGCCATGTCTTGGTGGTAAGAGCTGCCATCTGGCAATTTTGAACTCATTTTGAAAAGACATGATCTTTATAGATTTATAGATGATAACCATTGAATTTAAAGTTCACTTGGAGCAATTCTAAATGGAGGTACTGAGAAATTTCTGCAAAGAATGAGAGAAGAAGAAGAAGAAGAAGAAGAAGAAGAAGAAGAAGAAGAAGAAGAAGAAGAAGAAGAAGAAGAAGAAGAACAACAACAACAACAACAACAACAACAACAACAACAACAACAAAAACAACGAGGAGGAGGAGGAGAATAAGAACGAGAAGAACAAGAAAATAGGATACAGTCTCGGGAGATAGCTCAGAGGTTAAGAATATTAATGTGCAAGCATAAGGCTCTCAAATCAAATCCCTAGCAAACAAGTAAATAGCTGGGCATGGCTACAAAAGCCTATCATCCTAGCATTGTAAGGTGTGGAGAGAGGATTTTCACTGGTACTTGCTGGTCTTCAACCTAATGCTATGTACAGTGAGATGCATTGTTTCAAAGTTATAAGCAAGACACTGATGCAGCAGGACACACAATGTTGTCATCAAGCCTTCCTGCACATATAAGTGTGCACACCTATACATACTTGTGCTATATACCAACACCTCCACACACAAAACAATCATACTGGTAAAAATACAACATGGTTATAATTTTCTATAGAACTTGAAGTCAGAATGAAATCTGGGCTACAATATCAAAGACAAGCAACAGCAAAGAATTTAGTGAAGAGAATTAGAATTTAATCACAGATATTAACAGCACATTCTGTCTTTAACAGTTATGCAGATAGTTTTTAACCATTTAATCATATCTATACCCACTTTACAGACATTCATGAGAAATGTTTTTCTTATTCATTACCATAATCACCTTGGTGAAGTACACAGATTGTTAAATAAATAATAGATTGCTTAAGCCAAAGACCTTATAGAATGACCTAGGTGGCTGCATCTATGTGTGTATGGTTAATTATTAACAAGCGCACCCTTTAGAAAATCTTTATACAATATCCAATGTCATCTAATTACTGGTTTATAAAAAGTAAGCAAACAACTATTTTTAATATAGCGTATTATATTTATCCTGAAGAATGTCTACAGGTACCCATAGATCATGGTAGTCTGTGGTAAAATGAACTCTAAAATTCTGTTGGCTTAAAATCAAAGCAAACAACTCTATAATTCTGTTGGCTTACAACCAAAGTTGACTGATTTCTTACCTTCCTTCAGTTAATTGGGAAGATGCTGACACTCCGGTTTTTAACATTTAATTGGCAAAATTTAGCAGTGATAGAGTGGATAATGTTCCTAAGGGAGAATTGATACATATTAAAAAATAATACAATCTTTCATTGATAACTGGCAGGGATAAAGAGAAGGAGAGTATATAATACCACACTTTAATTCCTCCCTCTTGCTCTTTTGGGTATTTAGTATATTTTATCCTGTTCCTCTGCTGTAGCCTCCAGTCTTTTTCAAGCTAGTCTATACTCTGACTCTAACAAGTGTTCAAAACTACCAAGGACATGTTCACACATATATGTATCTCTAGTGGCTCACTTACAGTTGTTGACAAATTTCTGTTGTTGTTCTGCATTCATCTCACCATAGCTGGAGTTGGTAATCTGTTTTATGATGAGTCCATGAAAATGATCTGATTTTCAGCTTGCGACTGTTTTGGATTGTTTGTTTGTTTGTTTGTTTGTTTCTCTGAAGGTAAGAGTGGCAGCTCCAAACTCTTCTACAACAGCAATGAAAACTTTCTCTCTTTTATTGTAGCAAGAGTTTTCTTGAGTAATATCTCAGGCTTACAAATAGCATATTTATAATAACTATGTAGCATATTACTTTATTAACACTGTCATTTTCATATTTGATCGAATTGAAGAAGACTGCCTAATCCCCAAGTTAATGGTTAGACTCTAGAGCCTTGGGAACTACCACTACTCAAATTGAGATTTGCATGATTAATCATGAAAAAATGGCCATCATCAAAAGGCAAAGAGTCCTTGAACTATCATTTTCACCTCAAAGCCATGAAGTAACATTGGAGGAAAGAGACTGGAGACAAAGTCAAAGATATTTCAGCAGACTTTTGTTTTTACTTAAGTAGCACTAGCTGTATAACTAGATTTTACATATGAAAAGAATGTTTGCCTGAAAAATGTTCAGAGGGAAAAAAAGAAAAGATGTTAGGACATCTGGTCAACCTGAAGACATAAGCTGATTCTGAGTTCTTGGTTATGGATGAGCTTAAGTATGCTAGGGTTACTTGAATATGGCTGACCACTATTACCTTACAAAGTCCATGTTTCCTCTTCACAGTTCCAAAATGGGGAAAATTAAAGAACTTTAAAAGTAAAAACCTACTTTTGAAAACAGTAAAACTCAAAAATGAGCTGTACACTCCAGTAAACTCCTACTCTCATGATTATGGTAAGGTAATCATTATTATGGGAGGCAATCAAAGATTAATATTCCCGTCAAAGAAAATGGAGGCAAAAGAACATGTTGACATCAATCCTGTATATAAATCAACAGGAGTTCAACAGTTCTAAAAAGCAATTTAAAATAAAATACATCTCAGCTCCTGATTTACATTATTTAGGCAGTGTGACTACAAAGGTGCCATTCCTCTCATTGCAAATGCAACTCTACACTGGTTCATTGAGACATTTTCTCACTTCTAAGCGAAAATCCCTCCTCAAAAATAAATTACCACTTTGAATTACAATACTTTATTTTTGATCTTTTACTTTAGAAGGAATGTAATATTTTCCATTATTCTTCAAACCTGATAGACAGTTAAATTTGTATTTATTACACTGCATGTAATCATTAGTATAAGCTACAGCAACTAAGCACCTTGATTTGGACTATCAACAATCACCTGAAATACTGTATACAGGAATAATAGAAAGAAGCATTCTCTTTGTCACCCTTTTAAAATTAAAGAGTACTGAATGCTTATATTCTGAAACTCCTCATCTGGGAACACGGCAGATAATTAGAAGAGAATTGCCAAAGTACTATTTGCTGTTTAATTTCCTCATTTGGAACAAAAGTCAATAGCTATTATGGCAGGTTAGTTGAAAGTGTGGATTTTTGACAGAGAGAACTAAGGCTGTATCTCTGAATTGGTGATTGACTTATTGACTAATGTTACACAATCGTAACGTAGCCCATGGTTGGGATACTATTGAGTCACTGATATTACTCCTCAGGAATGATTCTAGCCCCAAATGATAATGTTATTTTGTGTGTCTGTATTGAACCTGAAACTGAACATCATTTTAATAATACTGTTTTCACTAAAGGGCCCTAAAATTTGTGATTTTATTGCACTTTAAGAAAATGACTAAGGAAACACTGTTTGATTACTGCAATCATTGAAAGAAATAAAGTTTATTCTACAAATTTTAGTCTTCAATTTTTCACATTACTTGTGCGTGTGTGTGTATGTGTGTGATGTGTGTGACTGTTTGTACTAATGATTTCACCAACTGCTCCTATGAAAATCAACATTCATACAAATTATACATATGATTTTTATTACTTTCCTACCTGGTAAGGTTTTTTATTCCTTGAGACATAAAATTTCACATTCTCTAATGTATAAGCAAACAGTCCCTGTCTTTTCAGCCTTATTTCTCACAGTAGGTGTCCTGGTGAGAAGCTGCAACACAGGCCCTGTTGCTGCAGCAACAACAGATGTTCATCATCTCCCTCTTCAACTGAATACTCTGGATGCCCCCCATTCCAAACCACACTTATCATGGCCTAGGTTTCTTTCTTTGTGGGTTTTGGCTAATACACTTACTATCAAGTGCAGGCTCAACTTTCTTCACAGTGGTCCCAAGGCTTCTATTCAAGACTCAGGGTTGATCTCTGATGCTCATTGAGTTTAGAGAAAGGGACTGCAAGCAGACGAGTTCATTCATGCTTGCCCCTCTTGCTTTTATGATCTTCATTCATAGTCGATTATGCAACCACTACCATAGCTAAGGACAGAAGCTGCTTGACATCTACTGATTACATCATTCTGTCTAATTTGCTGGCCAGTATCTGCTCTGTGGTGGGTACTTTCTAGTGGGCACTGATGTAACACTCAAGAATCTGCATACATAATGTCCATTACTATAATCACACATCTCTCAATCTTCTATTTCTAACCTCAAAATTCACAGTAAATCTACTATAACTATAGGTAAAGTAGCTAAACTAGGCTGTCTTTACCTAAAAAATGTAAGCAGAATAGTTTTCAGGTCCTCAAGGATATCCTGAATCTTAAGTCAGAGAAGAATCTCTTTGCATGTGCCCCCACACACACACACATTGTGTGGGAGTGTGTGTGTGTGTGTGTGTGTGTGTGTGTGTCTGTGTCTGTGTCTGTGTCTGTGTGTCTGTGTGTCTATAGGAGTGGGTTAATACCTTGTAGGTGCCTGTGGGAGTCAGAATTTTAAGTCAGAAATCTTCATCTACTGTTATCTACCTTATTGTCTTAGACAAAGTCTCTCAATGAAGCTGGAGATTATTGATTGGTTAGACTGACTAACTAGCTAGTTCCTGAGATCCTGTCTCCACTACCCCAAGTACTTGGGTTATAGATTTTTTTGCATGGATTCTAGGGTCCCAAACATAGGTCGTCATGCCTGTGAAGCAAACATTTGCTCATTGAGTCATCTCCTCAGACCCTAAGATAAATTCCTTTAAAAATAAAGCAAAACCTTCTTCCTCCATAAATAATTAAATTAAAATACTTCTAATTATTTTTGATGAACAACTCATGCTAGGTACAGAAATCTTCCAGTTAGGCTGAGAATCTACTTGATTTTACTTATGAATCTGGAAATCTTGGGAGATGCAGGACCACAGATTTTTTTTTCTTTTGTTTTTATTTATTTAATTTTGTGCATAAAATTTTATCTAATAAACATATTTCTAGGAATTTATGCTGACAAAAATATGTAGGTACTGTGGGATATTTATCACAATATTATATACAATAGTGAATTATGAGAAACATAGGACCACAGATTTTGAAGAATATACATATCTTCCACCCGAGTTTGGTGTTTCCTGGGAGTTCTAAGGATCTCCAAGCACAGAGATAGCAGTATATCCCTCTCAACACTGTGACAATGGGAGTGTCTTAATCAGTTTAGATTGCTAGGACAAAAATATTATATATAGCCTTGCTGGATAAAAGGATTAGCAAATTTATTTGCAGTTTTAAAGATTAGAAAGTCCTAGATCATGATTTGGGTGTCCTCATATGAATCTCACAATGGCATAAAGAACCAGCTAAATTGTAAGGTTTTAAAGTCCTCCCTTCAGACTCCCATGAAAGACCCCACTTGACTCCTTCTGTCATATTTCTTTGTTCTCTTGCCTTTTGTATAAAGCTCTTTCCAATGCTGTGATTATAGACTTGTTGATATTCTGTCCTGTTATGATTGTACCGTGGGTTTAATTTCTACCATAAGACACACTTCAGTGTCAGTCAACACTCCCCTGACTTCTAATCTTTACATCATTCATTTATTTCTAGCTGGTTACACATTTCCTAACATTGTTGTTTTGTTTTCATAAGTTAATATTTCTTTGAATCTATTAGATAATAAACCCCTTGGAGTTAAATCTTTGATGCTATGAATCATTTGGGTCCACAACAGCACACACTGTTGTCAAATCCACATCAACTCAGTAAGGACTGTTCGAGCCAACATTTCTGAAGGTAAGAAACAGCAATGACAAATATTCAGACTTTACTTTCAAAGACAATTAGCAAGAAAATCCCATTTTCCCAATTCCCGTGCCCCAGGTAGTGAAGGTTCTACTGTTCTATGGTTCTTCTTTGTCTGAGTAATTAAAGTCCTTTCAAGCAGACTAAGTTTGCAGAGATAATTTTTTCCTTTATTTTATTCTCCGTTATAAATTCAACCAACATTAAGCAAAGAGATGTTACAATCTTTTGATTAAATTAATTTCCTCTTCCTCCTCCTGAACAATTCATACAGGTTTGAGTTTGAAACTAGTGAATAGATAGCATAGTATGTGAGTTATCTTAAAAAAGAATCATACATGTAATTATTTATACTATTCACTGAAATGTGAGTTCTTGCTGTTCAGAGCCCTGTGCTTTTGATCTTCAAAAGCCCAGAAAAGCCGAGGGTTAAGTATACACTAGGCATTCAACAACTACAATAGGTCTAAGTTGTCCTAGTGATATCTTGATGCATAACTTACAGGATCATAATAATTTCACATGGCAAGTGAAGCTTTAGATGGTTTGACATGCCTTTCTATTATGATCTTCAGCATGTAGCACAAAGCAATTTCCATCTTTCAAATGGGACCTAAGTCTCACAGAGAGAAAAGGGGACAACAGTACACTTGAGAGCTGACATTCTACACTTGAGACCAGACATTCTACACCAGGTCCTTCCCACGAGCTTCACATATCCATTGCTCCTGATAACAGAAGTCAAGGAACTTATCCATGGTGAGATGCTTCAGGTACTTGGAACTCCACTGTATCTCACATCCAAGATCACACTCATGCCAGCATTCCCACTACCTGTTTATGAAATGAAGAAACAAGAGACAAGATTCTTGAACATAAGAAGCAGTCAGTCTTACTTCATCATACAGGGAAGAGAAGGAAGCAAGGAAGCAAGGAAGCAAGGAAGGAAGGAAAGAAGGAAGGAAGGAAGGAAGGAAGGAAGGTAGGTAGGCAGGCCTACCAAATATTCTCTCATAAGAAGATCACACACAACTTAGTATGTATTTTAGGTTTTAGTATGCATAGAGAGTATAAAAGATGTTTATGAAAAAAAGTAGCTTCCTAAGAATACTCAAGATTTCGGTTACCCTCATTGAGAGCTCTATTGGTCACGCCCTAAGGATCATATGGAAAAAACCTGACTTCTATACTGAATGCACAGCCTGAACCAAAAGCTTAAGTGGGCAGCATGCCTCCCATATTCTCAGACTCATTAATTAATTAATTAAAAACTAAAAACTAAAGAGCAGGAGGCACAGAGCTGGCCGGGAAGCTGGTATAAAGTACAAAGCTCTAAAAAAAAGCAAATATATTAAAGATGCAAAGCACGCCAATTTCTTCTAGAAAAGTTCTCCTTTACCAGTTCAAGGAGGCCCTATATTACAGTTCTTCATGTACATTTGAGGTCTTCAGAAAGCTTGTCATTGGAGATAGATCTGTGAGCATGTCTGAGGAACACCTCTTTGCATCTTCTCGAAGAGACCAGAGTTCATTAAGAAAAAAAGAAAAATGTAAAAGATAGGGGGAAAAGCAGGCAGGAAGGTAGAGACACAGGTAGGTCTGAAAGAGCAGAGACAGGGCAGAGATACACCATATTAGGAGAATTATTATGGCAATGGGAAAAAAGAGTACTTTAGAGAAAGGGGAAAATACCACTTCCACTATTACGATCCAGAGAACCTAAGTGAGCAATTCGGCTGCACGCTTTATTACACTGACTTTTCCATTTCTCCCCAGGCTGGACTGCACAGAAGAAATCCATTAGCTCCATTTAAATACACACCCCAGAGCCCACCTTCTGCAGAGCACAACACATTTCACATTGGATAAACCACTATGACCCTAGAGAATGAATATTTTTTTAACTTAAATCAACCTTCATGGAACAGTTTGTATTCTTATGATTTTTTCATTATAAGTGAAGAACTACTCTATATACAAGGACTGGAGAAAGTCATTATACTAAATAATTCATACTAGAGAATTTTGTTGTAATGAAATCAACAAGGCACTAATGCTAGACACCATTGGCCTGGACTTAGTTAGAATTCTATTGTTACATTTTTTTCATATCAACTCCTATTAAAATGGAATTTAACTGTGAAAATGGACTTACAAACATTACAAGACACCAATAGATACCAGTAGTTTGTCTTCAAAGCATTAAGATCACTTTAGCTTCTGTTGTGCTACCTCCATCTTCAACAGGTAACCAAGTACTTTTCTCTACAAGTTGCTCTTTTGCATACCCTGAATCTGACACCAGTGTTCATTCACCACTATGCATTCCTGGCTGTGCCTTCATGTTATCTGTCCTCTGTCAGACACTGTCATTTCCTACTGAGACATCAAGGCTTACATTGCTCACTTTCTGGATTTCCATTGCATGCATATCTCAATGACTTCAAAAATTACATTTCTGCACAGCTCTACTCCCTCAAGGTTCATATGCATATTATCCAAATGGTTATTGATTATTTTACAAAGGTATATTATAAGCTAACATGCAAAGTTTTTCATGTCATCCTTAAGGTCTACCTGCTGCGTGCTTTGTCCCATTTTTCTCAAAGAGTGGAATCACATTCGCATAGTTGTCAAAGCTGGAAACATTTTAGTTGTACATTGTTTGTTCAGATTGCTATCACTGAGCACACTTTATTCAAAGGGGAGACCAAGGCTGTATGCAGGGCTAACAAGAACTGAGCCCGTTAGTCAGTCGGTGAGTTCATTAGCAGATTTCTCTTCACATTGATTGGCAACAAAATAATATATTTGCTTTTTTTCAGGAAAGTCTGAGGACATACTTTGGGTACATCAATAGCAGTAAGCATTTTTCTAAGGGCTTATGCCATTACAGTCTTTTAATGAAAGGGACATCCTGTAGTCAAAGCGAAAATAATCTGTGTTACATTTGACAAGTCTGAATTTAATCTGGAGAATTGTAATACTTGAATTTGGTCTACATGACAGATAAAATGGCTTAAAAGAAGCAAAATTTGACAAATAATTATATTTATTGATGGGAGTTTGTTTCCTGAAATGAATGAAGGTATTCTCTAACAAGCTACCTACTAATAAAGTAGAAGTAAAATGTACCAAAGCTAGACTATGTAGTGGGACTGAGAACTTAGCAGGAATAAGGAGGCACTGGGCAAGGTGTGTGATGTCTATCAACACATCAAACATTAAAAACTCAGGCACTGGCTTGGAAACCCAGAAAAATAGGGTACTCAACAGGCAGGCATTGAACTAGCTTCCTAATTAGCTGAGTGACTTATAGAACAAAGGCCTCTCTATTGCATATTCTTTTCAATTGAGTCCTACAGGAGGGCCTGAAATACTCAGATGCCTTGAAGATGCCTACATAAGTACATAAAGAAGCCTAGGAGTTATTTTCACCAGGTATTCAAAGGAAGTGCTACAAATTATTGTCCATAAATTGAGAAGGTTTAACATTTTAAAGGGAAAGATCAACCTTTTTTTTTTTTTTTTCCTTGATAACTTAGATCTGTAGATTGAGAAATCTTTAGAGACCAAACTCCATTGGCTCCAGCTGGGAGCAGGCAGCTTGCACAGTGTGAACCACAAAGACACCATAATGACCGTCACGCCATGCTTCAGCAGGCACACTTCTCATGGAAAAGAATTTCTGTAAGGCAAGCAAAAACTGCAAGCTACGTGAGAATGTGGGCTCGAAAGTTCCGTGTCCATATTTGCTGTGAGTGGATTATCTGTCTGAATTTATTCCAAGTCGTTCAAATCATCACAGATGTCAGAAGCAGAGAGCCCTAAAATCAATGATCTCACTTACTTTCAAGGGATCGCTTGTCAGTGTTTTTGCTGTTCCTTCAGGGGATCTGAGGAATTTGCCTCCCCTCATAGCTTTTGCAGAAAGAATTAATCATAGAGCCAATGTTTATGAAATAATGAGGCAACCTCATTACATACTTTCTTTTGTTTTGTAGTTCGGGCTCCACAGAGCATGTCCACAATCTTCAGTCTCACATTCTTTTTGCCTTTCTTGTAAAAACTTTTCCTCTGCCTAATAGATGTGCATGATCTGCAGGCATAGCACACCATCCAAATGCATCCTTCCTCTCTTCTTCCCATTACCCAATCATCAGCTATCAAACAGTTCGAAAGACTCAGTGTGCCTTTTCCTCCCTTACATCTTTAGATTTTTCAAAGTAGAAAACCACTTCTACAATTCCGGCCCTGGAGACCAGTCAGCTGGCAGTACTGCAGATGACAGCATTTCTTGGCTGTGACATTCACATTTGACTCTCGCAATTCTCCTTTTCCTGGGCTTAATGGGAACCTTGAAACCATAGTCACAGCGCAACAAATGCTAGTCCTCAGCCCTCCTTCCTGTACTGGTGCTATAGTGCTTGGAAATAATATAGTGTTTCTAATTCTGTATTTTATCCTTTTCTTTTTATCTTTGTGATTACCTGGAGAATTATTTCTCCCAATTCTAGTAAAGCAGCTGCTGCTATAAAAGTCCCCTGAATTCTATACATGTGACAAAGAACCTGATGCTGTCATAGATATGCTCTCAGCATTCTGCAACAGTCTTAGGCACCAAGGAAAGGTGTGCAGCTGGGTAAACTGCTGCAGAGATACCAGGGTGCTGTCAAACAAACATCAGAGTACCTACATCATCTGGCCACTGGTCATCAGAGTACCTCCATCTGGCCACTGGCCAGTTCAGACCCTGGCATTCAGCCCAGGGAGACCGAGAGATGTTTTAATGCTATTAAAGGCTCCAGAGGGGATATATGCACATATATAAGATATACATATATATACATATATATGTATATATATACATATGCTTCATATTTATTTATGCAGTAAAATTAAAATAATGGTGTTAAGTCAGTACCCATGTTATATTTTAAGATTTATTTACTTTTGTAAAACTCAGAAAATCAGTCACAGCAATTTAACAAAATAATATTATTCTTGTGGGTCATCTGGGAATTCATAGCCTTAAATAAATTAACACAAAAGCAAGTAAATTATTTGCTTAGCATTTCAAAACTGCCACTTCACTTAATCCATTCCGTAACTTAACAGAGCATTTATTTAATATGACATTATGTTCTGCTAAATCCCACATTACATTTTTTACCCCCAATGCTTGTGGTTGGCCTCAGTCTGAGGGCTACCAAGATCAGCAACATATTTAAGATCCAAGTAGGAAGGTTCTATCTGCTCCAAATTCTGTGATCCCTCAAATAAGCAAACTGGTTCAGAATCTAGTTGCTAACAGATCAGCTTCAATTCAGTGCCCCATATGTGACAAGAAGACTCTCTCTCCCAGCTTCAATCTAGTCTAGGCAGCAAGAGAACTAAGTGCTACTCTTTTCAGTTTCTGATAAATGATACAGTAATTACTTCATTTTGACCAATGCTAAAGACATTTTGTTTTGTATATCTAAAATCTCTTATGCATATGGAACCCAGTGTTGTATAGATGCTGATGGAAACAAGGGTCCTAGAAGGCAAAGAGGGGGAAAAAGGTCTATTTGTAGCTTTAAAAATCAATTTCGGTTAACAAATCCCAAATATTTTTTTCTATTACAATTATATTCAAATTTTATTTTGTTTTAAAAGTTGAAAAGTATATACGTGGAAGTCACAGTCTTAGCTCTGAAAGAGCCCTTTCATATCTGGCACTAGTAAATGTCTACAGAGGCAGAGATAACAGGTTCCTCTGTAGAACATTTGCTCCAATAAGGATCAAACTCTTGTTCTTGACCATTTGATGATCATGATGATAAAGACTAATTGATTTTAGTCGTGTGCAACCAAGAAACTAACCATTATTCTTCTACCAATGTCCTGTCGTGACCCTATCCATAGCCTGTCTAGCAAGCTCACTTTTCCCACTATTGGCTGCTCTGGTCCACAGTATTTTCAAGCTCCTTCAGACACAGATGTCGCCCTCTCTGTCAAATGAGGAGCATTCCATCAGAGACTCTCGTCATTGGTCTGCTTTATTTACACTTAATGAGGTTTGGGCTTGATTTAATCCATGAACACTGGCTTTTCACAATGCATTCTTTTCTGGCAGTCAGCTCTTAGAGTCCGGTCCTACAAACTGAGTGATCAGAGTGGTGTTTCTCTCAGTCTGATCTGGGCCTGGAAAACGTGATGCATTTCTGAAACCTGCTGTCACACTCCTAGTCTACACACTTCTGAGAACAGACTGGTGAGATGGATGGATCAGGGTTGGGAGGGTGGCTCTGTGGGAGACTGACTAAAACTAAAGAACTTTGAGCCACTCCTTGGTATGCCTTCAAGGTCACATAGAATAACATCTAACACCAGAGCTGAGCTCTTGACCTTTATTATGAGTTTCTTGGAAGGGTTGTATAAAAACTTATAAAATATTTATAGATTTCTTCTCATAGGGAAAAAAAAGTACTAAAATTCCCACTAAATCCTATTCCTTGGGGCATCTTCTCTCCCCAACCATCCACCATCCTTATCCAATGTGTAAACCCATTCCATGGAGGCCACCATTTGCATTCTGTCATGTCACCAGAGACAATGCCACTCCAAGCAAGATTTAATGCTCCCACAGATATTCATCATGACAAATAGGCAGTGACTGAAGCAATCATTCCTTTGTGAATTTAAGTCTTTCTCACTTTTGCCAGGAGTCATGCCTTAAGAATTTGGGTGAATACATGGAACAAATATTTATTACTTACTATTCTGTTATAATCATACACATTATATTTTCATATAGAATTTATATAAGAGTTATGTAAAAGAAGTTATATGCATAAAAATATTTATTTTGTTTTATTTGATACTTTTTTCTTTTCAATTTTGTTTCTGCTTGAAAAAAATTACGCATGATTGATTCCATCTCATTTTTCTAGCCTATCGTACTAAGAATTTTGTTATACAGAATTTTTACAACAGCTAGAAATAGAAAATGTTAGTTCCTATATTTAAAATCTGTTTAGTTCTATTCCTGTGTAATTCAGCTAGAGATTTTTCTGCATCCTTAGTCAAAACAGTTATAATATATTGTAAATGAAAACTCAGAAGCAGGACTATGCTGTGCATTCATTAATGATGCAATTTGAAATAGTTTAGGAACTGAGTCATATCCACCCCTTGGAAATGTCTAAGATATCCTGAACAAAAATGGTCTGCAATTTTCATGACTCTGAAGAATAGCAATAACCAAAGATCTACTTACCAACAGAATGCATGCATAGCTTCATAGGGAAAGGCTATATCATTGCCACAGTACTTTACTGTTCCCAGTCTGTTGATACCTCTAGACACAACAAAAGGGTTCTCTGAGAAATGGCAGCTGTCCTCTAGTTGCAAGGTGAGTGTTATAACTGGGACCTCAAGGTTGGCCAAAGAAAGGCACAAGAATAAAAAGACATAGATAATATTTTATCTTAGTCCTGCATGATTGAGAAATTGTTAAAACAAGAGAAAGATGATAGGTTTGAAAAAACTAATGATGGGTATAGAGACAATGAATCGAAAAGATGCTGGTTTAAAAAAAAAATACCTTAAGAGAAACATACGTTTATGATGAGTCTGTAATGAACAGAGGCCAGATATCAGCACTAATAGTGGTATAGTTAACAACTCAGGGAGTGTTAGGAAAAGAGCTTGTATCAGGCACAGCTTGTAAAAGAAAAAGCTTCCAAAGGCTACTCAGGAAGCAGGGGAAGGTATGTGGTGAGCGGAGTGTTTTGATAACTTGAGAAAGTGAAAGAACAATAGTGACAGACCATTCAACCAGGATGGAAAATGCTGCTAACAAATGGAACTGGAATAGTCAGCCCTGGTTTTCCTGCAGACATTTCTAACTTTATGTCAGGCAAACTCTGTCACGGAGGTCATGACCTTCGGCTTGCATAGCCCATCTACCAAGCTCTTCCTGATTGTGGGGACAGAATGAATCAATTCCAAGAGAAGCTATACTTTTATTTCTAAGGACCTTGTTACATGCATTAAACAACAATCTATTTTTCCTCACAAATAATCTGTTTTTGGAGTTTTCTTTATATGTACTATATAAAATTCTAGAACTATTTTGTTGAAATGCTTCTCTAGACCAAGACATATGTAAAGATTCTAATGAAAATTTAGTGTATGATTTTGCAAATGCCTTTATCTTCTCTAAGATTTATTTTTTTAATTTATAAAATGTGGAAATATAGAATGCACCTCATAATATTAGGCAAGAAAACTTTATGCACAGAGTTTTGTATATGCCTGAAATCGAGGTAGAAACTTAGTAAGACCTTAGTCATGATGATACAATTCATCCAGATTCTTATCATCACAAGTTGTTTGACCAGAAAGACCAAATACAGCATGTAAGCATGTGTTTCTTGTTTTGTTTTGTTTTGTTTTGTTTTTTCATTACAAGACTTGGTGAGTGTGCACTTCAGAAGTGAAGACCATGAGCGAATCTGCTTTGGCACACTCACCTTTTACAGAAAGTGTGATATTTAATTACAGGTGACACTTGGTGATTTATAATCACTATTACTGAAAAATGATACTCAATTAGTCCAAGTCAGAGAATCTTGACAAAGGAAAAATAAAATTAAGCAAAGAAGGAACATAGATAGTAAAAGAAGGTGAAAGGGAAGAAGGAAGAGAGGGAGATATAAAGTTTCAGGTTACTAAAAGAATTTGACAAAGAATAATGGATTAGCCAAATATTGGAACCCGATGATAGGTTTTAGCTAACTTAATAGGATTACCATGCTGTTGAGAAATGATAGCTATGTAGAAGTGATAGTGGTGTTAGTCATTTTGGCTTGACACTTAGCTTTCTTAACAACTGAAGCCAACTCTTCTGCTCTCTAAGTTCCTCCCTGACTGATCACCTCTTCTGACCTCCACTGGATATGTTCCCTTGCTAGTGGGTACAAGCATGTGTACTCTCCATCTCTGTCTCTCTCTGTCTCTGTCTCTCTCTCTTTCTAAGATGCACACAGGCACACACACATGCACATGCTATGCACACAAACACACACACACACATACAGAGAGAGAGAGAAAGAGAGAGAACACAAAATTAAAAATACATCTAAAGAAAGAAAGTCCTCCAAAGTAAGCTGGAGTCCTGCAGGGGAAAGGAAAATAAAAAGACTATCAGTTAGGCCAGAAAATCAACAAACCAACCATCATGGGAATTCATTTTATGCTTTAAAAAATTAATGAGAACTGGGATATTGATTTAAATTTTTTTTGTCAAAACTGGAAACAAAAGCAAAACAAAACATAGCAATCTGGTCTACCTGAAGAACAGTTTCAAAGGCCATGCAAGTGTGGCTGTACTTGCCTGTAATTCCAATATGCTGGATACAGAGGCAAGATAACCAGGAATTTGAGACCAGCTAGGACTACATGCAAGATTACCAGAAGGTGGAGTGGGGACAAAACAAAATCCCTAAACCCCTAACCCCAATGGAGATATCTTTACAATTATTTTGCAAATGTTAAGAATTTCATTAAAATGCTTGTTTGATGAACATTTAATGAAGTAACATATATAATTCACTAAATTTCAAAATGTTCAAATCTGCCTGATGGACTGGATGGTGAGAACAATGTGTTGAAGAGTTTCTGTTTAGGGAGCCAGGCAAACTGAAGGAGGGCTTAAAGGGACATGCTAGATCACGGACCTCGGTAAACCGCCAGCAGTTCTCTAAATTATATGGCTCAATGCATGAACTAGCTATTAAACCTAATCAGTAGAGTGTTTTGTGACAATGGTTAACTAAGTGATCATAGCAATGAGAATATGTGTCAGTTGAATAACCAGCCACAAATAAGACATCTGTACCACTGCCCATACAACCACAAGGCTCAGGAGCAGAAAGGTAGTAAGAGCTAAACATCAGGTGGAGCCAAGCAAAATGTTTCCAGCTGCCATGTTGAAAGATCATAAAATGGTATAAAAAAATCTCCAATTGTTAAGCACTGAGAAGATAATTGAAAGGTAGCTTATGAAATCGGACTGTCATAGTCTCAATTCTGAGGTCTTACAAAATCAAAAAGAGCCACCAGGATTTAATCCTTGTCAACTACAGCCCATTGTGGCAGATGTAGCCACCCCTGTTCTCTTTGTAGACTAAGTAGACCAGCTATGTGTTTGACACTGTCTTCATAAGAAGGAATGTAGATAGATAATAGACAGAGATAGATAGATAGATGATAGACAGATAGGTCGGTCTTGAATTCATGACACTCTTCCTCTATGCACTTCCATACTGGTATTATAGACACAAGATACTCTGTCCAGATAAAGGCAACTATATATTTCATAGCATAAAATGGCTTTAACTGCAGAATACAATTTTATCTATCATGACACTAAAGAAACAGATAATGAGGTTCCAAGACAAGATTTCTGAACAATCCATTCTAAGCCCCCAACTCCAGGAAAATATAATACAAATATAATACGCAGGCCTATGATAATGTACCCTTGTTTAGTTAACCTGACCCTGACGGTGTAGAGTAGAAAGGTGTGGAGATTCCCTGTAGATGTTGAAGTACTCGGTCACTTGGCTGGTAGATGGTCTAAATTCACTTTGCCTGCAAGGTGCACAGCTCTTGATAGAAAACTTAAGTTGAAGTGGCATCATCCTGATATTCCTCTTAGTTACTGGTAGCACCAAACATGAACATTGCTTAGATGAAGGAGAAATGAGAGTTCAATCTAGGACAGAAGTGGTGATATACATCAAATGTGAGGGGCATCCCGATCTTAAATTTTTTGCAGATGTGAACAATATGTCTGAGGAAATCAAACAGATTGTGTGAGATTCTGCTTGGTCAAGAAAAGTGATCTCCATATATGCTTAGTCCTGCAAAGCTTTTGTGGAAAAATTTTCAACTTTGTTGGACTTTATTTTGGGGTATTTCTTTGTCATTTTTTTGTCATTCTGTAGCTTTGTCCTCCCTAGTAAATCTTCTCTATTTGCTTATATTCCATTTTACACTGACATTTGTCTTTGACTTTACAATAATTTTCTTCAGCTTTATTTTTTCATTGATTAATGAATTCCTAAGCACTTAGGAAGGCTTATTAAGTTCTGATATGCTCTTAGAACTGATGATTCAGACCTTCATGAGGCAAGTTTTGTCTGCTTGGAGTTTGGAAATCTTCCTAAGGAATATCATACTTCAGTAAGTGTCATATTTATATTTCAAAAAGATTAAGATTGAAGATATTCATGTACCTCTTTCAGAGAGGCAATGGAAGAGCAGGGCAGAGGAAGGTGTGAAGGGAAGCCAACTCAAACCAAGGATGTGTGTGTGTGTGTGTGTGTGAGAGAGAGAGAGAGAGAGAGAGAGAGAGAGAGAGAGAGAGAGAGAGAGAGAGCAGGGCAGATGAAGTTGTGAAGGAGAGCTAGCTCACATGAGGGATGTGTGTGTGTGAGTGTGTGTGTGTGAGTGAGTGAATGTGTGTGTGTGTGTGTGTGTGCAAGAGAGAAGAAGAGAGATTGTAAAAGTATATACATGTTTGTATAAAAGAGTTTAACTGGAGTTACTCTGCACAGTTCTTCCCAGAAGTCACAGATGTCCAAGGAAAACTCTCACTTTATGTAAACATTCCCTCTCTACCTGTATGTCACTAGCTTTCTAGAAATATCAAATCAATTCAGGCTGTTTCCATTGCTTTTGAGTGTCCACCAAAACATGATGTTAAGACTTTATTGCTGAAGACAGCAAATATTTTTCAAAAGGATATGGAAAAATCAAGTTGGTAGTAAGTAGTGGGATGCTCCATCCTAGACAGTGTTCATAGTACTGAAGATGCCACTGTGTGCTCCATCCTAGACAGTGTTCATAGTACTGAAGATGCTACTGTGCGGACGTATCATCAGCACTCTAGCCCTGCTGGCAACTCTGTGAGCTACAGGAATTATCAACATGGTAAGATATATCACAGGTACAGTAGTGGTCCAGATACTATGGAGGTAACTAATTGCTTTCTGGCTGGATTTAAGATCCACTCCACGGAAGGAGACAGTCATGCTTAGCACTATAAATTTAACCAACAATTTATTGTCAAGGAGTTCACAGATCCCAAAGGTAAACCTAGTACTATTATTCTGCTAAATGTACATAGGACCAAAGGTCTTCTAAATTGCATAACTTTCCTCATAGATTAGTATAACTTTCAGACTTGATCAGCAAAGTGTCTTATGTGCAGCAGACAGTGGTTAATTAAGAAACTCACAACTGATCATAGTGAGGAGAGTATTATATATCAGTGGAATACTTGGCCACAGATAAAACTTTTGTACCACTTCCCACAAGGCTCAAGGGGGCCACCTTGGGAGAGTGAGCAGACTCTGAGACTGAGAGGTGGAGAGGACCTGAACAAAATGGAATCTTCTGGATGTGATCATAAACTCCAGCCATAAACTCACACCAGGTATGATCTCCTGCACACAATCAAGACTATCAGTGTTCTGCCAGGAAAGAAAAGAGAGGTTCATAATGCCTGCCTTTAACTAAGGAGCTATTGACAGGCCATGGTAAGTCAGATCTTGAGAGCAAAAACGAATGTGGCCTTGGTTTATGGAGCATGAGAAGGATCTTGGAGGAGTTGATGGAAGGAGAACCAAATCCCAATATACTGAATGAGAAAACAACCCTATTTTCATTTTTTTTTTAAGAGTGCAGCCAATAGTAGGTCTATAACACTCTACAAAAATAGGCCCAAACCCATGTGTCTATAAGAAGCACACATTAGACTCGGGGTAATCTAAAAAAGTAGAAGGAGGACATGAGGTTGGAGGCTGGGGAGGTAAAAATAGATCTGAGAGGAGGAGTGAGGAGCATGAGTAGGGGAAGAATGCAATACAAACGCATTGTATGAATCTCTCAAAATGTTAATTAAAATATTACATTAAAGAGGGAATGAGGAATCTTATGCATCTCTTTTGGCAACTCTCACTCAAGAAGGTAAAACTCAGTCTTTGATAATGCTCAGTCATTGTGTTACTAGCATGGGGCCAGGAATCTTCTGGACATAGCAGTCTGAGAACTCCAGGGCTGGGACTAGGGAGATGGTTCAGGAGTTGAAGTGGTGGTCATGTAAGTATGAGGATCTGAGTTTGATTTCTGGTACCCACATCAAAAGCAAGGCATAATGGATACCGTCTGATATCCCAATGCTGAAGAGGCAGAGACCCCTGGGAATCCCTGCTTAGTTGGACTTACCTGAATCAGCAAGTTCTAGACTAACCAAGGAGAGACTCTGTCTCAATAGAATGAGGAGGATGGTTTCTAAGGAAATACAGTCAAGGTTGAACTCTGTGCTCCATAAGTGAACACTTGTAGATGCATGTATGCGCGCGTGTGTGCACACACGCACACACACACACACACACACACACACACACACACACACACACACACACACACACCATTTTCTTCACTCTCCTTTACATCTCCAAAAACTGCTACTCATAGTCCTGGGTCTTACAGAAAAAGTAAAAATTAAAAGACTCCACATCAATTCATTAGGTGGGCTTTATACAAAACCAACAGAATCATATTATTTTAGAATTACCAAAATTTGATTAAGGTAATGATTTCAAGTATGTAATTTTCACTGTACTGTTTGCTCCCCTAGGATCTGAGCTAACAGCGAATATCCATATTTCCAGTGCAGAGAACACATTCTTCTGATACAGGGTTGTTGATTAGGGGTTTACAGAATGTGCTCAGTGCTCTGTGATTGTTGAAGTAAATGAATGAAAATACTAAGTTCTTTTGAATTATAAAAATAGGAGAAATCGAGGAATTTTCATTAGGAAAGATTTCCAGCTGTAACTGATGAACTGTGGTTTTATTCTCTGTTGATATGTGCTTAATTGGTAGGGTATAAAGAAAAATTAAAGTTTCTATTTTATGAGTCATCTTGGATGTCAGAGGCTTTCTCTTTTGTGGATCGCAAGTATATTGATGAGGAGTGCTACGTTGGGCACACTGATCATGGCAGTAGGTGGGAGAAGAGTGAGCAGAAGTGCCCAGTTCTAGTTGAAACTCTGTCACAACCTGAGCTTCAGTGATCACAGCTGCCAAATGATGACTTTGACTTATGTGGAGTCTAAATGTTCAGATTCGGTGTAAAAATCTGTCAGATTAGCAAGGTGGAGGTATCAATAACATCGCCATTATAAAGAACTGTACGGAAGCTGATGTCTTTCAATGACGGAGATTCAAAATGCAACTGTGACCAAGATCCAAGAGATACCAGTGTGGCAATTTCCTATGCATTGAGTAAACACACAGCCATCTTTCACTCAGCATGTGTGGCTGGGAAGGAAGCAAAGATAGATTCATACAGACTCACTGTTTTAAGTCAGGAATATCATGTAATGGTATCACCATGGTTGTGGTGCCATCAGTAACTGTGGCCCCTTTATTACTACAGGTCACTCAATAAGCTGCACCTGGAGTTTTCACTGTTAAAAGGAAGAAAAGCTGATTGACAGGATGTATGGCTGGGCTCTCAGGACTTAACTTCCTACATTTGCCCCTTTTCTCCACCAATCTGATACTGGGTATACAGAAAGGTGGGATAAGGTTGTCATGATTCCCACCACCATGAATGTCAATCATTGTCCAAAAGCACTTAACATCTTACGTTCTACAAAAAGGAAGTGTCTTTTCCAGCACTTCCCAAAACTTCTCGTATTTTCCAACACTTCAGAAATTTGTAATTCTATTCTTAAAATAGGAGTGAAAAAATACAATTTTTCTTCCCATTAATCTAGACTGCAAATTCAAAAACTTTAATTGGCATGCACTTTCATATTTGTTTTAATTCTTGAAGTTATGACTATTTTATCATCATCATCATCATCATCATCATTTTAATGAGTAGCTCTCTTCTCAAGTCAATAAAGAAACAGAAAATCTGGGTGCTATCTAAACTTTACTCACAGGGGCACTGTTGACTGGGAGAAAGAAGAACAGCACAGTGCTTCCCTGAAGCCTTCATGGTTTTTATGTATTTTTTTTTCTAATAAGGAAAGTCTGCCTTAAAAAGTGGGGGCATCTCTCTTGTGTTGGGGAAATTGAAAGCCTGGTGCCACAATCCTGAAAACGGCCATTCCTAACTCTGCACAGTGTGTCTGATTTCGCCCCCATTGAGCAGCTGTAATAGGTATGCTATAGACACTGCAGGAGCTGAATAAAGACTAGCAAGCTGGGACGAAGGCTTTGGTTGGCTGTGTGTACATTAAATACAGGGATGATTCGGCCTGCATGGTGAAACCCCAAAGTTTCCCAGCAAGGTAAGGCCTAGCTTTTAAACGCTATTTGTGTCTATTTACCAATACATTACCATTTTATTTACTGAGTTTGTCTCTGAGCCCTGTTTTGCATACACTAGTACTTGTTCATGCATTCCTTATGAATATAGAAATTAGCATCTCATTTACTTGATAATTAGGCCAATGATAAACAGCTGTTTGGTTGCTGTGTAGAGCAAGATTTCTACCCAAGTTACTTATCTGCTATACACAATAGCTGTGAAATTCTTTGTTATGCTATCAATTATATACAAGTGACAATGGGAAATAAACTTTTCTTTTATGCATTTGCTTTTATTGTAATTAAGATCCAAATTTATGCTCTGCTTTTTTGGGGGAAAGGATAATGTGGTGTTTCCTACTAGTACTGATCAGTGTACATTTTCAACTTGGCTTTTATGTTTCTTGTGCGGTGTAAATGTTTCACAGTGGTTTTTTTTGTTTTTTTTTTTTATTGTAATGACTCCTTCCATGTCTTTATAAATCCATACAAATTCTAGGATCTTCTGTTTACATTTCGTTATGCTGAAAAACACAGCATGTGTTGATCCTTGCTAATATCTCAAGTTTTCCACTTTATTCAGTGGCTGTTTCCACCCAAAAGACCCCTTCCAGATGAACCTGTGCCTTTGCCTTCTCTTGTTTGTTTCCAATAGAACTTACACTGCGAGCAGTCATCTAAGGAACATGAGGAACACTACAAGAGCCATGAAAAGCTTTTTACATTATTTAGGCAGGACCCAAATAACACTGATTTTCAACAAATAGAAGCAGAGGGGATAACACTCCATTTCTCTTTAATTCACATGGATTTATAACTGGAGATGTAATTAAAGAAGAGAGAGAGAGAGAGAGAGAGAGAGAGAAATAACCAAATGTGTCTTTCTAATAAAAAAGGCACTTGATTCTGCATTCACAGCAAAGTCATGGAAGATAATTTGAAACTTGAGTTAGCTTCCTGTAGAGAAAGATAACAACCACCAAACTAATGGGTAATCAATGGCCAATTGCTTCAGGAAAGAGGCGCCCCACAGAACTCCCTGGAAATTAGTGCTCTCCATAGGAGGAACTGGGAAAAGCCTTAAGTCTACCCAAGGGAACCTACCTTTCTTAATGAATGACGGAGGGCTAGGGGTCCCATTTTGTGCTAATCAAGAAGACGAACTGCTGTCTTCATTTATGTTTCCCTATGCTGTTCTCTGAGCTACTACATTAAAAACAATCTTCCCCCATGATTTCTGCGGCTGTAGTCAAGTATAGTTTATGTGAAAGTAAATCTGGAAAGATTACCTTTCAAAACTGCCAGATGCTTCACATTTTCTGGTAGAAATCTGGATTCCAGGTTTGTAATGATATTTCCTGCTGTGTTCAACACTCAATCAGAATACATGCTTCTTGGTGGGCAGCACAAGGCTCCTAGGTTAGCCTGGCAGTTTGGCTCTCATATTTTTCCAATCCAGCTAAGGGACATAAATTTAGATTCTGGGCCCCCAGGCTAAAATTCAGAAGGAGTTTCATTCATTTCAGATCTCCCACTGTTGTGGTCCCTCCTCTCACATCTGCCCATAACAAGGCAATTTACGATTGTATTTATACCAATGTATAAAACATACCCCCTTTTACAGAAAACTGAGTTATTACATTGGTGATATAAGAATGTTTTGATTCTCATTGCTCTTGGTTTTTTTTTCCCCATAATTTTTTTCATACTTACATCCATTTTCCTCTCTCTATCCAATTTAAATGTTAACACCCCATTTCCCTTTCTCCCTTAATCTATCTTGCTCATTCTCTCCTATTTTGAACATGTTCACAGTAGATGTTCTAGAGAGACAAATATTGGTATGACAGTTTATTCATTTAAAGTCATTGGACCCTAATATACTTTTAAAAAGAATATATGATATGTGTTTGTATCCACAAAATGGAGCTTCAGTCTTCTAGGGTTCCTCAAAGAATTAGATAACACACAAAAAATGTATAGCACAGGGCTGCACACAGCACCTATCAGTTTATGTTTGTGTTTTCTCTAAATGAAAGGTTTTGAAGAGCAGACGCATACCATAAAAGGTAGTCATGCTTGTTTGCATATGTGTGTGTTGGTCCTGGCTGCCTGCGTCCAGATCTTCAGGTCACATTCTGTTAGCTGTGTGGTCTCACACACGGTCAGCATTCCTGTGCCTCTGAGCCTCAGTTCCAAAATGGGAAGGACAGCAATTTCTGTTCTTGTAGTCACTGTGAAGATAAAATGATTTAATGGTTGACAACTAGTGACTTTAAATATTTTAATAAATAAGCCCATGCAATTCTTGATTGACTAGCTTTCCCATCTCATTGTAGACCATATGAGAACCTTCTTAATGCAGTGGGGAAACACATCAACAGCCATTTCCTGATGAGGTAGCATATAGCGGTGTCACCCAAACCAGTGATACCTCATGACACATACCACTGATTTAGGGCTAACAACTCAGATTCAGAACTATACAGTCAAGAACTGAAGTGTTCTAGCCTGCATTGTGCTCTGGAGATTTTTCCTACATCTGTTTATTCTTCTAGGAGTTCTTCTTGAGCCCTTGGCTCACATTTGGGGCATGAGTGCTACACATTTTGGGTCTCTTACCACTTTTGTTGAGGTACATCCTATCCACACATACTAGGCTAAGATAGAACTCTAATGAGCCGTTCCTGTGAAATTGTGAGCTGTTGTTTCGCAGACTCTAAGTCTCTACTCAATAAACCATCCCCCATGTTCATTTCATGGTACTGTTATCTCTGGCTTTGTCTTATTGTATGTGTACCTTTCTCCTAGGTAGTCGGAATATTCCTCAGGTTCCTCTAACTCTGTCAACTCCAAACTGTCACTCCACTGTGACTTCCACTGACATTCAGTGCACTTACGTTTTTAAATTATGCTGATAAAGTGAGATAGTGTTAAATTTGATTGTGGATACCAGAAAAATCTAAAGTCATTATTCCTCAGTCAAGAAGGTGCATCCCCATCTTACTCTCAGCAAAGATAAAATGAGCAGCTGACATGGTGACCCAAGTTGCCAAGGACCTCATCTTCTTTTGTCTCGTAGCTCTTCATACAACTTCAGACGCTAAGATAATCTCATGGCCCAAGAAACTGCTGAAACTCCAGCAATGTCATGTCCATTATAGATGACAGAAGACAGAAACCAACCTTATTGTCTGAAAGCTTTCTAGACCCTGAACACCAGGCACATTCTGCCAGCATTCTGCTGGCCACTGGACTACACGTAGCTGTAAAGAAAATTAAGTCTTCGTTCAGAGTGGGAGGAAGCCTACTAAAGTCCACAACCTGTTGACTCAGCACTGGTGAATAGGCATTGTGGAAAGTCAGCCACCTCTGTTTTAGCTGGGTCAGCTCTCTAGTTGCAGGTTTTAGGCTCCATCATGTCCTTTGCTTTTTATTGTCATTTTACCTGCCATTAAAGACACCTAAAGAGGCTTAAATATTAAAGAGTATGTCCATGTAACTCTGGTTAATTTGTATTATTTATTGATTTTCAGATTTCTCACATAACACTTAACAAACACCCTAATGACCCATTTGCTTCACAGAGTTGTTATAAAAAGAGACAAAAAAAAAAAAAAAAGAAAAAGAAAAAAAAAGAAATATCCAATACTTTTAAAATTCTGTACAGACTTTACTAGTCAAAATAAAGATTAAACAAATAAATCCAGGCTAAACAGCATACACTACATGCCACAGACAGACAGGCAGTGAAGGAGATAATTGGGATTGTATAGTCCAGGGCTACTGAATATCAAAATGTACCCACTGCACACTTTGCATCACTCTACGAAAAGAATCAGGTTTTGAAATGAAATTAAATCATATAGCATATTTTACATAGGACCCACTCTAAAATTATTTGATACATGCCCATTGTTCATGAAGATGATTTTAACATTTGCTGCAGAACTTAGCATGATACAAAAATTCAGCTTTCTAATATATAGTTGTTGAACGTGAAAGAATAATAAATTATCACAGAATGTCCCCCAGGCTTGTTTCTTTTACCATTATAATATAATTACAATATAATCTCTTTAATTTCTGCAGTTTATCCAGGCTGTGTACTCACATCTGAAGTTTTTGGGCTAAGGACCTCAGACAAGAGAACAGGCATGATTTTTCTTGCTGGGTCTGGGTTACCTCACTCAATGATCTTTTCTAGTCCTCTGTGTTTGCCTGCAAGTTCTTGATTTTATTTTTCTCTAGAGTGAATAGCATTCCATATTCTACATGTGCCTCATGTTCATTACCCATTCACCTGTTGAAGGACAGTGGGGTTGTTTCCATGTCCTAGCTATTGTGACTAGAGCAGTAACAAACATGGCTGAGCAAGTATCTGTGGAGTAGGCTACTAAACCTCTGGGCACAGGCCAAGGAGGGGCATAGCTGGGACACAGTGTAGATTTATTTTCATATTTTTGAGGATAAGTCTAACAGGTTTTCACAGCAGCTGGAGCAGATTGCAACCCCACAAACAAGAAGCTTGGGGGTTCCTTTTCTTCACAGCCCCTCCTGCATTCGTTGTCACCTGTTTTGTTGATCTTCACCATTCTGACTGGGACAAGAGGAAATCTCAAAGTTGTTTTGATTTGCATTTCTCCACTTTCTGGCGGTGATGAAAAAAATCCCTTGAAAATTTCTTAGCTGTTTGTTTTCTTCTTTTAAGAATTCTTTTTAGATGTCAGACTGGTGTTTTAAATGTGTCATTAAGATTGTTATTTTGTTTTGCTTTGTTTTTTGTTAGTTTTGTTGTTGGAGGCGGTAGTGGTGTTATTTATATATTTTGGCTATTAATTTTCTGTCAATTGAATTGCTGGAAAGATTTCCTCTGGCTTTAGTTCAGGGGAAATTGGGGTCCTTGTCAGAAATCCTTTTTCTATGCCTATATCATGTAGGATATCCTATGCTTTCTTCTACTTTATATATATATTATATATTTCTATATATGTTTCAGTATTTCTGGTTTCACATTTAGATCTTTTCACCATCTGAGATTAAATTTTTGAGGTCTGATAGATATGGATCTAATTTCATTCTCCTGCATGTAGGCATCTAGAAAAGTGAAAAGGGACCATTGTGTGTTTGAGTTGGGGCAGGAGGAAGTAGCAGGGTACAGTGATCTGAAGGGGAAAATGAGAGGGCCTAGAGAGATAAAAGAGAGAGATCAGGGTAAACCTTCAGTAAGGATGGCTGAGAAAATCATAAAGAATCATACTAATAGCTATCTGTCTATAAATAACTATAATGCACATATATGTGTGTATTATGTAACATATTATGTATTATATATGATATAATATATTATATTGGTATAAAATACAGATATATAGTTAAATATATGTTTTCCATCTCATCTCATATTGCCTCTCTCAAGAGCCATAGACCATCTAACAAAATCCAACAGCAGGGATGAAAAACTCTTGTTTAAGTTGCTGGCCAGTTGTTGTCTTAGAGATTCCCTAAACATTCTAGGGAATTGATATTACCCTTGATTTCCTGCAGAGGCAGAAGATACGTTCTTATTCCTGAAGATACCATGCACTTCAAACACTGGGCTCCAACTCACAAGGAAGCTTCTCTCCAGAGGATCAACTTCCATGGTACCAGGAGGCACTGTGTAAACTCTTAAAGGTGGGAATATAAAGAAATATTCTATGCAGCAATAACACTTATGAACCACCACAATGACCACTGTGGCACAATAAGCCAGAAGTTGCAATGGCAGGACACACACCTTGGCAATAACCAATAGCTCTCTAACTTAAGACTCACAGAGAGGAGAAGAATGGCTGATACTGGAAACCTAGACAACTACCAGGGGCCAGTGAACTCATAGACAGTGGAGAAGATCTTATGACTGCCACTTTACACAGCACAATCCCTAACTACACTCTAAACATTTGTGCTTATACCTACAAGTGAGTATTGTCCTCACCCCTCACCAAGGAAATTTCTCTTTGCAACAACCTACCAGAATGAAGAGTTGTGAAGCCCCGTCCCAACCGAAACATCTGCAATACAAGTCCTTCACCTAAGGATCAATGATCATTAGAAGAGGGAGTCAGAAGATGATAACAGCCAGAGAAACAGGGAGTCTGCTGTGAGACAGCATGTCTCCTACAAATGTCAGAAGTCACATCCAAAATGTCTCAACAACAGAATTGCCTAAATATGACCTGAACCACAACAAGACCATTAAACATAGTACCACGGGTAGGGGAAAGCTCATGAGGCTTCACCCCTACAGAAATTACTGCAGTCCACTAGGGAGTGTTGAGAGCAGGAGACACAGCTTTCCCCAGGGAAGAACACACCAATTGGTTATCCAATACCAAAGGCCAGCCCTGAAAACAGACACACAAGAAGCATTATACAGACTGAGAAGGTTATAATCATGCATTTAGTAACACACAAACACACACACACACACACACACACACACACACACACACACACACACACACACACACACACGTATGTAACAACAATTCAAGAAAAAATAGGCCAGAGTCCATGAAATTTAAAAAACAAAGGAAGGTTTGGAGGGAAGAAAGGGAAGGGGAACATGAAATAATTACATTATAATGCTGAGAAGTAAAAAGAACTATAAAAGAAACATTTCAGAAAAATAAGTTGTACATATGGGTATGCAAATAAATGTAAAATGTGTGTCTCAATTTGTTCAGTTTCATAATTCTAGTTGGCAGAACAGCACCTGAGAGAGAAGAAAATATTTTTGGTTAGAAGGTCTTTCCTTTAGGTTATCTATATGAGGAGAGTCATTCTTCCATCTCTTCTGACTCTTGAGCTGTAGTGTAGCATGGTTTGGAAAAAGTAAGGCTGAACTATGATGTCTAAGTTAGCCCGGAGGAGCAAGAACAGACCGGCAGGGCTTCTGGTCACTCTTGCCTTCTTAGCTACAAACCCTGTACAAATAATGTCCCTATGTGGTTGTGCTTTGTGCTTTCACATGAAAAGAAATAAGACGAAAGAGTTTCCTTTTGTGGGAGGAGAGAGACTTGAGTTTCAAAATAAAAGGATGCAGAATATTCTAAACATATTTCTCTTTCTTCCGCTGACTTAGAAAGCACAAAGGGAATGCCAGCTCCTGGAGTGTGGCTTTCTTCAGGTCCCGTCATAAAGAACTGACTATCTCATCTTACATCCCATCCCCTGGATTTGATGACAGTGATATCCACAGACATCTCATATCTCATCCTTGTGCTTTGACAACAGTGACATCCACAGATGTCCTATACCACTGGCCAGACATAAATGAACTATGGGGTACATTCTCCAGACAAAAGCTGGACCAATCAAATTCCTTCTTTCCCAGGCATTTGTAATGGAGGTTGGGAGGCTGTCAATCATTTCTTTCCTCAGTATGAAGAGATGAAAAAGTTGGACTGCAGAGAGAAAAAGTGAAGCCCATCTGCTCGAGGAACAAAGATATGAGATGAAGACTTTGAGAGCCCCGGATCCCCCAAGGCTTTGTGCTTCCTGCTTGCCTCATTTCTTTCCTCTTTGCTTGCATTGGCTCAATTTGATTTCTGTTATTAAATGTAACCCAAAGAACCTTAACTAATTCAGAAGGGAAACCGAATATTAAAAGAGGCAAAGTGGGAGAAAGACTTCTAAATCAACCTGCTGCTAAGTAGAAATGAAGCAGGAAAACGGAAGGCCCCAGAGATCCAAAGCAAACCTCCAACCCTCCTGTTCTGCTTCCCACCTGCCCTAGTTCAAGAAGAGACCGCACTGCAGCCTTCAATCACTCCGGCAGGATTGAACTGCACAAGTGTCTTTCATGGAGCAGATCCAAGATCTCTGTCCAGCAACATATTTCAGGGGACTCTGTACACAATTTAGTGTTTCACCAGTACTAGGCCTCCACCGTCCGTGCACGTCTGCAGGTGGGAATGCCCTAGGAGCTATGAAGTTTTAAACCAAAGATGCTTAGAATATAATGCAAGCAGATTATCTTTTTTTTTTTTCTTTTGGAATTCATCCATAAAGTCTTCAATCACCTGTGAGCTAATTTTTTCCCATATGTTTTTCATTCACTTACATTTAAGATGGCGATGATTGGCTCTGAGCTCCATTGATGAGGGGCTAGTCAGCGAGGCTTCTCGTTGTTTCCCCAGCTCTGTGGCCATCATACCACGCAGACGATGTTCCAGGGAGAGAGCAGAGAATCATTTATGGTGGTGTCTAAAGTCATCACTTCATAAAAGTAGATTTTTCTCTTTCCCTTCCCAGCAAAGGGAAATGCCAGCAAAGTTATTTAGAAAAAAAATCAGTGTCTTTTCTATTACAATAAATTGGAAATATTTTATTTTTTTGCATTCAGTTGCTGAAAAAGCAAGTTTTTTAACTTTAGGACAAAGATTCATTGTTTAGTGTTTAGAAATCCTATATGCATGTACATAAGATACATCTGTTGATGGCTCATTCTGACATCCATGGAAATACAATACAAATTTTTCAGACTAATTCCGGTACCTCTTAGTATACACTGTGGAAAAAAAGAACAGTGATTTGATTTTTTTGAAATATGAAAAGCATTGGAAAATTTATTTCATATGTTCATGTTTATGCACCCTTGAATACTTGATAAACAGGTGCTTTTTTTTCTCTTAACATTGGGATAGGCAACACCTTAATGTCCAAAACACAAATCAAAGTAACCAATCAAGCACTAATGTGGAATCTGAGTTCTCCATTCTGGTCGCCATGTGTCCAGATCCTGTCCTTGTTGGAGCGCAGTTTCTCTCTTCCAGGCTCTGAATTTTGATGAATCAATCCAATATTAATAAAAGACATCCATTTATCATATTGTAAAGAAAGATATAGTGTGATTTCTTTTTCTTCCCTTTGATTGGGATTCTACATAGAAGTTTTGCCTAAATTTAAAGATAAAATATGTTGGAAAAACTATTTTCAACACTTAAAGTAATAAATACACACACACACACACACACACATATGTATATATATGTGAATATATATATACTCATTCCCAGGCCTTCACAGAAACTGTCTCACTTGGGTTTTTAGAATAGCAAAGGACAAATTTTGCCTCATTTACCTGTGAAAATATGCCTTTTTAAGAGCATAAAAGACCTATATTATTTGAAGAAAAATTTGATAAAAATTTCATTTTTTTATAAAACCGTGAAAAAAATTATTCCACTTTTACGAATTCTGAAGTTTAAGTCTTTTTTTAATTTTTATTTTTTGATACTTTATTTGCATTTCAAATGTTTCTCCCTTTCCAGGCCCCTATCTCCTCCCCCTCCCCCTGCCTCTATGAGGGTATTCTGCCACCCACCCACCCATCCACCCACTCTCGTCTTCCAGCTGTGGCATTCCCCTGTACTGGGGCCTCTAACACCCTCAGGCCCAAGGGCCTCTCCTCCCCCTGATGTCCAACAAGGCCCTCCTCTGCCACATATGTAGTCTGAACCATGGGTCCCTCAATGTGTATTCTTTGGTTGGTGGTCCAGTCTCTGGGAACACCGGGGGGACTCAGGCCAGTTGACACTGCTGCTCCCTCCGTGGGGCTGCAAACTCCCTAAGCTCCTTCAGTCCCTTCTCCAACTCCTCCACCTGGGACCCCACGCTCAGCCCAATGGTTACTGTGAAGTGAAACTTGGGTATTCTGGACTTTAGTGTCTGTTCAACAGACACTGTCGTCTTATACTGTGTTTCCTATCTAGATAAAAAATAAATTCTTAATATATTTTAATCTCTAGAACCATGTCTACTCAACAGATACAATCATCATATACTATCTCTCATGTAGATGGAGAATACTACATAAAATATAAAAATACATTTTTCTTATGACAATTCTTAGCACTAACATTGAAGTTTTGTTAAGAGCTGTGGCTACTATAAATATTTTTTACTTAGTTTTTTCAAAAATTTAATTATCCATTTATTAGCTCCAATTTCACACAAGAAAACTAAATAAAAAGAGTTTAAATAATTTTCCCAAAGCTAGTGAAAGAAAGAGCTAATCCATATCTCACCCAGATCACAGCACAACCTAAAGGTTCAAAGTCACAGATCTAAAGGTGTCTCCATTACGAGATTTACAAAACACCATTAAGAAGAAGAATCCTTGCCAGGCCAGGCCTAGCTCTACCACTCACCTATAAAGTAGGATTCAGAAAAGCAGGTGGTTTTTGTATGCCTGTTTATTTCTTGAACATAGATAACATCACCTTGCATACCTGAGAGGGTCATAGAAGGTAGTTTTTGACAAAGCACGTTGAATTTGCCAAGGGCTCTTCATAAATGAAATAGAACCATTACCTCGTGTACATGCAAAACTTGGAACTTAAACAGTGCACTCCTCCACCCAAGGTCACAGATGAGAATCATGATTCACTCTGGGCAGTTGGTGAATACCTTCTTTTTGAGTGAAGGATGATTGACACTGGTTGCTCCTGCTTCGTTTTTCTTTTTCTTTTTCTTTTTTTGATACTTTATTTACATTTCAAACGTTTCCCCTTTCCAGGTCTCCCCTTTCGAAACCCCCTATCCCCTCCCCCTTCCCTGCCTCTATGAGGGTATTCCCGCACCCCCCAAGCCCCCACTCCCTTCTTCCCTCCCTTGCATTCCCCTATACTGGGGCATCTAACACCCTCAGGCCCAAGGGCCTCTCCTCCCCCTGATGGCCAACAAGGCCCTCCTCTACCACATATGTGGTGCGAACCATGGGTCCCTCCATGTGTATTCTTTGGTTGGTGGTCCAGTCTCTGAGAGTACCAGGGTATCAGGCCAGTTGACACTGTTGCTCCCTCCATGGGGCTGCAAACTCCCTTAAGCTCCTTTGGTCCCTTCTCCAACTACTCCATCTGGGACCCCACACTCAGTCCAGCCATTACTATGAAGTGAAACTTGGGCATTGTGAACTTTCGGGCTAATATCCACTTATCAGTGAGTACATACCACGTTTGTTCTTTTGTGACTGAGTTACCTCACTCAGGATGATATTTAAGTTCCATCCATTTGCCTGAGAATTTCACGAAGTCATTGTTTTTAATAGCTGAGTAGTATTCCATTGGGTAAATGTACCACATTTTCTGTATCCATTCCTCTGATGAGGGACATCTGGGTTGTTTCCAGCTTCTGGCTATTATAAATATGGCTTCTATGAACATAGTGGAGCATGTGTCTTTATTACATGTTGGAGCATCTTCTGGGTATATGCCCAGGAGTAGTATAGCTGGATCCTCAGGTAGTATTATGTCCATTTTTCTGAGGGTCTGCCAAACTGATTTCCAGAGTGGTTGTACCAGCTTGCAATCCCACCAACAATAGAGAAATGTTCCTCTTTCTCCACATCCTCGCCAGCATCTGCTGTCACCTGAGTTTTTGATCTTAGCCATTCTGACTGGTGTGAGGTGGCAGGTAGATCAATGGAATAGAATTGAAGACCCAGAAATGAACCTACACACTTATGGTCACTTGATCTTTGACAAAGGAGCTAAAACCATCCAGTGTCAAAAAGGCAGCATTTTCAACAAATGGTGCGGGTCCAACTGGCCGTCTACATGTAGAATTAATCCATTCCTATCTCTCTGTACAAAGCTCAAGTCCAAGTGGATCAAGGACCTCTGCATAAAACCAGATACACTGAATCCAATAGAAGAGAAAGTGGGTGAAAGTCTCGAACACATGGACACGGGGGAGAAGTTCCTGAACAGAACACCAATGGCTTATGCTCTAAGATCAAGAATCGACAAATGGGACCTCATGAAATTGCAAAGCTTCTGTAAGGCAAAGGACACTGTCAATAGGACAAAACGGCAACCAACAGATTGGGAAAAGATCTTAACCAATCCTATGTCC
>CM052704.1:116547346-116591499 GCA_028551405.1 Uromys caudimaculatus
ACTCAAGAAGTTAGACTCCAAAAAACCAAATAACCCCATCAAAAAATGGGGAACAGAGCTAAACAGGGAATTCTCAACTGAGGAAATTCGCAGGGCTGAGAAGCACCTAAAGAAATGCTCAACATCCTTAGTCATCAGGGAAATGCAAATCAAAACAAGTCTGAGATTCCACCTCACACCAGTCAGAATGGCTAAGATCAAAAACTCAGGTGACAGCAGATGCTCCTGCTTTCTAATCCTTCTATAAAAACGGAAGCCATTGTTTTCCTTTACCTGAAACAAGATACAGGTTCAGAACACTCACTTTTTAATCAATTTCCCTTGAAAAACATGTAATTCTACAATGGCTGCCTCTGAATCTTAAGACTAAAGAGCAAAAGATGGAATTGCGGAAAGCCTTGTAAGACGTGATGCATAGGATGGGGTTGAGGGATTTGCCTCCATTTCCTTCACAGAAAGGATGGTCTTATTTTCTGTCATAGAAATGATGAAAGTTTATATGAGACATATGCTATTCTCCAAAGTATCTTGGGGAATGCTTTATTCAGAAAAAGAAGTGGTATTAGGACAATAGATTAACCTAATTTTGTGTTGACTTTAACATTCTGTTCATCAGATAAGCTAATCTTAGTACTGTATTATTTCTGTACAGTATTGTACTATATATATATATATATACACACACACATATTCTGGCATACGCATTATGTAAACAGCTATACAGATAAATGAGACAGAGGAAACATATGAACTTGTTTGCAATGCTTTTTTTTTCTTCGAAATTAATATGTTGCAATCATACATATGTATGCAATACTCAAACATCCTTGTACAGGCTATCTGTAGTTAGTTCCCTGTTTACAGAGTTAAGCTCCTATCTCCCTCACCTCTAAGAGGCTGCAGTATCTCCCTGGCATGTGGACTTCTTCACAGCATGACTATTTGCTCCTGTGAGGCCATCAGGAGGAGGAAGCCATCACTGTCTCTAATGTGTTAAAAATGCTTTTCCATAACATACTGCAACCAAAGACTGACACCATGCCACCCTGGCACATGGCACATGGCACGCCATGGGCAGCATCACTAGCTTGTGGCAAGTACTTTGTAAAACAACAAAGATGCATTTACTGAGACTTTACATGGACACAACTCATCAAGGTTCATTTGAGGGTGCATCTGCCAGAGCTATGAGACCACATAACTCCATGTAGATTACACTGTTCATATTATAACCTAATCACATTATAATATAATTTCTATGATTTTGTTCTATATTATGGAAATAACCCAACGACCTGAGAACTCCAAATGCATTTCATGTTGTCTTCAATTTATATAACCCACAAATTCTATATAATGTTTTCATTCTCAGTAGTTCTTAATATGTGTATATCTCAAAAGTAACTTTGTACATACAAAGAACTTATAGATATTGTATTCTTTTGTTGATAAAAATTTATAATTAACTTGACTAATAAAATTTGTCATATAAGTGCAGGGATTTTCAGGTTATATTTAAAATGTTTACGGTATTTGAAAGTAAATTGTTGGTTATTAGCAACAGATTCAAATGGTAGTCTTGTGTCTTGTATTTATGGGGATTATTCATTATAGTAAACTTTGTGCTTTCATGTGCATAGATAATGGAGAGTTCTAGAGGCGACAGATGCAGAACAGAAGAATACTTTTGCTATTCAGCTTTCAAAATGCTGAGCCTGAAGTTGGAGCATCACAGACAAAGTCATTGCTCCTTCAGAGCCATTTCATTGCCTTTGGACTTGACTTTTTTTTTCTAACTTGTTTTCATTAATTTACCCCATTTGCCCTTATCCTGTGATTAACTCCACCAAAGGTTTGATTTTATATTATATTAGTTTTGGATTTGGTTAAGTTTCCTTTTGCATTTCAGTTTTGCTTGACGAAGTAGAAATATTCATGGCGTCAGCTTTGTGGGATTGAGAGTTATAGAAATCAATGTATTTAAAGAACTTCAATTAGAACGTGGTATATTATGCAGCCTGTCTATTGGACAACTCCATGATCATAATCAGTATAACCATATTGTATTCATTTTTATTAATTCCATCTCTTTAAGAATTTCTTTCCCACTTAAAATCTTATCTCCCATTCTTTTTATCTTGTTTCTTTGTCTATGCCTCTGGCCTCCTTCTCTCCTCATCTCTTCCTCTTTCTCCCTCCCACCTTCCTGTGTTCCTTCCCTTCTGATCTGCTTTTCTACTGGGGTCTTAGGCTTGAGGTTTTAATTTCTGGCAGCTTCTTGCTAGGCAGCCCAGGATGACCTCTAGCTGATGAACCCTCCTGTGTCTGTGTCCCATTTGCTTCTGTTGTTCCAGTTCTAAAGCACTCAGCTAGATCTGGTCTCCTTGACACTTAGAGAGTCTTCTTCTGAAGGTGAACATTTAAAGCTGACACATTTCCTCAGCTGCTTCCACTGATGTATTGCACAGCTGTGGCGCGGTGTGTTTTGATACCCTTCAGATTTCTGTATTAAATTTTAGATTTATCCTGTCATCTGATATCCTAAACCAATCTAGTATTTTAAAATTGAACTTTTTATAAAACAAGTCTTTTATTTTTTTTTCTAATTTAGTGGTATTCTGATCAGAATATACAATCTTTTTCACTTCTGATTTTCTGCCTTTTGTTTCATTTTCTTTGGTTTTTGTTGTTGTTTTTTCAGTTTATTGAAACCCCATTTATGGAATATAATATCATCAATTTTATAGTCTGATTTTAAGGAGATTGGATATTAACTGGTTATCTTTATTGAATAAGCCATTGTATTCGCTGCTTTTCTGTTGCTGAGATAAAACACATGACCAAGGCAATTCATAGAAGACTTTATTTGGGGATAAGTTTTCTTAGAGATAACAGTCTGTCATGGAAGAGAGACATGTCAGCAAGCAACAGGCACAGTAGCTGGACCAGGACACTGTTAGCCTGTAGTTGCTACTACAAGCATGCATGAAACAAAGACAGTAAAGTTGAAATGACTCAAGTCTTTAAACTCTCCAAGCCCAGCCCCAGTTGACATACTTCCTCCACCAAGGTCACGTCTCCTAAATCTCCTTAAACAGTTCCTTCAACTGGGGCCCAGGTGATCAAATACATGAGTACATAGGGACATTATAATTCAAACTACCACAGCTACAGAACTCTCCACAAACTAGTGTAGTAATAGCTCACTCATCGTGTGTGAAGAAGAAAACGGAAGATGCAATGAACATTTAAAGCAATGGTTCAGGCTTCAGGCTTCTTCCAACTTCTGACGCCTGAAATATTACCTGAAGCTATTCTTGTAGGTTGTCTGCCTTCTGCACTGTTGCAAGGAAATCACATGAAATAAGAACTGTTCTAACAACAAGACCACAAGTGCCTACAGGAGTCGTTGATAGCTGTCATCCATCTTGGAGCCAGGGAAGAAAGATTTTTTTTCTTTGTTTTTTTAATTCAAAATGCTGCTCCAGTTTTGATTATTTTTGAACCCTCCAAATTAAAAATTATTATTTATTTATATAACAGAATTATAGATTATGTTTGAAAATGTTCTTTCTAAAAAAAAAAAAAAAAAGCTTAATCTGGAGCTGTTTGTTTTTGCCAGCATAGGCAGGTTATACAGAGGCCATAGCGGGAAATCGCAAGGGATGATTTCTAACCTACTCTGCAAATCAGAGGGTGAACACAGTCACTGGTCCTCAATGCCAGCAGACACAACGATGAAGATCCCAGTACACTGTGGTGCTGTCCTTGAATGACAGGAGTCACCAGCCCCAAATGCCCCCTCTTCTCAAGGGTTGTTAGTCAGAACATGACATGAACTCTCTGTGTGGCTGCAGTTATCTCCCTGAAGAAGAGGGACAACTCTGTTCTGCAATACGGTTTCCTCGTGGTGATTGTCTTCTCTGCCTTAGAAATGTCTTTTTATGGTTTCTTTAAAAAAATATTCATTATATATATATATATTGTTATTGTTATTGCATAACAGTTTATTGTGTCCATAGATAGCTGTAAGTTGTCATTTGATCTTAATATTTTGAAACTTTTATTACAACATAATATTCTGCCTTGCACCGGACTTTGGAAAAGAAGACTATATTTATCTTGTCCTTTATTATTATTTTTATTTCTTTTATTTTCAGTGGATAATAGTTTTGAAGTTTACAAATTTTAACTAAAACAAATATGTATGCCTTGTTAAGTATTCATGAAACTTGATGGCTTATTCAAAACTTCATGTTTTCCTCAGTGTCATGAACTGTATCCTATTATTTCTCTGTTTATTATTTCCCGAATGTTCTGTGTTTCCCGTAATAATGTTATTCACCCATTAGATATTCCAGGTTTTCTTTTATTGTCTTAGAACATTTCACACCTATTTCTCATTTCTTTGTAAGTTGATTTTGCATCTGTGTGTATCCCTTTTATGTGATCTTTTATTTGATCTATCTATTATCTACCATTGTCCAAATGGCTGACTCTTTCTGCTATGGACTTGTGCCAAGCACCCTAAGTTTCCTATGGTGAACCTCTAGACATAATTTTATTGTAGTTGGTGATAGGAACGTTCACGAGTCATTAGAGTTGTATGATAAACTTGATCTTGAGGGTGGGGCCCTAGCAATGGAATCAGTGTTTTATAAAGAACAAGAAGGGAGCTATTGAGTACCTCACAAAGGAAGAGTATTTGCCTGTACATCTGACACCCTGAGTTTGACCCCTAGAACCCACACAGTAGAAAAAGGGAACTAACTCGCCATGCTGTCCGCTGATCACCACATACATATTATGGTATATGTGTGTCCTTTCCACTTCCAAATAATAAATAAATCATAAGTGTATGAGCAAATGAAAGTATATATAAAACAGATATAAAAAATCCCTCTCAGCACTCCTTTTCCAAGGGTGGACACAAGGGTAAGGCACCAAGAAGCTTAGAAGTGCAGCCTTAGGCTCTCATCTCCAGGACCCAGAATTGTCAATTTCTGTGTGTAAGCCACCCAATATTTCATTCTTGTAGTACAAACACAAACAAAGCTATTGTGCTGCTTTCAAAGATATTGCATCTCATTCCATCATATACTCACCAGGGGCTGCTTCCCATGTTCTTCTGAGCACACAAGTTAGCACTGATAACTGGTGTCAACATTTTGTGCAAGCTTCTCTACTAAATCCATTGTTTGCCATCTCTCTTCTTTCACTGTGGTCAAAACTCTACGTGCAAGTCCTAAGTCCTCTCATGTTTGTTACCTTGTACCACCTATTTTAATTCTATAAACTTTACTTATAAAATTTACTAATAAATAGAAACATCACACACGATCTTTGGGGTTATTTATTTGGTGTTTAAGTATGGGAACATATTTTGGTAGGACAGAATAAAACATGGTTGTTCTGGAGTCAGATTACGGATTTAAAATGTAATGTTCAATTTCTAGCCATTTGTTTAATCTACTTTCTCTGTCATTAATGCTACAAATATTAAGACTTAACTCTTAGGGCTATTGAAATTGAATTATTTGTGAATCTAACGTAACTTATATAGTACCTGAAACACACTGTGGTGGCTTGAATATGATTCACCCAGGGAATGGTAAAATTAGGAGGTGTGGCCTTGTTCGAGGAAGTGTGTCACTGTGAGGGTGGGCTTTGGGACTCTCCTCCTAGCTGCCTATGTGATAGTCTCCTTTGCTGCCTTGGGATGAAGATGTAGAACTCTCAGCTCCTTCTCCAGCACGTCTGCCTGGACACTGCCATGCTTCCTGCTATGATGATAATAGACTAACCTCTGAAACTGTAAGCCAGCCCCAATTAAATGTTTGCCTTTATAAGAGTTGCCTTGAATCATGATGTCTCTTCATAGCAAAAGAAAACCCTAATGAAGACACACAGCAATGTCTACAGACATACCATTAAAGTATGGGTTAAATCTATTTTTAAAAGGCTAATATATGCCCAATAAACAATCAAGAAAATTACAAAAAATCTGACTGAAATGTTAAAAGAAAAAACAAAAAAACCAAGATCTATGTTTAAGGTAGAGATTGGGGGAAAGATGGCATGACGTTAACTTGAAATTGTAATGAATTCTAAGTGATTTTGAAAATGCCGAAAGGCTCATTTTTTATGAATTAATCACAATCAAATAGGTTTTACAGCTTTTAAGGTTTGTTTCAGTGTGCCTTAGTATATACTGGAATATACCACAAAGATGAAAAGGAACCACTGTGGTCAGGTCAAACAAGTTGGTCCCATTTTTTACTGTGTATAGAATATAATGTTTAATTTAAACACATAAGGGCTTATAAAAATATGTCAGGGGCTTTACTGAGAACTAATTCGTTGTGATTTATACTGGGCCCCAAAGAACAAGCCCTGTGTTTATTTTGGTGGATGTTTGTTTGATGGTAAAATGTTTCTTAAGCTAGAATATAAGGCATTGTCTACATAAAGAGTACTTGACAGTTCAAGTTATATCCTTCTTCCTGTCCTCACTTTGTACAATGACTTTGTGCTTTATTTCTTCCTGTTCCAACCCTTAGCATGAACTGTGTGACTTGGAAAGTGCTCAGTAAGCAGGTGACTAGTCCGTGATTAGCCTTTGCCTTGAGTGCAGATCTGAGCCTTTTATTTTCATGATGGTGTGTCCTTATTCATTATACAATGTAGCCAGCAGAAACCAACGCATGCTAATCTGTAACCAAGATTTTAGTTTTATAAAGTAAATATAATGCAGACAGAAAGAATTGCTAGTAGAAGCAACGAAAACCAAGAAAATCAGAAGTTAAAAATAAACATCTCTCAAATTAGAAGTGGGTCTGATAAAGTAGCAGTCAGTAGGAAAAGACCCAGTGCTCACTGAGAACTTCAGGAGTGGCGCAGTGGAATGTTCTCCCCTTCTGTGCAGAACAGCTCCAGGTGCAGCTCTTCTCTCCCCATGAAATCAACCAAGATATGTATCCAAATGATGCAATGCCCACAAGTTATCCCAGTGAGAGGATAGCTTGTCCTCATTTTAAGGCAATTAGTTTCTTTTCTTCTTTCTTTTTAATTTTTTTAAAGTTATTTTTTGTCACTTTTATTTTTATTTTATTTTATACTTAGTTCTTTATTTAAACAAATCAGTAATGAGACCAGGAGTTCTCTTTGGGTAATGGGTTTTACTTCCTCTTGACTCTTGGCTACTTCCTGAATGAGTTCTTTGGAATTATAAATAATTTGTAGCTAAAGACTGTGCCAAAAAAAAAAAAAAAAAAAAAAAAAAAGCAACAACTATTAGCACTAAAAAAATCAAAAATTATTACATAAAAATTCAGCATACTGAATATATTTCTTAAAAATAAAAACTGAGTATGGAAACATTTTAGAATGTATCATTTTTATTTTTATTTATTTTTCACAAGAAGCTTTATTGACACTGCAGTTTTGCACCATGGCTGGCCCTCTGGGCACAGACTGCCTGGGTGGCAAGGGACAGCATGTACCACGTTTCCCCTTGGTTTGTTTCAATGTGGAGAAGAAGGTTTGTGTTGGCAGACCTTCTGCTGACTAGAGTAATTTCTAGACTAAACTGTGATGCTTTAAAACTTTCCCTTGTATTGGAAAGGGCTCAAAAGATTCAAATAAGATTATTTGAAGTACTATTTTGATGGAAGAATAGTTTTTAGACTGAGCTGAAACCCACTCTATGCAAAATTTCTGGGAATGCTCAGTAGGATGGGCAGGAACATTGCCCTATAACCTTTTACCTGCTTATGGTCTTAGATGCCTTCGGAAACTGGGGATCTGAAATTACTAGAATATTCTGATTATTCACACAGGGTAGCAAACTACTGCCCCAAAACTGAGTCCAGTATCTGAGACATGGAGGCTAACCCAGAGAATTCCAAACCAGAGGATTAATACCTACAGATAGTGATATGTAGACTGTTGGAAACATTCAACAAATAAAATGTTTCTTATGGTGCTACCAGAGAAAGGTGGTAGTTGGATAGGTAAAAAGCAAAGTACGAGGCATAATGACAAGTAAGGAAGGTTTGTTGAGCATCCACCAACATGGGCACACAGCTAGCATTTTACAAAGAGTTGTCCCTTTCATTATCCCAGAAACTTAATGAACTATAAACCACATTATCCTTATTTTAAGGATGAGGAAGCTGAGACTGAGATGATGAAATGACGGGCCTAAGAGGACACAGCTCTGGAAAACAGAGGGTTTTACGTTCTAATTCTGAGTATGTCCTACCCGCTCCTTCAGTCTCACTGCCATCCACACGCTAATGTCTATACATCCTAATATCCGTTTGTCCATCTTCTCATGTTGGCTACAAAGAACAGCGCTTTGGAATCTAGAACAAAAAGCTGCCTTTTCATTTTGCCTTAACTATGGGTAGTAAAATTTTAATTACCTTTTGTTTAGAAAGTGCTACAAGACCTGAACTGTAATCAGTGCTGGAAGTGGGCACACCAAGGGGTTGTTGATTTCCCTGGTGAATTTGAGTATCATTTATGGAAATGTAATTACAGTGGAGTCCTGTTATAACGATCAATTTGGGCAACCCCCATTTGATCATTACATCCAAATGATCACCACATACAGCCCATAAAACAGTGAGCCTCTCAAACCAGACAGGCTCTACCGTCAAATATCCATCTTGCAAAAACAGCGTTATTACCACTAAGTACTTCAGAACCAGCACAGGTCAGTAAAGTTATTGGCTCTAATTAGCCCTTCTAAAGGCCTTAAGGGGTTTCTTTTGTTTTTTGTTTTTTGTTTTTTTAAGCTAAATCATAATGGCTTATATATAAAAGGCTTCAAATTCAACTAAGTCAAGAAGTATTTATTATGCACCCGCTGTGTACTCCAAATGGGCTCAGCTATTGAGGAGAAAGCCAAGTAAATAGACATTTCTTTGTGTGGCTGACTATGAACGAAAGAAACTGTGTGACTCATCAAACAGCTCTGCCTAAAAGGAGTGGGAGGGAGCCACCAAACCCCATCTCACAATGCTGGTTTGTTTCAGAGGTGAAAAACTCTAGCACCAGTAAGAAAAAGAGTTTGCAGCAATATCTTTTATCATGAACACAACAGCAAAAGCTAAAAGAATAGGAAACAAATATAAAATAGTTCCCGTGGAACAGACAGTGCCTTAAATCAAAGTGGGCTTCATTTCGCATCCCAGAGTCAACAAATCCTCACCCAAGTCAGAGAGCAATGACGTTTTATTTTTCATGCTGCTATAGATGAATTGTAAATGGTGTACTACTTTGCTGACTTGAGAGGGATCCGTAGTCCAAAAATCAGACTCCTGGTGGGAAAGTGACAGAGCTACAGATGTGCAGTCTCACATGTGGGAATGGCAGGTAGAAGCCATAAGCACCATGCTGAGCACTTTCCCCCCTGGGGATTCTTTGCATTCCAACTTCTCTGAAGTGGTAAATCTACTGTCTACCTCTGGTCCCCCACACATCATAGAAATGCTCTATTCCAGCATTAGAAGACAATCTGTGACCTGGGGAGATACCTAACATGTCAGTTGTATCGAGTCAAACAACCTGGGAGAATAATCCCTTGAGAAAGTTGGAGCATGCCTAGGAAGTTTCACACACCTTAGGCAATGTAAAGAGATGCTGGGATAATTATTCTTTTAATGAGATAGTGTACGTTTCCTTCCCAGAATTCCCTCCTTCAGTACAGTAGCTTATAGTGGCTTTGTAAGTCGGCTGACTTTTCTGAATTACTCGGAGGAGTGCAATATTTATGTGTCTTCTTTATTCCTGTGTTCTAAGCCTGCTTTGTCATGTACCTAGGTTTCCTTAATCTTTCTCTAATGTTCTCTCCCTGTCATGTGATGGCTTGTCCACCATGTGACTGTGTAACGCCATGACAGCTTAACTTAAATGGCAGGGCTGTCCTTCTGTCTCCTCCTCTGGGCAGCTGATGAGATTTACAACTTGCCTGCCCTGGAGTTTTTCACTTGCATTCTAATAATAAAATTATCCTCAAACTTCCATTTGAGTCTGTTCTTCAATACCTTTATTAATGAAACTAAGAACCCCAGAAGGATATACCAATTTTCCCTTTTAGGGTCTGGCATCCACAAAGGAACAAAATCAAAGCTTCTCATTAAAATAACACAGAAAACACCTCACCTAGCATAGCTCACAGGAAGCTGCTCTCCTGCCTCTGCTTTTCAACGTCTGTTTCCTCCCCCAAGCAACCCTTGATATGGCTGCTTTCTGGGTTACCACTGAAGAAAATTCCAATCACACAATAATCTCCCATGATGAAATTAGTGTTTGAATTCTTGGACCTGTAAAGAAGAAAGTCAGAACCACTTCTCAGTCTGCACTATACCTCTGCTTTTGTTTATCCCACACTGGCCCCCCTCCTCTGACAATATAGAAATGTGGTTCAGAGAAATAAAATCTGTCAGACTATTGTGACTTCTTACCATAGCTGAGAGCCAATAGAGACATTTGCCCTGAACACTAGGACTTCCATGATCAGTGATAGTGGGGTCCCCCATAGTTACTTGATGAAAATATGGTCACAAATGAGGCCCCATGATGTACTGTTACACAGTAGGTGATAACAATAAGGACATTCATCCTGGCAACTCTCAAGGTGATTTAGACTTCTTTCTGGTTGTAGTTACAAACTTTTCAGCATTTAGGGATGCTTATTCCCAGACCCAGAGTTCTGTGGGACAAAACGTATAAGGTAGCAGCAGGATTGCTTAAGACCAGAACGATGGTACAGCAGGTTTAAAATAAAGAGAGAGCTTCTTTAAATTCTGAATCAAGAAGATGGTGGTTTTTAAAATAAATAGTCATGGAAAAAAAGAGAGTCATACATTTCAGACTCATGAGAAAGCAAAGCAGGCTGTGACTGCAGTGCTACGTCAAGGACATCATCTTGGCAGGCCTGCAGCAGGAAGGGGCAGCCAGACGGCCTGCACCGGGGCTAAGTACTTTAAGAAGCACATTTATTTGCTCAATGCACTGTTGCCTGAGAAAAGTAAAGAGATGAAGAGATTGGCATCAGTGGAAAGTAGAGTTTCCTCCAACACTCCCAGCAAGTGCGAAAACAAAACCAACACACCCTACATTTCTCTTATATCTTTTTTGAAACAAGTTTTCTATTCTTTTTAAATCTATAGATGCAGATTACTACTTAGATCGAGTTCTACTAATGTTTCCTAATTTTCTGGCCCAAGATTGGGGTAGTTTACTACTTGAAAGACTTTAGTCTGTCAGCTCAAAAGAACACCCAGGTATGAGTAGGTTTAAGAGAGCCAGAACTGAATTCGGCCTCAAGAGGATGAAAGTAAGTCCCTTGGCAGCCTCCTCCTCATCCAGTTCCATCGCTTGTTGGAGCATTGTGAGGTCATTGTAGAAAGCACAGTGGTGACCAAGGCCTGGGCCCTCTGCTGGAGGACCATCTGCATCGTACTTGCTAACACTAAACAAAGCAGGCAAAGATTGTCTGAGCATGTGGCGACTATTGCATCCTGACGCCATTTCTAACTTTAGCCAGTAGTGGTTGGGATTTCCAATGAACAGATCTACACCTTAAAAATAATAATAAAAAAAAATCCAGCTATCCAAGCAGTAAGTAGATGTTGCAATGACAAAGGGGCATGAAAGGCTTATGTTATGGTAATACCTGTGCCAGGGGCAGGGTAAAGGTAGAAGGACTTTCTAGGACACTATTTTTCACAGAGTATCACCTGCCTACACACAGCAAGATCTTGAGTGAGATGCTGATGTCCAATCACAGGTCAGTCATAGCATGTGACCTAGGATAATCATTGAACCTTTGAATGATTAAGGGTACCAGGTTGTACTTCTCTAATAGAGTTTTGAGACCTGGATCTGACAATGTATGCTCTACATTACCTATTACAGAGTCTGGCTATCTTAGTCCATCCATAGACACTATTTACAACCTTTTCTTGGATGTTTTCAATTTTCATAATGCTACCAAGAATTAATCTTTAATGTGTTTATTATTTTGACGTGGTTTCCCAGAGCTCCTAATTCAGGGTTCGATACACATTTGACAGGCTTCTCTTGTATTTGAAGGCTGGGTATGAATTCTTCAGTCTACTCCTCCAACAATGTATGCCAGTGAGCATCTCATATTTCCCTATAGGTTGCTTGCTTCCTTCACTGGGCTTGTTCGAGATGCAGAAGGAAAGCAGGCCTGCGTGTGCAGAAGCACTCAAGAGACTAAGGCCAGACAGGTGACAGCTTCAGGCACCAGCCCCTCCTTGAATGAAACAACTTAGCTTTAAGCAGAGTTATTATGTGTGTCATTTGGCGCCATTACTTTGCCCAAGATGAATCTGAGCTATCAGCTTCAGATTGTGAAATGCAGACACTGATGGATGACAAAGACTGATTCAATTACAATTAGGACAAAACAAACAGCCTTTTAAAATGAAGCTCAGAGTGGGAAGGGGGGGCTGTCCTGCTGCACTGAGAGCTTCCCTTTGCTAACTGAGCACAGCAGCAGACAGGTTATACAGAAATGCCGTTGGCAGTCAAGATGACAGTGACATTAGCAGCTTTGGGGAAGGAAAACAAATTGGCATTATCAAAATACAGCATGCAGCTTGTAAATTTATTTCTTTATTATTTCTTTCCGAACATGAATAGCATACATATGTTCAGCAACAGCTGAGAGGATTGTAGCAACTGTGCTGTCCAGAATACTCAACCACCATCCAAATGTGCATAGTTCTGTGCGTTGATTGCTGTGCTTGGTTTTTACAAAGAGAGAATTCAGCAGAGAGAGAGCCAGTAAGAAGTCATAGAGTACTTGGGGAGCAACTTAAGTTCACTTTGGTCTCTCTATCACAATAGCTATCCTGAACTCCACTGTCCACATAAGAAAATGAAATTATTAACCCCTCACATGAAAGGTAATCACCCTTACTGAGCTCAAATAAACAGCAAATCGTGTTGTTTCTTAACTAGCTGCAACTCTCATCATAGGCGTGTGTAGATGTTGGCCAGCCTTCCCTATGGCCACCAAAGAAGGTAGTGCACTTTCATTTGAGTTTACCTTGAGTACTCTGAATTATAAATGACAATTGAATCTGACCTCTCTTCTAGTCCATTGGCATTTCCTAAAGAGAAGGATTCAATGAATATTTTCTGAAAACATAAATCAGTGCATGAATATCATTAATTAAGCAGTCAAAAGTCAGGCTTCTTCTGCGCCCTACCAAACATTATCAACTCCCGGATGCTCAGTGAAGAGATTCTCAGAAATATTATTTTCTAAATAATTTCTCCTGTGGGCCATCAGGGAAAGTCAGCCTCCAGAATCCTTTCAGAGAGCTGTGCTCTCTAGCTCCACCCCAGCCCATGCTCCTCTTGACTTGAAACAAAGTAGGGAGGCCCAGATCTTCTTAAATAATTAATGCTTCTATACACGTGTGTTTCAACTTTATATTTAAATGTTACTAGATTTTCATCTATAAACTAGTCACAAATGTCGACTGTTATACGTTGATATTGGAAAACAACAAATAATTTTCCATTACAAACTTGTCTCTCCTTCATTGGTGTATAGAAAATAAGTTCCCTAAATATTGATGATAGAATACTAATCTACACAGAGACGTAGACTCTTGGGGAATAAACACAAGAGACAAAGCCTTTGTAAAATTTTATTTGGGCCAAAAGGCAGTGATTATGTATGTCTCCTGGGGAACTGTCAAACTGGAAGGACAGGAAGGATGAATTGTAAACAGATAGTGTGCATGCACTCATACAACGCTAGTCTCTGCCTTCATGTATAACCGGTACATATGTGTGTATGCTCACAAAGAGATCCAAATAGAAATATATCAAAGTGTTAAAATGTGTGCTATGAAGTTAACTCCAGAAAGAGATTACTGTAGGACCACTTCATGCATTTAACACTACTCTCACCCCTCATAAGCACAGTGCAGAGTGTAAACACAGCTACCTGGAAACAGTGGTGCTTTCCCTCAGTGAGACAACCTTCATTTCTACTTCCAAAGGGCTGATAAACACTGTTCTTAGAAAACCAAATGACCATAGGCCAAGAAATAAAGAGAACAAATAAAAGAACAGAAAAACAATTTCAGGATGAAAAATGCCACTCCAATTAGTTTTCCTCAGCAAATGTTACTCCAGGTTGAGGTATTTTTGCCAAACATCCAGTAGTTTGGTATGGTAGGCCATCCATCCCTGTGGACTGTCATTCCCTTTATGGCCCCATCAACCCTTGACTCTATACTGCATTCACTGTGCTGAGAATGAATTTCAGTGGTAACGATTGTATTCTATTTTCTTCCTCTTCAGCTTGTGTTATTCAGATGCACTGAACCCATACAATGTTATGAAGTAAAAACCACTCTCACGACCCGTAAAGATGAATGTCACTTTCTGAGGTATTGGGGAAGGTTTGAGCCTCGGGAGAAAGTGCTACCCTCCCTAACAGCAATCCATGCATCACTGTGACGGTCCAGAGAAATGATGTTCTCCCTTCTCAAAGAAAAATAGCAGGTATGTGAGTTGTTTTACTCACAACAAGGTCAGAGAACAAAGCCCTTGGAAGCCAAATGAGGAAATGGGGGCAGGAAGATAATTATTTTAGAATCTTCCTGGTAATACGTTAGCCAGTCAAGACAGCCTTTATTTTAAAAGGTGGCATTATAAATTTGCATGGAAATTTTTATGAACATTTTTTGTCACTTTCAGAGAGATCTATTACAATATGTAGTGCTGAAGGGAACATGTTGACATGTCAGAGAGCTAAAACAAACGTGAAGAAAGACACTGAAAATAGCTGGCTGCAGAGAAAGCATTGGAAAGTGATGGGTGGCACTCAGTAACGTACATCGGGCTTTCTGAGAAGGAAATAGGAAGTTTGTTTACAGATAGACAAATGACAGACAGACAGACAGACAGCTAGATAGTCCCACAAATCTTGGTCTGGCTTCAAACTGAATATTTATCCAAGGATGATATTGGATTTCCAATCCTCCTACCTCTACCACAGGAGTACTGGTATGATTGGCATATGCCATCCTTCCAGGGTGGTAGAATGAAAGCCAGGGTTTCCTGCATGCTAGGCAAATACTCCACCAAGTGAGAAATATCCTTGATGCTGATATCTGCCTATCTTTGCTCCTCCGTTTCCAGGACGGAGACACATTAAAAAAAAAAAAAAAAAAAAAAAAAAAAAAAAAAAAAAAGCTAAACTGTTCTTTGCATAGTCTATTTCTGCAAAGATCTGTGCTAATAAATCCCATTATAAAATCACAATGATCCCTCTTTTCTGACTGATCTTCAGTGGGAGTGCTTCTTAACCTTTGACCTTACAGAGACATTTTCACACCCATGTGAGGTTCAACAACCTTTTCTTCACTAGTTGTTCCTAAAAATGAGTTTTGAGGAAAAAGTTCTTTGGGTTATGGTGTAATAAGAAAGTGAAATCAAATTATTTTAGAAGGCAATTTTATTCAGCTTAAATAGCTTTGTTTAACTCTTAGATTTCTCTTTCAGTGGGATATGGAGAAATCATTTCCTTTTAGAAGAATCCTAACACTAAATATTCATTTTCTGTGTGCTGGCTACAATTTTACTAGGCTTCAATATTTTGGATCACCATATACAGCCACTCGTGATATCTCTTTCCCAGTCTCCAATGAAGTTAATATATCAAGCCATGTTCTACAGATATCCTTATAAAGTATGCTTGCATTTCCCTTTAATACCAAATAGTGATTTCTAGGGTTTCTGGTTCTGACAATGGATGTTACACACACGCTTTTTTTTTCTTTTGACAAAAACCTCATATTGATAGTTTCAATAAGATCATGTAAAACTGTCTATCAATTTTAAAAATGGTAATTTTATCACATATAATGATCCACACTGATGTGGGTTATATTAGTTTTTACTACTGGTAGCATGTACTACGCTTAAGTACTCTGTATCTTTTAGATTGCTGGTGAGCAGTAGAAGAGATAATGCGTGTGAAACGTGCTAAAGCTGAGAGAATTATTTAGTGTGAAGATCTTAATTATCTTAGCACAGCCATACCAACTACATAAAAAACTGTGGCAGAATTTTAAAGTCACAGTGCAAGTGATAGCTGCTACATTCTCATCTCCTGGGCTGACTCATCTCTGGAAGAGCCTGTAGCTCAAGATGGAATGTGCTTTTGTTCTTGGACATAAGTCATTCAGACCTTCACCAAAGCAGAAATCTCACTTAGTAGTCCATACCTTAGTAATAATGCCCTGAATGTTAGTGGGAATTACAGATATTAATCAATCACTGAAATATCATTGCAAAAATCTCCATGGGAAAAGGAAATATAGGACCACGGGACCAGGCTTGGATCAGTAACTTCCCTGAGGAAGTGAAGTTTGAACTCAGATTAATAACATGCTTAGAAGTTAATGAAGTGTTCCGTGCAAGGATAATGGCTGAGGTCAGGAGCCAGGGGGAAGTGTGATGGAATAAAAGAATTGAAGTTCAGTCTGTCTATAGCAGACTTAGAACATGGAGAAATATGTCAGCAGAGAACAAAGCAAATTGTTCCATCAGTACTGTGGAACAGATTGATATGAGCCCACAAAGACATAAATGTCTGACGATTAACAACTTTTAACTAGACTACTATACTCAAAGAATTTCCTAGAAGGAAATTGGAGAATTTAAATTGAATATGCATATATATATATATACACACACACACACACACACACACACACACACACACACATATATATATATATGTTTCTGTTTTAGCAAATAGTCAGAATAAATACAAAAAGAAGTAAAACTCAAAGACACAGAAATATCCCCTCACAGAATTCATTTGAGGAACTGTAATGACAACCTTGCTTAGCCCAGGATTCTTTTAGAGAGAGTAAAATCATTCACATAAAACATGCAACACCAAACATTGCAATGTAATTTTTGCAAAAAATAAATCCAACCTGGGATTCTGATTAAATGGTATATTCTTATTCACTTAAGTTATAAAGCATGTTAAAAGATTATATAGACAACTTTGAACATATACTAATGACTTCCCAGCCTCCAGAACAAGCACATAAGCAATTACTTAGCTACTTAGTCAGGAATATTTTGTATAGCTATACAAAAAGAATAAGATATAAATAATGAATGATTAAGAATGGCTCTGTACTGAAAATGAGATAATTCTATATTGAATGATAGGGATAGTAGACGGAGTACAAACCGAGATACATCATGTCACAGCACCAGGACCTCAGGAGCACACTAACTATACGTAAAATTATTAGAGGAGAAAAATAATTTATCTATCAAAGAACAAACATCAGATAGGTAGACACGAGCAATAATAATGCCAAAAGGCAGCTACAGTTAAATTAACTGTCCTTGTAGAATTCTATGAAAGACTCATTCACAATTGAGAACTCAATAGAGATACTTGCAATAAAACAATATCTAAAATTCCCTGTCCCTGAGTGAATCACCAACGTGGAGCTTAGAAACAAACCCCGTTCTTCCCAGCACCAGCCAAACCTCGGAGCCACTGAGCCATCTCTCCAGCTCTCAGATAATAACTCTAAAACTTCAAAAGCAAATAGATGAAAATTAAAGTAGGCATGTGATTAATGAAATCTGATGTGTCTACTTAGGGCAGCGCAGAGGATATAAAAGAGAAAACAGTGAAAAATAGAAAATACTATAAAGATGACAGTGATCATTTAAAACATGTCAAGGACCTCAGCAATAGAAATAGCAGCGTCTATCTACTGTAAATAGGGATTTAATGACTCAGTGGGGCCAAAAGAACTATAATCAACCTGGACGCATTTACATGAATTGCGGAATATTTCAGAAAACAGAAATATTTGCCATAAAGCAGTGAGAAAATGAACATCTGCAAATCAAGTGATATAGGAACACACACCAAACTTGAATGGATACTAAATTATAAATGGTTACTAATAAAGATAATTATTTTACAAGAGAGAAATCACAGGATGTGATTAAATCCTAATAAAATATAGGCTTAAACATACAAGTTAAAGGTACATTAAGTAGCATTTGGCAGAATTTATAAAGAAAAATTTTCAAACGGGCCAACCCTTATGGTGAATTTTTAACATAGCTCTTTTGTAACTGAGACAACAATTGTAGAAACTTTTATTAAGACTTATACCAACATGTATTCCCTTTTCTGAGCTTGAGCTACCTTACTTAATATAATATTTTGTTATTCCATCCATTTTCATCCAAGTATATAATTTCATTTTTCTTTACAGATAAATAAAATCCTGGTGTGGGGCTCTGGGGGTGCAGAGATTGCTCAGCTAAAGTGCCTGCTCGGCAAACCAGACTATGAGGGTTTGGACCTGAAGTCAAATGGCTGCAGTGTGGTAGCCTACCTTTCATTCCCGTGCCAGAAGGCAGAAACAAGAGTCCCCATAGCTTGGATAATGTCTCTATAACATGGATAGTGAGGAAGGTCAATCTCCAAGCTCTGCGTTTGATGGGAAGACCACAACTCAAAGAATATGGTGAGAGAGCATTTGGGGACAATTCTTACATCAGCCTTGGGCCTCCACAGGCATGTACTTTGTACCCACAACCATACAGCCACACCCATGCCAACACTCATCCACAACCATATAAGCATGTGTCCACACTTGCACACACACATGCACATAAAAATAAGGAAAAAACAAAATGAGAAAACATAAAATAAATCCTGTTGTGCATAGATACTATATTTTCATTATCCATTAATCAGTTGATGGTGCTATAAGAGGATAGCATTTTCTGGCTATTGTGAGCAGAGCAGCAATTACCAAGAATCTGCAAGTGTCTCTACTGTAGGATATAAAGTTCCTTGGCTGTGTGCCCAGGAATGGCATAGCTGCTTCATACCAAAGTTCTGTCTTTAGTTGATTGAGAAACCTCTGCACTGAGCTCCACAGTGGCTGCACCAGACAGTTTACAATCCCAACAGAGCAAAAGGCTCTTTCTTAAATCCCCCAGCATTTGTTGTCATTTGGTTTTTTGATGACAGACGTTTTAATTAAGATGAGGTGGAGCCTCAATGTAGTTTTAAATTGCATTTCCTTGGTGGCCAACTGTGTTGATCATCTTTAAAAATATCTTTTGGCCATTTCTTTCCCAACTCTATATATGCTTTTAGCCCATTTTTAAAACTTGGTTTGTTTCCTCTTTATGTACTTTTTTTTTCTAGAACAAAACCAAGCAATATCTCTCATAACCAGACATATTTTCCAGTACCTCAATCTTTAATTTAGAAGTCCATTTTAAAGGACCAATGAATTATAAACATAATAAATTTTATTAAATCTTTAAAAATATGTATATGAACATATGAAAATACTTTTACTGAATTCGCAAATCTGAAAACAAATTGTGCATAACCCAAGAAAAAAATAGCAAGGAATATCATCAGACAATTTATCATCAGAGCACCTATATGGACATGAAGCATAGGAAAGGTTGTTTATTCATAGGAAAAACGTACATTTAAATGAAGTGAAAGATCTTATGCATCAAATTGCTCCAAAATAACTACTTATACTAGATGCTGGAGACTAAGCCCAGCATCAAGAAATTTCAGATTAATATAAACACAGGTAAGCAGAGCAACAGGTTTGGAGAGAAATTGGTCCTATCTGCAAAATTAAAAATGCATATGGTTTTACAAGTTCGTTTTGACTTATAAATTCCAGGACTATGGGTTTCAAATCAGTTTGACAGTCACACAGAGATAAGCAAACAATGCAAAAACCCCTTCGAATTTTAAGTCAGAACATACTCATAATTGAGTTTAAAAATTTTCCAGTGAGATTCTCAGTCTTCTACACCTACTTGAGAGAATCATATTCTGCTCTGCTCTGTTCTGTCCTGTCCAATTATATTACATTTCACTCTACTTTATTTCAATCAATTGATAAATTCTTCTCTGGTCACAAATCATTCAACTGGTGGCATGACATTGATGTGTCTCTCAATTTGAAAGTCATTCAGTTACAGACATTTCCACATATGTGCACAGTGTCTGCAGTGTTGTTTACTGAAACACTGTTGGCAATGATGAAATATTATCAACTTTTGAAGTATCATCAAGGCAAAGAATACATGGACAACTCATTCATAATCATACTGGAGCTCTCTAGGGGCACTTAAACTATCCTGATATTGTCTGGGACAGACTCTGTCCCATCCTGCTGTGCTGGTGTCCCATTTGGTTGGTACAACCTCTACTCTCAAGTGTGTCAAGGTTTAGATGTTAACTTAACCGACCTGTTTGTAGGCAGATGACTCACCAAGACAAATGTGAAAGGTTCCATTCTCAAATGGTCCTATTATTTGACTGGGTTTTAGTTCTCTGCATCATAGTATTAATAATATTGCATAAGTGGTGTTTTTGAAGTTTATTGTTGGGACATTCAAAAAAGGAATATGCATGAGTTAGGGAAACTGGAGGATCAGATTTCAAGTTCCCCATCTTGAATGATGTTTGCCCTTTCTCTACCTCCTGGTGCCATAAGCAACAAAAGACCTCGCCTTGAACTGCTTTCTTTGCTGCCACCATTAACTACTGCCACCCACTGTCCTACTTGCAGGATAGAACAGAGACTATGGGATGCCCAGGACATCTGTGGCTAGGATGTAGTACAGGGCATCACATGAGCCCCTTCTTCAACTCCATCTCGGCACCAGTACAGTGGTTACAATGTCTTTAGGATGGCCTGGCCAAGTGAGGCATCAGTCTAAAGAGAAGGACAAACATACCATGCTGGCAAATAAAGACAGAGAACAATGTGACCATCCTGTTCACATTTAATTATTTCACAGCTCCAAAGAAAGCCTTGATAATATTGTCATCCACATCATAGCCTGATTTGCATTCTAGAATGTTCACTCTCCAGCTCCTGCTCCTGCTGGGCCTTCTAGCCTCCTCCTCTTCACTAAAATGCAGCGCATTGACGAGGCCACTCGTTGAATGCTGTCTGCTAGCTATTATAAACACCGCCTCTCTTCTAATCGAAGCTGAATCACTAGAAATCAAAAGAAGAAAAGAGCCATCTTCCGCCACTTGTCCTGTCTTCTTCCTGCTCTGTGTCCACTTCCCGGTTCAGGTGTTTCTCTTCTGTTCTGATTGCCCTCCAGTGGAGCTCCCGAGGCTGGTGGAGGGTCCTCCTGTCTCACTGCACCTGCAGTACTTAGCTTCCCTCCAGGTGATTACCTTTGTTGATTAGTGTTGTCAATTCCTCTTATCCTTTCAGCAAATTTAGTTGGGTCACCTTGAGGGCACTTCAGTTTTCATTTAAATACTTTTTTGGAACTTGGTTGCAGTCACTGACAGCTACTCTCAGTTTGCTCTGAGACATTCTGCAGGCCTGTCCTTCTTGTCTGCCTTCTAGGATATATTGAGTTCAGAAGCACAATCATAAAATCAGACTGAGGGTGGCTTCTGGGCTTAGCACATCTCTCCTTCTTCATAAGGACTGCTGGGGAAGTTGTGTCTAAAGAATGAAGTCTTATTCCATTTGTAGAAATTTCTAAAGAAAAGAGAATTTGTAGCCTCCTACAATGCCAATTTTGGGGTTAACGATCCCTGCCAGGTTATGTTTCCTTATATCTAAACTAAATCTAGCTTAATATTCCTTTAAGGACAGGCAAAGTACAAGGTGTCCATTTAATAGTTGAACTAAGATTTCTTTTTGCTCTAACATGCCCCAAGGTATTTCAGGATTGTTGTTGGATATGTCAGAGAGAAAATAGGTTTTATGTTATTTGGTCTGAATTTCCATTAGGTGCCTGTTTGTCTGGACAAACAGGCAGGAATGCCCATCTTTAAATAATGAGCTTGGAGTTACCTGGGGAATTACTTACCGATGAATGTTACCTTCAGGATGAGGAAAAATAGCTGATAAAATCATTACTGAGGCTTATAAAACACCCAGGTGGGCAGTATGTGCAGCTTCACACTGGATAAATCATGTTCCTCTCATCTCTCTGGGTTTTTTGAAAGAGTTAACAAAATACGGAAGTGTTGAGACAGAGTTGGCATTAAATATTTAGGCATTCAAAAGGCTTTTGATCAAGCCCTAAGCAGAAGACACTTAGGATCCATTACAATGTTCTGTAGGACACAAGAGGTGAGAGGTAAAAATTTGCCTTGTAAAACCTTGATGTTAAAAAAAAAAATGGCTAACAATGAAAATGAAAGGTAGAAATAAATTATGCTGGTGGTTGGGAAGGAGGTTAATGGGAAGGGGCGATGGGGAATGGTACTGGAACCAGAATTCGTGTGTATGTTAACACCAATCAATGTGGAAATGCTTCTGAATAATGAGGTTGCAAAATGTGTTGGTAACAGAGAATTATTTAGGCTAGTCAGTGTGGGGAAGATTTAAGTGACTCCACAAGGGCCCAATAGAAATTAGATAGTTAAATAATCCAATGTCAGATAAAATTGAGTCAAGACAAGACAATGGACTTTATATTATAAGGAATAATTTAAGCTGCTGATGCACACTGATAGATTTTGAATTAACTATAACCTTTCAGGAAAAGGGTCTGACAGTCATTATGCACGTCTCAATAAAGAATCTGATCACAGCTTGGACTCTGGGAAAATGCTCTGCCGCACGGTACTGTGATTAGATGCATAGGAAAAGAGATGACAAAGGCCAGGATTAGAAAGCCAAAGCAAATACATTAGAGAAGCATAAAAAGAAAGAAAGAAACATTCAAATACAAAGGCTAGTTGAGTATGTCTGCTCTTTTACTCATAGTACTAAGTATTCAAGGAAATTAAATATCATGAAGTTTAAATGAAAATGAGGGGAAATGCTTGTGTAATTCATAGTTAATATTAAGAGCTTCCTGCATGGAATATCACTGAGCTGGATGCCAACTACTGAGCAAGGTATCAAATGGGTTACAGACTCACAGGGGTGAGCTGAGATTAACGTTTCTCCATGAGATCCTATTAGAGACAGTATGCGAATACACACACTGAAGCAGTTTTCCTAGCTTCTCTTGGACTGTGTCTATCACTCTAGTTGGGTTAGAACTTTCTGGGAAGCAAGAATTTTGTTCCTTAAGCAAAACTGTTTCCTCTATTAGATGTCTAGCGACAGCTTTATTCCTGGAGAGTAATATTTACAGATTAAGATCTTTTGTCAGGAGGTGTACAATAGGTTAAAGAACACAAGGGGTGCTTTCTTACTCAAATCTATATGCCCCCACCACCAGAACTGGTGTCTGCCTAATGTGTATCACAGACATTGGGCCCCAGGAGGCAGGGGATAAAACAAGAGGGAGGGAAGAAAGAAAAAGGCACTGGCATTTACCCATTTGTGACAAAAGTCAATGTAGGTGACTATATTTGTTGGACTTCTGTTGCTGTGGTAAAAGTCCACTAACAGAAGTAAGAGTTTCTCAAAGCTTATGATTGCAGGATTCAGAGTCCACCCAGTTGGAGAAGACACACCAGGAGGCAGGAGGAGAATGAAGCCAGCTGATCACAATTCATCCATACAGGGAACAGAGAGTGTGAACTTGACATTGAATAGGCTGTAAACTCTCAAAACACAGCCACTGTGACATAGTTCTTACCGTAAGCCTACATCTGTCAAAGTTCCATAATCTCCCACAAACCTTGCTATCAATTTGAACCAAGGTTTCAAATATATGAGACCATGGGATATAGTTTTCATTTAAATCCTAACAGAGTAGAAACATTTGTTGGCTTAAAATTTTTGAGTACTGTCAGTGGTGACCACTACAGCAAGACTGGAAACTGTTAAACAGAGCACATACAAAAAGAGGTGGAGCTTTAAACCCTCAAGCCCTGCCTTCAGTGACCCTCCTAAAAATATCCCAAACCTTCCCAACCAAGGGCTTTACCAGTTAGGGTCCTTAAGCTGTGGTCCAAGTTTTCAAACACATGAGCCTATGGGGTGTTCATAGTCAAACCACAGCAGGAAGAGACTAGAGTCTAAAACCATTATCATGTTTCTGTTGTCTTACCAACAAATGATGAAACAGATTTAATAGCCACTAGTTCCTGCCTATTTGGCAAATGCTGTTCCTATGTGTCTTCCTTGCTACTCCCTAGAATATGCAAGACCAGAAGGAGCTGACTCTCACACCTTCCTCAGAGGTTATCTGCATGACACAAAGCTGAGACACATCAAAGAAGAAATAAGAAATGAAACAATGACTAAGAATTGTTGGCTCTTCTAAGAGGAATTCTGGAGCCAAGATTGCTTTTGGAGGGGTCCGTATTACTCTGCAATAGGTGTTTTCTTGTGTGTATCTGTCAAGGTTTGCCAGAGAAACTGAACTGAGGTTCATGTGTATACATATATCTTTATAATATATATGAATATTTATTGTATATACATACACAGTGACCCAGAACATAACCATGTTTCAATGATGGAAAGTATTCTGACTAGATGATATCAGCTAGTAACAAAGTCAGCTTAGTTTGTCTGAACTTGAACTCTGGACATATTCTATTGTTATGCAGAATGATGAAATTGCCCAATGATGCACTTCTCAGAATGTGCCTGTATAACCAAATGAACATAAACATATAGAAAAAAACAGAAAGTCATGGAATTTGTTTTGGGTATAGAAGCTCATTGTTAGCTACCAAGTTCATATCCAGAGCTTGTAAGATTGGTTATAGATCCAGGGAAAGAGTTCAAAGACTAGATGATGAGAAAGTCTCCTATCTCTAGGGAGGCATGATTTTTTTCTGTTGATATTTTCACCTGATTAAATGACACCCACCATAATGCTAGAGGGAAATCTATGTTTTATTTGATGTCTATTGAAGTAGATCTTAATCACTTATTTAAAACATTCACAGAGCTTGGCATAGTGGTGAACATCTTTCATCCTTACACTCTAGAGACAAAGACAGGTGGATCTCTGTGAGTTGCAAGCAAGCCTGGACTACAAAGTGAGTTCCAGGATACCCAGTGCTGTCTCAAAAACAAACAAACAAACAAACAAACAAACAAACAAAAATATCACGGAAACATTTAGGTCTTACAGACTTGTTCAGCCCTTTGACTTTGTGACATGTCATTGTGAGCTACCAAGTTCACATACAAGAGCTGCACAATCAAGCTACAAAAAAAATTCAACCACAAAAAATCACAATATTTTAAGTTTTGGGTTGTTTTTTTTAAGATTTGGAAGGGGACTCTTTTATACCTATCTTTGCTACATGAGGCTATGGGCCATGGATTGAACATGTTTGATTGATAACATTTGACTAAATATTTGTGTAAGTTGTTGTTCATTTCTGCATAGTACAGAATAAACATGCAGTCTTTGGAGCTGGCAAAAAGTAATTATTTGGTAAACAGCAGTTGTGGAGACAGCAGCGGGGCCAGAACCACTGGTCTGAGTAGCTTCTGTTTGTGCCAACCATGAAATCTGGAGACATGATCAAGGCAGCATTAATGAAGCTATCTATAGTCCAAATAGACTTGGTAGACAGCATATAGACTTGAACAAAAGTAAGAGGCCAATGGGTTTGACAAGATAAGCATATATGAGATAAAATCCAGAGGTAAGCAAGAGAAACGACTAGAGCAGACATCTGAGAAGACATCATGAGGAAAGGGGAAAGTGTCACACTGTAAACACATGAACTTATTTATTCTCTCACAAACTAAACCAAACATATAAATTCCCTACTTATACAGAGACAAGACCTCAGTGAGCTCTGTAACTGGCTAAGCACATTTGGCTAACTGGTGAACAAGCCTAGTTAAAATGTCTTCCTGTTATAGCTTGACTGAGGAATGGCCACCACAGAATCACAGTCTGAGCAGTTGGTCTTCAGATGGTGTGCTATTTGAGGAGTTTATAGAACATTTAAGGCCCCACCTGGCTGAAGAAGGGGTCCCTGGGTTATGACCTTGAGGATTAGTGTGTAGGTCCACTTATGCTTCCGGGCCCCTCTGCTTCCTGTTCTACCAAGATACGAGAAGATCAGGAGTTCCAAACCTAAGGCTCCCACCACCATGCTGCCTGTGGCCATTCCCTCAACACATGCACTGATACCCTGACAAACCTTGTAGGAAAGCAAGTACCGATCACAGTGATGACAAACATAGTTACTATACATCCTTATCCTAAGGTCCACCTTTTCCCCATCCACTTTCTTATCGTTGGGGAGTCAGTAGTCCAACTCTTAAGTTAAAACCTGGCATGAGGTAGCAGAAGACCAACACGTTTGGCCTGAGGCAAAGCACATGGCTCAGCTCACGGGCATCTGGTTTTATTTTTCTTTCTTTTCTTTTCTTTTTTTTTCTTTTCTTTTCTTTTCTTTTCTTTTCTTTTCTTTTCTTTTCTTTTCTTTTCTTTTCTTTTCTTGTCTTTATTGATTATTTTATTTATTTACATTTCAAATGTTGTCCCACTTCACAGTCTCCTCTCCACAAGCCCCTTCCCATCATCCCTCCCCTTTGCCTCTAAGAGATTACTCCCCCACCCACCAACCCACCCACTCCCATCTCACCCTTCTAGCATCCCCCTTCGCTGGGGCAACAAGCTTCCACAGGACCAAGGGCCTCCCTCCTCACTGCTGTCAGATAAGGCCATCCTCTGCTACATATGTAGTGGGAGCCTCTGACTCACCCATGTATATACTCTTTGGTTGGTGGTTCAGTCCCTGGGAGCTCTGAGGGGTCAGGTTAGTTGATACTGTTGTTCTTCCTATGGGGTTGCAATGCCCTTCAGCTCTTATGGAAGCAATTTGTAATCCTCAGGGAATTCCAGCCTGAGGCCCATGGGTGATCATGAGAAGGTAGGCTGCCTAGTTTTGGAAAGCAGTGGGCAAGAGTACAGGGTTGTGGGCTGAACCCAGCACATCTTTGTGAGATCTAAATGAACTCACACATGGAGGCAGCTTTCCTTTGAAAATCTGTCACATTCACAATGAGGGTGATGAAAGGCTCTGCTTCCTTGCCTTTTAGGGTGACTTCAATATGGCCAGACTTTGAAATATAATGCAGTACTGAATTTTGTGGAGGTGCAATATCGAACTATAAAAGAAGGGTCTGGGAGGGTGCTTTTCAAATCCTTGCTGCTTGGGATCCCTTTGCCCTTTCCCACTTACAAGGTATGATCTTATCTATTGATATTTTCTGTCTGAAAAGACCCTCTCTCTATTCTGTCAGGTTGCCCTATTTTTCATTGTGTAATAGGCTGTATTTTGAAAATGAATAGCCACAAACAACTTGGATAAATTGCTATTACTGTGCTTTTCTTTTGAAGAAATTGTCCACTTGGCATTTGCACTTTCATCAGACTCCATGTCTCCCCGTGACAGCAGCCCTCCTCCCCTGGCAGACCCCCCACCACTGTCACCCAGGCAGGGGTTCTTTTGTACCTCAATGATTCCTGTCATTCTTAACACCAAGGGTGCCCCTCCTGACATCCTGAGAGGGTGAAATGCAGCAGGATGCTTTCTCCCGGCCTCTTTCCTTCAAGCCCCATTGCTGCCACTCTGAGCAGTCAGCAGGCACACTGGGTGGCTTCCTTTGTTCTTCTCATCCTTCCTCTCTGCCCACCCTTGCTCTTGATGACCACTCGAAATCTTCACGAATCACACGTGCTGGTTCTCCTGGGCCCTCATTCTAAAGAGAACATGGCCACAATGAACCGTTGGGAGGCAAAAAGAAAAAGAAAAAGAAAAAGAAAATCTATGAAGAGCTATTTGCCAAGAAAGTACTTCAGAGACAGCCTGCTCAGCAAGCAGTGACTGTGGAGAGAATGACACCTGAGCTGCAGTTTGGAGAATTTCTAAATAAGAATGATCAGGAGGCAGAATAAAGTCTTGCAGATAGGAATATCAGAATGGGAAAGAGTACCGTGGGAGAGGTGCTAATTTAGAATCTTTGCCACTGTAGTCCTTGAAGATGGGGACCAAAGAGCTTCAAGAATTCTGAATATTCACACACTCAGTGTGCCATGACGGTGCTCAGTCAATATACCTCTAATTTGGGGAAACAAATTATAAGCTTATTTTTATTGGATTTGCGGAAGGTTTTATTATTCTAAGGTAACAGAAAGGCCCACCCTCCCAAGGAACATGTTTAAACTCAAAGTGGTGTTAAATTCCAAGAAGTGTCACTAGGAACCTCAATGGACAGCTACACGCATTTAGAATTCCACTAAACAGATTTATGAAAATATTGAAAAACAAAGCAGAGAGGGCAAGAAAGGATCACCCACCAAGATCGAGGATGCCTGTGACAAATGGCGATGAAGTGACACTTAGTCATAGCCTGATGCACACTGATCATACGAAGAAACACTGCAGTCTCCATATCAGTTTCCTATGTGTCACAGTGAACAAATGCCTAACATGAGTACTCATGGTGGGTGCAGAGTGTATGTAGAGGAGGAAGCTGCTCACCGTATAGCTGACAGGAAGCAGAGACCTACCTAGGAAGGGACCGAAGGAAGAAAGACCCTCTGGAGGGCTCCCATGGCCATTTCCTCTACTCCACCCACTTGCAGTTTCTCCCACTTTCCAAGTTAGCATCACTAGCTGGGGACTGTTGCTTAACATGTGAGCCTACAGGGGGCAGACCATGGCACTTCCCTAGAGCAGGAGAGGATGAAGGATTCTTTTTCTTTTGCTTCACTGCCATGACATTTGTCAAAGCAATTTATGTGAAATAATTATGCTACCTCTTGCATCTTATTGCCATGACTTTTATGAGGCCCAACTTGGCTATTCCTTGTGTGTGTTTTTTCTTTACTCTTCTTTGTGTCTTTCTGGATGGGTATTTGGTGGTGCATGCTGCTAGCGTACAGCGGCCTCTGTGCGTACCTGGAGTCAGTAGCATCGCAAACATTGTGACCTTCCATCTGCATCTAGGACTCAGAAAGCAATGTGCAGTCCCTAGCTCATGCTCAAATTGCTTGGGGTCAGTGTTTAAAAGACGTGGCTAGGAACACCTACTTCCATTTGAGGGGCAAGATGATAAGATTTCTTTGTACAGTTGCACATGCTGTAAGTTTACGTATTTGAAAAAAATAAAGATAAGCTAGACAGGGTTATTTGAGAATTCAAGAGACACTGAACATAAAAATGATGCTTTGAAAATTGTAGAGCACTCTCTGTGAGACAGAAGCTTGGTGTGTGACAGTGTGAGTTCTTGCTACCTGGATATGTTCAGACACAAGTGGCCATTTCTTACGTTGTCTGCCCAGCCCCTCTAATGAGATCTGAATTGGAGGGAATGGGAGCTGTTATGTGCGTCTCTTCCACACCTCGATTGGTCAGGTTGGGTCAGTCATAGACTTTTCTGAAGTTTTTTCCAAATTAGAAATAATACAACAGAGATTTTCCCTGCAGGAAACCAAACAGGACAGCTGTCAGTGGTCGTGGTTCAGCCCCATTGGACAAGCTGTTTGGAGTGAATGAAACCCACAGACAATCAAAAGCATAGAGAGTAGAAACAAAGAGAATCCTGAAGTGCCTTCAATCCCTGAAGCCTCAGAAACCAGCCTCCCTGCTCTCCCCAGGCTTGGCTGTTGCACTAATTCTTTAATTATATAGTACTTTCTGTTAGTATTCTTGTGATAAGGAATTTGAAGCAGATTCCTATCGCAATACAGAAAAATATATATGTCACCTTGCACAGAGGCTGGGGAAAGGGGTCTTCATCTGCATTCATATCTGAGTTATCTCGAACCTACCTGTCAGGTCTTATTACCCATGAAAGACATGGCATCAGTGTCACCTGCCTACAAGGCCAGGGAGACTCCTCTCTACAACCTGTGATCTGTCTTTGTGAATTCATTGTGCTTCCCCAGAATGTGTCTTTAAGAACCCCAGCTGAGAGAGGCAACAGGAATAGGGTCATTTGGGCTGACTGGGGCGTGGGGAGAATAAGCATGAGGAGGAAGACAGCAGCAGGGAAGAATAGGAATAGGAGCTTGCTACAGTCTGTTCCCCTTTAGCCCAAGGAACCCACTAATAATTTCCTCCCAGCTTCCTATTTCTTGCCTATTGATCTATAATTGCATTGCAGGGCGGCTGAAGTACTTTGCTGGTCAAAGGAGGAATGTTGGTTCTAAGTGTGGCAGTCGGTCGGTGTCACCACTTAGTCTTCAAGTCAAGTGAAGGCATCCACTGGACTAGAGATGAGACAGCATAAGACTTAGCATTGACACCAGGGGAACATGGAGTGAACACTCTTGTTCCATCTCATCATGGTATTTAGGCCACATTTTCACACTAGAGCTGTGAACAAGCAACAGAGCTCAATTAAAAATTATTCATCTGTGTGAACATGCCACCCTCAAAACACAAACAGGCTTCTCATGATCCCTAGGACAGTGAACTCTCAGAAAATCCCATTGAGCAAAACCAATCATTACTTTGCCTATGCTATAAAACCCTTCTATAAGAACCTTAGGGGGCAGGCAATGGTGGTGCACACCTTTGAACTCATTGCACATGTAGAGACAGGCAGATCTCTGTGAGTTCAAGGTCAGCCTGGTCTACGGAGGGAGCTCCAGGATGGGCAGTGCTACGCATAAAAACAAGTAAAAGCAAAACAAAGCAAAACAAAAACAAAACAAACAAGCAAAAATACAGAACAACAAGAAAAAGAACACCTTGGACATAAGACTGTTCGTCCCCTTTCAGAACTGCCCTCTGATGCCGGCTCTCTATTGCTACTGTTCTTCTTGCATTACTTATGCTTGATACCCCAAATTTTTTGTGTGTTTTACATGAAAACAGCTACTCCAGCTGTTTTTGCTTGCTGTGATTTTTCTTTAGGAAGTTATTAAAATACCTTTGTTATGTTGACTGTTCTATAGTCTCCAGAATCTCTTTGAAAATAAAGAAATAGTCCAAAACTAAACATTTACTATTATCCTTAGCTTAAGGGTGTGGTTGATTAGTTGTATTTATATAATTAATCATACGACAATTGTCTATGTCACATGGATATGTCACACCTTTCAAACCTCTACATCCTCATTTAAAATACAACAGATAGTTGAGCATCCTTTTCCCTGTAGTTATATCACATTCAAGGCAAATATTTATGTGCACACATTTCCTGGTAATCCTACTCTACTAAAAATAGATTTATAAATGTCAGAACAAACAGTTCGTTATATGTGTCATTTAATAGATTTTTATTTTTCTATTTCAATTTCCCCCAGATCCACTCAATTTTTTAGATAATTAGATTTTAAGCATTATCCTTGAGCTTTTCAAGCCATATTGATCTAAATATGATTCATGTTGTCAATTGGGTTTTCTAAAACATAACAGCCTGTATTCACACAAGCTCAAGATGTGCGTCATTTCCTAGCCTGCCCCTTTCTCCCTGAATAATGTATAGTAAATTTGTAAGTACAGTAGCTTATGTCAAGGTGAATTATTGAGCTGAAAGCTTAATATACGATCTGCAGAAAACAGTACATTTTCACCCAAGGAAAGCCATGAATCTCTATGGGAGAATTCAAGTTCACTCTTTACATGCTTATTTCAAGTGTTGTGTTCCCAGCATGTATCAACACTTCTGGATAGCCTTAAATTTTTCTGTGCATAAATGTGTTTCAGAATATATTGAAGAAGATGTCTGTGTTTCTGTAGGAACCTGGAACATGCTGGTTTTCCCATCTATGAGACCATTAGAGGAATGCTCTGATGTTTACAGCACACTTGTCTTAAAACAGCTTTTCTTACCAGACCAACAATATGCTAGCTCGTTCCTAAGCTAAAATGAGAAAGAAACATGGGAAAGCATGTATATATACATATGGTGTGTGTGTATATATATAAATATATGTATATGTGTGCATTTATGTATGTCTGTGTATATATGTATATATAATTATATATATATATCCATCATATAGAAAAAAAATATATATATATAAATACATGCTCACATGCACCTGCCAGAATCTACTTCCTTCCACAGATGTAATGTCTTTTTGCAGTTTAAAGTACTTCCTTCCAGAATATTTCTATGTTTTTAAATAGACCTATCACTAACCCGGAGTATAGTTTTTCTTCTTTGTTTTGACAGTTCATGGGCTTATACTCACACATATTTATACTTCCTATATCCTCTTTATTGTTTTTTCCCAAAATATACCCTGGGTTTTACTTCCTTATCTCTTTTAGATGTAATCCAAGTCTACCTTTGTGGAGTTTCCCCTTCCCCTGCCTAGAAAGGAGACTCTGCCAATCACTTTCACTTCCATCACTTTACTCAAGATCTCTGCTGTTAGTTCTTTTACTTTATGGGTGACATTACATTCATTAACCTTTTGTTTTGACTCACTGATGTATAAGCCATTTCAGGCGTCCTGTTTATTTACCATTCTGTTTCTAGTCCCCAAAAGAGCACCTGATAGAAGCACATATTTGGTAATGTTAAGGAAATCTAGCCAGATCCCTCCCTTTCGTCCCACTGAGCTGGAACATTCACTGATCCTGTGACCCTGTCAGTTCATATCACTTCTCAAGTCTTCAGCTCCCCTCTCAGTAATTATGGTGTACATCTGTCATTTGTGTAGTTGTAATAGATGAAATCTATACTTGTACGGAGCACAGATCAGTACCAAATATGTGAATCTCTGAATTTATTCACTTGTTAATGTAGTGGTCACATCAGTGTAGTAACGGGATGAAATTACTGTCTTCACAAAATAGACTCCCATGGTCCTCCACCACATGTAGGACCACCCTCGTTTTACTGATACACTGTTTACTATTAGGTCAGTTTATTGCAATAGACATAAACATTTCAGTTTTGTTGGGGGAAAACGTTCTGGACTATTCGGTGCTCCCAAGAGAAAATGAAAATTCCAAGTGAATATCTCTATACACGTCCACTCATGCACACACAGGTGTAAGACTGGTTACTATGTCCTCTGGGAATCTCTTGGTCACAGAACATGATTACTCCAACATTTGAATATTGCTGCCAAAAATGTTTTCACTACATTCTTACCACAAGCAATGGAAAATATTGATTTCCCACGCTATCTCTAGAATTAAATAATTATTGATCTGTTGGGCCTCAATTAAAATGTCAAAATTTGCATTTTATTAAAAGCTAATCATGCTAGCCAACCTTTGCAGAATTATTAAATGTCTGGGTTCTCTTTTCAGTTCTTTTTCTGTGATTACTTGTAAAATACATACAATAAATAACCCCCAATTTACTAGTTTTGTAGACTGAGGTAATGTTTTCTCCTGCAGAGTTTCTATTTCTCTATTTTCTCATCCGCTCTGCTTTCCTTCCCTCATACCTTGCTTTCATTTTACAGATTTTTGAAATGATATTACCGTGAACTATTATCAAACATTTCCTTGATTCTTTCTAGAGCTAGATTTTAAGATTATATAGACTTCTATGTCTTCAAATCTTTTTACTGTTTTCTTTAACTGAGCTATTAATCTGTCAACCTTTGGGAGATGTATGTGGATGGAGGTGTGTTCATGTGTGCAGATGGCTGTGTGCACATGTATGGTATGTGCAGTGTTTCTATCAAACCTAATTTTCTCTGGGAGAAATAGGCTAATTGTACTACAGCAAAGTATTGACAAATTTTCTTTCCTGACATTATTGACATATCTTTCATATATCAAGCACCGTACACATAAATCAGGGCTCTTCATTTTATCAAGGATGTGCGTATATTGAAGTGGTACATTATTTTAATTATGATATTTTTATAAATAAAAAATGGGAGTTTTGTTATTTACTTTTTGAAAGTTGTCACCTACTAAGAGATAAATTTCAGGGTTTCTTGATGTCAACATTAATTTGCATAGTATCCATGTCTACATTTTTCTAACGAGCTTTAATGTCAACTTCTTAAAAAAATACTTGATCATTAGTACTGGAGAGATAATTGATATTAATTTAACCTTTGTTATAATGAATGGATTTTTTTAAGCACTCTTAAGTGTTCTTCGCCAAGAATCACAGGTCGGCAGTCTGCCTTGGTGCTTCTCAGCTTTGGCATTGTTGCTATTTGGAGGGCGTTCCATGTTCTACACTGTCAGATTTATTAGCTGTCAATAGCCTGTCCTCCTCTCTCCTTTCTCTTCTTCCCTGGTCTTCTTCTTCCTCCTCTCTTCTCTCCTTGCCCCTTCCCTCCTTCCTCATCTCTTTCTTTCCATTCTCCTCTTTTCCCCCACCCCCTTTCATGTCTGCTCTCCTCAGCTCTCCTATTCCTCTCTTTCCCTTTCTCTCTCTCTTTCTCTCTTTCATTCTCCTCTTCTTTTTATTACTTTTTTTAAGACATTTTTCTCCCAGTTTAGAAACATTATTTTAGATTGTTCTTATTTTAAGAAGATATTTTAATCTAATACTAAAATTTATTTCTTACTCAGAAAAGAGTCGGAAAGGACGAACATTTTCCAAATTAACTTGTCTAAAACTAAACAGAGCAGAAGTTAAAGAAAAAGGAGATATTGTTTTATATCTATTCTTATTTATTTTAATTTTTAATTTTTTAATTTTATTTGGCTTATTTATTTATTATGTTATTTATTTTATTTTATTTTATTATTTATAAGGATCTGTGGTACCACATGATTCTAAAAGGATACATAGTGTTGTCTTTCTTCTCAAGTACTCCTCAGTATGACAGTTGAGGTTTCTCACCTAAAAATCCAATTTTTCTCCCTGTTTCAGCATTGTAGGGCTATTCAAACCTTGGTTAATGCTAAGGGAAACAAACATGGTTTCTGCCCAAACTCAAAATTCACATGTAACTAAATGATTAAGAGTATCAACAAAGCAACTGAAAGGAAGAAAGAAAATTGGTCATGAGAATATGGTACTGCTAAACCAAACAGTTGAATTATAGGAGATTGACTTTCCATTGAATGAAAGGGAGAGCCCCAAAGGATTACAAGAACTTTGTTAGTATAGGTTTAGATAGAAGTAAGAAATTATTCTTAGTATGCATAGAGAAATGGTTCTGAGTTGTGTATCTGATGAACATTTCAAGATACTACTGCCTGCAGTAGCATAGAAATAGAGAAAACACCTATAGTTACACAGAATAACAAACCCTGAAGTATTCATAGCCTAACTCCAGGAATCTTTGAATATTTGGCTTACTTGGAAAGAGATACTCTGCAGAAGGCATTGTGGTTATTGACACTGAGATGTACATAGATACCATCTATATCATATAAGTAGATTTAGTCTCATGGCATTGGGAAACATTTCTCACTTACAGTTGATAGATAGGTGTTGTAAATATCAATGCAGTATCAAAAAGATACTGCTTTGCTGTCTCTGAACATGGCAAAAACTAATATGTGGCCTGAGGAATACTGGAGTGCTCTACCAGCCTCCAAGAGGAACAGTGCCCTGTCGGCCACTTGATGCTGCCTGTGAGAACTCTGTAAGGCTTCTGAACTACAGATCACAAGATGATGAGGTTGCACTTCAACGGCTTATGTCATGGTGCTCTGCATAGCAAAAATGAGTGAAAAATATCTAGCAAGTATGGAGAACTGGGCATGGACATCCCGTCTCATTGTGTGAATTCCATGTCAAAGCATCCTTTTGGAAAATGGAATAAATATCTACAAATTTCATTTCATTTTAAAGGTTACAAAAATTCACAGAATATTTTCTGACTATAGTCACAGGGATACATTATTTGAAGAGATTACATTTTTATTTTGCCTTACATAGTATAAGCCAACCAAGGCCATGAATTCCAATACAGCCACATTCACAAATTTGAGGGCTTAATGTTGCCTATCTCTCAAATTTTTGACTACTCAGCACTCCATCTGAAAGTGCTGTATTTTGTAATGCATTTCAGCCGGTGAAACCATGGGTACAGAAGCTTGGAGTATTCTTGCAGTAAAGCTGAAATTCAGTCTTCATACCTGCTGTATTCCTTCATCAAAGCAAACTGTAGAACTTGCTGAAACTCAGGGCAGGGATCAACGGATCCCACCTTTTTTTAATGGGTAAATAATTTTTCAAAGGAGTATTTCTCAACCCTTTAGACATTTTCTCTCTCATTTTTTTAACATCTAAATAATTCAGCAAACATTTCTAAGTGTGCTATTGATGGAAGGCAAGGTGACCATCCTGGCAGCTTAGGATTGACTGAGGGTCACCAACAGATACTTTCATAGTCCATGGTCCACATACTTCCTTTTCATCTAATTGACTAACACATAGACTATTCACACTGCAAACCCACGCCTGATGATCCAAGGAAAAGAACAGATAACCCTCACCAACTTACCATGTCATGTACTAAAACAACACAATTTCATAATATTAAAACTTTGTAACAAGAGTTTGCGTTTATGTCTGCTGTAATCCTTCTGATTTCCAGTACATAGCCACACCAAACAAATCTCTTTTTAAATGTCTCAGCTCAACTTTCAATACCATAATCCCCAAAATTGAAAGGTTTGGGGCATAGATTCCAAGAGAAGTATTTGGCTCAAGTTCTGAGATTTTATTCAAGGTTTCAGAAGATGCATACAAAGTCTTCAGTTCAGTCAAAATTCTCAAAATTCTGTCTAACTATCCAGCATCCTCCTGGCTGACTCAGACAATGTCAACCTTGTTGTCCAACAAGCAGCTTACAGTCCAGTGAGGAGTCACTGTACCTTATTCATCTTGTACTTTTCACCCCTAGTTGTAGTATGTAGCAATTACAAATTGAATTCAAGCAGACTCAGTGGCTCCCAAATGCGGAAAGGTTTGTGTGTGGGGGGGGGGGTGAATCTTATTTCTCTGAGTAATCTTTTTTAAGCCGGAAAGTCTGTATTCTATATTAATACCTTGCTTTAACTTGAGATAAGTCTTCGGAGAATGTTGCATGGTGAATTTACCTGAAGTATTCAATGGAATTCTGATGTGTCCTCTGAATTTTCCAACTCCTGGGTGGAACAAGACAGCATTTGAAGGAGAAGACAGATTATGCCAGAGGCTCTGTTCAATGTGGTTCTCAAGCCTCCTCCATTGAGGTCTAAATTGTGCAATGGACTGCTATGGAAATAGAATAGTGTGTGCTTAAGTAGAGACTGTGTTGACCAGCTCTTAAGAACACAAAGCAAGAAGACCAAAACCTCACCCAATGACTTCAAGGTTCATGGATGTTGCAGTCTTTGAGGGTATTGGCTAGTCTATAGATGCAGCAAGTGTTCCAGCTCGCAGTGTTGAACATCTTACTTGTGTTTTTTAATGTTCAGTTGGAAAGGCAGGACAATAGCTAAGGACATACATGTCTAGTTTTAATAACTGACATTTAATTCTCTAATAGTACTCTATCCTTTAAAAACACTTGAAATTCTCAAGGGTGACTGGCAAGTTTCTGTCCACTCAATGTGGTATTCTGGCAATCACCTAGTTTTGTATCTTTGGTTCAGTAGAACTGTTCTGTAGTGACAGCTGATGATATAATGTAAAGTCCGTGTCCCTCTGCAATGAATCGCTTGGCCAAATGTGGTTCAGACTTGCTTACTACTATCAGGAATGAAACAGATAATGGGGGAAGCTCTCCTGGTGTAAGAACATATTCATACAGTTGTGTCCAATTACAACTGTTGATGGAGATATTCATGTTTGAATGGTATGGCTGAGAAGTTGAGAAACAAGAAGTTAAAAGTATTATTTAATCAACAAGCAAAAGTGTCACTTAATGACATAAGTAATAAGGAGTACTACTAAATTGAGAATAAAAGAAGATTTTAGTGATGTCTAACAGATATCCAAAAGAAAGGTATAAGTCAAATATGGGTCCCAGGACTCAATGTACTTTGCAATAGCAACCACTGCCAAGCCAAAAGAACAGTGAGGAGCAATGATTACCCTTTCTTTTTGCTCTTCTTTTACAAATGAAGAATTGAGACTCTGAAGAGTTGGCTGACTTGCCAAGACCTTGTAGTTATTCTATTAAACAAGGCAGAGAGCTGAAACCCCTGTAGTGGGGCTAGCATGCTCTACTTGAACCAAGACTCCCTGTGGGCACCTCCACACGTAGATAAACATGAGTTTGTAAAGCTCAGGGGAGATGTAGGATGGTTAACAGATCTAAGAAATTTAATATTTTAATCCAAAATTGATATAATCAAAATGAATAATAACCACAGGAAGTGTATGTAGGGTAGGGCAGCTGGAGGCTATAACACATACCTCCGTTTTATAATGTCATTGTCTTCTTTGAGTTAAGACACTAAGTCTGAACTGAATCTGATCTCTTGACAACGATATCCATGCAACACACTTGTTTTCTGCCAATGTATTAGGTTGGCCCAGGGAAGAAATAAAGAAATAAAGAAGATGTTTTGCTGACTCATTTTCAGACATTTTCAATCCAGGAATGGCAGGGATAGAATCTTTGCATAATTCTCATCTTCTGGTACATGCGATAATCTTTTAAAATAGCATGATTTAAATTCTACACTACATTACTGGGTATCCTCAAACACTGACTACTCCCACTCATCTTGAATAATGGTAAGATAATTTGAAAGGAAATAAATTCCTGCTGTAATTTAAGTCTGCCTCACCTGGAAGCCTGCTTCCGACCCCAATCCCAGCTCCTCAATAGTCAAACTCTACATTCCCATGTGACAGCATGATGATAGCGTTTTTTTTTTTTTTTTTTTTTAATGACACATACTTGTTTACACCAGGGATCAATGTTCAGTGAATCTGCAGTTGTTTTCTGGGAAAATGATTCCAGCTTACTATACCAATCTGTAAAACTGATTTCTTAACTCTTTTTTTCTTTTTTTTTTTTTTTTTTTTTTTTGGCTTTTCGAGACAGGGTTTCTCTGTGTAGCCCTGGCTGTCCTGGAACTCACTCTGTAGACCAGGCTGGCCTCGAACTCAGAAATCCATCTGCCTCTGCCTCCCAAGTGCTGGGATTAAAGGCATGCGCCACCACTGCCCGGCTGATTTCTTAACTCTTGTTGATATTTCTACAACAACTAGAATTAACTTCAAATCAATATCTTTATGAAACATTCACATATAACTCCTTTTAGAAATTGTCCCTGAAGATCTTAGCCAGTGATCTTATACTATGTAAGTTTCTGCAAATCAGATTCAACAACTTGAATTAGAATATTGTGCTGTTGGCACCAGAGTGTGGGCCAAACAATTTGGATCAGTTCCAAGGTCAGAAAACGACATCCTTGGCCAGAGCCAGCTGTCAATGTAAATATATTATTTCATCAAAGTAGTTCATGGTCGAGCATGAAGTTAGATCATCATTTGAGAATAAAAGGAAAAATATAATAAAGGAATAGCAAAAACAAAATATATATTATCTTAAAATATACTTTGTTTTATCTATGAGTTGGTAGAATTTTCTTTACAGAAAGAGGCATTCTTTAAATATTTCTAGCAATGATCTGACACTAGGGGAAAGAGTCTCATGTTAACTTCAGCTGGAAGAGAGCCCACATCTTCCTTCTCACTCACAGCTGCTGTACATGCCTGCAACACCCTGCCAAGAGAACTCTGTGTTCAACCCCCATCTTAGTAGTGAGTGCAGGATCATGTGGTGTGCATTCCTGGACTTCTCACAGCAGTAACACTGAATAGGTGTTTCCTGTGGACTCCAGTCAGATTTGTACAAGCTGTAGTCTCTTCTACTATCTCTTCAATTTCTTGTCCAAATTGATGTTTTAAAATAAATCCAGAGAGGGGTGAATTGCCTGAACATACCATTATCATTTCATAACAGACTTTTAAACATGCAGTCTCTTTATCTGTAATATACTTTTCTTACAGCCACTCTGAATAACTGCCACTATCCTTTCACTGCTAAATTAGACATTACTCTTCTTACAGAGATTTCCCTAATGTGCCTGTTTTGTGTTTCTAGCATATTTTATTTTTTCCTGTTTTCCTTTTCTTTTCTCTTTGACTTTTGAATGTTTTGCTGATGCACAAAGGACTTAAAGAGGGCATAGGTCTGTGTTCATGAGAGAAATAAACCAAAAAATATAAATGCAGAGAGAAATAAGAGAGGACGGCTTTGGGGATACAGCTCTTATTGTGTGAAAGCAGGGATACCCCAGGAAGCCCACCTGTATATGGAGAGGACTCCATCCAGAGGCTGGTATCTACCTGTCAATTGGAGACTACAAGATCAAGTACCTGGGAGATCAAGGTGTACATCTTAGAGTCTCAGCACCAGGAACCACTGAGGTCCACTGTTAGAGTTCAGTAGAAGATGGCACCTAGCTACAGAAGAGAGGAGGAGAGAAAAGTGAGATGAAGAACAGGACGCAGAAGAGAAGAAAGCGGTAGAAGGGAAGGGAAGGATTCATGGAAGAAGAACATGTTGAATGAGGAAGGGAGGAGGGAAGAGAGAGTGAGAAAGGGAGAGAATGTGAAGTGACTCATATTTGCCCTGCCCTTGTATTTTGTGTGGTCTGCCAGCCTGTTAGATGATGCCATCTACTTTGACTGAAAACAGAAACTCTTCCCTTGAAAATGGAATCTATTGATTCAAATGCTAAATCTTCTAGCAATGTCCTATTGGAAAACACCCAATCCGTATTTTACCAAATATCTTGATATCCCTTAATCCAGTCAATTTGATGCCTAAAATCACCTATTATAAGGACTATAATAAGGCAACCCACACTGTGGTTAATTTTATTCCCTTAATTGTATTCATTTAATTGTATTTACTCCAAGTGCCCCTTTGTTCACTAGGTTCTTCTCCAGCCCTAACCTAAATAACAACTACCATGAATTTTCATTTACATAATTCATACCAATTCTCAGTACATACAGAAGCACAATATATCAAGAAAATACTCCCCACTGCAGTATATATGTTTTTAGTTTAGCAGATTCTCATTCTACTCTTGTTGTTGTCAATATGTACTTCTAAAGGTACCAATACGACATATATTATAAAATATTTTATTATTTTATTAATTTAAAATATCTACAGATTTATCTTCACCTTTTGATTCAATATGGTGTGGTAGACTCTCTTTTACCTGTATCTACATCTCATTGTCAGAAAACTTTATAACTATTTATTATCAAGCTTCTCTTGGCACCCAGAATTGTCTGCTACTCTTTTGGTAAGTGTTCAGACACAGAAGTGGGTTTTCCAAATCTACCTATATTTAGAAACCTGGTTGCTGTGTTCTTTTTTCTTGTGTTTACTTTTATTTACAGAATAATTTGGAGAAAATGTTGTTGGCAGCTGAAGTTTAGTTGATTCAGATCTTTGACCTTAATTTAAAGTGGGTTTGGGGAATCTAATTAATGCCATATATTTCATGAGAATAGTATGGTATGGCACAGTGGCTGAAAACACTGATTAAATGTACTCTTGAATAAGATCAATCCCAAGTTCATTTTTTATATGACTCTAGATACTTTACAGTTCCCCCAAACTGCAGTGTTGTCTTTAAGGAGTGATGGAGACATATCATTACTTTTGCATCCACTGTGATCTGGGCAAAACAAAGGGAGAAAAGATTCACTTTGGCTCAGAGTTGCAAAGGTTTCAGACCATCATGGGTAGGAGTTAATGATGGAACAAAGTAATTCATATCTCAGCAATTGTAAAAGATAGAATGTGCTGGTCTACCTGCCCCCTCTCCTTTATTCTATTGGTCTCTGCTTCAGGGGATGGTGTCAACAATGTTTGGGACAATGTTTTTGCCTGCAGTTAATCTTTTATACAAGGGCCCTCATAAAGACACCCAGAAACATGCTTTACTAATATGAATAGTTATCTAGGCAATCAACTTGACAGTTAAGAATGACTTATTGGCTGTGGAGAGAGTTCACTTCTATATAATATTCATTCTAAATTTGATTCCTAGAACCACATAAAACAAGGTGTAATACAAAATGCCAATAATATCAGCATTTTTGGAGCATTTTCTAAGATTAAGGATCAGTACTCATATGTCATCCTTGACTAGCTACATAGAGAGTTCAATGCCAGACAAGGTTACATGAGACCTGCTTCAAAAGAAAGTCAAGTCAAACCCCCATCAATTTGACTGCTAAGCACACACCTCTTTAAGTAGTAACATTATACTCTTTCCTCCCATAGATTATTCTTGGTTATCATCATTTTCTCACATTCAGCATCTTTTCTGTGGCCCAAAATGAACTCCTATCTGTGAACACGTTAGAATTAACTTCAGGTATACCATCACTGTCATTGGTATCTCAATCCTTGTCAAGTGTGAGTTTGTCCCTTCTTTAAAACATAAAATACAGATCTTTACCAATCCTACGTCTGATAGAGGGCTAATATCCAATACATACAAAGAACTCAAGAAGTTAGACTCCAGAAAATCAAATACCCTATCAAAAAATGGGGAACAGAACTAAACAGAGATTCTCAACTGAGGAAATCTGTAGGGCTAAGAAGCACCTAAAGAAATGGTCAACATCCTTAGTCATCAGGGAAATGCAGATCAAAACAAGTCTGAGATTCCACCTCACACCAGTCAGAATGACTAAGATCAAAAACTCAGGGGACAGCAGATGCTGGCGAGGGTGTGGAGAAAGAGGAACACTCCTCCGTTTTTGGTTGGATTGCAAACTGGTACAACCACTCTGGAAATCAGTTTGGCAGACCCTCAGAAAAATGGACATAATACTACCTGAAGACCCAGCTATACCTCTCCTGGGCATATACTCAGAAGATGCTTCAACATGTAATAAAGACACATGCTCCACTATGATCATAGCAGCCATATTTAAAATAGCCAGAAGCTGGAAACAACCCAGATGTTCCTCATCAGAGGAATGGATACAGAAAATGTGGTACATTTACACAATGGAGTACTACTCAGCTATTAAAAACAATGACTTCATGAAATTCACAGCCAGATAGATGGAACTTGAAAATATCCTGAGTGAGGTAACTCAGTCCCAAAAGAATGAACATTGTATGTACTCACTGATAAGTGGATATTAGCCCAAAAGTTCAGAATACCCATGATTCACTTTACAGTAACCGCTGGACTGAGAGTGAGGTCCCAGATGGAGGAGTTGGAGAAGGGACTGAAGGAGCTGAGGGAGACTGCAGCCTCATGGAGGGAGCTACAGTGTCAACTGGCCTGACCCCCCTCCCCGGTACTCCTGGAGGCTAGACCACCAACCAAAGAATACACATGGAGGGACCCATGGCTCAGACCACATATGTGGTCCATCAGAGAGAGGAGAGGCCCTTGGGCCTGAGGGTGTTAGAGGCCCAAGTAAAGGGAAATGTCAAGGTGGGAAGATGGGACTGGGTGGACAGATGGGTGGGAGGTGGAATACCCTCATAGAGGCAGGGGAGGGGGGAGGGAATAGGGGGTTTCCAAAGAGGAGACCTGGAAAGGGGGAAACATTGGAAATGTAAATAAAGTATCAAAAAAAAAATACAAAAAAACATACATACTTCCAATATACAATAAGAAAGAGTAAGTAGTCCCATAACAAATGGAGCAATGGTGGGATCGAAAGGAAGGATTAAAGAAAAACAAGACTAAAACTCATCAGGCTAACCTGTGGGAAGCGCGTGTCTTCGTCAGCCTGCTCTGATGTGTGCCCTATAACGAACAACGTGTGCACGGCACATGCGCAACCCATAAAAGGGCGCCAAAGTGTATGCCAAGTGCAGGCTCCTCCTCTTTAATCAGGTCACGAGCTGAAACCACCAATCAGACTGTGCCACACTGCTTGATGGGTTATAAAAGGGAGCTGTTTTCTGGGGTGGGGGTTCTTCCTCCATCAACGGCTGAATAAAGCTGAACTGCAGATGAAGCCTATGTGTCGTGTGTCTTCTTGCTGGCGAGAGGTGCGCAGGACAACTGGTGCTGAAACCCGGGACGCCGGGAGATCTTGACAGTGAGGGGAACCCCCCGCCCAACGGACGGGGAGGCTTCGCAAATCTGCAGTGGTAGGTGAGCTCTCTCAGGTATGCTGGATTTTGAATTTCTGACGGGGTCGTTTGCGGGTGATGCACTGCTGGGACTTCTCTTGGCAATTGTGATTGCTGCCTGCTTCCTTCTGGTCTCATATTGTGTC